>CM066034.1:510859899-511462087 GCA_033557465.1 Ichthyophis bannanicus | reverse complement strand
ATCCAAGATATTACCTTAAAAGATCTGTGGGTAGCAATTGTTAATATAGACTCAAAATTATCTAATACTGCTCAGTCTTTGTGTTTGTTCTCTGATCAGTCTGTACAGCAGCTTCAAGAAGTAGACAATAGGATGATGGAGATGTCTAATACAATTTCCAGATTGGAGGGTCAATTGCAGGTCGTGCAACAGACCAGTGTTTCTTCTATAAAGAATTCCCTGTCTATCCATTCTAAATTGGAGGCTCTAGAAAATTCTGCTAAAGCACCCAATTTATGTTTTCTTAATTTTCCCATCATCACTTTGTCAACTGAGATATTGTTAGAGAAATATTTTCGTGAAGTATTGTTTTTTGTGGATAAGGTTTCAGTACAGAGATGCTGCTATCTGCCTATTGGGAAGTGGGTGCTGGAAGGGAGGGAGGGGCTTGATGTCTTGTCTCCTGATATCAACCAGGATTTGACTAAATTCTTGGAAGATTCAAGTGATGAGATTGCTAAACGGGCAACTTTGTTGGTTTCCTTTGTTTCAATTGCTGATAAGCTTAGCGTCTTGAAACCATTCTTTAAATATAAGGATTCAAAATTTTGTGGTCAAAAAATTAATGTATTCCTGGATGTAGCCAGGAGTACTCAATTGCATAGAAGGAGATTTTTGGTCCAGAGGTCTAAAGTTGTGGAATTAGGGGCTACTTTCTTTTTGTAGCACCCCTGCAAGTGCATTATATCCCTGCAGGGTGTGACATATGTTTTGTATAATCCTATACAATTACAGAAATTCTTAGCAGATAAGAAAGTATAAGGGGTTTGGGTCCTTCATATATTTTTTTGGCTCATAAGTATGATAGAAGGGCAATCCCCCCCCATCTCTGTTTGTTTTCCTAATTTTTCTTTTTTTTTCCTTTGATATTTTGCTTTCTTTCTTTCCTTGAAGTGGACTATAGCAAAATATATATATACACGATATATACATATATACATATACTTTGTTTTGTTATGTCCAGTAGATTATTTCTAGTTGCATGGCCTTGTTTTCATCATGTTTGAATATGTAATATGTGCAAAGTTGAATTAAAAAAAACAAAACCTAGCACTCCGGTAGCCTAAACACAGAAAGGTCAGAGAGTAGGAGTTGCATAAACCTCGAAATGCTTACGGAGCACAGCTTGACCGAAGGCATTGTCCCGTCAGGACTCTCTATCAAGGCAGTAATGGGCTGTGAAGATATGGACTGAAGACCAGGTGGCGGCCCGGCAGATGTCCACCATCGGGACAGAGCGCAAGTTTACTACCGAGGCCGCCGCCGCCACCATGCCCCTGACATCGTGTGCTGTGACACGACTTTCCAGCAGGAGCCCCGCCTGCTCACAGGCGAAGGCGATACAGTCCGCCACCCAGGTGGACAGTGTCCGCTTGGTCACCGCCTCCCCCAGCCTACTGAGGTTGTAAGAGATGAAAAGCTGAGTAGCTTTGCGGTGGCCCTGAGTGTGTTGGATATAGAAGTACAAAGCCCTCTTACAGTCCAAGATGTGAAGGACTGCCTCCACCAGACTGGAGTGAAGTCTGGGACAAAAGATAGGGAGGCATACTTCCTGGTTGAGATGGAAGGGCGATACTACCTTCAGCAGAAATTTGGGGTGCGTGCAAAGCACCACTCTATTCTTGCAGAATCTGGTATAAGGCTCCTCCGCCACTAGGGCCTGAAGCTTGCTAACTCTGCGAATGGAGGTAAGCGCAACCAGGAATGCCACCTTCCAAGAGAGGTAGCGAAGGTGGCAGGTAGCCAGAGGCTCGAAGAATGGGTGAGTGAGCTGCCCCAACACCACGCTGAGGTCCTATTTGGCTGCTGGAGGGCAAACTGGGGGCTTCGATAAGAGCAGGCCCCTTAGAAAGCGGGTCACCAGGGGCTGGACCGAGAGGGGCTTGCCATCCACCGGATGGTGGTGTGCCACCAGGGCACTATGGTGCATTCGGATGGAGTTAGGCTTGAGCCCGGATTGCGAGAGATGGAAAAGGTACTGTAAAACCAGTCCCACCGGGCAGGAGAATGGGTCAGCCCCGTGCTTGGCACACCAGGCCGAAAACCTGCACCATTTGAGGGCATAAACCTTCCTAGTAGAGGCCCTGCAAGAGGCCAGCAGAATCTCTTCCACCTCAACCAAGAGGTTGAAAGGGGCTAGAGTCACCCTTTCAAGCAGCCATGCTGTCAGCGACAGGGACCCCAGGTTGGGGTGCAGAAGAGAGCCCCCCTCCTGAGACAGGAGTCCTGGAGTGGTCCCCAGGGGGATGGGGGGGTCTCCACTGCTAACAGGAGGAACAACTGGAACTACGGTTGCCTGAGCCACCAAGGGGCTATCAGGATGAACGAGGTCCTGTTGCGGAGAGTCATGAACAAGGTTTTGGCAATCAGCGGCGTGGGAGGGAAGGTGAACATGAGGTCCTCTGACCATGAGACGAGGAACGCGTCCGCTGCCACCCTGGAGGGATGGGCTTGCCGGGAGCAGAAGGGGAGCAACTGGAAGTTGTCCGGGCTGGCGAACAGGTCCATCATGGGTTCCCCCTAGATCTGGAAAAGCCGATCGGCCACCCTGGGGTCCAGCTGCCACTCATGCGGCTGGAGGACTCTGCTCAGTCTGTCAGCCAGAAGGTTGTTCTGGCTTTGTAGGAACACTGCTTGGAGGAGGATTCCCTGTTAAATTGCATACGAGCAGAGGATCACAGAGGGCATGAGACTCCAAGCCCCAAGTTTGTTCACATAGAACGTCATCTAGTTGTCCGTCTGGACCAGCACCGGCTGGTGACACAGGTGGTGGCAGAAGACTCACAGGGCTAAGTATATAGTTTGGAGCTCCAGAAAGTTGATCTGCTGGGTGCTCTAGCCTGGTGACCAGTTGCCCTGGGTGGTTCCCGCAGTGGACTCCCCAGCTGAGGAGGGAGGCATCCATGGTGAGGACCCTGGAGGGGCTCAGTTCCTAAAAATGTATGCCCACCTTGAGATGCTGGAGAGACTGCCACCAGACCAAGGAGTCTGCCAGTTGACGGGTTACAGAGACTGTCTCGGAGGCACTAGTCCCAGAGACACCACTACACTGCCCTCATGTGGAGGCGAGTGTCTGGTGTGATATGGACCATGGAGGCCATGGGCCCGAGGAGGCACAGAAGAAGCTGAGCGGGCACAGAGGGATGGTACTGTATGTCTTGTGCCAGAATCCTGAGATGGTCGGCCCGGTCCCTGGGCAAGAAGGCCTTTGAATGGTGTCGAGCTTTGCCCTGATGAACTCCAGACAGTGTGTCAAGAACAGGTGAGACTTGGGGTAGTTTATGACAAAACCCAAATGCTGCAGAACCTGCTGCACCTTTGAGGCTGTGCCTCCCTTTATGAGCCAGTCATCCAGGTAGGGCAAGACAAAGACCCCTTGGAGACGGAGGAAGGTGGCCACGACTGCTAGGCATTTTGTGAAGACCCTGGGGGCAGAGGTCAAGCTGAAAGGGAGCATGCTGTGCTGAAAGTGCCTGACTGTGGTTGAGGTGAATGAGGATGTGGGAACAGGCATCCTTGAGGTGTAAGAAGCATAGCCAATCTCTCTGCTGGAGGTAGGGCATTAATGTTTCAAGAGACAGCATCTTGAACTTCTCCCTCACCAGGAATTTGTTGAGGTTGCGCAGGTCGAGGATGGGCCTTAGGACCCCTGTTCTTTTTGGCACGAGGAAGTACCTGGAGTAGAACCCCTTACCCATGAGGTGGTGGGGCACTGGTTTCACCACCTTGTCTTAGAGAAGACCTACCAACTCCTTCAGTAGAAGGTCCCGGTGAAGGGGAGATCTGAGGGGCTCTCCCAGAAAATAAGGGGGAGGTGTCTGAGTCAGGTGAAGGAGGTAACTCTCCCTGACCACTTAAAGTGCCCAGGAATCAGTGGTGACGGTCAGCCACCTTTGGGCATAGTGGTCCAGACGTCCCCCTGTGGGCTGCTGATCTCCTTGGGGCAGATAGGCTATGCTCAAGGAGTCGAAAATGCCTTCCTGGCTGGGCCAAAGTGGGTGCCTGGGGTTTTGGAGCCTTCTGCTTATGAGGGCCGTGCCCATGTCCCTTGGCCTGCTGACCCTGTTGGGGAGCTGAGGAGGCCTGAAAAGGTGAGTAGTTTCTGTAAGCAGCCTCTTTCCTCGGGTAGAAGGACTTTTTACCCGAACCCTTCCATCGGGAGGGGCAACTGTCTTCTTAGAGAGCCTAGTCCTCATTGTGAACTCTGTCTCCAGCTCGGCAGTCTTGTCGGTCATGGGTTTGCCAAAGAGGTTCTCTCCTTGGCAGGGGCCATCGACCAATTTGTCCAGAACCCACTGCTCGAGGTCAGATGACTGTAGCCAAGCTTAGCGCCATGCACCGATGCTCACTGCCGCTACTCGAGCCGCTGACTCGAACCAGTCATAGGCCGCTCGAGACATGAATTTGGAGCACTCATGGACTGCCTTGGCCAGGTTCTTGAACTGCTGCAAGGGTTCCTCAGAGAGACCAGCTGAGAACCCGCAGAGTTCCTTTGTCAGGTTTCTCAGGTACGTACCCGTGTACAGCTGGTAAGCCTGGATGCGGCCGAAGAGAATTGAGCCCTGGTAACACTTTCTGTTGAGGGCATCCAGGGTGTGGGCCTCCCTGATGGGGGGCACCGAGGAGTGTCTTCTGGCTTTTCACCAATGCATGGCCGACTCCACCAACATGGAGTTATGTGGCAGTTGTGATTTCTGGAAGCCTGGGCTCCGGTGGACTCTATACATCGAGTCGAGCCATTTGCTCACCACTGGTACCGACGCCGATGTCTCCCACTTCTGGAGCATCAGCCATTCCAGGATGGGAGGAATGGGCACCACGAGAGACTCCCTCGGAGGAGCCTCATACTGGAGGATTTCCAACTCATTCGCCCGAGGGTCCTTCTCCGACTCCGTAGGGAACGCCAGGGCCTTTGACATATTCTTTACGAAATCAAGGAAGTCCATAGCCTCCGGTGGGGACCACCATCGAGGCTCTCAGATGGGAGAGTTGGATGGGATGTCGCGGTGGCAACGGGTGTCGAGGGACTCCTCATCCTCCATCTCCCACTTGGAGTAGTCTGATGAGGACTCGTAGGAGAGCTGCTCTGCAGGCAGTGCCTGGCATACTAGCTGGGGATGATCACAGTCCCGTCGAGTGGGAAGCGCATCGCGACCTCAGCTGAGGATGGACTCGAGGCCGAAGGACCTCGAGGATTGGCAGCTTGGCCTCCGGGGATGTCTTGGACATTAAGGGCCCGGTGTTCGGGGCTGATGAACCGACTGTGCTGGACAACAGCATCTGCTGCTGGTCCATGAAGGCAGACAAACTGCGCTCCAGGGCTGTCATTCTGGACTCCAGGCCAGAAGGCTCCGCAGCCTTTGGTGCGGGCACAGAGGGGCTTGGACTTAACCCCAGCTCCCCCGAAGGGGAATCCTCGATGAGGATGGTGTCTAGGGACCGAGGCCGGTCTGAGGTAGTGTCTTTCCGGGGGACCTTTGCAGGCCGTTCCTTCTCCGAACCGTCCAAGAATGCCGCCTTCGAGGGTTTCTTCTTCTTCCTGGGTTCCCTCGAGGGAGACCCCCCTTTCTGAGGACTCATGATGGGGCTTGGGCTCAGAAGGTTTCGCCCAAGGCGTCGAGGCTTCAGACAAGACCCTGGCCTTCGGAGGCACCGGGGGACTCGGGGAAACACTTTTCGTGCTGCTGCTGGCGGCTCTTGAGGGCCTTGCTGGACATCCTTTTGCAGAGACTGCAGGCTGCCGAGTTGTGGTGTGGCCAGAGGCAGCAGAGATAGCAGTCGTGTGTGTCGGTCAAAGACAATTTCTGAGCACAGATCACATTTCTTAAAGTCATTGGTAGCCATGGGAGAAAAAAGTACCCCTGTGAAGTCGAAGACTCACCGGGCTGCCAGTTGGAAAAGAAAAACGGCGCGAAGACACCAGAGAATGAAAGAACAAGAAAACTAAAAAAACAGACTCAAACTTGACGCCGAGGCAGTGAGGTTGGGTGGTGGGAAGTGTAAGTGCGTTACCGGAGGCGAGTATGAAAGTCTGAGAAAAAAAATCAACTTTTTCAGGGGACAAATGAGACAAACGTCTGAAGGGCTCCGCAGAAAAAAGGAGACAGAGCAAGATGGCATCCTTAGGCGGGAACGGGACTACGCATGCGTGGTGGCATCTCCCAAAGGCTTTCTTTGAAAGCTGGGGAGATGCTTCCACGAGGGCTGTCGGTGCAGATATCACCCATATGTGAGGACTGACTTCCTGCTTGTTCCCAGAGAATTAACTGGAACCTATGGAGGTGCTCTATTGAAAGCGGAATTCTTCAGCATCCAGGATTGATGAAGACAGGGTGTATGGCCCTGTGGATCTAAACTGCCCAATTGGGTAGGGATAATTACAACATTCACTTAAAGGGTCATATATTTTGTGGCAGTGCAGGCCAGCAACAATACCCTCAGAGGGAAAAAATAAGAAGGAACGCTTGATCTTTTCCTCTTTTCTTTTTGACAGCATATGCAGCAAAATCATAGCCTGTGGGTCTGAAACAAGCTGGCCTGTAGCTTGTGTCCACTGGAAGCAGAGGCACTACTGAGCTGCCCTGATGTGTGAGCAGGCGTCCAGGGCCATGTGGCCCTGCAGGCGGATGAGAAGGCAGGCAGGCAGGCAGCATCTGGCAGTGCTGCACCTCTGCAGCTAGCGGCCTGAGGCGTTCAGGCCAAAGCCTTCCTCCTGCTGGAGAGGTCAGGAGGGTGTCTAGCTGAGCCCAATGAACTCCAGGCACTCAGCTGGGAAGAAGTGGGACTTGAGGCAGTTGATGACGAACCCCAGGTGCTGCAGGATGTGGACTGTGCACTCGGTGCACCTCTGCAACTGTGCCTTTCCTTATGAGCCAGTCGTCCAGGTAGAGAAAGACGAAGGCCCCTTGAAGACGAAGGTGGGCTGTGACCACTGCTAGGCACTTGGTGAAAACCCTTGGCGAGGAAGCCAGACTGAAGGGCAGCACCCTGTTTTGGTAGTGACCTCCTCCCACCACGAACCAAGGTAGTTTTGGTGGCTGGGATGGATCAAGATGTGTGTCTTGAGGTCTAAGGAGCATAGCCATTCTCCCTACTGGAGGTATAGCAGCAGTATTCCAAAGGAGGACATCTTGAACTTTTCTCTCACCAAGAATCTATTCAAGTTCTGCAGGTCTAGGATGGACCTGAAGCCCCCTGTTTGTTTGGGAACAAGGAAATATCAGATGTGTTTGGGCACCGGCTCTACTACCTTGTCTTTGAGGAGGCCTGTGAGCTCTTAAAGGAGCAGAGCATGGTGAAGGAGAAGCCTCCGGTAACAAATTTCAGAGTTTGATTACACGTTGAGTGAAAAAATATTTTCTTTTATTAGTCTTAAATAGTTTACCCTGTAGCTTCATTAAAGACTATCAATCTACATTTACCCGTTCCACTCCATTCATTAATTTATAGACTTCTATCATATCTCCCCTCAGCCGTCTCTTTTCCAGGTTAAAGAGCCCTAACCTTTTTAGCCTTTCTTCATAGGGATATCCTTCTATCCCCTTTACCATTTTGGTGGCTCTTCTCTGAACCTTTTCTAATAACGCTATATCCTTTTTAAGATACGGCGACCGGAATTGCACACAATGTTCAAGGTGCGGTCTCACCATGGAACGATAGAGGTATTATAATATCCTTTGTTTTATTTTCCATTCCTTTCCTTATGATACCTAGCATCTTATTTGCTCTCTTGGCCACCGCTGCACACTGGGCCGAGGGTTTTAACTTTTTCCTGGGTGGTGGTTCCTAATGTGGAACCTTGCATCGTGTAACCAAAGTTTGGGTTGTTCTTCCCTAGGTGCATAACTTTGCACTTGTCCACATTAAATTTCATGTGCCATTTTGATGCCCAGATCCTCTTGCAATTTTCCACAATCCTCTTGGGTTTTAACAACTTTAAATAGTTTTGTCTCATCTGCAAATTTGATAACCTCACTCGTTATTCCCTTTTCCAGGTCATTTATGAATGTGTCAAAAAGCAGTGGACCCAGCACAGATCCCTGGGGTACCCCACTATTCACCTTTCTCCAAAGGTCCTGAGATGCTGTTGGCAATGGAAGGCATGTGAACGACAGCGCCAATTTACCTGTGGGGCCAGAGAGTGTGCTGCATCTAAAATGGTATGGACCTATCAGATGTTTTTCTCAGAGGAGGTTAACCTGCTAAGGCGGGAATCAGTTTCCCTTCTTTGTACAAACCTTGGTGTCTATCGCCCATGGTGATGTGATCAGCACGGAGGGTCGGAAGGGCTGTGTACATGGAAAAATAATAAAGCCTAGGAAAATCTTTATTGATCCTAGAGTTGCAACTAGGTCATGGTGGTGGCTTAACTATGCATCCCACAGGTAAAATCAGAGTATTTAGTTTAAAATTGATGCAGGCGATCTGCCATGACCTGTGCTGATGGCTCACTGCACCAGAGTAAAGAAAAGCAGTGTTCCCTGGACTGTGGATCATATGCTCATGGTTGTGCTGCTGCTGTCAGAGAAAAACTATTCCAGTTAGCATAGCTGAAGTGGCAGTCTTGTCAGTGTGGATCCAAAATGAGTCCGTGTAGGCGGAATGGCTTTTGGAGAAGGTGCAGTGGCCACAAGGATGTTGAATAGAGCCCTGAAAGTTGTGAAAACATTCCATAGAAATGAGGAGGGAGATATAGTTACTTGAAATTGTTACTGGAAAGAATAAGAGAATATAGATAAAAGTGGGGAAAGCTGTATCCTCACAGGCCTGCATATGAAGATGTCTGAGGGGAAGGAGCAGTAGCTACAGAAGAGGGATAATTCGAACATGCCCAGAGAGGATTTTCTAGACTTTTGGGCTCTGGGAGAGCAGGTCCAACCCGGCACTGTCAGGGATCATATCACCCCGTGTGGTTGATTAAAGTTTGCTTGTCCATAAAAGAAGAAGAAAGATGCCACAAAAGGAGGAGGGGAGAGGGAGAGAAAGAGAGAAGTAATGTTGCTAGGGGAAGGAGAAAGAGGTATCAAATATACTGCTGTAGGGAGGGATTGTCAAGAGAGGAAAAATCCTGCTGGAAAGAGATGTTAAATGCTGCTAGTGGGAGTGGGACAGAGGGAGGGAGAGAGTGGGCAGAAAAAGAAAAGAGATACAGCTGAGCAAGAAAAGAGCGAGAGAAGATGCTGTTCCACAGGAAGCAGAAAGAGGATGGAGAAATTTTCCATAGCTGCTAATTTTCTTTCCTTGAATCCTGTTATACCAGTCCAGATAAGTGGGTTATGATCTCCAACAAGCAGGTCGACGCAGACCAAAGTAACTTTTGGTGATGTCATCGCTTGCATGAACACTGGTGCAACACAGAAGCCAGTATGACACTTCCCAAGCAGAAAACAAGCCTGAAAAACACAGAACTTCAACAATCTTTTCATACAAACTTTTGGTTCTCTTACTATACTTGAATCTGCAACAGGCACCAATACTGTAATGCAGTTAAAAGGCAGCAGGGCTCTCAAATCTTTAGAAGTAGTCTTCCAGGGCGGATCCTGGACTGGTCTAGCAGGATTCATGCAAATTAACTTAGCAGGTATGGAAAATTCCTCCTGCCTTATTCTGCTATATCAGTCCAGATGAGTGATATGTACCCAAACAGTCAGGACCCAGGGAGGAAGGAAGACGATGTTTCAGACAAAACTGCTCTGCCACAGGTGCTATCTGCTCCAGTTCCCACATGCAACCCATAGTGCTTCACAGAGGTGCTCAGAGGTGACCAGGCAGCCACCTTACAGATGTCCTTCCGAGACACCAAAGTGGACTCTGTCCAGGAGGGGACTTATGTCCTAGCAGAGTGAGCTCTGACTTGCTTCAGCACACGTTTCCACACAGAAGATAGGCTGAACTAATAGCTTCCTTAATCTAGCAGGTAATAGGGGACTTTGCCATTGCCTGTCCTTTCCTCAGGCCACTGAATAGGATAAAAAGATGGTCCAACCGATGGAAGGAATTACTATGCTTTCCTCACATCCAACAGATGCAGCAAGGGGTCTGACCAAAGGTCACACACTGAATAAAATGAAAGAAAGGCAGTCCCTTCAAAAGAAAGGACAGTATTTTCCTTAGAGAGGCAAGTGCTGACGAGATGACCAGACAAGGCTCCCTATAGGTGAAGGCCTGTAGCTCTAACACCAACCTAAGAGATGCAGACACCAAGAATTCCACCTTCAGGGTCAAATCTTTGAGAAAAGTCATTCAAAGAGGTTCAAAGGGAGAAACTTTCAGCACCCACACCAGAAAGACTCCACTGTGGTACAATATGGCACATGAGCGGACTGATCTGCTTCACCCCCTTGAGGAAATGGGACACATCAGGGTGCGCCACTAAGACATATTCTGAACATGCCCCCTGTAGCACAGAAAGGCCGCTTAAGAGTTCAGAGCTAAACCATGGTCCAACCCAAAATGTAAGGAGGACAAAACGGTGACACTGTCTGTCTTACTAGCATCCACAGCTCTCCAGACTCTCACATAGGCCAAGGATGTAGAGGCCTTCTGGGACAAGATGGGTGTTGACTACTGCTCTCAAGTATCCTTTGCTTAGAGCAGGCCAGCAAGAAGGGAATGGGATCCTACATGACCAGGGGATCCTGTCATAGATGGCCCCTCTCAGAGGTAGCAATAGAAGGGACAGAGTCAACAGGCTCAAGAGATCTGCATATCATGGTGTGTGGTCAAGTCTTGTGCTACTAGAATGACTACGCCTGGGTGAGATTGAATTCTGCACTGAAGTCGGCTCACCAAGGGCCAAGGGGGAAAGACATAAAAGAGCCCCTTCAGGGGCCACTCCTGAAGAAGGGCATCCAAGCCTGCGGCTGAAAGTTTTTCATTTTGGCATTCTCCTAGGTGGCCATCAAATCGAACATTGGCAGGCCCCACATCCACATGATGAGGTTGAATGCACAAGGAGTTAGCTTGTCAGGATCCAAAGTGTTCTGACTCCAGAAGTCTGCCTGCGTGCTGTCAATGCCCACTATGTGGGCCACAGACAGAATCATCAGATGAACCTCTGCCAGTGAGCGTGCTCCACCACTACTGTGGCTACTGCAAGTGCCATCATACTCAAGGACGTATTCAACTGCTATGGCACTATCCGAGAACACTGACTGCTTTGCTCTCCAGGAAACCCCAAAACCTCTCCAGAGCCAGGTGGATCGCCCTGACCTCTAGCCTACTGATCAATCAACCAGATGGCTTCCTAAGGGGACCAGCAACCTTGAACAAACTAACCCAGACAATACACCCCTCAGCCCCACAGACTGGAATCTACGGTGACTATCACCCAATCCAGTGCTTTCAGAGGCATCACACTCAGAGGGTGAAGTTTATAGCCACCAGGCCAATTCTCCCTTGCCGTTTGTGTGGGAAGACAATAAAAGGAAGGATTCTTTTGGTGGGGAGAAAGATGGGAAATTTGCTGATATAGACAGAGGGGGATATTATTAGTGAAGGGGTAGAATACACCTGGGAAAGAAAGAGGGAGGATATTGTTTGGGGGGACCAAAGAGTTAAAATGCTGCAGAGGAGTGGGGAGCAAGAGAGAAAGATGCTGCTTGGGGTCGGAGAGACAGAATGAACAGGGAAATGTGGGAAGGGGAAAAAGTGTTAGGGTGGAGATGGAAGATTATGATGGAGTAAGATGAAAGACATGAGATGAGAGCTGGAAAGGAAGAAGAACATCAGAGATTAAGATGTACAGAAGAGAAAGAAAGGAAGTAAAGAGCAGCAAAAGATGATGGGAAATGGCAAATATGAGACAGAAATAGCACACAAATATCAAGCCTTCTTGTTCAGGCAAACATTCCCTGATCCAGATGCTGCATAATGGGACTATATTCAGTTTAATTAAGAAACAATCTGTGATGGTGGTATTAAATTAATCACACATGAAATAGCACAACCAATGGGTACTCCAAAAGATCAAAAACAAAAATTACAAATATTAAATTTTTTGATTCTTATAAAAAAAGGTGGTTAAGGAGAAAAAAATCTTAGCCCACCAACCAATCACATATTTTTCATATCATTGATCCAGAAAAAACTCCTTTTTCTTATACATCTCAATTTTATCAATAGTTTATTTTCATTATAAATTTAATTTCATTATTTCGATTTCTCGGTTTCAATTTGAAGTTTTCCAAAATTCATAAATATTGCAGTCCATCACAAGATATCATTCAATAAATCATAGCTACTCAGCATAGTTACTCACCTGTAACAGGTGTACTCCAGGGACAGCAGGAGAGTCACATATGGGTGACGACGGTGCCAACGGAGCCCTCGCAGAAGCATCTCCCCAGCTTTCAAAGAAAGCCTTTGGGAGATGCCACCATGTATGTGTGGTCTCCTTCTCGCCCAAGGGTGCCATCTTACTCAGTCGACAAAGAGGATGACAAAAATTACAGCAACTCTACAGTGAGGAGAGAGTGTTGTGAGGACTGATTCCTGCTGTCCCTGGAGAAAGCACAGTTACTTACCTGTAACAGGTGATCTCTGGGAACAGCAGGAATAAGTCTTCACATATGGGTACATCGGTACCGACGGAGTCTGCGCGGGAACGCTTCCCAGTGTCCAATCAAAGAGCTTTTGGAAGCATCCCACCACGCCTGCGTACTGCCTTCCCGCCTTTTCCAACTGTCTCTCCTCAGTTAGTTTTAAAGCTGAGACAAAGAGAGAGAGAGAGAGGAAAGGAAAGATAGATAGAAAGATACAACTCCTAGGGGAGGTGGGTGGGTTGTGAAGACTTATTTCTGCTGTTCCCAGAGATCACCTGTTACAGGTAAGTAACTGTGCTATCTCCAGGAACAAGCAGGAATGAGTCTTCACATATGGGGACTCCCAAGCTAAGATGCCTGGAGTCCTAGCATGTTGGAGATTGAAACATGCTACACCTCATATGGCCAGGCATCCTGAGGATGGAGGGTAGGAGTTGAAATAGAAAGGAGCTGTAGAAAACAGCTAACCTAAGATAGGACTACAGGCAAGGAGTCCTTGTATGCATGATAATTATCATGAAATATATTGAAATAAAAAATTGCAATATGGACCTCACCTACTGGATTGCAGGAAGTAGAGAGGCTCATGAAATCTACTGGGGATCCAGTAGAGGAATCTTCAAGGTGACTGCACTGAAGTGAAGGTGATAACCTGTAGGACAACAGTGAAGGTCAAAATCTGGAAGTGAAAGGTGACCCCAGGATTCAACTGGGGTAGTACAAAACGGTAGGCCTTCAGTGGGAAGCTTTATGGAAAAAGCTGAAAACTCTTTTGGCTACAGAGTTATTCACATTTAGGAGCAAAAGAGGAAGATTGACCGATTTGGACAAACTGGCCTAATCCTTGAGGGAAGAAGGGTAAGGAAAAAAACCCCGTATTCCCAAAGAAAGGATAGGTGTCTGAGGAGTTGGAACCTCAGATCTACTGAAGATCCGCCATGTCTTTCCTAACTGGTGAGAGGTAGGAAAGATATTGGAGCATGGAGCTTCAGGGGCACCTAACCCTTAGGGTTATGGTAGGAGCTGTCAGCACCACAGGAGTGGTTGTGTGTGTAGTACTCCAAACATGCTGTGGAACAGCATTAACATGGGTAAAGCCCACTGTCTGGAACATATAGGAAGGTAAAAACCCTATATGAGCATAGACAGTTAGAGAAATAAGTATGTAAATACATATCTACCTATAATAAAGTATCTCGACAAATACACACACACACACACACATATATATATATATATATATATATATATATATATGGAGATATATATATAGATAGATATGCATATACATATAGATATATAGATGAACATACAGGAATATATATATCTATAGTGAGATCTAGAAGGGCATAACATATGCACACACAGCTAACAGACATATATATCTATAGAGATGTATATATATATATATATATATATATATATGAATATATAGGTCTAAAGATAAATGTCTGCAAATAAGCAGACAGAGATATGCCTATAAGTACATTCACATGGGAGATGTGAAGAGGAAAGATTCATCTAATAACAAGAAGGTGGAACCTACTTGAGAAGATATATAGAGAATCTATTCCCCCTGGTTATGATGGTGCAGGAATGCTATCCAGTGAAATAACCAGGATGATTACGTGAAAAAACAGAGGATAATATCAAATCTGTAAGCAGCAAGTCCTGAGTCATGTAGAACTCTAGCATGGTAAATGGACAGAGAACGCATAGAAATGAGATACCAGGTTGACCCTCTGGAGGGACAAAAGGGGTATCATGCGTTCTTTAGTGAAATATGTGCTGTCCATGAAGGATTAGGATACCATGAAGACAAGCTGCAAGGAAAAAAGAGCATATTCCTTGTAGGAATTGAACAACTCTTTAGGCTTTCACGTAGAGAAGGCTTATGTCCTTTGTTTTAAAAGGAGATAGTAGGGTATGAAGAACCCTTACAGTCATGGGGGGCATGACTAAAGACGCCTTTTTCAACCATGTATTATAGTCATTAGAGAAAAAACTCCATGCTCTCTAGCAAGGGCCCATAGTGAAAAGCTTCTCTGTAAAATTGCAGAGAGCATTATGCAGGAGAATTGGGAGATAGAACTGGCTGTTGGAAGAGCCAGCAGCCACGTCAACTATGCTGCCAAACCCAAAGGAATTGGAGATGGCAAAAATAGAAGATAGTGTGATCAGCCTGTAGTGATAAGGATTGCCCAAGAAAGATGTATGCACTGTCTTGGAATCACTACTAAGGCCAGACAGAAAGTAGTGGAGGACAACTCTGGATACTTGTGGAGAAGAACCAGTGGTCCAATCACTAGGCTCCTGCATGGGCAGCTGCTGATAAGACAGCAGAAAGAATCTTTCTGTGTAAAACAGAAAGAACAGACAGAACAAGAGTAAGAAAACCCTGTCCCTGTCTGATGAGCTGCCCAAGCAAAAAAGAAGGGAGTTTACTCAAGAGAAAAAACTCCACACTGGAAAAGAAAGAAAGACTAGTAAGGCTGAGAAGAAGCCCTCCAGTGTAATGGTACCACTCTTACAAGGGAAAAACTTGATAAGAGGGTAGAGAAAAATAGAGCTGAAAGGAGACATACCATGTGGTAAGTCTGTAGAAGGAAAAATTCAAGTTGGTACAGAAAACTATCATCTGATAGTTGTTAAACCTCTTTCCTTAGCAGGAAGAAGAGGAGAAACCTGTGACCTATAGGCATGAATATCCTGACAGCTCAGATATATATATATAGGAGAAACTGGATGTCTTGAGAAAAGAGATCCATGTGTAGAGTTTAGAATGAAAACAGTGAAAAACCTCTGCTGAGAAGAAGTCAACTGTAGGTTCTAAACCCCAAGAGGCGGAAATTGATTAATCAGAAACCCTATGGCTGCTGGGTTTGTTTAGCCTGGTGAGTTTGGATTCTTCAGACCAGGGCGATGCCTCCCCTGCTTGGGAACATCTGTATGATGGGCAGAAGAATAAAACCTTCTCCCCCTAGGGGAAGGTGGTTTGGTAGGGCATTTCCTACCTACTGGGGAAGGAGAAGGCTTAGAACAGCCTTCAGAAACAGGGAAGTCAGTGGACCACTGAGCAACCTGATGTAAAGACTCCTTATTGAAGAGATTTTCTCTAGTGCAAGGAGTATTACCCAGTCTTTGTTGTGCCCATTTGTCTAAGTCTGAAGCTTGGAGCCAGGCTCTACGTCGTGGCCCTATGGCTATAGCAGAAGTTCTGCTAACAGACTCAAATGAGTCTAGGGAAGCACGAGTAAGAAACCAAGAGATATTTTGAATATGACTAAGTAGTAAGGAATAGTCTGCAGTCTTGGGCTCTGAAAGAAAAGGAGTCAAAAGATATAATTTCTTTGTGACCTCCTGTAGAGATAGACTCATATAAAAAATATATGAGAGAATTCTTGCTGACAGCATGGATGTCTGGAAGGTTTGACGTCCAAAGGCATCTAGTGTCCTAGACTCACGACCTGGTGGGTAAGAAGAGTGCTTTTTCTTACTTTTCACCCTCCTCATTGCTGATTCCATCACAATGGAATGATGAGGAAGTTGAGTCTTTTGAAACCTTGGAGAGGGGGGCACCTGATACAGAAGATCAGTTGCTCTAGAAGGTGGGGGTACCCTTAAAGGTGCTTCCCACATTCCTAGAAGATCCTGCAAGGAATGATGCAAAGGAAGCCTTATGTTTTCCTTTGCTTCAGTAGAAACAGAGCCTTGTGTAGGATCATGGCCAGGGATAGGAATGGCAAGTGATCTTGCCATATCCAGGAGGAAACTCTGAAAAGAAGGATCTCCAAAGAGAACCCCCCCCGGACAGGCTAGATCTGAAGTACTAGCCTGGGCATCGAAGGATCTATCTGAGTATATAGGAATATAAGATCCTGCACGGTGCAAAAAAGAATCCTTAAGGGATGGATGTTGGTACTGGAGGTCAAGACCTGTGGCAGTCAGTACTACATCGTCCATGCCAGGTATCGACTCCAGACTTGGTATAGAAAGGAGCGATCCTGGTGAAAGAAGCATGGAAGGAGCTGGCCCCGATGCTATTGCGGATACCGGTACCGATACCGATAGCGCTGTCGGAATCGAAGGCGACACCGACATCGGAGCAGCCATCGGTGGCAACTCAATCGGTACCGAGGTAACCGGACGCCTTCGGTAATCACCCTCGGTACCGAGCGTCCAGTACCGATAGGTGTCGGTACCCAGTCTTCCAGACTAGAGATCAATTCGAGACTCGGCATCGAAGGAAGTGAGTCTATCGATGCATGTCTGGAGGGTACCGACATCGGTGGAAGTATCGACGTCGATGCCGATACTGGAAAGTCAATCTGGAGCGTATCCAACGGTCTCGTAGGTACCGAGGAGGCCAGATGACGATCCTTGGTGAGGAGTGTTATGTCCAACACCAGTGCCGATGCTGGGGTATCGGTACCGCTCGAAGCGGATGCCACCACCGAGCATGGCTCAGGTATGTTCTGTGAGGGGTGAGCCTCAGGAACAACCTGAAACCCCTCATAGGCTTTGGAGGCCGAAGACTCCCGCCGGGGTTTTGAAGCCAAAGGACCCTCGAGGGCAAGGCCGGAGCCGTCTTCATGCTGTGCATGAGACCTACCACTCGAGGGTTGGCTAGTCTTAACAGACTGTTTGTGGGTTACCTGATCCTGTGTAGAAGAAACGGTTGGTGCCCTGTCACTGGAAGGGAACCTGGTATCGAGGGAAACTCGATGTTGAAAATGTCTTCTCACAACACTGTAGCCCAAGGGCTCCGGAGGAAAAAGGTCAGGACCCAAACAGGTTCCTTTGCCAGGTCCCGGATATATATGCCGATATACAGCTGGAAGGCTTGGATTCGGTGCCCCGGCTCGCTCGATCCCTGCCGGGAGAGCTGTTGGAGAGCCGGGGTGCTGAGGAGGAGAGGGCCTTGCGCCGGACGGCGCTTCTTTTTAAATGTGCCGGCCGGCTGCCCCGATTGGACAGCAGTAGATGGAGGAGGCGGTCCCGATGCCCCGGCTCGCTCGATCCCCGCTGGGAAGTGAGGGCAATAAGGAAGATGATCTTCCAAGAGAGGAACTTTGGTGATGTCGTGGCCAATGGTTCAAAGGGTGGCTTAAGAAGCTGCGCTAGAACCACACTGAGATCCCAAGCCACCAGAGGTGGCTGTATGGGTGGCTTGTTCAGCAGATGTCCCCTCATAAAGCACTCTACTAGCGATTGTGAGGAGATGAGCTGTCCATCCAATAGATGAGAGGCCGCAATGGCACGGAGGTGAGCTCTCACCAAGTTGGTCTTGCGACCTGTTGAGGACAGGTGGAGGAGATACTGGAGGAGTGCCTCCATGGGAGCAGAGAAGGGATTGAGATCCTTCTGGGAACACCAGAAAGAGAATCTACGACACTTGAAGGCATAGGAATGCCTAGTGGATGGCTTCCTGGAAGCCAAAGGGATCTCCTTAAACTTTTGTGTAAGGTTAAAATCTCGTAATGCTATGTTCTCAGCAGTCAAGCTGTGAGATGGTGAGACTGTGGATTAGGATGGAGCAGTGTCCCATCATCATGGTGGAGGAGATCGGGCACAGATCCCAATCGTAGAGGCTGAGTGAGTCAGACGTAGCAGCAGAGGGAACCATGGTTGACATGACCAGTGAGAGGCTATGAGAATCATGGAGCCCTTGTTGGCCTGTGGCTTGAAAAGCATCTTGGGAATGAGGGGTATAGGAGAGAAAGTATAAAGGAGACCATGACCCCAATGCAAGTGGAAAGCATCCACCTGCTGGTTGTTGGACGAAGTTCTGGTGCAGAAGCAGGGGAGCTTGACATTCTGTGGAGTGGCAAACAGATCTATATCTGGAGTTCCCCAGGTCTGAAAGATGTAGGTAGTTTTGTCCGGATGGAGAAACCATTAGTGGGGAAGAAGGATCTGACTAGCTTGTCTGCCAAGACATTGAGCTCCCCTGGGAGATACACTGCTTGGAGGTGTATTTGATGAGAAATGGCAAGATGGAGAGCCTCCTCACAGAGGGGCCAAGAGCCTGTTATGCCAAGTTTGTTCACGAAGAACATGGCCACCTGATTGTCCTGACTAGGACTCTCTGTGCCCTGAGGTGACCTTGAAACACCCTGAGGGCATTTGAGATAGCACAAAGTTGCAGGAGATTGATCTGGAGCCGTGACTCCTACATTGTTCAGAAGCCTTGTGTAGAGAGAGTGCTCAAATGGGCTTCCCAACTCAGTTTGGAGGCATCCATCGTCAGGGTGCATTGATGTGGAGGCATCTGAAAAGGTGACCCGATGAGGAGATTTTCTGGGGAACACCACCATTGGAGGGATGCTGTAAGAGGGGTAGTGACTTGGATTCTGTCCCTGAGGTAGCCCGAGGCCTGCGTCCATTGGGAGGCAAGAGTCCATTGGGCTGTCCACATATGTAGACGGGCATATGGGATGACATGTACTGTTGAAGCCATGTGCCCCAGAAGCTTCAGCATTTCTCGGGCAGTCAGGTGGTCTCTGAGTAGAGCTTGGGATGCTAGCTCGATGAAACGGGCACAATGGAGTTAGGGCAGAAATGCCTTAGACTTTTGTGTGTCCAGTAAAGCTCCGATGAACTCTAGTCTGAGTTGGAGCGAGGTAAGATTTTTGGAAAGTTTATGACAAATCCCAAGTGTTGGAATACTGTGATGGTACGATGCGAGGAAAGCTGAACCTCTTGGGAGGTGTCTGCTCTTATGAGTCATCTAAGTAAGGGAAGACAAATATCTTCGAGCACTCCCGATGCACTTCGTAAAGGTTTGGAACCACTGGAGATGATCCCCTCTGAGGCCTGTTGAGAAACCTGTGAGTTCCTTTGCCAGGTCCCGGATATATATGCCGTTGGGCGCCTTGTATATGAGACTAACGGGCACAGCCACTGACTGCTACAAGTACCTTGAACCACTATACAACGATTATCGGAAAGTAAAAAGTCAAAACAGGAATGGAGGTATCCTGACTGTTAATCTTTAATTGCAACTGTTTGTACTCGTTTTCAAAGATGTTCTCAAGTGTTTCTATAACTAAATTTTCTGTACAAGGAACATATCCTGCGATGCAAGCTTAATCCTCTGGAGAGCTGGTATATAGCAAAGTACTGAGATCCTCATTAGCTGTAAAATAAAAGGCGACTTAAAATCGGGGACAACTCTTTCAAGTGTCTCTTGTGTCTCTTGGGGAAACTGCTAGGTACATATGACCTAGATTGGCCACTGTTGGAAACAGAATACTGGGCTTGATGGACCTTGGTCTGACCCAGTATGGCATATCTTATGTTCTTATATTCTTATACAGCTGGAAGGCTTGGATTCGGCACCCCAGCTTTCAGCTCTGGTAGCGTTTGCAGCTGAGGACGTTGAGGGTGTGGCACTCCCTGCCCGGGGGCACGGAGGAGTGAGTCTTTGGCCTCTTTTGCTGGCACATGGTCAACTCCACCACCATGTTTGGGAGTTGCGACTTCCGGAAGCCGGGGCCCCGCTGGACCCAGTACATGGTGTCAAGGCGTTGGCTAACTATGGGTACCGATGCCGGTGTCTCCCACATGCAGAGGAGGAACGACCCGAGGATGGTGGGGACAGGTACTCTCAAGGCTTCCTTGGGTGGGGCTCATATTGGAGGATTTCGAGTTCTTCCGTGCGAGGGTCCTCCTCTGACTCTGTGGTGAGAGATAAGGCTTTGGCCATGTCTTGAACAAACTCGAGGAATGATGTGACCTTGGGCGGGGACAAACGCTGCGACTCTGGGGGAGACAGGTCCAATGGGAGAACGTGGTGCTTCCATGTCTCCGGGGATGCCTTGTCCTTGGACTCCCAGTCAAAGTAGTCGGTCGAGGAGTCGACGACCGACGACACCTGGAATGCAGGACCCGGCGACCCATGACGGCTGCTTGGCCGGAGCCACAAGCACTCATTGGGGAAATCTCGCTCCCGAGGAATGAGAGCAAGACCCAAGGATTGACTCGAGGCTCTGGGCTCACGAGGATCGGCCCGGGGAGTCCTCGAGAGCAAGGTCCCCATGGTCTTGGCAGATGCAAGGGCCGGGTGTCAACACCTGCTGCAAGGCGAGGAAGGCAGTAACACTGCACTCCAGCGCCATCATCCTGGTTTCCCACTCAGGAGTTGCAGCCTTCAATACAGACACCGGGGTTGCCTGGTCCGGCATCGGTGAGGAGAGGGAGTCCTCGATGAGACAGGTCTTGGGGGTCTGGGACCTGTCGCTGGAGGCCTCCGCTGTTTGGGAAACCTTTGCTGGCCGCTCTCGCTCTGACTTCTTGGGTTCTCTCCACAGACTGTGGGACCTGGTGTGTCCGAGTCCCAGGAAGAGGTCCTCAAGGATTTCTTCTTCATTTTGCATTCCCATCCTGGGGAACCCTTGTCAGATTATCCGCGGACCCAATCGGGCACCGCGGGAGCTTTACGCAACTCCGAGGACCCATGCGGGGCCTTAGAGTATGGTGCCACCGGGGATACCGGGACAGAGTCTGACCTGTGGAAAATGTCATCTTGCTTCTGCCGACAATGCTGAATGTCCTTCACGGACATCTTTTTACATAGGGCACAAATCTCTAGGTCATGGTCGACCCCTAGACACTGGAGGCAGCAATCATATGTATCGATGAGACATGTTTTTTTGCAATGATCACACTTTTTGAACCTGCCAACCATTGGGGGAAAAAGTAACCAGGCGAGGTCGAAGACCCTCAGCACAGCCAGCAGATAAATAAAGCATAGTTACTCACCTGTAACAGGTGATCTCCGGGAACAGCAGGAATTTAGTCTTCACATATGGGTATCGTCGGTACCGACGGAGCCTGCGTGGGAACGCTCCCCAGTGTCCAATAGGAGTACTTTTGGGAGCATCCCTCAGCACATGAGCGCTACCTTCCCGCCTTTCCAACTGTCCCTCTTCAGTTAAGTTTGTAGCTGAGTGAAAGGATAGAGGGAGAGAGGAAAGAGACAGAGACAGAGAGACAACTCCTAGGGGAGGTGGGTGGGTTGTGAAGACTAAATTACAGGTGAGTAACTATGCTATCTCCAGGAACAAGCAAGAATGTAGTCTTCACATATGTGGACTCCCTAGCTGAAGATGCCAGGGGGATGACCCCAGGAAGCTGCCACCTATGGTGAGATGGGCCATGCTTCCTCCCATGGATCTCTGGCATCCCACCAGGGTTGGTGGGTAGGAGTTGTATTAGGTTTGAAAGAGATTTTGAAGAACAGCCTGGCCAAAGAAGGCATCCCGATGGGAGGCTTTATCTAGGCAGTAGTGGGCTGTGAAGGTATGTACCGAAGCCCAGGTGGCTGCTCGACAAATGTCATCAATAGACACAGAGTGAAGGTTAGCCATAGAGGCTGACATAGCTCTCACATTATGAGCTGTGACATGGCCTTGAAGAGGAAGACTCTTATTCTCATAAGCAAAGGATATTCACTGTGCAATCCATTTGGATAAAATCCTCTTGGAGACTGGAAGTCCCAAATGACTAGAATCAAAAGCAATAAAACGTTGAGAAGACTTTCTATGTTGCTGTGTTCTTTGTAGATAAAAAGCAAAGGCTCTTTTACAGTCCAAAGTGTGAAGGTTCTTCTCTTCATTAGAGGTATGAGGCCTCAGAAAGAATACAGGAAGATAAATCGCTTGATTTAAATGAAAAGGCGAAACCACCTTTGGCATAAAGTGTGGATGAGTTCTGAGGACAACCTTATCATGATGAAACCTAGTGTAAGGAGGATCAGCCACTAAGGCTTGCAATTCACTAATGCAATGTGCAGAGGTGATTGCAATTAGGAAGATTACCTTCCAGGACAGAAACTTTAGGGTAGTAGTGGCTAAAGGTTCAATAGGCGGTTTCATGAGCTGCCCAAGAACTAGATTTAAATCCCATGCCACCGGTGATGGTTTGATGGGAGGTTTTGTTAAAAGAAGACCTCTCATAAATCTGGATATGAGAGGATGAGAGGAAATTGGTTGTCCATAGAGGCTTATAGGAGGCTGTAATTTATTTATTTATTTATTTACATTCTTTTATATACCGCGCTATTCCACATCAGTGCAGTTTACATGGAACACAAACTTACACATTTCAGTTGGTTGATCTGTGTTTACAATGAAAGGGTACCCGAACTTGGATCAAAAACTTGGGTAACTATTTACATCTCAACAGGCTGGTATTGCACATTCATCTGTACGGTATTGGCTAGTTCATTGATGGGGGTGTTGCGGTACTAACGTCCGGGTAGTACAAGAGGAAAAGGTGATGTTTTAATGCTTTCCTAAACTGGGCTAGGTCAGTGATCGCTCGGATGCTGGGTGGGAGGTTGTTCCAGCATCTCGGCGCACAGAATTTGAAAGCTCTGTTTGCTGTTGCCTGTGTGCACTGAGTTATTGCTTTCGGGACTATTAGAGTGTTGACCGTTACTGATCTTCTCAATCTGTTAGGTGAGTTGCTCTGTATAAGCTCCGTTAGGGATGAGGATGAGAGCCCATTGATGACTTTGAAGGTCAGCAGTAAGGTTTTAAATGTGAGCCTGCCTTGTATAGGGAGCCAGTGGAGCTGTTTCAGGATGGGCGTCATGTGTTCCCTCCTGGATGTTCCCTGGAGAACTCTTGCTGCGGAGTTCATAGCGAGCTGCAGCGGGTGTAGAGTGGATTGAGGGGGTCCTTGCAGTATGGCATTTGCATAGTCAAAATGTGGTAAGATGAACGCCTGGTAAATCGTCCGGAAGTCATCAGGCTCAAGAAGGAAGCGTAGGTGCCTGAGAGATCGGATTTTATGGTATACTGCTCTTGCTATATTGCCTATGTGAGTCTTCATGTCTAGTCGCTGGTCTAAGGTGACTCCGAGGTATCTGATCGTGGGTTTGGTAAGAAGGTCCGCTTCCTTGACCCTAAGAAAGGGTGGTGTGATGAAATTTGGGTTCCTTGTGATGAACAGGACTTCCGTTTTCTTATGCTGAATTCGAAGATTTTGGGTTAGGAGCCAGTTGGATACTGCGTTAAAACAGTCTGTCAGTGGGGAGAGGTCTGGGTTCTCTGTCAAGAAAGGCATGTAAAGGAGAACATCATCAGCGTATATCAAGCAATTCACCTTGAAGGACCGGATGATGTCACATATAGGCTGCATGTAAATGTTGAACATCAGCACAGATAGGGAGGATCCTTGTGGGACGCCTTGGTTCTGGTGGAAAGGTTCAGATCTCAAGGCCTCCGATCGTATGTGCTGCCATCTGTCAGCGAGATACGACTTGCACCATTCTAGAGCTGTATCACATATCCCCTTCTCCTGAAGGCGTTGCAGGAGGAGCTCGTGGCTTACTGAATCGAAAGCGGCTGCTATGTCCATGAAAATGAGGACACACCCTTGACGGATGTTGTCAATTCCAGTCATTATGCTACTGAAGAGAGTGGTGAGGAGTGTTTCAACCCCATACGCCTCTCTAAAACCATGCTGGCAGGGATCAAGCGGGGCAGAAGCTTCAATGTGTTCTTGAATTTGTCTTTGGACATCTTTTTCGATAATTTTGGCCAGAAGTGGTATGCTCGATATTGGTCTGTATGAGTCTGCCTTCTTGGGGTCGAGCTTGCTATTTTTTAGAAGTGGTCTGATGGACGTGCATTTGAGGGATTGGGGGAATGTGCCTGTTGTGAAGGAACGGTCTATGAGCCTGGCTATAAACGGGCTAAAGTCTGATTGTAACTGTTTTATCCAGGACACCGGGCAAGGGTCAGTTTGTGCAGTGGTTGTGTTGAACAGAGCGATAGTTTCTTCAATTTGTCTTTTGGTAGGTGTGGAGAATCTGGTCAGGGGTGTTAGATATCTAGGCTCAGGTATGGCGGTTGGTGCTAGGGACTTATTGGTCTGACAAAGCTTTGATTGTAAGTAATCCACAAATTCTTGAGGGTGGATCTCATTTGGTTGCTCGGGGGCTGGTTCTTTTGTTAGGTTCTTGACCAGTGCGAACAGGTCGTGAGGTTTGTTAAGAGACCGCTTTACTGTGTCAGAGTGGAATCTTCTCATGCTCACTGTTATTGATCGGCGGTGCTTCCCCAGATGCAAGTTATATGCCTCTTGGTCATCAGCGGAGTGGGATTTACGGCAGTGTCTTTCCAGCTTTCTTAGGAGGGTGAGAGAGGATCTTAGTTCAGTGGTGTACCAGGCTGCGGTGGCTCGTTTCCCTGGCAGTTTGTTTGCAGGTGGACATAGAGAAATAGTACTGAGGCTTTCGTTCCAGCTGGAAACCAGCACCTCAGGGTCATGTGCTGTCAAGGCGAGGAGTGGGCAGGCTTGGTTTTGAATCATGGTTTTGTCAAAGGCCTTAAACCTCCGGGGAGCTGTTTTAGCGGTGCTGCTGAGCCTCCTGGCATCCTTCTGAGCATGGTTGGTGAGGGGTATTTGGAATAAGATCAGCTTGTGATCAGACCAGGGTACTGCGGTGGTGGACAATATAGGGGTGTTGCTTGAGTTGAAAGTGGTCTGTGGGGCAAATACCAGGTCTAATAGGCCACCTTTCTCATGGGTGGGTTCATTAACCAGTTGCCTGTATCCTAATACTTCAAGAGCTTCAAGGAATGCTGAGGCCTGCGTATCTTGCAGGGAGGGCAGGTTAAAATCTCCTAGGACCCAGCTTGGTGTGCCTGGGTACTGGGAGTTGGAGGCAAGGTCGATTATTGTTGCAAGGGCCTCTGTGTCCGTTGACGGGGCCCTATATAAAAGGTTGATAGAATAGTGCTTGTTGGTTATAGTGACTGAGTCGATGGATGCTGCGCTGGTTGCATCATTCAGGTGGAACTGGAGGCTTGTTTTAGTGATAGCAAGCACTCCTCCCCCTCGTTTGCCATTTCTATGGCATGTGTACATTGAGAAATTGGTAGGTAGTAGTTGGTTAAGGAGAACATTGTCATCATTGGTGAGTCATGTCTCAGTAATCAAGAGTTTGTCAAGGACATAGTGTGAGATCATGTCGGAGATAAATGGCCATTTATTGTGTATTGACCGAGCATTTACGAGGGCACATCTTAGATTCTGCGGGTGGGTGTATACATCTTTCTGTGTTTTCTCATTGTGTTGTAGTGTTATATATAATAGGTGGGGGTGGCAAGAATGGGAAGCCCCATCTGGTATGTGGTGGGGGCTGCTTGACCACCTCCTCCTATGGTTCTGTAGAATAGGTATTTGATTATGGTTAGGAGATAATGCTGTGACATTGCTTAACCTTCCGGAGAGGAGGTACAGGGCAACTATGGAAAGGCTTGAAAGGGCCATTATATGTATCCACTCAGAATTAACGGGTTGGCCTGAGAGAGAGCTAGTGTGTGGGGTAAAGCAGGTTGCGACTGTTAGGGCAGCAAGGGAGGTCTATCACAGGCGTGAGAGGGCTAGAGAGTTGGCCTGAAAGAAGGCTAGAGTGTTGGGTAAAGCAGGTTGCGACTGTTAGGGCAGCAAGGGAGGTCTATCACAGGCGGGGACACCGGTAAACGATTACTTACACTTTGGGTAAATCGGTAAAATAGGTGTGTTACGCAATTTAAACAAGTTATAAATCAGGTATTTACAGGCATGGATAACACTCAGCAGTCATGTAGTATGTGGGTACAAGAAATGAGGTACAGTCACTCGGCAGTCATGTAGTATGTAGGTACAAGGAATGAGGTACAGTGGGAGATAAATCAGTATAAGCATGTATCACAGGTAGAAAACAGAGATAAATCTGTACAAGCATGTGTCACAGGTAGAAGACAGAGACAGGAGAGTTTAGTAAGTTGAACAGTATGCAATCTGGCATTGATACTATTCTATCTGGTGAGCTATTGTATCATTACTATATAAACCCTAGGATCAGGTCCACATAGATGTGTAGGGTACTCTGTGGACAGGGTAGAGCGGTAGTTTTACTTGAGTTTCTGTCTCGGCTTGCCTTGCAGTTTCCTTCCGGTTGCTCCTGTGACTCCTGGGAGTAGGGCCTCCGCCTAAGGGCCACGCCAAAGGGCCCTCTAGCGGGGCCCTCTGGCGAGGGCCTGTCAGGCACGGGCGTGCCCGATGGCGCTCCCTTATGAAGGACCCGGTGCTCTGCCCCGATTAGACAGAGTACGTGGCTGGGGGTTGCAGCAGGCTCCGGGGCCAGCTCAATCCCTCCTGGGAGAGCTGATCTCGGCTTCGGTGGTCGGCAGCAGTCTGCTTGTGTGCCCAATGGCGCTCCTTGATGAAGGACAAGGTGCTCTGCTCCGATTGGACAGAGCACGTGGCTGGGGGTTGCAGCAGGCTCTGGGGCAGCTCAATCCCTCCTGGGAGAGCTGATCTCAGCTTCGGTGGTCGGCAGCAGTCTGCTTGTGTGCCCAATGGCGCTCCTTGATGAAGGACCCGGTGCTCTGCCCCGATTGGACAGAGCACGTGGCTGGGGGTTGCAGCAGGCTCTGGGGCAGCTCAATCCCTCCTGGGAGAGCTGATCTCGGCTCCGGCGGTCAGCAGCAGTCTGCTTGTGCGCCTGATGGCGCTCCCTGATGAAGGACCCGGTGCTCTGCCCCGATTGGACAGAGCACGTGGCTGGGGGATGCAGCAGGCTCCGGGGCAGCTCATCCCTCCTGGGAGAGCTGATCTCGGCTCCGGCGTGCTAAGATGGACTCTGACTGAATTGATCTCTAGACAAGAATTTGATAAATGAAGTAGATACTCTAGTATCGACTCCAAAGGTATCACCAGGGGGTTTAACCCCTTCTGGGAACACCATATAGTGAAATGTTTCCACTTGAAGGCATACGATTGTCTTGTGGAAGGTTTTCTAGAAGCCTGAAGGATATCCTTTACCTGTTGGGAAAGGTTGAGATCCTGAAGATTTAAGCTCTCAGCAACCAGGCCGTGAGATGCAGGGACTGGGGATTCGGGTGCCATAGCGTCCCGCTCTCCTGGGAAAGGAGATCTGGAGCACAGCCTAACTCTAGAGGTGCAGCTTGAGAGAGGTGTAGAAGCAGGGGATACCACGTTTGGCGTGGCCACCATGGCGCTATGAGGATCATACGACCTCTGTCTCTTTGAAGCTTGAAAAGTGTTTTGGGAATGAAAGGAATCGGTGGGAAGGCATAGAGGAAGTCCTGACTCCAGTGAAGGAGGAAGGCATCCCTTGCCTGGCAATTGTGAGCTGGAATCCTGGAACAGAACCGGGGAAGTTTGGCATTCAGTGGACTTGCAAAGAGGTCTATGTCTGGAGTCCCCCAGATGTGAAATGTCACCTGGTCTGGGTGGAGAGACCATTCATGAGGCAGCAATACTCGGCTGAGTTTGTCTGCCCAAAGGTTTTGAATGCCTGGAAGATATACCACAAGAAGGTGGATTTGATGCTCTCTGGCGAGGGCCCAAAGTCGTAAAGCTTTGATGCATAACGACAGAGAGCCTGTTCCGCCCTGCTTGTTCACATAGAACATGGCTACTTGATTGCCCGTTTGGACTAGGACTGTCTTGTAGCTGAGCTGGGCATGGAATACTCGAAGAGCTAAATAGATTGCTCTTAATTCAAGGAGGTTTATGTGAAGACAAGCCTCCTGTGGAGTCCAGGTGCCCTGGGTAGAGAGATGATGCAGGTGTGCTCCCCAACCCACCTGTGATGCATCTGTTAGGGTGGCCTGGAATAGGGGTTGCTGGAAAGGAGACCCCACTGAAAGATTCTCCAGTGATTGCCACCATTGAAGGGACAAGATCAGCCGATGAGTTTGCTCTCTTGTCTGACAAACGTCTTGTGGCCTGTGTCCACTCTGTGGATAGGGTCCACTGGGCTGTTCGCATGTGGAGGCGAGCATAGGGAACTACATAGACTGTGGATGCCATGTGTCCCAGTAACTGTAGCAGTTCTCGAGCAGTTAGGGAGGATTTTCCCGCTGCTTGAGAAGCTAGTTGCACTATGCGAAGACACCGGGCCTGTGGAAGGAAAGCCCTTGACTGTCTGGTATCTAGACAGGCTCCTATGAACTCCAGAGACTGGGAAGAACAAGTTGGGATTTTGGGAAGTTTATTACACAGGTACACTAAAAATTTTTTTTTTTAAACTGCCTCTAATGTTTCGATTGATTTTTACGTTTTTTGGTGCGCTGAATCCAAATCTGGTAACCAATTTGCTCCATCACGTACAGATTTTTTGCTACATTGGGTTAGCAGTTTGAGGTGAACGTTTCAGATTGAGTGCGATCGAGATAAAAGTTTCTTGGATGAATTCTTTATACTAATTGTTTAGTAGTTATTCAAATAAGAATAAAGAAAATTGTAACAAGGCAGCACATAAGAATAGAGTAATGTCAACAAAACACACTGTGATGGTAGCAAAATTGTCTGCACTTAAAACAGCCACATACATGTGCACAAACATTGAGCATATAAGAGCGAGGTTAGACACAAAGCAAAGCAAAGAAATGTGCAAAAAATGTTGTACAGGTATGTATGTAAGAATAGAAAACGCAAACCGCACCATTGCAATACATGAAGACAAACACCCGATGGTGTGAAAATAAAATTCTAATAAATGAGATCCGACACTGTGGTAATAACTAGCAAATTTTTATTTCAAAGTTTAGTAAAAACACGATATTTGTCAACACAGTTTAGATTTTAAAGTCATTCTTGGGTCAATCAATCTCCTGGTGGGCCCGTTTCTTCTCCCCCCGAATGCTTCTCTTGGTGCGCTGCTTGGCGTATTTTTCATCTGGGGTTTCCCGCAGCAGCAACCAGCAGAAATCAGCCATCATAGTGGTGTTCCATCTTCCTTGGTACCTTCTCTCTGAGTCCTTGATGTCCTGGTGAAACCTTTCACCTTGTTCTTCACTGTACGCCCCCAAGTTTTCGGGAAAGTAGTTCACATGGGAGTGCAAGAAATGGACTTTCAGGCTCATGTTACAGCCTTGTTCTTTGAAGGCATTGAGCATCCTGGCAACAATATCCTTATAGTTCTCATCCCGCCTGTTCCCCAAGAATTTGAGAACAACATCCTTGAAGGAATACCAGGCTTCTTTTTCCTTCTCAGACATCGTTTCAGCGAATGCTCCATCTGAAATGAGTTTCCTTATATCAGGGCCAACAAACACTCCTTCCTTTAGCTTTGCTTCAGAAAGTCGGGGGAACTTTGAGCAAAGGTACCGAAAGCACTCACCATCTTTTGGAAGGGACTTGATGAATTGCTTAATGAGACCCAACTTAATGTGGAGCGGTGGTAATAGAATTTTATCACGAGGTACCAAGCTCTCATGAAGAACATTTTTCTCACCGGGTCTCAAATACTCCCGAATTGGCCAGTCTTTTTTCCCCCAGTGTAGGTCACGGGCCCGGCTATCCCACAAGCAGATATTTGGTGAAACCGGATTGCTGCCCTAATAGCATGGATAGAATTTTAAAGTCTCCACAAATCATCCACTTATGCTCATCATAACGAATCTTCTGAAGAATCAGGGCCAAATTATCGTATTTTCTTGGAGAATAACAGAGTGAGCAATAGGAACTGAAGCGAATGTGTTGCCATTATGAAGAAGAACACCTTTTATGCTGTCTTTTGACGAATCAATGAACAGCCGCCATTCAGCAGGATCATACTTGAGTTTAAACTTTTCCATCACTCCGTATATATCGTTGCAAAATACCAAATCTTCCTCTTTGCTGAAATACTTCAAAAATTGTGTCTCGCGGTTGTGGTACCAATAAAAAGTTGCTCCTGGTGACAATAGATTTTTCTGTTTAAGCCGAGAACCTAGCAGTTGGGCAGCATCTTTTGGGAGTCCTAAATCCCGGACTAAATCATTCAATTCAGCTTGAGAGAAAAGTTCAGATTTCGGATCTGGTTCAGTTTCAAACTCGGAAGTACTGGACTCATTGGGAAAAGCCATCTGATGAGTCTCATCATGATCAGAACCGTCCACACAAATATGATCCAAAGATTTTGGTGGTTCAGGCACAGGTACTTCGTTGCTATGAGGCATAGGCCTAATTGCTAGGGAAGGTTGGGGTAACTTATTACGTTCTTATTTTTTAAGTTGTATCCCTTCACAATGCAAGAGCAAAAATAGCAGTCACTGCTGTGGTCTCTTTGTTCACGCCACATCATAGGTATTCCGAAACGAAATGCTTGTTTTTTACCTTTCATCCATAAGCGTAGATCTTCCTCACATGTCTTGCACACTTTGTGAGGAGCCCACGGTTTGTCTTGATCGCCTAACTTCAAACCGAAATAGGCGAAATATACTTTTTAAATAAATGCAGAAATGTTCCTCTGCCGCTTTTTCACGGTATATTCCCCACAAATAAAACAAAAACTGTCCGGAGAGTTGATGCAACCTCTGGCTCTGTGAGCCATCACAAATACACAGCACTGCAAACTACAACTGTAGTGAACCACTTCGGAATAAAGCTGGATTACGACTGAGCAAACAAAAGGTAATAATGAACTTGCAAGAAACTGAAATTTGACAGGAACGTTCATGTCGCAACCACCGTGTTTGAGCGAGCGAGCGAACGAGGCGAGGCGAACAGGAAAGAACATGCGCCAGCGCGAGTACTGGATTTAGCCCCCCGCCTCCCAATTGTCCTGTTAATGTATAAAATGAATACAAAACACTCTAAAATATCATGAGGGAGTGTTTCTAGTTAGTTAACCATTACAACCTCTATTTTGGGCCAAGAAAATAAACTGCAGTCGGCTAAAAAGAAATTATGTGAACATTCCTTATATGGGTAAGACATCTAATTTTGCAAGAAAACGTGACGTGATGGAACATTTTGGCTATTTTTCCTGGATTCAGCACCCCAAAATCTATAGGAATCAGTTGCAAAACTGGAGGCAGTTTTTTGGTAGTGTACCTGTGTTACCAATCCCAAATATTGGAGGATTCGCATTGTGCGAGACAGTGCAGAGCTGGCCTCTGCAACCGTGGGGGCTCGAATGAGCCTGTCGTCCAAGTAAGGGAAGACGAAAATCCCTAGGGTTCGCAGGAATGCAGCTACTACTGCCATGCATTTCGTGAATACTCTTGGTGCGGAAGCCAGACCAAAGAGAAGAACCCTGTATTGGGAGTGTTTTTCCTTGAAAAGGAATCGTAAGAACTTCCTGTGATCTGGATGTATCAGAATGTGAGTATATGCATCCTTTAAGTCTAGAAAGCAAAGCCAATCCTGACTCTGAAGGTATGGCAGAAGAGTTCCTAGAGAAATCATTTTGAACGTCTCTCGGAACAGGTATTTGTTCAATTCTCTGAGGTCTAGAATGGGTCTTTGTCCTCCTGTTTTCTTTGGAATAAGAAAAAAAGGGGGAGTAGAACCCTGTACCCTGCTGGAGAATGGGTACCTCCTCTACTGCCCCTTGGGCAAGAAGTGTTGAGACCTCGTGATCCAACAGATTGTCTGCAGATGTCTGGGAATTGAACTGCCTTAAGAATGTAGGAGGGGGCATGCTGTGAAAATGAAGCCTGTACCCCTCTCCTACAATGGACAGAGTCCACTTTTCTGCTGTTATTTGGTGCCATCTGTTGGCAAAATGACACAGACTGCCTGGAATATTTAGGGGTTCTGGACCCCTCAGAGGCAGGAAGGCCAAGTTCTCTAGGAAGGAGTCAAAGCCCTTGAGGGGGATGAACCTGTGGAGCTGGTTGAGCTCTCGGGCGTTTTGGCTTCTTCTGCTGTTTGAACTGCTGTTGTCCCTTTTGGGCAACTTGACTGAGCTTGGCTTTGCTGGGTATAGGATGGATAAAACCTCTTCTTTTTGCTGAAAGAAGGTTTCTTATAGGGTTTCTTTCTTGCTGGAGTGGCTGTAGATTTTGACAATCTAAGGTGATATTGTCAGCATCTATCTCATTAGCCTTTTCCTGCCAATTTTTGCCAAAGAGATTTTCTCCTGTGCAAGGGATGTTGCCTAATTTATCCTGTACCCAAATCTCCAAGTCTGATGCCTGAAGTCAGGCAATCCGTCGTGCACCAATTGCAATAGCAGAGGATCTGCTGATACATTCAAAGCGGTCAAAGGCTGCACGATTGACGAACTTGGAGACATCTTGAGCATGCCTGACAAGCGTAAGGAAGTCTTGTCGTCTGTCATCTGGGAGAAGTGGGCTCATAAGCTCCAAATCTCCTGTGACCTCCTTGAGGAACACACCCATATATAAGATATATGAGCTGATCCTAGCTGAAAGCATGGAAGCTTGAAAGGTTTGATGCCCAAAAGCATCCAGAGTCCTGCATTCACGACCTGGAGGATTAGATGCATGTCTCTTTGCACTTTTCATCCTACGCATGGCTGACTCCACTACCATGGAATGGTGTGGCAGCTGAGTCTTTTGAAATCCAGAACATGGTGGAACTCGATACATGGTATCAAGCCTCCTAGAAAGCGTAGTTACTCACCTGTAACAGGTGTTCTCCAGGAGCAGCAGGAATCAGTCCTCACTTATGGGTGACGTCGGCGCCGACGGAGCCCTCGCGGAGCAATTTTCCCCAGCTTTCAAAGAAAGCCTTTGGGAATTGCAGCGCGCATGCGCGGTAGTCTTCCCGCCCGAAGGTGCCATCTTAGCCAGTCAGATGACATAGCTAAAAAGACAGCATAAAAATTTGCAAAAAGAACATAAGCAGACGATTGCAACTCCAAGGGGAGGAGGGAGGGTAGTGAGGACTGATTCCTGCTGCTCCTGGAGAACACCTGTTACAGGTGAGTAACTACGCTTTCTCCAGGACCAAGCAGGAAGTCAGTCCTCACTTATGGGACTCCCAAGCTCAAGGCTACCGGAGACCCTAAGCACAAAAATGAGCTCCCTCTAGCTCAGCAGCACAGAAGGATAGAATCTTCGCTGAATTATCACCCACCGGTAGCCCACATCCGGGATGGAGGGTAGGAGTTGCTCAGACCTCAAAGAGATTACGGAGGACTGCCTGTCCGAAAGCACTGTCCCTACGGGACTCCCTCTCGAGACAGTAATGGACCGCAAAAGTCTGGCTCGAAGACCAAGTAGCGGCCCGGCAGATGTCTGCCAGCGGAACAGAGCGGAGGTAAGCCACTGACGTGGCCTTTGCCCGAACGCAATGAGCCGTGACTCGACTTTCTAAGGCGAGTCCGGCTGCCCCATAAGCCCAAGAGATACAGTCCGCAACCCAGATGGACAGAGTACGCTTGGAGACCGGGAGCCCCAATTTATTGGGGTCAAAGGACACAAAAAGCTGCGCAGCTTTACGGTGCTCCCGCGTACGGTCAAGGTAGAAGTTCAACGCCCTTCTACAGTCCAGGGTATGGAGGACCGTCTCAGCTCGGCTGGAGTGTGGTCTGGGAAAAAAGGTTGGAAGTACCACCTCCTGATTCAAGTGAAAAGGGGAGACCACTTTAGGCAGAAACTTTGGGTGAGTCCGTAGGACTACCCTATTCTTGTAGAACCGAGTGTAGGGGGGATCAGACACGAGGGCCTGTAATTCACTTACGCGCCTAGCGGAAGTGAGGGCTATCAAGAACAGCGTTTTCCAAGACAGAAAACGGAGAGAGCAGGTAGCCATAGGTTCAAAAGGCGGACAGGTGATCCGCTGTAAAACCACATTCAGGTCCCAGTCAGGCGCTGGCGGGCGCAGAGGTGGTTTAAGTAGTAGGAGACCTCGGAGAAACCTCGCTACGAGAGGGTCGTTGGAGAGAGGTCTGCCGTCCACCGGCACATGATGTGCGGAAAGAGCACTGAGGTGAACTTTGACGGAGTTGGACTTAAGTCCCAGATTAGAGAGGTGTAGCAAGTACTGTAAGATCACCGACACCGGGCAGGAGAAGGGATCCTGAGACTGTTGGGTACACCAGACTGCAAAGCGACGCCATTTAAGGGCGTAGCATTTGCGGGTAGAAGGGCGTCGCGAAGCCAAGACGACCTCCTCCACCTCTGCCGGCAAGAGGAGAGGAGCAAGGACTACCCTCTCAGCAGCCAGGCCATGAGGTTGAGAGACCTGAGGTTGGGGTGCAGCAGGGACCCCTGATCCTGGGTGAGGAGATCCGGTTGCACCCCCAGAGGGATTGGATCCTCCACCGCCAGTTGCAGCAAGAGCGGAAACCACGGCTGCCTGGGCCAGCGAGGGGCCACCAGGATCACGAAAGCTTTGTCTCGGAGAACCTTGAAAAGGGTCCGAGAGACTAACGGGATGGGAGGGAAAGCGTACAGAAGGCTCCCCGACCATGAGATCAGAAAGGCGTCCGCCGCCACCCGAAGGGGGTGAGGCTGACGAGAGCAGAAGCGAGGAAGTTGCCGGTTGTGAGGACTGGCAAAGAGATCCACTGTGGGGAGGCCCCACCTGAGGAAGAGCTTCTGAACGATCAAGGGGTCCAGACGCCACTCGTGCGGCTGGAGGACCCTGCTGAGTTTGTCCGCCAGGCAATTTTCTTGGCCCGGGAGATAAACTGCCTTGAGGAGAATGCCGTGACCGACGGCCCAAGAGCAGAGCTTCTGTGCCTCCCGGCAGAGGAGGAAGGAGCCCGTGCCCCCCTGCTTGTTCACGTAGAACATGGCAACTTGATTGTCCGTCTGGACAAGGACGGACTGTTGGGAGGTCAGGTGGGAGAAGGCCTTGAGAGCTAGGCGGATCGCCCTGAGCTCCAGGAAGTTGATCTGCTGAGCAGACTCCCACTTGGTCCAGAGGCCCTGAGTACGTGCCTCTTGGCAATGGGCTCCCCAGCCCAGGAGGGATGCATCGGTGGTCAGCACCCGGGTCGGCTGAGGTGACTGGAAAGGCATTCCCAATACCAGGTTCGGCTGCCGGAGCCACCACCGGATAGACGAGACCAGCGGCTCGGAGACGCGCACCAGGTCTGCTAGGCCGCCCGTGGCCTGTCGCCACTGCTGGCGGAGACACCACTGAGCAGGCCGCATATTCAGGCGGGCATTGGGGGTCACATGGACGGTGGAAGCCATATGGCCGAGCAGTCTCAGGAAGCGCCTGGCGGAGACCAGGGGCTGGCTGCGAAAGCGGTCGGCTAGGTCCATGAGCCGCTGAGCCCTGTCGAGCGGTAGGTACGCTCGCGCCTGAGGGGTGTGCAGCCTTGCGCCGATGAACTCGAGATCCTGTGAGGGGAGCAAAGTGGACTTTGCGAAGTTGATGACAAAGCCCAAGTGCTGCAGCAGAGTCACCGTGCGGCACGTGGCGGTGGTGACCTCCTGAGCGGATGCTGCTCTGATGAGCCAGTCGTCGAGGTACGGAAAAACATAGAGGCCGTGAAGCCGGAGATGGGCCGCCACGACCGCGAGACATTTTGTGAAGACTCGCGGTGCGGAGGACAGGCCGAAGGGCAGTACTCTGTACTGGTAATGATTTCCTGCCACCACAAACCTTAGGTATTGGCGGTGGCTTGGGTGGATGAGGATGTGCGTGTAAGCATCCTTTAGATCCAAGGAGCATAGCCAATCTCCCTGCTGGAGGTAGGGCAGAAGGATTCCAAGGGTAAGCATTTTGAACTTCTCCCGCACAAGGAACTTGTTGAGGTTGCGCAAGTCCAGGATGGGTCGGAGGCCTCCTGTTCTCTTTGGTATCAGAAAATACCTTGAATAGAAGCCCTGACCGCTCAGGTGGTGTGGCACCGGTTCCACCGCCTGATCCTGCAGAAGACCTGCTAACTCCTGAAGGAGCAACTCCCTGTGCAGAGGGGGGCGCGGAGGCTCTCCCGGAAAATAGGAGGGAGGGACCTGATGGAAGTGGAGAAGGTAGCCCTCTCGCACGACCTGAAGCACCCAGGCATCTGCGGTGATGCTGGACCACCTGTCGGCGAAGTGAACCAGCCGGCCTCCGGTGCTGGGGGGGACCAGCGGGGGGGGAGAGGCTATGCTGAGCGAGTCAAAAACCCCCACCCTGCTGAGCAGGGGCTGGTGGCGCAGGCTTGGGGGCTTGCTGCCTACGGGACCCGTTACCCCGTCCCTTGGCCTGCTGGCCCTGTTGGGGAGCTGCAGGGGCCTGATAATGGGGGTATTGTTTGTAGGCAGCCGCCTTCCTCGGGTAAAAGGTCTTTTTTCCCGAGCCCTTCTTTTTCTGGGAAGGGGCGGAGGTCTTCCTAGAAAGCCTGGTCCTGGTGAGAGTCTCAGTCTCAATTTGTGCAGCCTTTTCCGCCATGGGCTTGCCAAAGAGGTTTTCGCCTCGGCAGGGGACATCGACCAACTTGTCCTGTACCCAGGGCTCAAGGTCGGACGACTGAAGCCAAGCCTGTCGGCGGGCACCGATGCCGGCTGCGGCTACTCGAGCCGAGGCTTCAAAGCCATCATAGGCTGCTCGGGACATGAACTTTGAGCATTCCCGAATACCTGTGGACAAGGCTAGGAACCTCCGCAAGGGTTCCTCGGACAAACCAGCGGAGAAGCCGGCTAGCTCTTTAGCCAGATCCCTGAGATACATGCCCATGTAGAGCTGGTAAGTCTGGACACGACAGGCGAGCATAGAGCCCTGGAAGCACTTTTTGCCAAGGCCATCCAGGTTACGGGCCTCCCTTCCAGGAGGCACCGAGGAGTGCATCTTCTGGCTCTTAAGACGATGCATGGCCGATTCCACTACCATGGAATGGTGTGGCAACTGCGCCTTTTGAAAGCCAGGGCTCTTGCGGACTCGATAGATAGAATCGACCCGCTTGCTCAGGACCGGCGAGGAGGCCGGACTCTCCCACATGCGGAAGAGTAGTCGTTCCAGCATAGGAGGAACCGGCACAGTAAAGTGCTCCCTCGCGGGAGAGTCATACTGGAGGGCGTCGAGCTCTTCGGCTCGAGGCTCCTCCTCGGGGTCCGCAGGGAAGGCCAAAGCCTTAGCCATATCCCTAACGAAATCCGAGAACCGGGCATCCTCCGGGGGGGACTGCTTCCGAGGCTCGGACTCCGGAGAGTCCGATGGGACACACCGAGTCCGGAAAGAATCAGGTGACTCTTCCTCCTCAGACTCCCAGACCGACTCCGACGAGGACTCGGTGGGGTCGGCTCGGGCAGGGAGCGGCGCCAGCCGCCCCGACGCCGAGGGAGTCGGCGTCGGCGACCTCGGTCCCGAACGGGAGGCCGAGGGCGACCTCGACCGAGGATCGACTCGAGTTCTCATCGACTCGAGGATCGGCTCGGTCTCCGGGGTCGACTTGGACGTCGACGTCCCGGCGGTCGGGGCAGCGACGCCAGCGAAGCCAGCGAGCAGTGCCCGCTGCTGGTCCATGAAGGCAGACAATCTGCTCTCCAAGGCCGTCAACCTGAGTCCGAGCTCAGGCGACCCAGCAGCCCCCGACTCGGGCCCCGACGGCGTCGGGCCCGACGTCGGCTGACGCGGAGGCGAGTCCAGAAGGACAACAGGACTTACCCGGGCAGGCATCTCCGACTCCAGGCGAGGTCGCTTCGGGAGGTGTTCCTTCTCCAAGGACCCGGGGCGGCTGTCGGGGCTATGCGACCTGGCCCTCGCGGAGCCAGGAGCGTCCACCGACGCCGCCCTCGCGGGTTTTTTCCATCCGTCGATGGTCCCCGGAGGGAGAACCCCGGTCGGAGGAGCTCCGTCGACGGTCCGAACTGGAGCCTTTCGACAGTGAGGCCTCCGACGAGGTCCGGGTACGGCTGGGGTCAGCGAAGATTCTTTCGCGCTGATGCCGCCGACTTCTCAACGCCTTCGAGGACAGTTTGCTGCAGGGCCCACAGATCAGTTCCTCGTGATCTGGGCCCAGGCAGCGGAGGCAAAGGTCGTGTGAGTCGGTGAGTGACATATTTCGGTCACACCGACCACACCGCTTAAAGCCACTGGCAGCCATCGGGGGAAAAAGGGCCCCTGCGAGGTCAAAGGACCGGGCTGCCAGGGAAAAAAACGAAAACGAAAGCTGACTAAGTCAGAAAAACCGAAAAACCGTTAGAGGACTCGAGACCGGCGTCGCGAGTCCGGGCGGGAAAACGACCGGCGTCGAACCGAAAGAAAAAAGGAAAAATACAGAGGAAAATCAACTTTTACGCGGGGACAAGACGGGGACGTCTGTAGGGCTCCGCGGAAAAAAGAAGACTGGCTAAGATGGCACCTTCGGGCGGGAAGACTACCGCGCATGCGCGCTGCAATTCCCAAAGGCTTTCTTTGAAAGCTGGGGAAAATTGCTCCGCGAGGGCTCCGTCGGCGCCGACGTCACCCATAAGTGAGGACTGACTTCCTGCTTGGTCCTGGAGAATAAGGAGATGTGGTCACCCACATTCTGATCATCAAATCATGAAGAATTTCATGAATGGGCAGAGTGGCTGCCTCCTTTGGAGCTTTAGGATATTGGAGAATTTCCAATTCCTTTGCTCTAGGTTCCTTTTCAGGAGCTACCGTGATTGAAAGGCCTTTGGCAACATCACGATTAAAACCCTGAAAGGACATGTCCTCTGGAGGCGACATTCTGCGTTGGGGAGAAGAAGAGTCTTCCTGGAGAAAAACTCTGGTACCAGCAGAATTATCAGAGTCATCGGAATCGGAGGATTCATAATATCTCTGATCACGATGTTCATGTAAGGCACGGTCCCGGTATCGAAGTTGGTACCGAGTTGATCCGGTACTGATCTTTCGATGCCAGGCAAAGACGGCATGGGAAGAATACCCACCGGTACCGTTGGTGCTGGTACCGGTATCTGTGCCGGTACCAGCATCGGTACCGGTGCCCGTTGAAACATCGGTGTCAACAGTACTGCAGATGTAAGGAGAGCTGCAATACTGCGCTCAATAGCGAGGAATCTCTGGTCTATCGACGCTGCCGATGCCTGGGTGTCGGTACCGGTGAAGGCGGCTGGGACTCCTGAGCATGTCATCAGTAGTTCTGTCGAGGCCGAGGCCTCGAGAACATCCTGGAACACCGTTGATGCTTTGGAGGCCGAAGCCTCCCGCCGGGGCTGTTTTACCGGTGTGGTTCCCTCAAGGGCAATGCCAATGGCCTCTCGATGCTTTTCAGGAGAGCTACCCTTTGAGGACTGGCTTTTATGTTTAACCTGAGATCTATGGGAGGAAGAAGAGGCTCTTGAAGACGTCGATGCAATGGACCTGGCATCCGAAGAAAAGAGGGTACCGAGCTTTGCAGCCCGGTTCTGTCTTCCTCTTTTAGTCATTCCCATACAAGAGAGGCACTCAGATGGAGAATGGTCAGGGCCTAAACATTTAAGACACCAGTCATAGGTGTCGGTGACAGAAATGGTACCGCCACACTTAGTGCAATTTTTTTTAAAACCACTAGCTGGTTTTTCCATCCTTAAGGAAAAATTGGGCCTAGTGCCCAAAATGGCGCCTAACACCGAAAAAGAAAATTTCTGAAGAGAAACAAATCAGAATTTTTCTTTTTTTTTTAGAAGAAAGAAAATAACTGGCGGTACTGGAAGGCGTCGTGCGGAGGCAAGCGTGACCACAAGAAGACAAGATTAAAGAAGAATTTTTCTGCAGTGACAGGGTATGAGTCCTGTCGGCTCCGCGGAAAACAAAGAACTAAAGAGGGACAGTTGGAAAGGCGGGAAGGCAGTGCGCATGTGCTGAGGGATGCTCCCAAAAACGTTCCTATTGGACGCTGGTGAGCGTTCCCACGCAGGCTCCGTCGGTACTGACGATACCCATATGTGAAGACTACATTCTTGCTTGTTCCTGGAGATAGGTGCGAACTGCGCTGGGGGATAAAATCCTAGAACGGCTCAGAGATTCGATGCCAGGGCAAGTGAGTTCAGAGGTGGTAAAGGGACCAGTGCAACTGGAGAAAGAAAAAGCAGTTTAACGCACAATTTAATCAACTTTTTCTGGGGAATTAAGATTGACGGCTCCGTGGTAAAAAGGAGACTAAGTAAGATGGCACCCTTGGGCAGGAAGGGGACCACGCATGCATGGTGGCATCTTCCAAAGGCTTTCTTTGAAAGCTGGGGAAATGCTTCTGCGAGGGCTTCATTGGTGCCGATGTCACCCATATGTGAGGACTGACTTCCTGTTTGTTCCTGGAGAATGTGCAATAGCATTAATTTATATACGCATACTTCATTTCACAAAAAGAACCTTTGCTGCATCAGGGATTTCTCATGACAAAACTTTACTCCTCCACAGCAAAGTTATTTTCAGAATCGTCTTAACATTTCAAAGATGGTGGACTTCTTATACACAAACATTTACTCAAGCAAGCCAGTCATTAGCAATCACATGTATCAACCATAAACCAATAAGAAAAATGACATGGCACACGAAACCACAACGGTCAGTTGCAGGGGACCCAAACTCATCATTAAAAAATACTTTCCATTCAATGCAAGCATAAAATCCTTTAGGCTCCAACGTCTGTAGTTTAAAGATCCAACACTGTTCCTGCTATACCAAAAGCTTGCCACAATCTCCTCCCCTTCTATTTATTTGCACCTGATCAATCATCATAAAATGCAAAGTATTAAAAAGTATTGCCATGAGAGTGATGCTATATAATATGTTTTTCAATACTCTCCGCTGTCATTCAGCATGGCAGCCATGATTAAGAAACATTGGAATGTGTTGAAAGTAGTGGTTGATATGGAAGGGCAGACTAGATAGGCCAGGTGGTCTTTTTCTGTCATAAGGTTTCTATGTTTCTACATCCTAGTATGAAATATAAAAGACTAATATTTGCTTATAGCAGAAGAAAAAATGTAAAAGCTATATTATGTCCAGCTATGTAACCAGAAAGAGATGGTTCATTAAGTGAAGATCGCGGTCACTTCTAATGTGGCTACTGCTAACTATGTGATGTAACTATTGAGGGTACTGAATTAATAAACCCTATGTCTGGACATTCCTTTAAGCTGTTTTAAATGACTTTGTGTTAGACAACAAATAGCATATACAACAAATGTAGATTATGTAATAAACTACATATCAGAAAAAACACAAGACAGCTGAGAGTGAGGTTGACAGAGTATAAGTCTTGTTTAAATAAAACCAAAGTGGAAGCGTCACTAGTGCAACAATGTTTGAAAGAGAAAAACAGAGGCCCCTTTTACTAAAGCCTGTTAGCTGGTTAACATGTGTTTTAACACAAGGCAACTTGCAGCCGGGAACATACTAGCCTCTGCATGTTAAAACGCGCATTAATCTGTCATCATGGGTTGGGGCGGGGAATGAGAGGAGTGTGGACATGGAGACTGCATTACCGGTAGCGCCAGGGCAATTGCCACGTGCTCCGTGGCAACGTGAGTTCACTCAATAACTCTTTTATGGATGTCATTAAGTGAACCTGTCTTACTGGAGCATGTTAGAGTGGCCCATCATTCATTAGCTGTGGAGAACATACTGGTCACGCCCCCGATAGCTAACACAGAGGTTTTGTGCTTAACGTGTGTTGGTAAAGCATGTCTAGTGCAAACCTTTAGCAGACTTTAGTAAAAGGGCCCCATGTTTTGTGTTGTATGGCAATTGATCAGGTGCAAATAAATAGAAAGGGAGGAGATTGTGGCAAGCTTTTGTCACAGAGGAACAGTGTTGGGAGCTTTAAGCTACAGACATTGAAGCTTAAATACTTGTAATGAATGAAAGGGCTTTTTTGTTCGTTTGTTTTGTTTTTTTAATGATGAGTATGGGTTCCCTGTGATTGACAGCTATAGTTTTGTGTTGCCAAGTCTTTTTTTATTTTTTATTGTTCTATGGCTGATACATGTGGCTGCTAATGATTGGCTTGTTTGAGCAAATGTTTGTGTATAAGAAGCCAGTAATCTTTGAAATGTTAAGATGCTGATTGTGAAAATCATTTTGCTATGGAGTGAAGTTTGTCATGTGAGGCCCTTGATGCAGTAAGTTTGTTTGTGAAAAAAAGGCTTTTGTTGAGCATTGGGCTATGGCCATTTCAGATAAATGCAGTATATTTTTTCATCAAATTTTATGAAGAAGGTATCTATATCTATATCTCTATCTATATATATATATTAAATGGTACTGCACATTATTGTTTATGTTTACTACGTTCATTAAAAACTTGCTATACCGCCATACACCTGGATAGGATCTAAGTGGTTTATAATTAACAAATTAAAACAGAGAAAAGAAAGGAACTCCAATAAATCATAAAAAGGGATAAAACATATAAACCCATAGGGTTAATTATTGTTATTAAATATCTATTGAAAAATTTTAAAAGGTGTATTCTGTTTTATGATTTTAGAAGAGAATGGTTTGATGCCCAGCTTCTCTTTCTCAGATCAACATAAGGGAGTTAAATCCCATCTATTATAAAACAGCAACATCAAGGGGCTGGCTAGAAGTTACTTGTGGTGCATTCTAGAGAGAAATGACATTTGTGATTTCTGCAGTTCTGACTGGGCTACATAGGAAAGGTTAACAGGAATGCTATAGTTACAATTGAGCAGGAAGCCACCCACTTCCCCTAAAAATTTCTAAGTATTTGAGCTAGCTTGCTGGACAACCTTTTTCTCTGTTTAAATAAGCGTAGTTACTCACCTGTAACAGGTGTTCTCCGGGGACAGCAGGAATCAATCCTCACATATGGGTGATGTTGGCGCTGATGAAGCCCGCGCAGAGCAAATCCCCAGCTTTCAAAGAAAGCCTTTGGGAACTACTACCATGCTTGCATGATCCCCTTCCCGCCCAAGGGGGCCATCTTGCTCAGTTAAATGATATAGCTAAAAAGACGGCAAAAACAAATGAAGATAATAGGACTGCAACTTCAAGGAGAGGAGGGAGGGTTGTGAGGACTGATTCCTGCTGTCCCCGGAGAACACCTGTTACAGGTGAATAACTACGCTTTCTCTAGGAACAAGCAGTAAGTCAGTCCTCACTTATGGGACTCCCCAGCTACAGGCTACCATGAACCTATAGCCAAAAAAGGCTCCCTCATCGAGAGCCACAAGCAACAGCAATAAAATCCGTATTACGGACCAACAGGACCTCTGCGTGCAAAGGAACTAGCACTCTGGTAGCCTGAACACAGAAGGGTCGGAGGGTAGGCGTTGCCTAGACCCCGAAAAGGTTATGGAGCACGGCCTGGCCAAAGGCACTGTCCTGTCGGGACTCTCCTCCCAGGCAGTAATGAGCTGCAAAGGTATGGACTGAAGACCAGGTGGCGGCCCGGCAGATGTCTGCCAGAGGGACCGAGTGCAGGTGAGCAACTGATGTTGCCATAGCCCTGACCCGGTGCGCCGTGACACGGCCTTCCAGCAGAAGCCTGGCCTCCTCATAAGCCTGGGCAATACAGTCCACCACCCATGTGGACAACGTATGCTTGGTCACCGCCTCCCCCAGCTTACTGGGGTTGTAGGAAACGAAAAGCTGGGAGGCTTTTCAGTGGCCTTGAGTACGTTGAATATAGAAGGACAAGGCCCTCATGGTATGGAGGACCATCTCCGCCTGAATAGCTTGCGGTCTGGGAAAGAAGGTAGGGAGGACCACCTCCTGGTTGAGGTGGAAAGAGGACACCACATTCAGGAGAAATTTGGGATGCATGCGAAGCACCACCCTATTCTTGTAAAACCTGGTATAAGGCTTCTCCACCATGAGGGCTTGGAGCTCATTCACCCTTCGGGCAGAAGTGAGTGCAACCAGGAAAACCACCTTCCAGGAGAGATAGCGAAGGTGACATAGCCAGAGGCTCGAAGGGCGGCAGGATGAGCTGCCCCAACATCACTCTGAGATCCCATTTGGTCGCCAGAGGATGAACCAGGGCTTAGACAGGAGTAGGCTCTTTAGGAAACGGGACACCATTGGATGGACCGAGAGGGGTTTCCCATCCACCTGATAGTGGTTCGCCGCCAGGGCACTGAGATGCACTCTAACAGAGTTAGACTTGAGTCCCGTTCTGGAGAGGTGGAGAAGGTATTGTAACACCATGACCACTGGGCAAGAAAAGGGGTCGACCCCTTGTTCAGCACACCAACGTGCAAACCTACGCTATTTAAAAGCATAAGCCCGTCTGGTAGATGCCCTGCATGAGGCCAGCAAAACATCCTCCACTTCTTTCGGAAGGTGAAGTGGGGCTAAAGTCACCCTTCTCAGCAGCCATGTCATCAGTGAGAGGGAGCAGAGGTTGGGATGCAGAAGAGAGCCCACCCTCCTGGGAAAGGAGCCGTGGAGCTGACCCCAAGGGGATGGGGGCCTCCACCGCTAGCTGCAGAAGCATGGAAACCACGGTTGCCTGGGTCACCATGGGGTTACCAAGATGACTGACACTCTGACGTGGAGAATCTTGAACAGAGTCTTGGCGATCAGTGGTGTCGGGGGAAAAGCATACAGAAGGCCCTCCATGAGACCAGGAAGGAATCGGCGGCCACCCTGGCGGGGTGCACCTGCCGAGCAGAAACAGGGTACTTGGTGATTGTCTGGGCTTGCAAACAGATCCATCACCAGTTCCCCCAGGTTTGGAAAAGCCAGTTGGCTACTCCTGTGTCCAGCTGCCACTCATGCAGCTGGAGAATCCTGCTGAATCTATAGGTCAGCATGTTGTCCTGGCCCAGCAAGTATACCGCCTTGATGAGAATGCCCTGTTGGACTGCATAAGAGCATAGATCCAGGGCTTCCTGACAGAGGGCATGGGACCCCGTGCCCCCTGCTTCTTCACATAGAGCATGGCCACCTGGTTGTCAGTCTGCACTAGGACAGACGTGTGTCCCAGGTGATGCCGAAAAGCCTTCAGGGCGAGATGAATTGCCCGCAGCTATAAGAGATTGATCTGTTGAGCGTTCTCGCCGGGGGACCAAGTGCCCTGGGTGCGGTATCCCTGGCAATGGGCTCCCCAGCCCAGCAGGGAGGAATCTGTGGTGAGGCTCCTCGAGCGGTGAGGGGCCTGGAAGGGCATCCCTGCCTTCAAGTGTCGGGGCGATAGCTGCCTGGTCACTCGGACTCTGTCCTGGAGATGTCCTGTGGCCTGGGACCATTGGTCCCTGAGGCACCACTGCGCTGTTTGCATGTGGAGGCGGGTATCTGGAGTGACATGCACCATGGAGGCCATGTGCCCGAGAAGGCGCAGCAGATGCCTTTCTGGCTCTGAGGGACAGTTTTGTATATTTCTGGCTAGTGCCATAAGCCTGGCTGCCCTGTCTGTGGGTAGTAAGGCCTTTGACTGAAGGGTGTCTATCCTTGCCCCAATGAATTCCAACTCTTGTGACGGGCAAAGGTTCTACTTGGGGTAGTTGATAACGAAACCCAAGTGTTGCGGGACCTGGGTGGTGCGTGCCGTGGCCTGCTGCACTTCGGGGGCTGCAGAGCCCCTGATGAGCCAGTCATTGAGATAGGGGAAGACAAAAATCCCCTGAAGCCTGAGAAAGACGGTGACCACTGCCAGGCACTTTGTGAATATCCTGGGGGCCGAGGCAAGGCCGAAGGGAAGTACCTTGTATTGGAAATGATAACCCCCCACCACAAAGCATAGGTATTGCCTGTGGTTTGGGTGGATTAGGATGTGTGTATAAGCATCCTTTAGGTCTAAGGAGCATAGCCAGTCTCCCTGGCGGAGGTAGGGCAGCAATGTTCCAAGGGAGAGCATCTTGAACTTCTCCCTCACCAGGAATTTGTTGAGGTTGCGCAGGTCAGGATGGGCCTGAGGACCCCTGTCTTCTTTGGCACAAGGAAGTAACTGGAGTAGAACCCTTTGCTCTTGAAGTGGTGGGGCACCGGTTCCACCGCTTGGTCCTTGAGAAGGTCTGCCAACTCCTTCAGAAGAAGGTCCCGGTGAAGGGGAGACCTGAGGGGCTCTCCCGGGAAGTTGTGAGGAGATACCTTGCTCAGGTGGAGGTGGTAACCCTCCCTGATCACCTTTAATGCCCAGGAATCGGTGGTGATAGCTCCCCACCTGTGGGCATACAGGGCGAGGCGACCTCCTGTAGGCTGCTGAGCTCCGAGTCGAAAAAAGGCCATGTTGCAGGAGTCAAAAACCCCCTCCAGGCTGGGCCGGAGCCTGGGGCTTGGGAGCCTTTTGCTCACGCAGGCCATGCCCCTGTCCCTTGGCCTGCTGCCCTTGCTGGGGAGCCGGGGAGGCCTGGTAAGGGGGTTAGTTTCGGTAAGCAGTGGACTTCCTTGGGTAAAAGGGCTTTTTACCAGAGCCCTTCTTTCGGGAAGGGGCAGTGGTCTTCTTAGAGAGCCTAGTCCTCGTTATGAACTCGGTCTCCAGCTCTGCGGCCTTGTCGGTCATGGGTTTGCCGAAGAGGTTTTCCCCTTGACATGGGACATTGACCAACTTGTCCTGTACCCATTGCTCGAGGTCGGATGACTCTAGCCAAGCTTAGCCGCATGCACCGATGCCTGCCGTGGCTACCCGGGCCACTGGCTCGAACCCGTCATAGCCGCCCGAGACAAACTTGGAGCATTCACGGACAGCTTTGGACAGGCCTTTGTAGCACTGCAAAGGCTCCTCAGAGAGACCAGTTGAGAACCCGGCAAGCTCCTTCGCCAGGTCTCTCAGATACATGCCCATGTACAGCTGGTAGGCCTGGATCTGACAATTCAGCATCGCGCCCTGGTAACACTTCCTGCCGAGGGCATCCAAGGTGCGGGCCTCCCTGCTGGGGGGCACCGAGGAGTGTGTCTTCTGACTCTTCTGTCGACACATGGCCAACTCTACAACCATGGAGTTGTGTGACAGTTGAGACTTCTGAAACCCAGGGCTCCAACGGACTCGATGCATCGCATCAAGCTGTTTGCTGATCACTGGCGTCTCATGAGGAGCATAAGTCATTCCAGGATAGGAGGAATGGGCACCGTGAGGGTTTCCCGAGGGGGAGTCTTGTACTGGAGGATAACGAGCTCGTCGGCTTGAGGATCCTCCACTGACTCCATCGGGAAAGCCAAGGCCTTAGACATATCCCGGACAAAGTCCAAAAATCCCATATCCTCTGGTGGGGACCTTCTCCAAGGTTCAGACACCAGGGAATCGGACGGGACATCGCAATGACGACGGGTGTCAGGGGACTCCTCGTCCTCGGTCTCCCAGGTGGAGACCTCTGAGGAAGACTCATGGATCTCCTCGGGCTTCGTGGACCCCGGCGCCGCCTGCCCTGACGCCATCAGACTCGCCGATGATGACCTCGGGTCCCGAAGAGCTGGAGGTCGAGCACGACCTCGGCCCATGATCCACCCAGGCCCGCATGGCCTTGAGGATTGACTCGGTCTACGGGGATGTCTTCGACGCTGAACGCCCGGTGGTTGGGGTGGAGGAACCGGACGTGCCAGACATCAGCGCCCGCTGCTGTTCCAAGAAGGAAGCGACACTGTGCTCCAAGACCACCATCCTGGACACCAGTCCCAGAGGCTCCACAGCCTGCGGCTCGGGCACCGACGGACTAGGGCCCAAAGCCGGCTCCCCCGGTGAGGAATCCTCGACTAGGGCAGTGTCTACTTGCCTAGGCCGATCTGCAACCGGGTTCTTTCGAGGAACCTTGGCTGGACGCTCCCTCTCCAATGTCTTGGGCAGACGCTTGGGGTCCGCGACTGGTCCCGGGAGGAGCCCGGCCGATCGAAGCTGTCCAGAGACGCCGCCTGAGGGTTTCTTCCTTCTTTTCGGTTCCCTCAAGGGAGACCCCTTCTCCGAGGACTCCTGACGACGCTCGGGTTCGGAGTGCTCCTCCCAAGGCGTGGAGGCCTCAGACGAGGTCCTGGCTCTCGGAGGCATGGGGGAATCAGGAAAAATGTTATCATGATGCTGCTGGCGGCTTCTCAAGGCCTTCAAGGACATCTTCTTGCACAGGCCACAGACCGCCGGGTCATGGTCCGGGCCGAGGCATCAGAGGCAGCAGTCATGCTTATTGGTCAGGGACATGATCTTCCCACACCGATCGCACTTTTTAAACCCGCTGGTAGCCATAGGGGGGAAAAGAACCACAGCAAGGTCGAAGACCCTTCGGGCTGCCAATGAAAAAATAAAGGGCGCGAAGGTGCCCAAAGAAAAATAAAAACTTGAAGTAAAAAAAGGAATCGACCCGATACTGAGGCACTGGGTTCGGGGCGGGAAAAGGTACCGGTGCAAGACCGGAGACAAGCCAAAACATGCTTGAAAAATCAATTTTTTCCATGACGGAAACAGACGACGTCTGGTGGGCTCTGTGGAAAAAAGGAGACTGAGCAAGATGGCACCCTTGGGCAGGAAGGAGACCACACATGCGTGGTAGCAATTCCCAAAGGCTTTCTTTGAAAGCTGGGGATTTGCTCTGCGTGGGCTCTGTCGGCGCCGTCACCCATATGTGAGGACTGACTTCCTGCTTGTTCCCGGAGAATCTATAATTCAACTATCTCCCATTTCTGTTGTCCCGAGTAAGCACAAAAATGGTGGTTATCGTTTATCTATAGGGAATGACCTCTTGTAACCAATATCATCATCTTTACTCAGTTGTACTTCTGTACCTGTATATATCTTCATGTAAACCAAAGCCAACACAGTTTGGGATACCAAGAAAAGGAACATCATGTGACTTCTTCCATTTATCAACTGAAAAAGAAAAACAATAAAAAAAGATTGCCATTCAGTACCCTAGAGATAAAGAATGCAGATAAAAGATGAAGGCAATTTCCAAATGTACTTGAGAAAAATGAGGACCAGAGGTAATAAGACATTTATACTGTCCCAGCAGGAGTGAGGTGCGATTCATTGTTAAGACTGAGAGATGATCAGAAGGTGATAGGCAGTAGAATTCTATGGTTCATAATAAGAAAACCTAGATCTTTTTTCATTCACAGAAACAAAGAAATAGCAGAAAATACAGGTTTGCTTACCTATAGCAGGTGTTCTCCATGGTGTCACGCCGCCACCGCTTGCCTCAAGCTAAGAGGGGCGTGGTTATTTTATAGGAACTTTTTGCTGTCTGCTTTTTTAGCCCTTTTCAACTATTTTCCCCGTAGTGCCTTCTGGGAAAGGTAGTCTTTGCTTGGCTGTATGTGTGCATCAGCCAAAAAGCTGTAGTTAGGCTCCAAGGGTTAAGGCAAATGACAAAATTTATTTTACACAATGGTTCGTTCTCACCACGTACAGGATATGGGTTTAGGTCTCTGTGAAACAGAGTATTCTCCCAAAAACAAACACAAACTAAAAATGTCTGTTTAAAGGTTTTCCATAGTGCAAGGATACACAGTCTTAACAGAATGGATAATTCACTTCCTTTGTAGCATTGCTGGCCAAAAGCACAAACAAAAATCACATTCACTGTCCATGATATTATAGCTTCTCTTCAGCTGCATAAACCTTCAAGCAACAAATACAATTCAGGGCACAAGAAAGCTCTGTTACAAAAGCTACTTTCTTACCCCAGTGTCCTTGTTCCTGCAGCAGGTGCTTAACAAGCTTTTCACAGCTTCCAGGGTGGGTTACTCCTTAGTCCTTGTGACCTTTCCCTTTACCAACATGAGGGAAACAGGGCCACTGGCTTGTGGACTATGGGTTCCCTTCCCTGGTAAACTCTCTCTCAGGATTGGCTTGTTTTCTCCCTGTTCCTCAGGTTTAAAGCCTTGCACACAGAACAGTCCATAGGAATCTCTTCCCCATTTAGCTTTACCTCAGGCTCTCCCAGCTGCATAGGCTCAGACTCTCCCAGCTCACAGTCCTCAGCCACCAGCCTCCCAGGGAATCCTGGAGTCTCTCCTGTTCCTGGCTTCAAACCCTCTGGCAGATGTGCTATCTTCCACTTAGCACTCTCCTCTCTTGGAAGCTCAAGGGCTCTGCTCTGCTCCGCACCGGTCAAGCTTTGCCAGCTTGCAGCTGTGCCTCAGCTCGTGGCAGTTTGGCTTCCTGCTTCTCCTTCTCCCCTGCTGCTCCTCTTGCTGCTACCTTCGTCCTTGCTGCTACTCCTCACGACGACGACCCTGCTCTCACACTCTGGCTTCAGTTTATACTTCCAGGGCTCTCTTCCACCCCTCCCTAGCCAGGTGATGGCAATCAGCCTGACTTCGTGCACCTGCATACTTGGAGCACTGCCTGCCTAAGGGGTTCTGGGCTCTGTATCCTCTCCCCTCCCTTCCACTAGGGGGAGCATGGAATGTGGGCCATGTGGAAGTTTTCTGATTCCTAGCTGTGTTTGTGTCTTTCCTACCCTGCCTCGGTAAAAGGGGGCCCTTTACTAGGGTGAATTCCCTGTCCCTTTGTCCTCCCTCATACTCTGGATACGCCTCCTTGCCACAATGGACAGCAGGATAAGTCCTCACATAGAGAGGATGTCATTGAGAGTTCCACACAGGAACCTCTCCCAAGCTCCTTATAGCAAGTTTTAGAGTGGATCTACCACGCATGAATGTGTGGTCCTGCCTGCTGCAAACACACCTCACCTCTTCAGTCTATTGACTAGCTAAGCCAGAATATGACTCCAAAACCATACTGAAAATAAAAAGGGGTAATTATGTATCACAACAAGCGGACTTCAGAGAACATTATCTTTTTTGAGGAGCCAGAAACAGAAAATAACTAGGCCTAAGAAGGACATGTAATTGGATTTTAATCCCTTGAACAGATTCCGAAGATTGGCTTGTCCAAATCTGCTGTCATTTGAGGAATCTCTTTCCAAACAGTAGCTAGATGCAAATGTGTAGACAGACATCCAGGTAGCGGCTCTGCAGATCTCTTACATGGAGGTTGATTTTAAGTAGACCACTGACGCAGCCCAGGCTCTGACATTGTGAGCTGTGATATAACCCTCTAGTCAAGCCAGCTTGAGCATAAGCGAAAGAGATGCAACCTGCTAGCCAAACTGAAAATGTATATTTATTACTGGCAACCTCCAGTTTATTAAGGTCAAAACAAACAAAAAGCTAGATGAACTTTAGTTCGTTCCAGATAGAAGCCCAAAGGCTCTCTTTCAGTCCAACATGTGCAATGCGCTTTACAATTTGTGAGCATGTGGTCTTAAGAAAAATGATGAAAGGACTATTGACTGATTAAGGTGGAAGTTCGGCATTACCTTAGGAAGGAATTTAGGGTGAGTATGTGAAACCACCTTATTGCTTAAAAATTCATTCACTAAGGCCTGGATCTCGCTAACTCTGCATGGGGCAGTAATCACCACTATAAACAAGACCTTCCAGGTCAGGTACTTCAGGTCCACAGGTATCTAGTGGCTCGAAGAGCTTTCATCAGCCGAGTTAAGACCATGTTGAAATCCCAAGACATTGCAGGAGGCTTAAAGGAAGATTTTGTATGAAGCAAGCCCCACATGTATTGAACAACTAAAGGATGTAGAAAGAGATGTAGTTACCTTCTATATGCTAATGGTATGCATGGCAATTTCACTGAGGTGGAGGCTTACAGAGTTGGTCTTCAGAACAGACTGACAAATGCAGAAGGTATTCAAGTAGTTTTTGTGAGGGACACAAGAGAGGAAATATCTAGGGCTTTTCCTTCACACCAGATGGCAAAGCTCTTCTATTTGAAAGCATATGACCTCCCTGTAGAATCCCTCCTGGAAGCCAAGAGAAAATTTGCCATATCAACTGGCTGGAACAATCCTTCAACAGGTTTAAATCTCTTCTCAAGATACACCTCTTTTGCTCTGCCTTCAACCTCCCTGTTCCTAGCTGAGTTTCTTTCCCCCTTCTTTCTCCCCTTAGTCCCTCTTCCTTCTGCTCCTCTCTTTCCTATCTCTTCTTTCCTGTTGACTATGGCGTTCTTTTCCTTTTCTGGCAATTATTTTAGTTTACTGTGAACCGCTTTGGTGTTTTTTTTCGTAAAGCGGTATACCAAGTATTAAATAAAGATAAAGTTCAAAGAGGGCAATGTGAGGCTCTCAACATCCAAGCTGTGCGGATTAGGGAACAGATGTTTAGATATAACAGTGTCTCCTGATCCTGCATAATCAGGGTTGGCAAAGTGCCTAGACAAATTGGGTCCCTGATGGATAACTCAAAGAGGTGACCATGGTTGTATTGGTCAATAAGGAGAGATGAAAATCATTGTGTCCCTGTTGTCTCAGAGTTTCAGGAGAGTCATCAGTATTAGATATGGGATGATATACATACAGATGACTCTCCCCTGATCAAGAAGGAACACATCTGCTGCTAGTTTGCCATGTGTCCTTGAAAAGAACTGAGGCACTTCCCTGTTCTGAGGGGTGACAAACAAATCTATTGAGGTGGCCCCACTCCCAAAATATACTCCAAGCGACTCCCCATCAGGGGTCCATTCATGAGGTTTAAGGACATGGTTCAGTCTGTCTGCCAGGATATTGTCTATGCCAGCCAGTAAGCAGCCCTCAGTGTTATGCGAGATGGTGTAGTTCCACATTCTGGCTGTCTCCCAACACAAGTAGTATGTCCTAGTGCCTCCCTGCTGGTTGATATAGTACATTGCTACTTTGCTGCCTATCTGAATAACCACCAATACATAAGCAAACCCCCAACGGTAGTCTATGAAATACAATCCTCAAGGAAAATACCGCAAGTAACCCTCTTCACCCTTGAATCTTTTTTGTCGGACATAAACCATGGGAGGAGGATATGGTTAATCGTCCCCACCAAAACAGTACATGTCCCTTTTAATCACTTTTATTCACCAAAAATAATAAACACTGAATTTTTAATTCTTAAAAACGACACTTATCTGATCATATTGCACGACGTGCACGTTTCGGGGCCATCCTAACCCCTGTATCAAGTGCTCCAACGTGATCCAAAGTGTCACTCTCTCAAAAGCAACCGTCAAAAAACGCCGAAGAGCAGGCTGATGAAGTAAGGGATACTAACTCCAGATTGGCTAACCGCAGAATAGTCACACCCACAGAACTGACATCACATCACTGGGAGGTCCCACTCATCAGGGAACCCCCAAATGTGGGAGGAGACTGGTCAAGTGAAACCCAACCAATCAATTTCATGATTAAGCCCCGATGGAGAAACGGCACGTAACTGAAAAATCCACCGCTGTTCAAGGCGACGCAACTTAGCCAGGCGATCACCACCTCTAGGATTTAATGGAATATGGTCAATAACAGACCAGCGGAGATGTTCAAAGGCATGATTAAAGTCCAAACAGTGTTGAACCAACGGAGCAGTCTGCACGGAATTTCGCAATCTTGAAGAGTGCTCACTTAAACGCACCTTAATGGCTCTAATAGTACTGCCCACATACCGGAGCGGACAAGGACACTCCACAAAATAAACTACAAAAGTAGACATACATGTGGTGTTCTACCGGCGATAAAAAATCCGGCCGGTGTGCAAATCTGCCCAAGACGAACCCGGAATAGTGGACGCACAATAACTTCAGGCATTGCATGGTAAATGTCCACCCGCCCCTTTTGCCGGGCGCTCCGGCCAATCCATAGATGTGGCAGATCGGATCAACATATCACGTAAATTGACCCCCCTGGAATAGGCCACCCGTAAAGGTCTATCAAAGCAAGAGTGCAGTGACAACACTGACCAATGTCGCTGCAAAATCCGAGAATCGGTGGTGTTCAGGGCCTATCGTAGAGCAAGGTTCACTCATCGTGAATGGATTTTGGATCCGGTTTCTCCTTCTGCTGTTCAGACTGTGTCACCCCACGAGTCCCCTGGTGGGGATTGGTTTACCGGGGTTTTACCTTATATGAGCCATTCGATTTCTGTGACTCGGATTTTGCAGCGACATTGGTCAGTGTTGTCACTGCACTCTTGCTTTGATAGACCTTTATGGGTGGCCTATTCCAGGGGGGTCAATTTACGTGATATGTTGATCCGATCTGCCACATCTATGGATCGGCCGGAGCGCCCGGCAAAAGGGGCGGGTGGACATTTACCATGCAATGCCTGCAGTTATTGTGCGTCCACTATTCCGGGTTCTTCTTGGGCAGATTTGCACACCGGCCGGATTTTTTATCGCCGGTGGAACACCACATGTATGTCTACTTTTGTAGTTTATTTTGTGGAGTGTCCTTGTCCGCTCCGGTATGTGGGCAGTACTATTAGAGCCATTAAGGTGCGTTTAAGTGAGCACTCTTCAAGATTGCAAAATTCCGTGCAGACTGCTCCGTTGATTCAACACTGTTTGGACTTTAATCATGCCTTTGAACATCTCCGCTGGTCTGTTATTGACCATATTCCATTAGATCCTAGAGGTGGTGATCGCCTGTCTAAGTTGCGTCGCCTTGAACAGCGGTGGATTTTTCAGTTACGTGCCGTTTCTCCATCGGGGCTTAATCATGAAATTGATTGGTTGGGTTTCACTTGACCAGTCTCCTCCCACATTTGGGGGTTCCCTGATGAGTGGGACCTCCCAGTGATGTGATGTCAGTTCTGTGGGTGTGACTATTCTGCGGTTAGCCAATCTGGAGTTAGTATCCCTTATTTCATCAGCCTACCCTTCGGCGTTTTTTGACGGTTACTTTTGAGAGAGTGACACTTTGGATCACGTTGGAGCACTTGATACAGGGGTTACGATGGCCCCGAAACGTGCACGTCGTGCGATATGATCAGATAAGTGTCGTTTTTAAGAATTAAAAATTTAGTGTTTATTATTTTTGGTGAATAAAAGTGATTAAAAGGGACATGTACTCTTTTGGTGGGGACGATTAACCATATCCTCCTCCCACGGTTTATGTCCGACAAAAAAGATTCAAGGGTGAAGAGGGTTACTTGCGGATCTGAATAATAACTTGATTGGCCAACCGATCTCTGAAAGCCTTTAGAGGGTTTGAAATCGCCCTCAGTTCCAAGAAACTGGTCTGTTGGAAATTCTTCTGGGAGGAGCATAGTTCCAGAGTATGTAAACCATCTACATGTGCTCTCCATCCATTTTGGACGCATCTGTTATGAGTAGCCTTTGTTAGGGAGGAATTTGGAAGAATAATCTTTTGGCCAGATTGGAGTAGACCATCAACCAAGACAGAAAGCGCTAGAGGAGAAACTGTGACAGATATTACCATCATTGAGCCTATGAGTAGACTGTATCTATGGCGTGATCAAGGTCCACTGAGCCTGTCTCATGTCAAAAATGTATCAAGAGTGAGACATGAACTGTTGAGACCATGTGGTCCAACATCCTCAACATGTTCCTCGGTGATGTATGCTGACTCTTTTGGATATCTTTCACGATCATCACCAATCAGAAGAGCCTGTCTTATGGAAGAAAAGCTTTTGCCTGAGTCACGTGTCTAACAAAGCTCTGATAGACTAATTGATATAAATGGCTTAACGATCATGTGCATGGATTTTGAACTCCTTCCTGAGTTGTGCTCTTGACCGGCCAATTGTCAAAGTAGGGAAACCTGTGCACATCCAGTCTGCATAAAGGGTAGAAATTCATGTTTGGGACTAGAATCCAAGATCAGTGTTGGGCACTCTAGTGACTAGTTCCCTCTGGATACTGTTGTTAGCTTCCAGCGTTTACAGGCCATATTAGGTATTACCATGTTTGTCCAGATCGATACTGTAAACCCAGGGATATGCCAGTGTTGTTAACTACCATCGTTTATAGGCCATATTTGGTATTACCATGTTTGTCCAGATTGATACCTTAAACCCAGAGATATGCCAGTGCTGATGCTATGTTAGAGCAATGTCATCTTTAGCTAGATAAGAACATAGGGACTTGGGATGTACCATAGTGGGTCAGACCAAGAGTTCATCAACAGATCCAGCTGCACATACACGAAACAGGCTCCCTCCACGGGACAGGCTCCCGCACCGCGACAAACCCAGCTCCACATCCACGGGACAGACCCCCGCAACAGGGCGACCACCACAGATCCGGCTCCACCTCCACGGGACAGGCTCCCTCCACGGGACAGGCTCCCGCACCGCGACAGATCCAGCGTCACATCCACGGGACAGGCCCCCGCACCAAGACGACCGCCACAGATCCAGCTCCACATCCACGGGACAGGCTCCCTCCACGGGACAGGCTCCCGCACCGCGACAGACCCAGCTCCACATCCACGGGACAGGCCCCCGCACCAAGGCGACCAACACAGATCCAGCTCCACACACAGGACAGGCTCCCTCCACGGGACAGGCTCCCGCACCAAGGCGTCCGCCACAGATCCAGCTCCACATCCACGGGACTGGCTCCCTCCACGGGACAGGCTCCCGCACCGCATCAGATCCAGCTCCACATCCAAGGGACAGGCTCCCTCCACGGGACAGGCTCCCGCACCGCAACAGATACAGCTTCACATCCAAGGGACAGGCTCCCTCCACGGGACAGGCTCCCGCACCGCAACAGATACAACTTCACATCCCCAGGACAAGCCCCTGCAACAAGTACAGCTCTCCTCAAAAAAGCAAACAACAGACGAAAACCTAAGGACACAGGCATCGCCCTATCAGAACATCACAAGCTATCAACATGCACACCACATACTTCCTCCCACTATACCTACTAGTCACACAACTCCTCCCACCAACTACACACCCCCACTACCCCCAAACAAACACACCATGGTACCCACCAACTGCACTGCCATATCTCGGTCCACAACACACACACAAAGAGACACTCGCAACCTCCCAAACAAAGAGATAAAACAGACACAAATCAAACCCCAACACCGGCCCTAAGGAAGCACACGTCGCAACAACCTCTTCCACAAAGAAAACATCAATTGAGCTCAAACGCCAGATCCATCTGCAACAAGATACACACTCTGGTAGACCACATTGAAGAGCGACAGCCAGACATAATATGCATCACAGAGACATGGCTCAACCCTACCGACAGTGTACTACTCAACCAACTAGTATCGAACAACTACTCAGCATACAACTGCCCACGCATCCACAAGCGTGGAGGAGGAGTCCTAATAATAGCAAAAACAGAACTCAAGTTCAAGACACTGAATCTCACAGATACAAAGCAGTGTAACACAATTAGCATCAAGAACAAGAATATTACAATCTGCCTAACCTACAGAGCACCCCGTGCTCCACCCGACGAACTAGCCTTCATACTCGAAGAAGCCTGTGCCATAACATCAAACAACAAACCAGCACTACTAATCGGAGACTTCAACCTCAAGTCCGCCAATACAAAAGATGCAGAGGCCTTCCTTCAGGCAATGTCATCACTTCAATTCACACAGATAGTCAATGCACCAACACACAGACTAGGATCATCCCCAGACCTCATCTTCGCATCAAACTACCTAACTTCAAGAGACCTAATCTCTACACCCACCATCACCCCAGTACCATGGTCTGACCATTACTTAATCGAGACAAATCTGCAATCACAAGAAGACTGGACAAGCGAAAGAGCGAACTTCCACAAAACACAAAGACGATTCAAGTCCTTTGACAAGGACGAATTCATCCAGGACACAATACAACACTTGAACATTGACTCAGAGGACCTGGAGGAACAAGTTTCCAACTGGAACAATGTCCTAGCTAACGCCGCCAAACCATCCGTTGACAGGACCAAGAAACAACACCACAACAAGAGACAAAACAAACCATGGTACTCAGCAAAAATACGACAGGAAAAGAGGGAGCTCAGGAAAATTGAACGGAGATGGAGAAAAAAAACTACTTCCGACCAACATCTTTACCTAACAAAGCAAAAACAATACAATGAACACATCAACCAATCAAAGAGAGAATTCCACACAAACCTGATAAATTCTTCCATCAACAAACCCAGAGAACTTTTCGAAATAGTAAAAACCCTGACAAAAGAGCAAGCAGCAGAAAGAGAAATACAAGTGGATCCACAGATATTCGCCGACCACATCAAAGACAAATTTCACTCCACAGAGCGCACAACACCCAGTAGAACCAACAGAACGAACGTCCACCCCAAAACCTGGGGCACATTCCACTCACCCTCAAAAGAGCAGATATCAGACATCATCTCCACAATCAACACAAGCACTGCTCCTACAGACCCTTGCCCAGTGTCATGGGTCAAAGCCACCAAAGCAAGCCTCATACCAAACATTCATAAAATGGTACACAACTCACTCACTCAAGGACTCATGCCACAGCAATTAAAGCTTGCCTCAGTAAGACCAATCACAAAGAAAACTTCTCTCGACAAAAAGGACCCAGCAGCATACCGACCAATCTCCAGCATACCCTTCCTCGCAAAAATAATCGAAAAGACGGTTCAACTACAACTTCAGGAACACATTGACGAACACGGAACTCTCGACGACAACCAACACGGATTTCGTCCCAACCATGGAGTCGAAACTCTCCTGATCTACCTCTTCGACAGCATCATAAGAATAATTGACGACATCAGGAATGGAATTATAATGATCTTCATCGACATCTCCTCAGCGTTCGACACAGTTGATCACAATATACTCCTGGAGAGACTGAAGAACACTGGTATACACGGTACCACTCTAAAATGGTTCCACTCGTACCTAACAGAAAGACAGCTACAGGTCAAGGTGGGACAGGACACCTCCCGGCCCATAAACGTCCAACAAGGAGTACCACAAGGATCCGCACTCTCAGCACTCCTTTTTAACATCTACATCCAACCAATATGCAACATTATGAAAGAGAACAACATCCAATACACAATATACGCAGACGATATAATGGTATACTCCCCGATATCAATCGAAAACCCGGACTTCTCTAAGATAGCAGACTGCCTTACCCAAATGGCGAAGTGGTGCCAAAACAACAATCTAGCTATAAACTACAACAAGACTGAAGCTTTAATCATCACTCGAAACCAAAGCTTCACACACCCACCAAACAAAGATACAAAGCACCACGATACCGATAAGATCGGAGGTGAGATACCTTGGGGTTACTCTGGACAGTAAACTCAACCTCAAACCACACATAGACAAAACAATCCAAAAAGCATATTACAGGATGCGAATCATCAGGAGACTGAAACCACTCCTCGCTCCAGAACACTTCCGTACAGTCTGTCAAGCACTGATAACCCCAATACTGGACTTCTGCAATCCGATATACCTCGGACTACCAAAACAAGCTCTCAAACCACTACAGCTGGCACAAAACACTGCAGCTCGAATCATATCCGGAGCCGCAAGGCAGGAGCACATCACACCTACACTAAAGGACTTACACTGGCTCCCAATCATTGCTCGCATCAGATACAAGACTATCATAAACCTATTTAAGATAAAAGAACACACATCAGCCAACAGCCTCCACCTGCTCATACAACCGGAAACCAGCGCACGTCCCAGAAGAAGTCAAACACGCAACCGAGTCAGCACCCCAAATGAGTACAAGCACACACACAAGGACACAACAGACAGAGCTCTCTCCATGGCTGCTCCAACAATATGGAACAATCTACCGGACGATCTAAGGGCAACTCCAGACCTCAAAGACTTCAGAAAACAACTGAAAACCATGCTGTTCATAGAGCACTATGGTCACATCACATAACCTAAGAGAATGGATAACAGCACTCCAATCCTCCCAAACAACTGAATATATATAAAATATGATTCTAGCACCACTGTAAATAGCCCACCCTGTATATAGCTCAAACAAATCAAGCACCCAACACATCCCTCACACAACTAAGTTTTATCCTCACTGCATGTACAACACACACACTTTACCTGATTGCTTGCTGTGATACCACCTTGATTATTAAGATAAGGCGGTTTAGAAATACTGTTAAATAAATAAATAAAAAATAAAATAATGCTGCAACAACTGCAAGGCACTTGGCAATATGTGAGGAGTAGATATGCCAAACGGCAGCATGAGATTCTGGAAGTGGTGTTTCCCTATAACAAAACTGCAGATACTTTCTCTGACTGAGATGTATCTTAATGTGGACGTTAGCATCCTTTAGGTCCCGAGAACCTTACCAATCCCCTTGCTGAAAAAAGGGGAGCAGGGTGCCGAGGCAAACCATTCTGAATGTCTTGTGAACAAGGTACTTGTTCAGATCCCTTAGATCTAGGATACAACAGTATCCCTCTGTTTTCTTTGTTATTAGGAAGTACCCTGAGTAAAGTCCTGCCTTGGCGGAGCAGGCTTGACATACTGGCCTGTTGAAGGGCAGAAAGTTCCATTAAGTAGTATTATCCTGGTGTTGAAATACTAGTGAATGCCCTCTCGGTGAATGATTTGGTGGTAGCTCAAACATGCAAAGAAGATGAGCCACCCCCTGACAGGAAGGTTCTCTGACTAGGCCTGAAGTACTGGCTACATTCTCAAGGAGCCCGTCAAAACCCTGCCTGGTATTTCTGGACCCTCTGCTGCCTAGGGTGAGAGTAAGAACCTTGCCTGGGCTGAGCCAAGCAGGATGGAGGAAGATACCTATGCTTATGAGAGTAATAGGATCTCCTCTGTACCCCTCTGTAGAAACTCCATGATGAAGAGGAGGCTGGATCGGAAATGGGCTTGGAGAGGGTCTTAAGGGTGTCACTGTGCTACATGATTACAGCGACAACCTCCTGGACCTTATCACTAAAGAGATTCTCCTCACAGCATGTCAGCAAGCTGCTCCTTTAAATTGGTTTTAAGTCTGATGCCTGGAGCCATAAGTGTCTCCAGACACCAATTCTCATGCAAAGGCTCTTGATGACTTATCAAAAATATCATATGTCACACATGTATTTTCAACACTTTCTCTCCTTAGGGACCGGTATTCTGCAATCTTCTCTGGAGTAAGTTGTCCAAAATCTTGACGCTTTTGCGCATGATGTTCTGCAAATGCATGCCCATGAACAGATGAAAGAACATTATGCACGACATAAGAGGAGCATTCTGAAAACAATTTTCCACCAAAAGAATACAAGGTCCTAGCCTCTCTCCCCCCTTGGGGGAAGGGAAGGATGATAACAAATGCAACGTGGAACTTTTGACTCTTGGCAGTGTATTCGATGATCTCAAAATGGTATGGCACCTGTAGTGTCCATTATAGACATGGACCCTGCGGCACAATGTGCACTTTTTAAACCCACTGGCTAATCTGTGGGACATTCCACTCTGAAAAATAGCCACAGCAAAATCAAATGACTCTATTTTGAAAAAGAAAAGATTAAGCAAGCCAGAGTGCCTGAGACCCATATGTGGCCTATAGCGACAATGCGATAAATAAGAAAAAAAGTTAAGGATTCCTATAACACCTAACCAAGGACACTAATGGGATATTGAGCATACGATGACAGTGGGGGCGGAGAGAGAAGTTACAAAATTAGCAAAAAGCAAAAACAACTGGACTGAACATAAACATATCTTTGAAGCTCTGTGGAAAAATGAAGACTGAGATAAGGTGTGATGGCAGGAGGTGGCAGGAGGTGGGAACTCATGCACGTGTGGTAAAATCACTCTAAAGCTTCTAGAAGGAGTTGGAAGAGGTTCTCACTCAAGGCTCTATGACATCACCCACATGTTAGCACTTACTCTGTTTGTCCATGGAGAAAGACCATATAACGGGGCTTCTCAAACCTGTCCTGGGGAGCCCGCCACAACCAATTGGGAACTCAGCATATGCAAATTTATTTCATGCATATTCAGTGGATATCCTAAAAATCTAACTGGCTGTGGAAGTTCCTAGGATATGTTTGGGGAGCCTTGCCACACAGCCCATTCAAATCAATCGCTAAGTCTCTACCATCTCTTCCACGCTATCAGAGATCCTCTGTGCTTGTCTCATTCTTTAATGAATTCAGATAATATACTTGTCTCCACCATCTCCACTGGGAGGCTGTTCCCCATAACACTACATGTTCTGTAAAGAAATTTCCTTAGATTACTCCTGAGCCTGGCTTTTTACTCTCACCTTGCAACGGCCCTACAAACAGATAGCAACAGGCACAGTGCTTTATACAATTTCAAGGCAGCGGAAACACAAAAAGGTATATCACAATGTAGCACTCTGTAAATGAGAGTCAAAAATCGACAGGACCTCAGCCTACGACAAAAACAAAGGGCACAACTAATACATAGTCCTCATTTGAGACAATTTCAGCAGAAGGGCTTGACCAAATACTGACTATGATAAATACTACCACTCCTCTCTTGATCCATGTCCTGTTTCATGGATAAAACTAATCAGAACCGAACACCAGTACTGCTAAAAATAATAAACGCATCCTTCTCAGAAGGGCACATAATTTCACTGAAAACTGCCTCCCAGACCCGTACTAAAAAAACTCATCACTGGACATCAATACACCATCCTCCTATAGGCCAATATCCAGTATTCCATTTCTAGCCAAAACAGAAAAAGTAGTACTGCTCCAACTTCAAGATTATGTATACAACTTCGCACCCCTGGAACCACCACACCATGGCACTCACAGAGTTGAAACACTGTTTACCTCCCTACTCAATACCTACTAAAAGCACTTGATAAGGCAAAACAAGGATTCATCCTAATATTCTTGGATTTAGTCTCAGCTTTTGAATCCATAAACCATAATACCCTCATCAACCAACTGAGTGAAATAGGAATAATACTGTAGATACTCCCGTCTAAACTGGTTCCAATCATATTTGATTAACTGCTACCAACACGTAAAAGTAAAGGACAAAACCTCCAAGCCATTTAAATAAAAACAAGGCATATCACAGGGATCAGCCCTATCAGTAATACTCTTCAACCTATACCTTCAGCCCATCTGTGACAAGAAAATTGAGGGAGAAAGGAGGAAGCAGGACTGGAGCCAGAGGGAAGAAAAAAGTGGCTATTTATTTTAGAAAGGCAACCAAACAGAAAACATCAAGAATTAGAAAAGGAAAACAAAGAAAAAATTCCTAGCTCTGCCGATTTGTGCTGGGCCTATCCCTAGGCCCAGAATCTCTTCAGCTGCTTGGAGACTGAAGTACTGGTGGAAGGGGGGCGGTCCTTGCCTATTTATACCAGAGAGAGAAGAGCTGTGATGTCATTCAGTCCCCAAGGCTGCTGGAGGAGATTCTAAACTCTATGGTTCCGGGACTGGACTAGAGGGACGAAAAGGAAAGAGTAGTTACTCACCTGTAACAGGTGTTCTCCAGGAGCAGCAGGAATCAGTCCTCACTTATGGGTGACGTCGGCGCCGACGGAGCCCTTGCGGAGCAATTTCCCCAGCTTTCGAAGAAAGCCTTTGGGAATTGCAGCGCACATGCGCGGTCCCCTTCCCGTCCAAGGGTGCCATCTTGCTCAGTCTGATGACATAGCGAAAAGACAGCAAAAAAGTTAGCAAAAACAATGATAAGCAATGACTGCAACTCCAAGGGGAGGAGGGAGGGTTGTGAGGACTGATTCCTGCTGCTCCTGGAGAACACCTGTTACAGGTGAATAACTCCTCTTTCTCCAGGACCAAGCAGGAAGTCAGTCCTCACTTATGGGACTCCCAAGCTTAAGGCTACCGGAGACCTCAAGCTGAAAAATGAGCTCCCTCTAGCTCAGCAGCACAGAAGGAAGGAATCTTCTCTGAACACGCCCCCGGCCGGTAGCCCAACACCAGGGCCGGAGGGTAGGAGTTGCCTAAACCTCAAAGAGATTGTGGAGGACTGCCTGTCCGAAAGCACTGTCCCTGCGAGACTCCCTCTCCAGGCAGTAATGAGCCGCAAAAGTCTGGCTTGAAGACCAAGTAGCAGCCCGGCAGATGTCTGCCAACGGAACAGAGCGGAGGTGAGCCACTGACGCAGCCTTCGCCCTGACACGGTGAGCCGTGACTCGACTTTCCAACGAGAGGCCGGCTGCCCCATAAGCCCAGGCGATACAGTCAGCTACCCATATGGACAAAGTACGCTTGGAGACAGGTGTCCCCAACTTATTGGGGTCAAAAGAAACGAAAAGCTGAACAGCCTTTCTATGCTCCCACGTACGGTCAAGGTAGAAGGATAAGGCCCTCCTACAGTCCAGGGTATGGAGAACCGTCTCAGCTCGGCTGGTATGCGGCCTGTTAAAGAAAGTTGGAAGAACCACCTCCTGGTTGATATGAAAAGGAGAAACCACCTTTGGGAGAAACTTAGGGTGAGTCCGCAAGACTACCCTATTTGGGTAGAACCTAGTGTAAGGGGGTTCAGACACTAGGGCCTGTAGTTCACTAACGCGCCTAGCGGAGGTAAGGGCTACCAAGAAGAGAGTTTTCCAGGAAAGAAAACGAAGGGGACAAGTAGCCATAGGTTCAAAAGGCGGACAGGTAATCCGCTGTAAGACCACATTCAGATCCCAGTCAGGAGCTGGTGGGCGCAATGGGGGCTTGAGCAGAAGTAGCCCCCTCAGAAAATGAGCCACCAAGGGGTGTGCATAGAGGCCTGCCATCCACCGGCAAGTGATGTGCAGAGAGAGCACTGAGGTGGACTCTGACAGAGTTGGACTTAAGGCCCAGATTGGAAAGGTAGAGCAAGTATTGCAGGACTACCGGTACTAAGCAGGAGAAGGGGTCCTCAGACCGCTGAGTACACCACATAGAGAATCAACGCCACTTAAAGGCGTAAGACTTCCAGGTGGATGGCCGTCGAGAGGCCAAGACGACATCCTCCACCTCCCGAGGCAGCCGGAGGGGGGCTAGGACTACCCTTTCAGCAGCCATGCCATCAGATGAAGGGCCCGGAGGTTGGGGTGCAAGAGAGTCCCTTGATCCTGAGTCAGGAGATCGGGCTGAAACCCCAGAGAAAGAGGAGTGTCTACCACCAGTTGCAGCAGAAGCGGAAACCAGGGCTGTCTCGGCCACCTGGGAGCTACCAGGATTACGGAGGCCCTGTCCCGGAGAACTTTGAAGAGCGTCCGGGACACTAGTGGCGTGGGAGGAAAGGCATACAGAAGGCCCTTGGACCACGGGATTAGAAAAGCATCCGCCGCTACTCTGAGAGGATGCGGGTGCCGGGAGCAGAACCTGCGAAGTTGCCGGTTCAGAGGACTGGCAAAAAGATCCATGGTGGGGAGGCCCCACCGGAGGAAGATCCGTTGAACAACCAATGGGTCCAATCTCCATTCGTGTGGCTGCAGAATCCTGCTCAGTTTGTCCGCCAGGTAATTTTCCTGACCTGGCAGGTAAACAGCTTTGAGGAGAATGCCATGGTCGACGGCCCAAGAGCACAGCCTTTGAGCATCTTGACAGAGAAGGAGGGAGCCTGTGCCCCCCTGTTTGTTCACATAGAACATGGCAACCTGATTGTCCATCTGGACCAGTACAGAGAGGTGAGAGAAGTTCCGCAGAGCGAGGCGGATCGCCCTGAGCTCCAGGAAGTTTATCTGCTGAGCAGATTCCCAAGGGGTCCAAAGGCCCTGAGTACATGTCCCTTGGCAATGTGCTCCCCAACCCAGGAGAGAGGCATCTGACGTCAGCACTTGGGAAGGCGGAGGAGACTGAAAAGTCATTCCGAGCACCAGATTGTGCAGATGAAGCCACCATTGCAGAGAGGAGACCAGCCGGTCGGATATCTGGACTGAGTCCGCAAGGCTCCCCGTGGCCTGATGCCATTGAGTGCGAAGGCTCCACTGAGCAGGCCTCATGTGCAGGCGGGCATTTGGAGTCACGTGGACTGTGGAAGCCATATGGCCGAGCAACCTCAGGAATTGCCTGGCAGAGACCAGGGAATTGCTGCGAAACTGGCTGGCTAAACCCATCAGTCTGTTGGCTTGGTCCAGAGGCAGAAAGGCTCAAGCCTGAAGAGTGTCGAGCCTTGCTCCTATGAATTCTAAGTTTTGGGAGGGGAGCAAAGTGGACTTTGCGAAGTTTATGACAAATCCCAAGTGCTGTAGAAGAGCCACAGTGCGATGAGTGGCGTGAGTGACTTCCAGGGAAGACTGAGCCCGGATGAGCCAGTCGTCCAGGTAGGGAAAACACAAATAGGCCTTGAAGCCTCAGGAAGGCTGCCACCACTGCTAGGCATTTGGTGAAAACCCTGGGAGCGGAGGACAGGTCAAAGGGTAGTACCCTGTACTGATAATGATTTCCTCCCACAACAAATCTGAGATATTGTCTGTGGTCTGGATGAATAAGGATGTGAGTATAAGCATCCTTTAGATCCAAGGAGCATAGCCAATCTCCCTGCTGGAGGTAGGGCAGCAGGATTCCAAGGGTAAGCATCTTGAACTTTTCCCTTTGCAGGAACTTGTTGAGGTTGCGCAAGTCCAGGATGGGTCTGAGGCCTCCTGTTCTTTTTGGTATCAGAAAGTACCTGGAATAAAAGCCTTGACCTCTCAGGTGGTGGGGCACCGGTTCCACAGCCTGTTCCTGAAGAAGACTTGCTAACTCCTGAAGGAGTAAGTCCCTGTGCAGCGGGGGCCTTGGAGGCTCCCCTGGAAAGTAGGAGGGAGGTACCTGGTGAAAGTGCAGCAGGTAGCCTTTTTGGACCACCTGAAGCACCCAGGCATCTGATGTTACGGCTGACCACCTGTGGGCAAAGTGGACCAGCCGGCCTCCTGTGCTGAGAGAAGCCAGCTGAGGGGAAGAGGCTATGCTGACGGAGTCAAAACCCCCCACCCTGCTGAGCAGGGGCCGGTGTAGTGGGCTTGGGGGCCTTCTGCCTACAGGATCCATTACCCTGTCCCTTAGCCTGCTGACCCTGATGGGGAGCTACTGAGGCTTGATACTGAGGGTGTTGTTGTTTATAGGCAGACACCTTCCTCGGGTAAAAGGTCTTTTTCCCCGAGGCCTTCCTCTTCTGTGAAGGGGCAGAGGTCTTTCTGGACAGGCGAGTCCTGGTTAGAGTTTTGGTCTCGAGTTGTGCAGCCTTTTCAGCCATGGGCTTGCCAAAGAGGTTTTCACCTCTGCAGGGGACATCGACCAACTTGTCCTGCACCCATGGCTCGAGGTCGGAGGATTGAAGCCAAGCCTGTCGGCGGGCACCGAAGCCGGCTCCAGCTACTCGAGCAGATGCCTCAAATCCATCATAGGCTGCTCGAGAGATAAACTTCGAGCACTCTCGAATACCTGTAGACAACGCCTGGAACCTCAGCAAAGGTTCCTCGGAGAGACCAGCAGAGAACCCGGCAATTTCCTTTGCTAGGTCTCGGAGATACATGCCCATGTAGAGCTGGTAAGTCTGGACTCGACAAGCAAGCATAGAGCCCTGGAAGCACTTTCTACCGAGGGCATCCAGGTTCCGGACCTCCCTGCCGGGAGGCACCGAGGAGTGCATCTTCTGACTCTTGAGTCGATGCATGGTCAATTCTACCACCATGGAATGGTGCGGTAGCTGTGCCTTTTGGAACCCGGGGCTCTTGCGGACTTGATACATGGAATCGACCCGCTTGCTTAACATCGGCGTCGACGCCGGGCTCTCCCACATGCGGAAGAGAAGTCACTCCAGCATCGGAGGAACCGGTACAGTAAAGGCCTCCTTCGGGGGAGAGTCATACTGGAGGGCCTCGAGCTCTTCGGCTCGAGGCTCCTCCTCGGGATCTGCGGGGAAGGCCAAAGCCTTGGCCATATCCCGCACGAAGTCCGAGAACCGGGTATCCTCCGGGGGGGACCGTCTCTGAGGCTCAGACTCGGGCAAGTCGGAGGGAACGCACCGAGTCTGAAAAGAACCGGGTGACTCGTCCTCCTCCGTGTCCCAGCCCGACTCCTCGGTGGAGGAATCGAGTGGCTCTGTGTGGGCGGGCGCCGATGCCCTCCGCCCCGACGCCGAGGCCGGCGTCGACGACCTCGGTCTCGAACGGGAGGCCGAGGATCGACTCGAGCTCGCATGGACTCGAGGATCGGCTCGGCCTCCGGGGTCGACTTGGACGTCGATGTCCCGGTGGTCGGGGCAGATGCACCGGTGAGGCCAGCGATCAATGCCCGCTGCTGGTCCATGAAGGCAGCTAAACTGCTATCCAAGGCCGTCAACCTGAGTCCAAGCTCAGGAGACCCAGCAGCTCCCGACTCGGGCCCGACGTCGGCTCCTTCGGAGACGAGTCCACGAGGGCTACAGTACTCACTTGTCCAGGAGACTCCACTTCGAGACGAGGTTGTTTCGAAGGCCTCACCGACTCCGAGGACCCGGGACGGCTATCGGGGCTATGCGACCTGGCCCTCGAGGGACCAGGAGCGTCCACCGACGCCGCCCTCGCGGGTTTCTTCTTCCGACGATGTTCCCAGGCGGGAGACCCCCGCTCAGAGGAACTCCGACGATGCTCGGGGCCGGAGTCACAAGACGTCGAAGCCTCTGACGAGGTCCGGGCCCGGCCGGACGCGGAGTCAGAGAAGATTCTTTCCTTTTGAGACTGCCGACTCCTCAATGCCTTCGAGGACATTTTGCTGCATGGACCACAAATCATCGGGTCATGATTGGGTCCGAGGCAGCGGAGGCAGCAGTCGTGTTTGTCGGTGAGACACATAAGTTTCGTACACCGATCACACTTTTTAAACCCGCTGGCAGCCATCGGGGGAAAAAGGGCCCCTGCGAGGTCAAAAGACCGTGCTGCCAGAGAAAAAGAAAAAAGTGTCGGGAACGCCAGTCACGAAGGACAAAAACCGAAAAATAGTGAACGGACTCGACACCGGAGTATCGAGGCCGGGCGGGAAAAGGACACGGCGTCGAACCGAGAAAAATATAGACGAAAAAATCAACCTTTTCAGCAGCGATCACAGAGTACGTCTGTAGGGCTCCGCGGAAAAAAAAGACTGAGCAAGATGGCACCCTTGGGCGGGAAGGGGACCGCGCATGCGCGCTGCAATTCCCAAAGGCTTTCTTCGAAAGTTGGGGAAATTGCTCCGCAAGGGCTCCGTCGGCGCCGACGTCACCCATAAGTGAGGACTGACTTCCTGCTTGGTCCTGGAGAAACACAATTTCTCAATCATCTACAAGAAAACTGAAGTCCTGATCACCTCAAGAGACCCATACTACTCATTCCCAGACTCATTATCAAAATAAATGGCACCATACTACCAGTCAAACCAGAGGTCAAATACCTAGGTGTCACAATGGACCAGAAACTAAACATGCAATCCCACATTAAGAAAATTGCAGCCTCCTCGTACAAGATGAAAATTCTCCATAAGCTACGCCCTCTGCTGGATCACAACACTTTGTCTGTAATTCAGGCCATAATCACCCATCTGGACTATTATAAATTGATCCTACAAGGCCTCCAAAAATATGCTCTTCACCCTTTGCAGCTAGCCCAAAATGTAGCAGCACGTCTTATCACAGAGTTAGCCAGTAAAGCGTAGCTACTCACCTGTAACAGGTGATCTCCGGGAACAGCAGGAATTTAGTCTTCACATATGGGTATCGTCGGTACCGACGGAGCCTGCGCGGGAACGCTCCCCAGCGTCCAATAGGAACGCTTTTGGGAGCATCCCTCAGCACATGCGCGCTGCCTTCCCTCCTTTCCAACGGTCCCTCTTCAGTTAAGTTTGTAGCTGAGTGAAAGGATAGAGGGAGAGAGGAAAGAGACAAAGAGATAGAGAGACAACTCCTAGGGGAGGTGGGTGGGTTGTGAAGACTAAATTCCTGCTGTTCCCGGAGATCACCTGTTACAGGCGAGTAACTACGCTATCTCCAGGAACAAGCAGGAATGTAGTCTTCACATATGGGGACTCCCTAGCTGAAGATGCCAGGGAGATAGCCCCAGGAAGGTGCCACCCTAAAAGGTGGGAATCCTTCCTCCCATGGATCTCTGGCATTCCACCAGGGTTGGTGGGTAGGAGTTTATTTGGGTTTGAAAAAGATTTTGAAGAACAGCTTGGCCAAAGAAGGCATCCCGACGGCAGGCTTTATCCAGGCAGTAGTGGGCTGTAAAGGTGTGCACCGAAGCCCAGGTGGCTGCTCGACAAACGTCATCGATAGAGACAGAGTGGAGATTAGCCATAGAAGCTGCCATGGCTCTTACATTATGAGCTGTGACATGGTCCTTACTCTCATAAGCAAAGGATATGCATTGGGCAATCCATTTAAAGTTCTTTTGGAGACTGGAAGTCCCAAATGACTAGGGTCAAAAGCTATAAAAAGTTGCGAGGACTTTCTATGTTGCTGTGTTCTTTGTATGTAAAAAAGGTAAGGCCCTTTTACAATCCAAAGTATGAAGATTTCTTTCTGCATTAGAGGCGTGAGGCCTCGGAAAAAATACAGGAAGATAAATTGATTGATTTGAATGAAAATGCAAAACCACCTTTGTTCTTAGAACTCACCCACACTTTCTGCCAATCTTATCATGATGAAACCTAGTATAAGGAGGATCAGCCACTAAAGCTTGCAATTCACTAATGCGACGGGCAGAGGTGATTGCATTTAGGAAGATGACCTTCCAGGTCAAAAACATAAGGGCTGTAGTGGCCAAAGGTTCAAAAGGCGGCTTAATGAGCTGCCCGATAACTACATTTAGATCCCATGCCACCGGTGGTGGCTTGATGGGAGGTTTAGTTAATAAAAGACCTCTCATAAATCTTGATATGAGTGGATGAGAGGAAACTGGTTGTCCATTCAGAGGCTTATAAGAAGCTGCAATTGCACTAAGATGGACTCTTACCGAATTTGTCTTTAGACCAGAATTCGATAAGTGAAGGAGATACTCTAATATTGATTCTAAGGGAATGACAAGGGAATTTAATCCCTTCTTGGAGCACCATATAGTAAAACGTTTCCACTTGAAGGCATAAGATCTTCTTGTGGAAAGTTTCCTAGAAGCCTGAAGGTTATCTTTTACCTGTTCAGACAGGTTGAGATCCTGGAGGTCCAAGCCTTCAGCAACCAGGCCATGAGGTGCAGGGACTGGGGATTCGGGTGCCATAGCGTCCCATTCTCCTGGGAAAGGAGATCTGGAGAATGCCCTAAACTCCAGAGGTGCTGCGTGAGAGAGATGTAGAAGCAGGGGATACCACGTTTGGCGTGGCCATCGTGGTGCTATGAGGATCATGCGACCCCTGTCTCTCTGAAGCTTGAAGAGTATTTTGGGGATGGGGGAATGGGTGGGAAGGCATAAAGGAAGTCCTGACCCCAGTGAAGGAGGAAGGCATCCCTTGCCTGACAATTGTAAGCCAGAATCCTGGAACAGTACCGAGGAAGTTTGGTATTCAAGGGACTTGCAAAGAGGTCTATGTCTGGAGTGCCCCAGAGATGATATATCTTTGCCACCTGATCTAGGTGGAGGGACCACTCGTGAGGCAACAGTACTCGACTGAGTTTGTCTGCCCAAAGGTTTTGAATAAAAACAGTAACAGGTCTCTCTCAAGAGCGAACTCCAATCACAACTACAAACTAATCATTCACTCTCTGGAATCTTTAACTTTAGATTTAATATACCAACTGACCATCGGTCTCAGATAAACGGTATGCGTTTGACACTTATTTGTGGGTAATGTGGCTCCCCCATCTAGTGTCCGTTTACATCAATGACCTTAGGCAAATATGGTTCTAATTTTTTAGTTTATGTATTGCTCATTTTTTATAAATGTCTTTTTGTTTTTCTTAAAAACTTTAAATAATGACACCATTCAACTTATCTTGCACAAAAAATGAGCAATACATAAACTAAAAAATTAGAACCATATTTGCCTAAGGTCATTGATGTAAACGGACACTAGATGGGGGAGCCACATTACCCACAAATAAGTGTCAAACGCATACCGTTTATCTGAGACCGATGGTCAGTTGGTATATTAAATCTAAAGTTAAAGATTCCAGAGAGTGAATGATTAGTTTGTAGTTGTCAAAGGTTTTGAATGCCTGGAAGATGTACCACTAGAAGGTGAATGTGATACTGTCTGGCGAGGGCCCACAGTCGCAAAGCTTCGTTGAATAACGACAGAGAGCCTGTTCTGCCCTGCTTGTTCACATAGAACATGGCTACTTGATTGTCCGTCTGGACTAGGACTGTCTTGTAGATGAGCTGGGCGTGGAATACTCGAAGAGCTAAATAGATTGCTCTTAATTCCAGGTGGTTTATGTGTAAACCGGACTCCTGTGGAGTCCAGGTTCCCTGGGTAGAGAGGTGATTCAGGTGTGCTCCCCAACCCACCTGTGATACATCTGTTGTTAGGGTGGCCTGAAAAGAGGGTTGATGAAAAGGAGACCCCACTGTCAGGTTTTCTAGTGACTGCCACCATTGGAGGGACAAAACTAGTCCTTGAGAGTTTATTATTTCGTCCGACAAATGACCTGTGGCCTGTGTCCACTGTGTGGATAGGGTCCACTGAGCTGCTCTCATGTGGAGGCGAGCATATGGGACTACATGAACTGTGGAAGACATATGCCCTAGTAACTGCAGTAGCTCTCGAGCAGTGAGGGAGGATATGCCTGCTGCTTGAGAAGCTAGTTGTATTATGCGAAGACACCGGGCCTGTGCAAGGAAAGCCTTTGCTTGTCTGGTATCTAGACAGGCTCCTATGAATTCTAGGCATTGGGAAGGAACAAGTTGGGATTTTGGGAAGTTTATTACCAATCCCAAGTATTGGAGAATTTGCATTGACTGGGACAGTGCAGTGCTGGCCTCTACAACTGTAGGGGCTCGAATGAGCCAGTTGTCTAAGAAAGGGAAGACAAATATCCCCAGGGTTCGTAGAAATGCGGCTACTACTGCCATGCACTTCGTGAATACCCTTGGTGCTGAAGCCAGACCAAAAAGAAGAACCCTGTACTGGAAATGTCTTCCCCTGAAAAGGAATCGTAAGAATTTCCTATGAACTGGATGGATGAGAATGTGAGCGTATGCATCCTTTAAGTCTAGGAGCAAAGCCAATCCTGGCTTTGAAGGTCTAGCAGAAGAGTTCCTAGAGAAATCATTTTGAACTTCTCTTGAAATAGGTATTTGTTCAATTCTGAGGTCCAAAATGGGTCTGTGTCCCCCTGTTTTCTTTGGAATAAGAAAATAGGGGGAGTAGAACCATGCACACCGTTGAAGAAAGGGCACTTCCTCTATTGCCCCTTGGGCAAGAAGTGTGGAGACCTCGTGATCTAACAGATTGTCTGTTTGAGAATTGAATTGCTTTAGAATTGTAGGAGGGGGCATGCTGTGAAAATGAAGTTTGTACCCTTCTCCTACAATGGACAAAGTCCAATCTTCTGCTGTTATCTGATGCCATCTGTTGGCAAAGTGGCATAACCTGCTTGGGATATTGGGGGGTTGGGGACCCCTCAGAAGCAGGAAGGCAAAGCTTTCTAGGAAGGAGTCAAAGCCCTTGAGGGGGCTGAACCTGGAGAGCTGGTTGGGCTCTCGGGCCTTTTGGCTTCTTTTGCTGTCTAGTATGTCCTTTTTAGGCAACCTGACCCCGAGTCTCACTCTGCTGGGTATAGGAAGGATAAAATTTCCTCTTTTTGCTAAAAGAGGGTTTTTTGTAAGGCTTCCTTTTGGCTGGAGTGGCTGTAGATTTTGACAATCTATCTAGAGTAGTATTGTCAGCCTCTAACTCATTAGCCTTTTCCTGCCAGTTCTTGCCGAAGAGATTCTCCCCGTGCAAGGAATGTTGCCTAATTTGTCCTGTACCCAAGTCTCCAAGTCTGATGCCTGCAGCCAGGCAATCCGTCGTGCACCAATGGCAATAGCAGAGGTTCTGCTGATGCATTCGAAGCAGTCAAAGGCTGCACGATTTACAAACTTGGAGACAATCTTCAGAATGCTTAACTAGAACAAGAAAATCTTGTCTCTTGTCATCTGGGAGAAATGGGCTCATAAGTTCCAAGTCTCCTGTGACTTCCTTAAGGAACATTCCCACATATAGAATATATGAACTGATCCTAGCTGAAAGCATGGAAGCTTGAAAAGTGCGGCGCTCAAAAGCATCCAGAGTCCTGCATTCACGACCTGGAGGATTAGATGCATGCCTCTTTGCACTTTTCATTCTACGCATGGCTGACTCCACTACCATTGAATGGTGTGGCAGCTGAGTTTTCTGAAATCCAGGGCATGGCGTAACTTGATACATAGTATCAAGTCTCCTAGAGTGAGGAGAAGTAGTCAGAGGTGTCTCCCACATTCTGAGCATCACGTTATGCAGAATCTCATGGATAGGCAGAATGGCTGCCTCCTTAGGAGCTTTAGGACATGGGAGAATTTCCAACTCCTTTGCTCTGGGTGCCTCTTCAGGAGCTACTGTAATTGAAAGACCTTTGGCCATATCACGGATAAAATCCTGAAGGACATGTCTTCTGGAGGTGACATTCTGCGCTGGGGGGGGGGGGGAAGAGGGATCTTCTGGGAGAAAGAGTAGTTACTCACCTGTAACAGGTGTTCTCCAGGAGCAGCAGGAATCAGTCCTCACAAATGGGTGACATTGACGTTGATGGAGCCCCCATGCGGAGCATTTCCCCAGCTTTCAAAGAAAGCCCTTGGGAATACATCCACGAATGCGCGGTCCCCTTCCCGCCCAAAGGTGCCATCTTCCTCAGTCAGATGACATAGCTAAAAGACAGCACAAAAAACAAAATGAACTATATACAACTGCAACTCCCAGGGGAGGAGGGAGAGTTGTGAGGACTGATTCCTGCTGCTCCTGGAGAACACCTGTTACAGGTGAGTAACTACTCTTTCTCCAGGACCAAGCAGGAAGTCAGTCCTCACATATGGGTGACTCCCTAGCTCTGGGCTACCAGGAACCCAGGCTGAAAAGAAACTCCCTCTGTGAAGCCGTAGCATGAAGGAAAGAATTTCACTGAGACCAGAACCCCTCGGTAGCCCAACAAGAGGGCAGGAGGGTAGAAGTTGCCTAAACCTCGAAGAGATTCCGGAGTACTGCCTGACCAAAAGCACTGTCCCTACGGGACTCCCTCTCCAGGCAGTAATGGGCTGCAAAAGTCTGGCTTGAGGACCAAGTTGCAGCCCTGCAGATGTCTGCCAACGGTACAGAGTGGAGATGAGCTACTGAGGCAGCCATGGCCCGGACACGGTGGGCTGTAACTCGAACCCTCAAGGGAAGGTCTGCCGCCCTGTAAGCCCAGGTGATACAGTCCGTCACCCATATGGACAAGGTACGCTTGGAGACAGGAACCCCCAAGTTGTTTGGGTCAAAGGAGACGAAGAGCTGAGTAGCCCTTCTATGACCCTTAGTACGCTCAAGGTAGAAGGACAAGGCCCTCCTACAGTCCAGGGTGTGGAGGACATCTTCAGCCCTGCTTGCATGGGGCCTAGGGAAGAATGTTGGAAGAACCCACCTCCTGGTTGAGGTGGAAGGAGGAGACCACCTTGGGTAGGAACTTAGGATGAGTTCTAAGGACCACTCTGTTCTTATAGAAACAGGTGTATGGCTCGTGACAGACCAAGGCCTGAAGTTCACTCACTCGCCTGGCCGAAGTCAGTGCCACTAGGAAGAGAGTCTTCCAAGAAAGGAAGCGAAGAGGGCACGTAGCCATCGGCTCAAAGGGTGAGCGAGTATGTTGTTGCAAAGCCACATTCAACTCCCACTCAGGAGCAGGGGGACAGAGTGGGGGCTTTAGCAAGTGCAAGCCTCTGAGGAACATGGCCACCAGGGGGTGAACCGACAAAGAGTGCCCCTCCACCATGGAGTGATGGGCTGCCAGAGCAGAGAGGTGTACCCTAACCGAATTTGACTTAAGACCCTGATTAGACAAGTGCAGTAGGTACTGAAGCACCACTGGCACAGGACAGGAGAAGGGGTTTTCCTGGCGCTGATCACACCAGAAGGAGAACCGCCTCCATTTCAGGGCGTAGGTCTTTTGGGTGGATTGCTTTCTTGAAGCTAAGACAACCTCCTCGACTTCCTGAGGCAAGCCCCAGGGAGCCAGCACTACCCTTGCAGCCTCCAGGCCATCAAATTGAGAACTTTGAGATTGGGATGCAGAAGGGATCCCTGATCCTGAGAAAGAAGATAGAGTTGCAACCCCAGAGGAAGAGGGGTGTCCACCGCCAGTTGTAACAGGAGGGGGAACCAAGGTTGCCTCGGCCATCTGGGGGCCACCAGGATGACCGAGGTCCTGTCCCTTAGAATCCTGAACAAGACTCGAACCACCAGGGGTGTGGGAGGGAACGCATACAGTAGGCCCTGGGACCATGAGATCAGGAAGGCATCCGCCGTCACTCTTTTGGGATGCGGTTGCCTGGAGCAGAACTGGGGCAGCTGCCGGTTCAGGGGACTGGCAAAGAGGTTGATAGACAGAAGTCCCCATCTCAGAAAAATGGTCTGGACCACTAAAGGGTGCAGTTGCCACTCGTGAGGTTGTAGGACCCTGCTCAATCTGTCTGCTAGGAAATTTTCCTGGCCAGGAAGATAGACAGCCCTGAGCAGCATATTGTGTTGAAGTGCAAAGGAGCAGAGGGCCTGTGTCTCTCGACACAGGAGCCTTGACCCTGTGCCCCCCTGCTTGTTGACACAGAACATTGCCACTTGGTTGTCTGTCTGCACCAAAACAGACTGGTGGGCCAGGGTATGGGCGAAGGCCTTGAGGGCCAAGCGTATCGCCCTGAGTTCTAGCAGGTTGATCTGCTGAGTGGTCTCCCATGGGGACCACAGTCCCTGAGTGCACTTGTCCAGGCAATGTGCACCCCAGCCTGCAGGGAGGCATCGGTTGCGAGTACCACTGTGGGAACAGGTACTTGAAAAGGAATCCCCTGTAGCAGATTGGGGGAGTGTAGCCACCACTGCAGGGAGTTCAGGAAGGGTTTTGACACCCTTACTTTGTCTCTGAGGTTCCCTGTGGCCTGCCTCCACTGAGTTCTGAGACACCATTGTGCAGGCCGCATATTCAGACCGTCGATGCCATATGGCCTAGGAGCCGTAGGCAAAGCCTGGCGGAAGCCAGTGGGTTGCATCAGAACCGGCTGGCCAAGCTCATCAGCCTTTCCGCTCTGTCCTCTGGCAAGTAAGCCTTCGCTTGCAGGGAGTCCAACCTTGCCCCTATGAACTCCAGGTTCTGGGAGGGGAGCAAAGTGGACTTTGCAAAGTTTATGACAAAGCTTAGTTGTTGAAGGAGAGAGACAGTATGGAGGGTGGCTTGCCTAGCCTCCTGGAGAGTCTGACCCCTGATGAGCCAGTCGTCCAGGTAGGGGAAGACAAATATACCCTGGTTTCTTACGTAGGCCGCTACCACAGCTAGGAACTTTGTGAAAACTCGTGGAGCGGAGGTCAGGCCAAAGGGCAGTACCCTGTACTGAAAATGGCTTCCTGCCACCACGAACGTGAGGTACTTTCTGTGGTCTGGATGAATGAGGATGCGAGTGTACGCATCCTTTAGATCTAAGGAGCATAGCCAATCTCCCTGCTGGAGGTAGGGCAGCAGTGTTCCAAGGGTTAGCATCTTGAACTTTTCCTTTTCCAAGAATTTGTTGAGATTTCTCAGGTCCAGAATGGGCCGGAGACCTCCAGTCCGCTTTGGCACAAGAAAGTATCGGGAGTAGAAGCCCTGTCCCCACAAGTGAGAGGTACAGGCTCTACGGCCCTGTCTTGAAGCAGACCTAGCAGTTCCTGGAGGAGTTTCTGATGCAGAGGAGGCCTTGGAGGCTCCCCTGGGAAGTAGGTAGGGGGTACCTGATTGAAATGGAGCAGATAGCCTCTTTGGACTATGCTCAGTACCCAAGCATCCCTTGTGATGGGTGGCCACTGGTGGGCAAACAGGACTAAGTGACCCCCTGTGCTGAGGTGGGCCAGCAGGGGTGGAGAGGCTATGCAGAGGGAGTCAAAAACCCCCTCCCTGCTGAGTAGGAGCAGGAGCTGGAGGCTTTCTGCCTACGGGGCCCATGTCCCTGCCCCTTGGCCTGCTGACCCGGCTGGGGAGCTGGGGAGGCCTGATAATGAGGGAAAGGTTTGTAGGCAGGCGCCTTCCTCGGTCCCCGAGCCCTTCTTCTTATGAGAAGGGGCAGAAGTTTTCCTGGACAATCTAGTCCTCGTCAGAGTCTCAGTTTCGAGCTCAGCGGCCTTTTCGGCCATGGGCTTGCCAAAGAGGTTTTCACCCCGGCATGGGACATCGACCAACTTGTCCTGCACCCATGGCTCGAGGTCCGATGACTGTAGCCATGCCTGGCATCGGGCAGCGATGCCGGCTGCCGCTACACAGGCCGAAGCCTCGAAGCCATCGTAGGCCGCCTGGGAGATTAACTTAGAACATTCCCGGATCCCCGAGGACAAGGATTGGAACCTCTGCAAAGGTTCCCCAGAGAGACCAACCGAGAACCCGGCTACCTCCTTAGCCAGGTCCTGCAAGTACATGCCCATGTATAGCTGGTATGCTTGGACACGGCAAGCAAGCATCGAGCCCTGGAAGCACTTTCTTCCGATGGCATCTAGGCTTCGGGCCCCCCTGCCGGGGGGCACCGCAGAGTAAATCTTCTGGCTTTTCAGACAATGCATGGCCGATTCCACAGCCATAGAATGGTGTGGCAGCTGCACCTTCTGAAAACCAGGGCTCTTTCGGACTCGATACGTGGAATCGATCCGCTTGCTTAAAATTAGCGCCGAGGCCGGTGTCTCCCACATTCGGAAGAGGAGCCATTCCAGCATCGGAGGAACTGGCACAGTAAAGGCCTCCCGCGGGGGAGAGTCATATTGGAGGGCATCGAGCTCTTCGGCTCGAGGCTCCTCCTCAGGGTCCGCCTGGACATTGAGGGCTTTGGCCATGTCCTTAATGAACTCCGAGAACCAGGTATCCTCCAGAGGGGACCTACTCCGGGGTTTGGACTGCAGCGAGTCCGAAGGGACACACAGAGTCCGAAAAGTATCGGGGGACTCCTCGTCCTCCGTCTCCCATGCAGGCTCATCCAAAGAAGAGTCGAGGGGCTCCGACCGCGTGGGTTCCCGGGGCCGGGGCCATCGGCGTCAACGCCCTCGGTCCCGAACGGGAGGTCAAGGGAGATCGTGACCGAGACCGGACTCGGGCCTTCATGGCTTTGAGAACCGGCTCTGTCTCCGGGGTCGACTTAGACGTCCCGGTGGTCGGGGCAGATGCATCAGTCAGGCTGGCCGTCAGCACCCGCTGCTGATCCATGAAGGCAGACAATCTGCACTCCAAGGCTGTCAGCCTGAGTCCAAGCTCAGGAGACTCAGCAGCCACCGACTCAGGCCCCGGCGGCGGCTCCCTAGGAGGAGAGTCCTCGAGGACTACAGGACTTACGTGCTTGACAGACTCCGGCTCTACACGGGGATACCTTAGTTGGCTTCTCCAGCTCCAAGGGCCCGGGGTGGCGGTCAGGGGTCCGAGATCTGGCCTTCGAGGAACCAGAAGCTTCCTCCGATGCCGTCCTCACGAGCTCTCTCTTCCTCTTATGCTCCTGACTGGGGGACCCCCTTTCAGAGGAACCTCGACGAAGCTCGGGGTCCGATTCCCGAGACGTCGAGGCCTCTGACGAGGTCTGGGCCCATCCGGAGGCCGAGTCCGAGAAAATTCTCTCCTTCTGATGCTGCCGGCTCCTGAGTGCCTTGGTGGACATCTTGCCACATGGGACACAGACCTTGGGATCATGGTCAGGCCCGAGGCAACGGAGGCAGCAGTCGTGTGTGTCGGTAAAAGACATGAGTTTCTTACACCAATCATACTTCTTAAAACCACTGGAGGCCATGGGGGAAAAAAGGGCCCCCGCGAGGTCAAAGGACTGGCCCTCCAGGGAAAAGAAAAAAGAGCGCGAACGCTTGCCACGAAGGGCAAAAAACTGAAAAATAGAGATCGGGTCGATACAGGCATACCGAACCCGGGTGGGAAAGGGAACCGGCGTCGAACCAGACAAAAAGAGGCGCGAGAATCGCAGAAAAAAATCCAAATTTTTCCGGGTGACAAGGACAGACCTCCGTTGGGCTCCACGGAAAAAGAAAGACTGAGCAAGATGGCACCTTTGGGCGGGAAGGGGACCGCGCATGCGTGGATGTATTCCCAAGGGCTTTCTTTGAAAGCTGGGGAAATGCTCTGTATGGGGGCTCCATCGACGTCGATGTCACCCATATGTGAGGACTGACTTCCTGCTTGGTCCTGGAGAAACCCTCTAGTGCCAGCAGAATTGTCAGAGTCTTCGGAATCGGAGGAATCAAAGTATTCCTGACCCTGATGCTCCTGCAAGGCACGGTCCCGGTACCGATCGAAGTTGGTACCGAGCTGACCCGATACTGGTCTGTCAATTCCAGCCAGAGATGGCATGGGAAGAGTTCCCGCCGGGGCTGGTACCGTCGGTACCATTGTCTGTACCGGCATCGGTGTCGGTACCGGTGCCCGATGGACCACCAGTACCGCAGCTGAAAGAAGAGCTGCGATGCTGCGCTCGATAGCGAGGAACCTATGGTCTATCGACGCTGCCGATGCCTGGGTGTCGGTACCGGTAAAAGCGTCTGGAACCCCTGAGCATGGCACAGGTAGTTCTTGCGAGGTTGAGGCCTCGAGAACATCCTGAAGCCCCATCGATGCTTTGGAAGCCGAAGCCTCCCGCCGGGGCTGTTTTGCCGGTGTGGTTCCCTCAAGGGCAATGCTAATGGCCTCTCGATGCTTAGCAGGAGAGCTACCCTTTGAGGACTGGCTTTTATGTTTAGTTACCTGAGATCCATGGGAGGAAGAAGAGGCCCTTGACGATGTCGATGCAATGGATCTGGCATTCGAAGAAAAGAGGGCACCAAGCTTTGTAGCCAGGTTCTGCCTTCCTCTTTTAGTCATTCCCATACAGGAGAGACATTCAGTTGGGGAATGTTCAGGTCCTAAACATTTAAGACACCAATCATGGGTGTCAGTGACGGAGATGGTACCGCCACATTTAGTACATTTTTTAAAACCACTAGTTGGCTTTTCCATGTTTTAGGAATATGGGGTCTAGTGCCCAAAATGGCGCCTAGCACCAAAGAGAAACGTTTCTGAAGAGAAACGGTCTAAGTCTAAGTTATTTTATTTTTTTTTTGAAAAGAAAGAAAAGAACCGGCGGTACCGGTAAGCGTCGTGCGGTAGGCAAACGCGACCACAAGAAAAGAAATTTAAAGACGGAATTTTCTGCGGTGACAGGGAATACATCCTGTCTGCTCCGCAGAAAATGAAGAACTGAAGAGAGACAGATGGAAAGGCGGGAAGGCAGCACGCATATGCTGAGGGATGCTCCCAAAAGCGTTCCTATTGGACACTGGGGAGCGTTCCTGCGCAGGCTCCGTCGGTACCGATGATACCCATATGTGAAGACTACATTCCTGCTTGTTCCTAGAGATTGATCATGTCATCCCAATATTAAAAAAAAAATCTTACAATGGCTTACAATCCAAGCACGCATTAAATATAAATCCATCGTGAACATATATAAGGTAATGCACAAACAATCTGCTGACTGCTTAGCCCTAACAGGGCCTGAAGATAACAAAATCAAAACCTTCTCAGAATATCCACCCAAAAAGCCAAATGCACATAGTCTATATGTCAAAGACCATTTACAATCTATGCACCCACACTATGGAATGTGTTCCCCAAGCACCCTGAGAGCCACTGAAGACATAACTGAATTACGGAATAAACTAAAAACTCACATTTCAAGAAGTGTTTGGATCAGATACATAACTGAACTCAACAATGTCTACAAAAATCACAAATTACTTTGACCACAGTAAATATTTCAGTGTTGAAGTTATAACCTATATTAATCAAGGTTAAATATTGTACATAAGTTCTTGTTCAATGTAAACCACTGATATCTTTAAAGGCAGTATAAAAGAAATGTTAAATAAATAAAAATAAAATCCTAAATTTTGTCCACCACTGCAGAGACTACAAAATTGGCATGACAGAATCAGATCACTGTGTCTCAGCGATTAAAGATGTGATAGTGTTTTGGACAATCTGTAAAGGGTATTCAGTTGAGGATGGTAATCCTAGATTAACAGCATTATAGTAATCAAGACCTGATAAGATCAGTCCCTTAAGTACCATCCTAAAATTAATAGGAAAGTGCTTTTCAAACTTCTATCCTGTATGACCCCATTTTAAAAACTGAAAATTGATGTAACCCCAGATGATGAAATCAAAATAGCAGGTCTCCAGCATCCTTCCCCTGCCTCCATTCATCCAAAGCAGGAAGGCAGCAGCAATAGTAGTGATAAAAGCAGCTGCAGTCAGCACAGGGTCACTTGTGTAAGTGTGTAGTGCATCTTAAAGATCCAAGTACTCAGCATGGGTTTCCAGTCCAACAGGAAGCTTAGAGGGGGCAAGGGCCAATGAATGTTCACTGGCTCACAGGCCACATGCTGACTGATGACTGCCACTACTTGGCACAGGTCACAGTGAAAGTCCAAAGAGAAGGGGAAATGGCCATGTTTGAAGGAGTGAGCGTTGATTTAGTATCTGAAATTTCACCCCTGAAGAAGCTGGGATCGGTGAAACAAAAGTCTTTGAAGGGCACTTGATCTTCATGGAGAACCGGAAATCATGAGATAAGTATTTTGGAGCATGTTCTTGCCGTTTGTTCTTCTCTAGTAAGCCCTATAATCTTTCGATTTTAGGAGGAGCATTGCTACTGAGTGACATTGGAGTGGATCAAAGAAGTAACATTATTGAAGTGGCTTGAAGCGTTTTGATGCCTAGTTCAAAATAATTGGAGATAAATAAAATTAATATTGCTTTTTGGGGGAGTTTTTGGCCCCTGATGAGAAATAATGCTTTTCCCCTTTTGGCAGGTCCCTTCTACGTAGAGGGAAATTGATAAACGTGCTGAGATCTTTCCTCCCCTAGTAATTTTTGGGTATTTTTTTAGATACTTTTTAGGAATTTTTTGGATAATTGATTGGTGTTTCTCCTTGTGAGATTGGGATAAATAGAAGCAAAACGCAGTGAGGTTTAGTCCTTTTTGTACCTACCTGAAAGTTGAGTGCTGAATGTGTTATACTGTCATTTCTTGACTGAGAGCTTTTGTGTATTGTCATGTTTCTTTGACCCCATTTGGAGTCCCAATCCCAAGTTTGGGAACCACTGGTCTATGCAGCAATCTGAGTTTGGAGAAAGAAAGCCTGATCAAGGCTTTAGCTTGTGGTCACAAGGATAGGACAGGATCAAAAATAATTCCTAAATTCTGACCTTGATCAGAAGTCAAAATGCTCAATTCTGCAGACTGGAGGAGTCTCAGTTCTAGGCATTCTGCTATCATCAATTCAGTTTTATTAATATTAAGTGACTAATATCTGACAAATACTTTGACAAGTATGTAAAAGCATAGTCAAGTGAACGTTATCAATAAAGAAAAATGGATATCAGAAAAGATGATTAATTTTCAAATTAAGATTAATTTGCTTACAAACTAGACATAAGTAAATGTCAAATAGCATAGCAGACAGTGAGGATCCTTGTGGAATTCCAGATGTGAAAGAGAATTGAGAGGGTGTTTTAAGTCTGATTCACACTTGCTGAGATCTGTGTTTACCAGTTCTACTCCATTCATTAATTTATAAACCTCTATCATATCTCCCCCTCAGCCATCTCTTTTCCAAGTTGAAGAGCCCTAACCTTTTAAGCTTTTTCTCATAGGGGTATCCTTCCATCCCCCTTTACGATTTTGTTGGCTCTTCTCTGTACCTTTTCTAATTCCGCTATATCCTTTTTAAGATACGGTGACCAGAGTTGCACACAATATTCAAGAAACAGTCGCACCATGGAACGATACAGAGGCATCATAATATCCTTGGTTGTATTCTCCATTCCTTTCCTTATGATTCCTAGCATTCTATTTGTTCTCTTGGCCGCACTGCACACTGGGGGAGGGTTTCAACATATTATCCATGACGACATCTAAATCCTTTTCCAGGGTGGTGTTCTTAATGTGGAACCTTACATCGTGTAACTGTAGTTTAAGTCGTTCTTTCCTAGGTGCATAACTTCACACTTGTCCACATTAAATTTCATCTGCCATTTGGACGTCCAGTCTTCAAATTTATCAAGGTGCTCTTGCAATTTTTCACAATCCTCTTGTGTTTTAACAACTTTAAATAGTTTTGTGTCATCTGCAGATTTGATCACCTCACTCGTTATTCCCATTTCCAGGCCATTTATGAATGTGTTAAAAAGCAGTGGGCCCAGCACAGATCCCTGGGGTACACCACTATTCACCTTTCTCCATTGGGAAAATTGGCCATTTAGCCCTACTCTCTGCTTTCTAATCCACAATAGTATTTAAATGTCTCTTATCTCTCCTCTCCCTCCTTTCTTACAAAAACTACATATTGAGATTTTTAAGCCCGTTTCCATAAACCTTCTAACAAAGCCCATCGACCATTTTGGTAGCCACCCTCTGTCCCGACTCCATCCTGTTTATGTCCTTTCGAAGGTGTGGTCTCCAGAATTGCACACAATACTCTAAATGAGACCTCAAAGACTTATTTAGAGGCACTATCATTATACCAACATGGCCAGAGTTTCGAAGCTGAGCCCGACTGTAGTAAGCAGCATTACTACTTTAGTATTGGCTCTTTCAGATTCCCTCCTTGCTAGCTGTCATGCTAGGATGAGCTGTTTCAGAGCACAGATAGAGTAGTTACTCACCTGTAACAGGTGTTCTCCAGGAGCAGCAGGAATCAGTCCTCACATATGGGTGACGTCGGCGCCGACGGAGCCCTGTGCGGAGCATTTCCCCAGCTTTCAAAGAAAGCCTTTGGGAATTGCAGCGCGCATGCGCGGTCCCCTTCTCGCCAAAGGGTGCCATCTTGCTCAGTCTGATGACATAGCTAAAAGACAGCAAAAAAATTAGCAAAAATAAATGATATGACTGCAACTCCAAGGGGAGGAGGGAGGGTTGTGAGGACTGATTCCTGCTGCTCCTGGAGAACACCTGTTACAGGTGAGTAACTACTCTTTCTCCAGGACCAAGCAGGAAGTCAGTCCTCACATATGGACTCCCCAGCTTAAGGCTACCGGAGACTTCAAGCCGAAAAAATGAGCTCCCTCGAGTTCGCCAGTACGTAAGGAAGGAATCTTCTCTGAGAACGCCCCCGACCGGTAGCCCAACACCACGGCCGGAGGGTAGGAGTTGCCTAAACCCCAAAGAGATTATGGAGAACTGCCTGTCCGAAAGCACTGTCCCTGCGGGACTCCCTCTCAAGGCAGTAATGGGCCGCAAAGGTCTGGCTTGAAGACCAAGTAGCGGCCCGGCAGATGTCTGCCAACGGAACAAAGCAGAGATGAGCCACTGATGCAGCCTTCGCCCTGACACGATGAGCCGTGACTCGACCCTCCAACGAGAGGCCGGCTGCCCCATAAGCCCAGGCGATACAGTCAGCGACCCAAATGGACAAAGTACGCTTGGAGACAGGTAACCCCAACTTATTGGGGTCAAAAGAAACGAAGAGCTGAACAGCCCTCCGATGCTCCCACGTACGGTCAAGGTAGAAGGATAACGCTCTCCTACAGTCCAGGGTATGCAGGACCATCTCAGCCCGGTTGGCATGCGGCCTGGGAAAGAAGGTCGGAAGAACCACCTCCTGATTGAGGTGGAACAGGGAGACAACCTTAGGGAGAAACTTGGGGTGAGTCCATAAAACTACCCTATTCCTGTAGAACCTAGTGTAAGGGGGATCAGACACTAGTGCCTGAAGTTCACTTACTCGCCTAGCAGAGGTAAGAGCTACCAGAAACAAGGTTTTCCAGGAAAGAAAACGGAAAGGGCAGGTAGCCATAGGTTCAAATGGCGGACAAGTAATCCGCTGTAAGACCACAATCAGATCCCACTCAGGGGCTGGTGGACGCAAAGGAGGCTTAAACAGGAGGCGGCCTCTGAGAAAACGAGCACCAAAGAGTGGTTGGAAAGAGGCCTGCCGTCCACCGGCGAGTGGTGCGCTGAGAGAGCACTGAGCTGAGGTGAACCCTGACAGAGTTGGTCTTAAGGCCTAGATTGGAGAGGTAAAGCAAATATTGCAATACTACCGCTACCAAGCACAAGAAGGGATTCTCGTCGCGCTGAACACACCATGCGGAGAATCTACGCCACTTAAGAGCATAGGATTTCCTGGTGGATTGCCGTCTAGAGGCCAAGACTACGTCTTCCACCTCTCTAGGCAGTAGTAGGGGAGCCAGGACTACCCTTTCAGCAGCCAGGCCATCAGATGAAGGGACTGGAGGTTGGGGTGCAAGAGAGATCCCTGTTCCTGAGACAGGAGATCGTGTTGAATCCCCAGAGGAAGAGGAGTGTTCACCGCCAGTTGTAGCAGAAGGGGGAACCAGGGTTGCCTCGGCCACCTGGGGGCTATCAGAATCATGGAGGCCCCGTCCTTGAGGACTTTGAACAGTGTTCGGGACACTAATGGCGTGGGAGGAAACGCATACAGTAGGCCTTGGGACCACGGAATCAGAAACGCATCTGCTGCACTCTGAGAGGATGCGGTTGTCTGGAACAGAATCTCGGGAGTTGCCGGTTCAGAGGACTGGCGAAAAGATCCACAGTGGGGAGGCCGCACCTGAGAAAGATCTGCTGAACCACCAACTGATTCAATCTCCATTCGTGTGGTTGCAGGATCCTGCTCAGCCTGTCCGCCAGGTAATTGTCTTGACCCGGGAGGTAGACAGCCTTGAGGAGGATTCCGTGATTGACGGCCCAAGAGCACAGCCGCTGTGCCTCCTGACAGAGAAGGAAGGAGCCTGTGCCCCCTTGTTTGTTCACGTAGAACATGGCAACTTGATTGTCCGTCTGGACCAGTACAGACTGGTGAGATGTAAGGTGGGAGAAGGCTCTCAGAGCTAGGCGTATCGCCCACAGCTCCAGGAAGTTTATCTGCTGAGCAGCCTCCCAAGGGGTCTAGAGACCCTGAGTACATGCCCCTTGGCAATGCGCGCCCCAACCTAGAAGAGAAGCATCTGTCGTCAGCACTTGAGAATGCGGAGGGGATTGAAAAACCACTCCGAGCACCAGATTCGGAAGATGAAGCCACCATTGCAGAGAGGAAACGAGCAGGGAGGATATTCTTACTGAGTCTGCAAGGCTCCCTGTGGCTTGATGCCACTGAGTTCGAAGGCTACACTGAGCAGGCCGCATGTGCAGGCGGGCATTGGGGGTTACATGAACCGTGGAAGCCATATGGCCAAGCAGTCTCAGGAATTTCCTGGCAGAGACCAGGGAATCGCTGTGAAACTGCCTGGCTAGATCTATCAACCTGTGGGCTCTGTCCACTGGCAGAAAAGCCTTCGCCTGAAGAGTGTCCAGCCTTGCTGCTATGAATTCTAAGTTCTGGGACGGGAGCAAAGTTTATGACAAACCCCAAGTGCTGAAGCAGAGCCACAGTACGAAGGGTGGCTTGATTGGCCTCCTGGGAAAACTGGCCCCTTATGAGCCAGTCGTCCAGGTATGGGAACACAAAAAGACCTTGAAGCCTCAGGTAGGCCGCCACCACCGCCAGGCACTTGGTGAACACCCTGGGGGCGGAGGTTAGGCCAAAGGGTAGTACTCTGTACTGGTAGTGGTTTCCTCCAACAACAAATCTGAGATATTGTCTGTGGTCTGGATGAATAAGGATGTGAGTATAAGCATCCTTTAGATCCAAGGAGCATAGCCAATCTCCCTGCTGGAGGTAGGGCAGCAGGATTCCAAGGGTAAGCATCTTGAACTTTTCCCTCTTCAGGAACTTGTTGAGGTTGCGCAAGTCTAGGATGGGTCTGAGGCCTCATGTTCTTTTTGGTACCAGAAAGTACCTGGAATAAAAGCCGTGACCTGTCAGGTGGTGGGGCACCGGTTCCACAGCCTGTTCCTTTAGCAGACTTGCTAACTCCTGAAGGAGTAGGTCCCTGTGCAGAGGGGGTCTTGGAGGCTCCCCTGGAAAATAGGAGGGAGGTACCTGGTGAAAATGGAGAAGACAGCCCTTTTGGACTATATGGAGCACCCAGGTATCTGATGTGACGGCTGACCACCTGTGGGCAAAGTGGGTCAGCCGGCCTCCTGTGCTGATGTGAGCCAGCTGAGGAGAAGAGGCTATGCCTTCTGAATCAAAAACCCCCACCCTGCTGAGCAGGGGCCGGTGTTGGTGGCTTGGGGGCCTTCTGCCTACGGGGCCCATGACCCTGCCCCCTTGGCCTGCTGACCCTGTTGGGGAGCTGCAATGGCCTGATAATGAGGGTATTGTTTATAGGCAGATGACTTCCTCGGGTAAAAGGTCTTTTTCCCCGAGCCCTTCTTTTTCTGAGAAGGGGCAGAGGTTTTTCTGGACAGCCTAGTCCAGGTCAGAGTCTCGGTCTCGAGTTCTGCAGCCTTTTCAGCCATGGGCTTGCCAAAGAGGTTTTCACCCCGGCAGGGGACATCGACCAACTTGTCCTGCACCCATGGCTTGAGGTCGGATGACTGTAGCCAAGCCTGTCAGTGGGCACCGATGCCGGCCCCGGCTACTCGGGCCGAAGCCTCGAAGCCATCGTAGGCTGCCCGAGAGATAAACTTCGAGCACTCTCGAATACCAGTGGACAAGGCCTGGAACCTCTGCAAAGGTTCCTCGGAGAGACCAGCAGAGAACCCGGCAATCTCCTTTGCCAGGTCTCAGAGATACATGCCCATGTAGAGCTGGTATGTCTGGACACGGCAAGCAAGCATAGAGCCCTGGAAGCACTTCTTACCGAGGGCATCCAGGTTCCGGGCCTCCAGGCCGGGAGGCACTGAGGAGTGCATCTTCTGACTTTTCAGTCGATGCATGGCCGATTCCACAACCATGGAGTGGTGCGGTAATTGTGCCTTTTGGAACCCGGGGCTCTTGCGGACTTGATAGATGGAATCGACCCGCTTGCTTAACACCAGCGTCGAGGCCAGGGTCTCCCACATGCGGAAGAGCAGCCGCTCCAGCATCGGAGGAACCGGTACAGTAAAGGCCTCCTTCGGGGGAGAGTCATACTGGAGGGCCTCGAGCTCCTCGGCTCGAGGCTCCTCCTCGGGATCCGCGGGGAATGCCAAGGCCTTGGCCATATCCCGCACGAAGTCCGAGAACCGGGTATCCTCCGGTGGGGATCGACACCGAGTCCGATGGGACACACCGAGTCCGATGGGTGTCGGGTGACTCTTCGTCCTCTGTCTCCCAGCCCGACTCGGAGGAGGAATCGAGCGGCTCCGGTCGGGCAGGCACCGATGCCATCCGCCCCGACGCCGAGGGTTCTGGCGTCGACGACCTCGGTCCCGAACGGGAGGCCGAGGGAGACCGTGGCCGAGGATTGACTCGAGCCTGCATGGACTCGAGGATCGGCTCGGCCTCCGGGGTCGACTTGGACGTCGATGTCCCGGTGGTCGAGGCAGATGCACCGGTGAGACTGGTGATCAATGCCCGCTGCTGTTCCATGAAGGCAGCGAGGCTGCTCTCCAAGGCCGTCAACCTGAGTCCCGAGCTCAGGAGACCCAGCAGCCCCCGACTCGGGCCCCGACGGCGTTGGGCCAGACGTCGGCTCCCGTGGAGGAGAGTCCACGAGGACTACAGCACTCACGTGTCCAGGAGACTCCATCTCAAGACGAGGTTGCTTGGCAGGCCTCTCCGAAGACCTGGGATGGCTATCGGGGCTATGCGACCTGGCCCTCGAGGAACCAGGAGCGTCCACCGACGCCGCCCTCACGGGTTTCTTCTTCCTGTGCCATTCCCGCGAAGGAGCCCCCTGCTCAGAGGAACCCCGACGCTGCTCGGGGCCGGAGTCCCGAGACGTCGAGGCCTCTGATAAGGTCCGGGCCCGTCCGGATGCGGAGTCAGAGAAGATCCTATCCTTCTGGTGCTGCCGACTCCTCAACGCCTTCGAGGACATTTTGCCACATGGACCACAGATCATCGGGTCATGATCGGGTCCGAGGCAGCGGAGGCAGCAGTCGTGTGTGTTGGTAAGAGACAAGTTTCTTACACCGATCACACTTTTTAAACACGCTGACAGCCATCGGGGGAAAAAGGGCCCCTGCGAGGTCAAAAGACAGGGCTGCCAGTGAAAAAAGAAAAACGGCGCGAACGCTAGTCACAAAGGACAAAAACTGAAAAAGAGAGAGTGGGCTCGATACCGGCGTAGCGGGCCCAGGCGGGAAAAGGATCCGGTGTCGAACCGAAGGAAAAAAACAAAAAACAGGGAAATCAACTTTTTCCTCGGGGAAAAACGAACTACGTCCGTCGGGCTCCGCGGAAAAAAGAAGACTGAGCAAGATGGCACCCTTGGGCGGGAAGGGGACCGCGCATGCGTGCTGCAATTCCCAAAGGCTTTCTTTGTAAGCTGGGGAAATGCTCCGCACGAGGCTCTGTCGGCGCCGACGTCACCCATATGTGAGGACTGACTTCCTGCTTGGTCCTGGAGAAGACTCATTCCATCATCACAACCTGGCAATGGCACAGCACGCTCCTGTTATAGCTAGGTGTCAGTGACATACTCCTTTATCATCATTCTGGCAACAGCAGTGTACTGGTTCAGCATCACAGACTAGCAATATCCTTTAACTTCATTTTTCAGTGTTGAAGTCTTAATTGATAGTATAGGAAATCACTAGATATTGTGAGCTGCAACCCTAATGCCTACTAAAGGAATGACTGTGAGCACAGAAGATTCTACAATATTTGTGATTCTTGCTAAACATTTTCAGGGAAGCCTGTCCAACCTGGTAAGTGATCTAAAGTGTTATGCAGACCAATCTGCATGCATTAAATCAAATACCAACTAAGTGATTCTCTTTGCTGGCACAAAAAATATCAATTACCTTTCACAAACTTGTTAATCTTATAAAAGTGTGTCAGGCATGGAACACGTAGATAGACTGTGCAGAGATCTAACAGTCTAATGGACAATCAATACCTTATCAAGAAAAATGCTATTATGTACTAATCTGTCATTCTCTATGGCATGACTAAATCATATCCTTTAAATCTGAATAAAATATTTTACAATACTTGCATCCAAAACTGAATGAAAATTGCTTTAAGAGATGCAATACTCCATTATCATAACCTGGTGCCAGTAATACAGTGTTCCACCAGCGTAACACCCCAATGCTGGTGGCACACTCCTTTAATGATACAGTCCAGTGCTGTGCTCCTTCAGCATCAAACCCAAGTCCAACAGCACCCTTAAATTAAAGGAAATGATGCTGAAAGAGCATGCACTGGTGCTATAGTAAGTAGTAGTAATGCTGGGCTGTGATATTAAAGGAGTGTCTCATCAGCACCAGGCTGTCACAATGCAGGAGAACATCACTGGTGCCAAATTGTGATAATGCACTACATTGCTTCTACTCTACTCTATACTGTTACATGACCCAGCAAAGCACAATATGACAAAGAAGCTAATGAGAGAAGACCTGGCAGAAATCTGAGAAAGCTGGACACTGATGTGATGATGCTACTCACCACAATCAGGCTCAGCCTCAAATTCATGTCCCTTTGGTATGTTTATGAGTGTTGCAAGCAATCTTTTCTCTTGTATTCCCAGCAGTAAATTACCCCTACCCTCCAATCATCTTTCCATGTACCAATGTCATCCTCTACCCTCTGATCTCCTTCCCAAGTACCAATATCGTCCCCTCATCGTCTGATCCCCTTTTCAAGTACCAGTATCACCTCTCCCTGAAATATCAACTGCACTCCAATTACCACTGGTATCTACCAGGAGTTTCCATGGTGGTATAATGTTAGGGCAGGAGTGATCCTCAGACTCTCCTGCCCTGCTGCCTCCCAGATTCAAAACGGCAGCTCTGACCCTTAGCGATAGTCTCTCAGTACTACTGCTAGGGGTTAAGATGCCAAACAGGGTCAAGATGTCAAACTGGGATGTAACTATACCAGGCTATACTTTATTCAGAAAGGACAGAGTAGGAAGAAGGGGAGGAGGAGTGGCACTATATGTAAAAAATAATATTAAAGCGTTGGAATTACAGAGCTTAAAAGGGAGAGGGGAGGCACTGTGGGTTAAACTAGAAAGAGGGAAAGAGAAATCTATTTGCATTGGCATGATATACAGACCTCCCTCACAAGAGGAAGAGGTGGATGGAGAGTTAATTGAAGACATACACAGCATTACTAGGAATGGAGAAGTGCTACTGACAGGGGATTTCAATATGCCAGATGTTGAATGGCACATTCCTGCTTCAGTATCATCTAGAAGTAAGGAGATCCTGGACTCTCTAAAGGGAGAACTATTCAGGCAATTGGTAACAGACCCCACACTTGGAGGGGCCATACTGGACTTGGTGCTTACCAATGGTGAAAGTGTTTCTGATGTTATAGTGGGAGATCATTTTGCATTCAGTGATCACCAGATAGTGTGGTTCAGTATTAGGACTAGGGCTGATAGAATCCATTCAAAAGCGAGGGTCTTAGACTTTAGGAAAACAAACTTTGCCAAGATGGGCCAATACCTCAGGGAGTCATTAATGGGATGGGAACAGCTGGGGGATGTAGAAAAACAGTGGGCAAAACGGAAATGGGATATTTTAAGGGCCACCAACGTTTTTGTTAAAATGGTAAATAAAGGTAAAAGGAAAAGGAGACCGCTATGGTTTTCGAAAGAAGCAGCTGAAAAGGTGAAGAAAAAGAGGGAGGCCTTCATGAAATGCAAGAGATCACAGAGAGAGGAAGACAGGTACTTATGACCTAGATTGGCTACTGTGGGAAACAGGATACTGGGCTTGATGGACCTTGGTCTGACCCAGTATGGCATATCTTATGTTCTTATCTATATTTGGAAAAACTTAAGAGAAGCTAGCAAACCTTTTTAACAGAGGAGGAAATATAGTACAAATGTGGTCGAGGGGGGCCTAGATCAAATTACCTCTACAATGGATAATTTAACAGCCTTTCTTGAGGATTCCCAGGATAACATTTTAACACGTGCCACCTTATTAGTTACCTTTTCCTCCGTCGAGGTTAAACAGCGCATCCTCAGGGCCTTTTTCAAGGTTAAATTTGTAAAATTTTGTGGGCATCAAATTAGTATTTTTCCTGACGTATCAAGGAGCACCCAACTGCGTCGGCGGCAATTTTTACAGCTTAAGCCCCGCGTTTTGGCAGTGGGTGCTTCCTTTTTCCTTCGCTTTCCCTGCAAGTGTGTTGTTGGTCTTGAGGAAGCGATGTATACCTTTACGGAGGTGTCTCATCTTGAAAGTTTTTTGGAAGGGCGGCAGCCGGTAGATAGGATTGATGTTTAATTGAATGAGCCTCTAAAAGTTGAGATTAACGTATCTCTAGTTTTCCTGTGTTTGTACTCTTTATTATTATGGACACTACTGATCCCATAATGTGGACTTTATCCTAGACATATTTCCTTCATTTGTTATTTTTTTGTGTTACTGCTTTTGCATTGTTCGGATTGACCTTTCACTGTATTTTGGTTATGTATATTAACTGAAAATGACAATAAAAAAAAAAAAAAAAAAAAAAGAGAAGCTAGCAAAGTAGTCAGGAAAGCAAATATTCAAAAAGAGGAGGAAATAGCCAATGCAATAGAATGGGGGTATAAAAGACATTTTTCAGATATGTTAGTGAGAAGAAGTAGTGCAAAGTGGTATTGTCAGATTCAAGAGTAAAGGGGAGGAATATGTAGAAGCTGATGAGAATAAAGCTGAATTGCTTAACAAATATTTCTGTTCTGTGTTCACAGATGAAGAACCAGGAACAAGACCTCAGAAAACACCCACAAACAGGAAAAGAAGCAAGGGGCATCTTGAAGAATTTTCAGAAGACTGTGTTCGTGAGAAACTAGCTAAACTTAAAGTAGACAAAGAAATGGGACCGGATGGGATACACCCTAGAATACTGAGGGAACTTGGGGGACGTTCTAGCAGCTCCACTGACTGACCTTTTCAATGCCTTGGAGTCGGGAGTGGTGCCAAAGGACTGGAGAGGGGCTCATGTGGTCCCTTTACACAAAAGTGGAAGTAAGGATGTGGTTGAAAACTACAGGCCGGTTAGTTTAACTTTGGTGGTGAGTAAATTATTGGAAACGCTTCTGAAAGAGAAAATAGTGAGGTTTCTGGAGTCCAACGGATTACAGGATCCGAGGCAGCATGGATTCACGAGAGGCAGGTCTTGTCAGACAAATCCGATTGATTTCTTTGACTGGGTGTGTAGGGCTGGTACCCCTGCAATTCTACACCTGCAGTTCTCCGGCCTGCTCAGCAACTCAGGCCTGAACCAAGCTGAACAGACAAGATGGATTCCTCACTACACTTTTGCTGTGCTCAGCTACAGACTTGACCTCCAAGCAACTGCTTATGCAGCGTTTCTATGTGTGCATACAGAATCCATTGTCCCTGGCCAATTCACTGCCGACGTGCAAGAACATCTGCTTCTCCGGTGCTTATCTATAGCTGGTTCTACTGGCCTTGGGCACTTGTACCTATGCCCAGAAAACTACATCTTACTATGGGTCCTTTGTCTGCAAGATGCCGCCAGTCATCTATCTCATGATTTGCTGAAAACACCTTGGACTGGTTTGTGCCAACCAATCATCGGACCTATGATGGAGAATCCTCAAGAAAATACTACAATCTGCGCAGATACACTTTTTTGACACAGACACGCTTTTCACACTTTCATACAGACTTTTAAACAGGTTCTCCGTTGTTTGTGCACTGCTGACCTGTTTCCTGCTACCCGATCTGTCTGCAAGACAGCTACACTATGTGTGGGTGAGGCCGTTCTCCAAAGGTCTGAGATAAGACTTTCACAGATACCTCCGGTTCTGTGTTCTACCGCGGCTCGCCTCCGAGAAGGGTTGTAGCCTGCATTATCTAGCTCAGCTGCCTCCTTGGACTGGTGCTGTTCCACAGTCTCCAGACGTCAGCCTGAGTGACAGACGAAGCTAAAGGTACCAACTTATCTCTCTTCCCCTCTGGATGGGCAAGGGTTAGCTAAACTTATTCCATAACTTTTCTCAGTGCAGAGCGAATCAGTGACGTCTGGTTGCTAATTAGTGATTTATTACTTTGTCTAATTGTAATTCTGTGTCGTAACAAATTTCCTCATGTTTCTAATTATATATGTATCTATATTTTTCTACCTGGCTGTCCATAATAAAATCTAATATATATATATATATATATATATATATATATATAGACCAGACTTATTTCATGGCTCATTGCCAGAATAACTCACAGAACTTCGGGCTGGGTATCAGTAGCTAATTTCCCCTGGACAACTGAGAGAGCACAGTTACTTACCTGTAACAGGTGATCTCTGGGAACAGCAGCAATAAGTCTTCACATATGGGTATCGTCGGTACCGACGGAGCCTGCGCGGGAATGCTCCCCAGCGTCCAGTAGGAAAGCTTTTGGGAGCATCCCACAGCGCCTGCGTGCTGCCTTCCCGCCTTTCCCAACTGCCTCTCTCCAGTTCGAGTTTTAAAGCTGAGACAAAGAGAGAGAGAGAGAGGAAAGGAAAAAAAGAGAGATACAACTCCTAGGGGAGGTGGGTGGGTTGTGAAGACTTATTCCTGCTGTTCCCAGAGATCACCTGTTACAGGTAAGTAACTGTGCTATCTCCAGGAACAAGCAGGAATGAGTCTTCACATATGGGGACTCCCCAGCTAGAGATGCCAGGGAGATCCCCAAGGTTGTGAGTCCCTGAGAAGGGCTCTACCTCCCCCCATGGATCTCAGGCATCCAACCAGGGATGGAGGGTAGGAGTTGATCAGGTATGGAACAGGCGTTTGAGAACAGCCTGACCAAACAAGGCATCCCGGCGGGAGTCCTTGTCCAAGCAGTAATGGGCTGTAAAGGTATGAACCGCTCGACAGATTTGGTCGATGGACACAGAGTTTAGATGAGCCATAGAGGCTGCCATGGCCCTCACATTGTGAGCTGTGACATGGCTCTCCAGAGAAAGGTTCTTACTCTGGTAGGCAAAAGAAATACACTGAGCAATCCAGTTTGACAGTGTTCTCTTAGAGACTGGAAGTCCTAAGTGAGAAGGATCAAAAGCAACAAAGAGTTGGGAAGACCTTCTATGTTGCTGTGTCCTCTGTAAGTAGAAAGCGAGTGCTCTCTTACAATCCAGGGTATGGAGATTCCTCTCTGCACTTGATGCATGAGGACCTGGAAAAAAGACAGGTAAATACACCTCCTGGTTCAGATGAAAAGGTGAGACCACTTTAGGCATAAAGTCTGGATTAGTCCTGAGGACTACCTTGTCATGATGGAACCTTGTATGAGGAGGATTAGCCACCAAGGCTTGCAGCTCACTGATGCGGCGAGCCGAGGTGACTGCAATGAGAAAAATAACCTTCCAGGAAAGAAATTTCAAGGAGGTAGTGGCTAAGGGTTCAAAGGGTGGCTTCATAAGCTGACCAAGAGCCAAATTCAAGTCCCATGCCACTGGAGGTGGTCTAATGGGAGTTTTAGTTAAAAGAAGGCCTCTCATAAATCTTGCAATAAGAGGATGAGAGGAAATAGGCTGTCCATTGAGAGGCTTAAGGGATGCTGCAATAGCACTCAAGTGGATTCTTACTGAATTTGTTTTAAGGCCTGCATGGGATAAATGCAGCAAATATTCTAGTAAAGAATTCAAAGGTATTGCAAGAGGGTTAAGACCCTTCTCTGCACACCAAATGGTAAACCTTTTCCATTTAAAAGCATAGGAACGTCTAGTGGAAGGCTTTCTGGAGGCATGAAGGATATCCTTCACCTGCTGAGAAAGATGCAAATCTTGAAGGTCTAGGCCTTCAGCAACCAGGCCCTGAGATGAAGAGACTGGGGATTTGGGTGCCACAACGTTCCCTCCTCCTGAGAAAGGAGGTCTGGAGTAGATCCCAAGTCCAGTGAGGGAGCTTGAGAGAGATGCAGAAGTAGAGGGTACCACACTTGGCGTGGCCAATGTGGTGCTATGAGGATCATAGACCCCTTGTCTCTCTGAAGCTTGAACAGTGTCTTGGGAATTAGGGGAATGGGTGGAAAGGCATAGAGGAAGTCTTGCTCCCAATGAAGGAGGAAGGCATCCCTGGCCTGCACTCCCTGACACAGAATCCTGGAACAGAACCGTGGAAGTTTGACATTCCACGGACTTGCAAAGAGGTCTATGTCTGGGGTTCCCCAAATTCGAAAGATCCTGAGTATCTGGTCCCCATGGAGGGACCATTCGTGTGGAAGCAGAACTCGACTGAGTCTGTCTGCCCAAGAGTTTTGAACTCCTGGAAGATACACTGCCATGAGATGAATGTGATGCTCTCTGGCGAAGGCCCACAATCTCAAAGCTTCATTGCAAAGTGACAGAGAGCCAGTCCCTCCCTGCTTGTTTACGTAGAACATGGCTACTTGGTTGTCCATGTGGATGAGGACTGTCTTGTAGCCGAGCAGGGAGTGAAATACTCTGAGAGCTAAGAATATTGCTCTGAGTTCCAAAAGATTGATATACAGGGAAATCTCCTGTTGAGACCAGATGCCTTGGGTGGAGAGATCCTGTAGATGAGCTCCCCAACCCATTGGAGAAGCATATGCTGTCAGAGTTGCTTGGGGCAGCGGTTGCTGAAAGGGGGACCCCAGCAACAGATTTGGAGGAGACTTCCACCATTGGAGAGACCAAAATAGGCGACTGGAGTTTGCTATTTTGTCTGAGAGGCCCCCTGATGCCTGAGTCCATTGGGTGGACAAAGTCCACTGAGCTACCCTCATGTGGAGGCGAGCTTATGGAACCACATGTACTGTGGATGCCATGTGGCCTAGTAGTTGTAACATCTCTCGAGCAGTTAAGTGGGATTTTAACTGTATTCGGGAGGCTAACTGCATTAAACGTAGGCAACAGGCCTGGAGAAGATCGGCCCTTGCAGCTGTGGTATCCAGCAGGGCCCCTATGAACTCCAGGGACCGAGTAGGGGTGTGATGAGATTTTGGGATGTTTATTACCAGTCCCAAATACTGAAGGATACGCATTGTGCAGGTTAGACAAGTCTGGGCCTCAGACTGGGATGGAGCTCGAATGAGCCAGTCGTCCAGATATGTTGTTGTTAAGTGCCGTCGAGTCGGAGTCGACTCATGGCGACCCTCTGGATAGCTATCCTAAATTGTGTTCGGTCTTCAGTCAGGCGGCTCATTGTTGACAGACTGGTACCCATAGCTGCTGTTATTGTAGCGATCCATCTCATTGCTGGCCTTCCTCTTTTGCGTTGACCTTCTATCTTGCCAAGCATGATGTCTTTCTCTAATGATCTCTCTCTTCGCATGATGTGTCCGAAGTATGAAAGTCGAAGTCTTGTCATCTGAGCTTCTAAAGAAAGCTTAGGTTTGATCTCCTCTAGTACCGATTGGTTTGTTCTTCGGGCAGTCCATGGTATACACAGTATTCTCCGCCAGCACCATAATTCAAAGGCATCAATTTTCTTCCTGTCTATCTTTTTCACTGTCCAGCTTTCACATCCATATGATGTTATTGAAAATACCATGGCTTGAACAAGTCGAATCTTTGTATGGAGAGAGACATCTCTGCTCTTGAGAATCTTATCTAGGTCTTTCATAGCCATTCTGCCAAGAGCAATGCGTTGTCTGATTTCTTGACTGCTTGTTGCTTCTTTATTGATAGTTGATCCAAGTAGGTTAAAGTTGTTCACGATTTCAATTTCTTCTCCTTCAACGATGAACCTGTTGATTATGCCAGTTGTCATGATCTTTGTCTTCTTTACATTAAGGTGCAGGCCCATTTTGAAACTATGTTCTTTGATTGTGAGAAGCAAATGTTTCAGATCATCTTCACTTTCAGCCAGTAATGTGGTATCATCAGCATAGCGAAGGTTGTTGATGAGTCTTCCACCAATCTTCACACCTCTGTTGTCTTCATACAGTCCTGCTTCTCTGATGATTTGTTCTGCATATAAATTAAACAGGTAGGGGGAAAGTATGCAGCCTTGTCTTACACCTTTGCTTATTTTAAACCATTCTGTTTCTCCTTGTTCCGTTCGAACTGTTGCTTCTTGATCAATGTACAGATTGCGCAAGAGAATGATCAGGTGTTCTGGTATTTATTTATTTATTTACAGTCTCTTATATACCGCACTATTCATCATCAGCGCGGTTCACATGGAACAAAATGCTCAGTACATTTAACACGTATGAGTTTACAGGTAACAGAGTATAAATAACTTGGATAACCGGGGTAACTATTTACAAAACATACTACATGGAATCATATACACAGAAGTTTCATAGGAAAACACCAGCCCACTATAGGAATGAATATCAAACTTGGTGAGTTGTTGATATACCGTAGATTTATCTGGGACTGGTATCAGTGGGTGTTATTGGGCTCTAGGTGACGCCATTGGGTTCTATAAGGTACTTGTTGAAGAGGTGGCATTTGAGGGCTTTCCTAAACTGTGTCAGGCTCCTAATAGCCCGGATATCAGGGGGTAGTGCATTCCAGCATTTTGGGGCACTGAGACTGAAGGCTCTGTTGGCTGTCGATTTAGTGCAAATAGTAAGTTCCTTCGGGATTTTGAGGGAGTTTATAGCCATGGATCTCCTTGCTCTATTTGGAGATGTGCTATGGATGAGGGAGGATAAGGATGCAGATGTGAGATTATTGACAGTTTTAAAAGTGATTATCAAGGTCTTGAAAACTATTCTAGCTTGGATAGGAAGCCAATGCAACTGTATCAGCAGAGGCGTAACCCAAGCTTCTTAATGTGGCCCAGAGTTTCTCATGGTTTACACAGTCAAAAGCCTTGCTCTAGTCGATAAAGCACAAATAGATATCCTTTTGGTATTCTTTAGTCTTTTCAAGGATCCATCTCACATCCGCAATGATGTCTCTCATTCCTCTCCCTTTCCTGAACCCTGCTTGCACTTCAGGTAGTTCTTGTTCTAGGTATGGCTGTAGTCTCTTTTGAATAATCTTCAGTAGAATCTTGCTGGCATGTGGGATCAGAGCGATTGTGCGATAATTTCCACAGTCAGTTGGATCATCTTTCTTTAGTGTTGGTATAAACACAGATCTTTTCCAGTCAGTTGGCCATGATGTTGTCTTCCATATTTCTTGGCAGAGCCTTGTAAGTATGGTAACAGCTGCATCAGATTGCTGCAATACTTCTATGGGAATGCTATCAATGCCTGGTGCTTTGTTCTTTGATAAGGCTTTTAATGCTGCTTCAACTTCTTCTTTCATCACCAATGGTTCCCGATCATAAGGTGCAGGTTGAAACGGCTGTTGGTCCACTTGATCTTTATCATATAAAAACTCTGTATATCCTTCCACCTTTTCTTGATCTTCTCAGCATCATTCAACATAGAACCTTGAGCATCTTGTAACATTCCAATTCGAGGCTGGAACTTTTTCTTTAACTCTCGCAGCTTTAGGAAAGCCGATCTTGTTCTTCCTCTAATAGTTTCTGCTTCTATTTCCTTGCAAGTGTCATTGTAGTAGTTTTCCTTGTCCTGTCTTGCTGCACGTTGGAAATTTCTGTTGAGTTCTGCGATTGTCTTTCTTTCTCCTTTGGCTTTAGCTTCTCTGCGTTTCTGGGCAATTTTCAGAGTTTCTTCCGTCATCCATTTTGGCCGTTTTTGCTTTTTCACCTTTTGTAGAGACTTCTCGCTTTCTTCCAGCACAACCTTCTTGATGTCATTCCATAACTCTTCCGGAACTCTGTCATTTGTATCTAAAGCAGCAAATCGATTTTGCAGGCAGTCTTTAAATTCCAGTGGTGTATTCTCAAGGTCATATTTCGCTGCATTCATGAGTGGTTTGCTCTTTTTCAACTTTAGCTTGAGTTTGCATACTAGTAGTTGATGATCTGTACCACAGTCAGCTCCAGGTTTAGTCTTTGTTGATGTTACAGAGCTTTTCCATCGTTGACTTCCACAGATGTAGTCAATTTGATTTTTATACAATCCATTGGGTGAAGTCCATGTGTACAGTCGCCTCTTGTGTTGCTGGAAGAAGGTGTTTGAGATGAATAGATCATTAGTCTTGCAGAATTCTATCAGTCTTTCTCCAGCTTCATTTCTGTTGCCAAGTCCATATTTTCCAACTACTTTGCCTTCTTCTTTGTTGCCAACTTTTGCGTTCCAGTCACCCATGACTATCAGGATATCCTGTTTGCATGTTCTGTCAATTTCAGCTTGTACTTGTTCATAGAACTCTTCAATTTCATTCTCTTCTGCAGCTGTTGTTGGGGCATATACTTGAATTATAGTTGTGTTGATAGGCAATCCTCGTAGACGAATAGAGATTAAGCGTTCGCTGACTGCATTGTATTTCATTACAGTTCTTGCAAGTTTCTTCTTTATTATAAATGCAACACCATTTCTTCTTTGTCTTTCATTTCCAGCATAGTAGACCATGTGATCATCTGATGCAAAGTGCCCGATGCCAGTCCATTTCAGTTCGCTGACACCCAACAGATCAAGTTGTACACGTACCATTTCATTCTTGACCACCTCCAACTTCCCTTGGTTCATGCTTCGTACGTTCCATGTTCCAATGTGTAAGACATCTTTACAGCTTCTGACTCTCATTTCATGCGCAGCTACATCAGCAGTCAGACTTCCCGAGGGCTTTGATCCAACCACATCATAAATGCTGGCTTTACACTGAAAAGTCTTCAGCTCTTCCCCAGTAGCTAGTTGAGTGCCTTCCGACCTGGGAGTCTCATCTTCCAGCACCATAGCACAATTTGTTTTGTTGTAACTATCCATTGGGTTTTCATGGCAAGATACAGAAGTAGATTGCCAGGCCTTCCTTCCGCGCAGTTTAAGTTTGGTGTTGTTGCCGTTGTCACAGAAATGTGATCCTCCGCCGTCAACACTATCCCATTCTGCTGTTGCCCAGATGGGTGGTTTGTCTTGGTTTGGCACCTCAGCTGAGACCTGTCCATCTTGGGAGACCCTGCCAGTAGTTAAGCTACCGATAGTTTAGCTCTCAGCATCACTGATGCACGCAAGCCCTCACAGCACGACAAGCTGCAAACCAAGTGAAGGCTTCCAGATATGGGAAAACAAATATTCCCAGAGTGCGCAGAAATGCAGCTACTACTGCCATGCATTTTGTGAACACTCTTGGTGCAGAGGCCAGATCGAAAGGAAGCACCCTGTACTGGTAGTGCTTCCCTTGAAAAAGGAACCGAAGGAATCTTCTGTGTGTTGGATGGATGAGGACATGGGTGTACGCATCCTTGAGATCTAGAGAACAAAGCCAATCCTGACTCTGAAGGTATGGCAGCAGAGTACCCAGAGAAATCATTTTGAATTTCTCCTTATATAGAAACTTGTTCAATTCTCTGAGATCTAATATGGGTCTGTAACCCCCCGTCTTCTTTGGGATAAGAAAGTAGGGGGAGTAGAACCCTGAGCCCTGTTGAAGAAGAGGTACTTCTTCTATTGCCCCTTGGGCAAGAAGGGTAGCAATCTCCTGACCTAGAAGGTTGAGGAGAGATACTGGAGAATTGAACTGTTTCACCATGGTGTGGGGAGGAAGGTTTAAGAAATGAAGCTTGTACCCCTCCTTTATGATGGAGAGGGTCCATTGCTCTACTGTGATTTGCTCCCATCTGGGAGCAAAGTAAGCCAACCTTCCTGGAATGGTGAGGGGCTCTGGTTGTTCCAGAGCCAGAAAGGCTAAGTTCTCTAGTTGCAAGTCAAAGGCCCTGAGGTGGCTGAGGCTGCTGGGTCGTGGAAGCCCTAGCAGCCTTTGACTTGGCCTGTTTAGGTGGTTGCTGACGCTTTGCAGCAAAACAACCTGCAGAAGATGCTTGCTGGCCATAGTATCTGCCCTTTTTATAAAAAGGTGTCTTTTTGAACAATCTTTTCTTAGCAGGAGCAGAGGAAGACTTTGAAAGTCGATCCAAGGCAGAGTTCTCAGCATCCATCTGAGTGGCCTTTGCTTGCCAATCCTTGCCAAAAAGGTTTTCACCTGTACAAGGAAGATTTCCTAATCCATCCTGGACCCAGGGTTCCAAATCAGAAGCTTGTAACCAAGCTACTCTGCGTGCACCTATGGCAATAGCCGAGGCTCTGCTGGCACACTCAAAAGAGTCAAAGGCTGCACGGTTGGAAAATTTGGAAACATCCTGGGCATGTTTAAGCCAGGTGAGAAACTCTTCCCTTTTATCTTCTGAAATAAAAGGGGCTAAAGTTTGCAGATGATCTGTAACTTCTTTTAGAAACATCCCCATATAGAGACTATAGGAGTTGATTCTGGCAGCAAGCATATTGGCCTGGAAAATTCTCCTGCCAAAAGCATCTAAGGTTCTGCATTCTCTTCCTGGAGGATTAGATAAGTGTCTTTTTGTACTCTTTATCTTCTTCATAGCAGACTCCACCACAATAGAGTGGTGAGGAAGCTGGGTCTTATGAAAACCAGGACAAGGAGGAACACGGTACATGGTGTCCAACCTACGAGAATGAGCGGAGGTGGTGAGAGGAGTCTCCCATATGCCCAACATGTGATCATAAAGGATCTCATGAATTGGTAGAGTAGCTGCCTCTTTAGGAGCCTTAGGATATTGTAAAATATCCAATTTTTTGGCTCTAGGCTCTGGCTCAGGGGCCACTGAAATAGAGAGGCCCCTGGCCCCTAATGAAGTCTTGAAAAGACAAGTCTTCTGGAGGAGACATTCTTCTTTTTGGAGAAGAGGGCTCCTGAGGAAGGAGTATCGATGCTTCACGAGAAGCCTCTGATTCATCAGAGTCTTCGGAGGAATCGAAGTATCACCTGTCTGGATATTCCTGCAGAGCCCGATACGCGTACCGAGTGGTATCGACATCGGGAGTGATCGGTACCGATTCGGGTACCGCTGCAGTCGACACCGAAGCCGATGTCGATGCAATCGGTACCGGCACCAGCACCGATATCAGTGCCGGTGCCGGAACCGGTACCGACAACGAAGTCTGTTGCGGTACCGGAGGCGTCGCAGTTTGTATGAATGCCGTGATGGCACGCTGCATGGTCAGGATATTCTGATCCATCGACGCCACCGATGTCTGGATGTCGGTACCAGTGGAAGCCACCGGTACCCCAGAACATTGTAACAGGTGATCAATTGAGGCCGAGCCATCGATGTCAACCTGTGACCCCATAGATAAAGCTTTGGAAGCCGGAGCCTCCCGCTGGGGTAATTTTGCCGGTGCGGATTCCTCGAGGGCAAGCCCGGAGGCATCTCGATACTTGGAGGGAGATCTACCCTTCGAGGACCGGCTGGACTTAAGTTTGGTTACCTGAGATCCATGTGAGGAAGAAGCAGCCCTGGAAGACGTCGATGCCACTGAAGCTGCATCAGAGGGAAACAGGGTACTGAGCTTGGCTGCTCGATTCTGTCGACCTCTTTGGACATCATGGAACAGGACTCACAATCCGTAATGGAGTGGTCAGGACCCAAACATTTTAGACACCAGTCATGGGTGTCAGTAACAGAAATAGTACCGCTGCACTTCGTGCACTTTTTGAACCCAGAAGCAGGCTTTTCCATGAGGAAAATTTTTCCTAGGCCTAAGGCCCAAAAGGAAAAAATGCACAGAAGTGAGGACAGTAGGTTTTATTTTATTTTTTTTAAAGAAGAAAGAAAGAAAGACCGGCGGTACCGGTCCGACGTCGAAGAAGGCAGATGCGCGACCAATGAAATAAAAGAAAATAAAGAAATTCTTCAGCGGTGACAGGAACACGACCTCCTGGCTCCGCGGAAAAGAATTACTGGAGAGAGGCAGTTGGGAAAGGTGGGAAGGCAGCGCGCAGGCGCTGTGGGATGCTCCCAGAAGCTTTCCTACTGGACGCTGGGGAGCGTTCCCACGCAGGCTCCGTCGGTACCGACGATACCCATTTGTGAAGACTCATTCCTGCTTGTTCCTGGAGATTCTAACTTATTTTATGCTACTAATAATCCCAACAGGTGACCAGGGAGTTCGAACGAGGGAGAGCCCTAGATGTGGTGTATTTAGATTTCAGTAAAGCCTTTGACACCGTTCCTCAAAGGCAACTTATAAACAAACTGAGCACCCCAGGGATGGACCCTAAAATTACTTCTTGGGTTAGAAATTGATTGGGTGGGAGGCAACAAAGAGTACAGGTAAATGGAGCTCACTCTGAGGAGAAGGACGTTACCAGTGGTGTGCCACAGGGATCTGTCCTTGGTCTGATTCTTTTCAATATCTTTGTTAGTGATATAGCGGAAGGGCTGTCAGGTAAGGTTTGCCTCTCTGCGGATGATACCAAAATCTGCAATAGAGTAGACACCCAGGAAGGTGTAGATAACATGAGGAAGTATCTAGCTAAGCTTGAAGGATGGTCTAGAATTTGGCAGCTGGGATTTAATGTTAAAAAATGCAAAGTCATGCATTTGGGCTGCAGCAATCCAAGGCAGCAATATAGTATAGGGGGTGAAGTACTTTTGTCCACTAAGAAAAGCGGGACCTTGGTGTGGTTGTGTCTGAAGATCTTAAAGTAGCCAAACAGGTAGAAAAGGCGACAGCAAAAGCTAGAAGGATGCTTGGGTGCATAGGGAGAGGAATGGCTAGCAGAAAAAAGGAGGTGATAGTGCTTCTGTATAAGTCTTTGGTGCGAGGTAATTTGGAGTATTGTGTGCAGTTCTGGAGACCGCACCTTCAAAAGGATATAAACAGGATGGAGTCAGTACAGAGGGTGGCTACTAAAATAGTTAGAGATCTTCACTATAAAGCATATGAGGACAGACTTAAGGATCTTGATATGTACACCTTAGAGGAAAGGCGGAATAGAGGTGATATGACTGAGACGTTTAAATTTCTCCATGGCATAAATGCACAGGTGGAGAGCCTCTTTCAATTGAAAGAAAGTTATGCTATGAGGGGACATGTGATGAGGGTGAAATGGAATAGATTCAGGAGGGATATGCGGAAATATTTCTTTACGGAAAGAGTGGTGGATCCGTGGAATAGTCTCCTAGTGGAGGTGGAAGAGATGAGGACGGTATCTGAATTCAAAAAAGCATGGGACAAACATGGAGGATCTCTAAAGGAAAAAAGGGGACTGTTGTAGCTGTTGATATGGAAGGACAGACTAGATAGGCCATGTGGTCTTTTTCTGTTATTTTTCTACGTTTCTAAATCCTTATCAGACAGCTTCTACCTGAGAGGCAACAGGGCAGAAGCCTCTGGGGATTGCTCCTGTCCCACTCATATACACCTAGTAGGTGTCAAGGCAGTGGTTCCCAAAACTGTCCCAGGAGCTCCCCAGCCATCCGAGTTTTCAGGATATCCACAATGAATATGCAGGTGGTAGATCTGCGTTGTAGTGAATATGCAAATCTCTGTCATGAATGTTCATAGTGGATATCCTGAAAACCTGACTGGCTGAGGAGCCCTCCAAGACAGGTTTGGGAACCACTGTGCCAGGGGAATGGGTACAGGGCAGGTGGGGGGAGGTTTGAGGAAATTGTTGTCAGTCTCTTCAGAGAAAGGAAATGGATACTGATACTTGGAAAGGGGGTTAGAGGGTGGAGAGGTTAGACTGATACTTGAGATGGGGACTGGAGGGTCAGGATCAAGGAGAGGGGGTTTTGTTTTGTTTTTTCTTTTAATGTGGCTGCGTAAATGGTTGCCAATAGCCTGATGCACTTAATGTCTCCTATCGATGAGGCATTAAGTGCAACTGTGCTATCTGCAGTGGTGGCAATGTATGGTAACTTACCGTGTGCTAACTGCAAGTGCTATCCATATCCATCCCTGCCCATAACACATTCCGTTTCTGTCCCATCTGATGTTAAGCCGTTAGCATGGGATCTTTAGCATGCTGGCTGTTTTCAGAGGGCAGGCTAGTTCTAACTGCTTAGCATGTATTAGTAAACATGTCCCTATTTATTTGTGTTACGCTAAATATAAGTGCTGTTTTAACTCTTATACAGCCTTGATGCAGACACAATGCCAAAGATGGCAATGTCAGGTGCTTTTATTATATGCAGCTCAAGGGATGTTAGAAAGAATTATATATAAAGGATCAGGAATGCCTGTTTGTCTGGGGGCAAAATAACACACTGAAAATTTAATAGAGCAGGACCAAATCTGCCATGGAGAAAACTGGTTAGGCACAGAGTTGAAAAATGGGCCACAGTGGACTCGTTTCCAGAGAAATGCAACTCAGAGTAGCAGTTCCAGCTTCAGCAGCAAAAAAACTAATACACTGAATACAGCTTGCAGGGAACTATTCCTTTCAAAGTCCATCTACCCACTTCTCTGCTCCTTCAGTTGCAAACACAGAACCAGTACATACAGTACATACCCCCACCCAATGGGCTGTCTTAGTGACTCAGATGTGTATTTCTTTTTTGTTGTAAATTCTAATATGAAACCTACTGACTGACTCATACTGCTTTCTTAAGGCTGCTAAGCACACTACCAACTAATATCTGTTGCCATGGGCAGGACTAGATAGTATAGGCAAATTAGGCACATGTCTATGCCCCGTGCTTAGCGGGTATCCTGTCAGATGTGCTAACTGAAGAGGCTACATTTATCAACTGTCTGTATTTTTTCAGGGCTCTACAGACTTTTGTATTGATATCCTGAAGCTGGCATGATTGCTAACATATATGGACCTCTATCTGCAGCTCTCCAATTCTTCCCTCTGCATGAGTGAGCAAGTTCTGCCTGCTTCCACTGTCACTAGCAGAGACTGTGGGTGAGCATCCAGTCAGTGAGAAGACTGCGGGGGTAAGAGCACTGGGAAACGACTCTAGTCACCTAGTCTATGGGGAGAATCCAGTAAATGTGAAGGTACTTTTTTGGTGTATGTGGGTGTTTTTGTATAATGTGTGTACCTGTTGACTATGTCTGTGATCGGGAAACCAGCAAAGAGGAAACAAGCAGTTCAAAAAGAGCAAGTTCATAAAAGCTGTATTTCACAATATCAAAATACAGTTGCAGAGGTTGGAAATGCATCTTTCATTGAAATGCAGAAGGATGCTAGGATGAATAGAGAGGTTATGCTCTGCTCAGTGTATCCTAGCATCCTTCTGGCTCTGGCCACTGCATTATCACACTGTCTCAAGGTGGTGAAAAAATGTGACCAGGCAGTGGAAAAAGCAAGAAGGATTCTAGGATGCATAGAGTGGATTGTAATCAGTAGGTCACTGTACATACAGGGCAATGATGAAGCCTCACTTGAAGTATTGTGCTCAGTTATGGAGGCTATTCCCTTGGCTCTTTAGCTGTTTTGTGTTTGAGCTGAGATTTCCTTTTTATATATTTTTGATGGTTATTACTGTCTATTAGTCATTCATATAGCCCTTGGAGTTTGCAGTTCCCTTCAGACTTGCTCCTTCAGTATTTTTATTATTTTTAATTTTTTATGATATGTCTATATGTTAGACATTTAATAATAATTTGTTAGCATCATATTTGATAAAGAGTAATATTTAATACCTTCAGCTTTTTTATACATCTATTTATTTATTCATTTATTTATTTAATATTTTTTGCATATTTCCTGTTGCATGGCTAATTTACATGCTTTATGTCTATTGGTTGTTTTTCCTTGTTTCACTGTTTTTTATGACCCTTCATATTTATATGTTTCCAATTTACCAATTTTTTAAGTTATGGTAGTTGCATGCCTCATTTCTATTGGTCGTTTTTCCTTGGTCTTAAAGCTTGTTTTACCGTTTTTTTTAATGACCCTTCATATTTATATGGTCCTATTTTATCAATTTATTTAAGGTGGGCACATGTTAGATCATAAGTTTTTTACTTTCCGATTGCTATTATCCCGTCAATTAGTATTTATTTGTATACAGGGAAAAATCAGTTTTGGTGTCATTGTTTTTATTAATCTTTTGGTTTTACATACTTAATCTCAGGGTCACGGTATTAGCATGTTTTACATATTCATGGTTTTGACGTCAAATACTTCAGAGCGCAGACGCTGGTGTTTTTTCATTTTGCACAAAGTGTATTGTTCGTTGTCAAGACATGTATGCTCAGGTAATTTGTAGAAGTATTTATACATAGTAAGCATTTCTCCTTTTCTTTTGTTTATTGGGATAGTTATGATCGGGCATATTTTTGGTTTATCATATTATCTGTCTGTTGATCTCAGAGGTGCTGGATGTTTTTGATATTTATAAAATCCTGTTTTTCACATTTTACATCATGCTGACACATTTCTTTCAAGCTCCAAGGTATATATAGATTAGAGCAGTGTCCCATATCCGTGGCTTATACGCGGTTGAAGTGTCCCGCCTTTTGTCAATTTTAAACCTATTATGAATAGTTAGGTTACAGCTATATGCAATATCAGTATGGCGGGTGAAAGATATAGATGCTAAGGACTTAGCCCTCAAGATCATATCGCTGGTGTAATATGCAAGATATGTATTATAAACCGGTAATGGGCAGGTGTTGCCTCGGGTCAGGTCAGTTCTGAAGTTCTCAATACAAATTTATATTGGTTCTATACACGTGTACAATAAGACACGTTTGCCCTTACTTTGATAGTTTTTATGGGCATGTCAGTAACAGCTGGAGTACCAGTCAGTTTTTTATTTCTGGTTTTCTTTTATTTCCATATTAGTCATTGAATTAATCCCACCACGGGCACATCAGGTTTAATGCCATACAACACAGCCCTTGGTAGGTACCCCCTTTTTTTGACGGTTTAGTATGTAATCATGTTTTAAAAAACACTTTTTAGTTTTTCTTTATGTATGGTACTATTTAGGATGGTTTGACTGCAAATCTCTCAAAAGAAGTCTTGGCTGCACGGTTGCAGCTATAAAATTGCATCGAGTTGACGTCTAATTTCCAACTCACAATCGTTCCAGACAGGCAAGTTTTGGATTATTTATTCAATTATTTTTTTTAATTATCATTTTTAGTTTTATTTTTGTTTTAACGACAAGGGACCTTGCCCTTTTTTGTATATTTTCTATTTTCTATTTCAGAGTTGTTAATCTATTATGGTCTTTTATGATTAAAAACTGGTTTGGTTTTATGTGTTTTATGTTTTATTCATCTTCCTTTTATTCCCATGTTTTTGAAAAATCTATATTTTCTTATATTATATATATATATATACACACACATATACATATTCTTTTAAATGGTTTTTAGTTGATAATATTTTTTATATATATTTTTTATTCATACTTTCATATATTTTATATTTATTATATATGTTTGGTTATTATATAGTATGCTTTACAGCTTCTCACATAAATGTGTTGTCACACTCCAGTAGGCCTTAGTTTCGCTATGACTTTGTAATTTATGATTGTTTTATTCATACATATATCTGTTTTAATAGTTTTTCTTTTTGTTTCATATTAATTACAATTATGATTGTTTTTATATATACAGTTCTCTATTACTATTAATTGTTTCTATTTCTAATGTGTGTATAACTATATGTTTTTATGCATTTTGCACTGATATATTTATGTTCGTTCTCAATCCTGTTCATATGTTTTTTATATATATTTTTTATGTTATTATGGAGTTGTTAATATGTTTATTATTGTGTCTCAGCCTATTTTAGCCCCTGAAGAAGGCATCACGAAACACGGCCTGTGTCGGGCCTGGCTGTTTTAATTTATTTTCAATAAACATTTTCTTCCATTGCAATCCACGATTCGTACTGGTTTCGGCTATATCTTGCAAGGACATAAAGAAGTGGGAGTTAAGTACATAAGAACATAACATATGCCATTCTGGATCAGACCAAGGTCCATCAAGCCCAGTATCCTGTTTCCAAAAGCGGCCAATCCAGATCACAAGTATCTGGCAGGTTACCACAAAGGTAAACACATTCCATGTTGCTTATCCCAGGGTAAGCAATGATTTTCCCTGGCCCTCTTTAATAATGGGTTCATGGACTTTTTCTCCAGGAAGTTTTCCAAACCTTTTTTAAACCCAGCTACATTAACAGATTTTACTACAGTACATTTTCCAGTAATGAATTTGAGTTTAAAAAATACTCTATTAGTCTTAAATGGCCTACATTGTAGCTTCACTGTGTGACCCCTAGTCTTGCTACTTTTTGAAGGAGTAAACAGATCTATATTTACCTGTTCCATTCCATTCAATATTTTATATACTTCAGTCATATCTCCCCCCTCAGCCGTCTTTTTTCCAAGATGAAGAGCCCCAACCTTTTAAGCCTTTGTACATACCAGAATTGCACACAATATTCAAGGTGCAGTCACATCATGGAATGATACAGAGGCATTATAATATCCTTCATTTTATTCTCCATTCCTTTCCTTATGATTCCTAGCATTCTACTGGCTTTCTAAGCCACTGCTGCTGTACACGGGGCAGAGGGTTTCAATGTATTATCCATGGTGATGCCTGAATCCTTTTCCTGGGTGCTGGTTCTTAATGTGGAACCTTGCATCGCGTAAACTTAGCCTGGATTGTTCTTCCTTACATGGCATAACTTTGCGCTTGTCCACATTAAATTCCATCTACCATTTGGACGTCCAGTCTTCCAATTTATCAAGATCCTCTTGTAATGTTGTTTTCAGAATCCTTTCGCATTTTAAGAATTTTGAATAATTTCGTCTCATCTGCAATTCTGATCACCTCACTTGTTCTTCTCATTTTCAGGTCATTTATGAATATGTTAAAAGCAGCGGGCCCAGAACAGATCCCTGAGGTACACCACTATTCAGCTTTCTCTATCAAAAAAAATTGGCCATTTAACCCTAATCTCTGTTTTCTATCTTTTGACCAGTTCCTGATCCACAATAGTACACTGCTTCCTATCCCATGACTTGTTAATTTTGCGAAGAGTCTCTCATGAAGGACCTTGTCAAAAGCTTTCTGAAAATCGAGATAAAGCTGAGCCGGTTGATACACTGTATCTACCTGTTTATTCACACTTTCAAAAAAATATAACAGATCAGTAAGACAAGACAGATCCACGTTGGCTTTCTCCAATTAAACCATAACTATCAACAAGTTTAGCTATTTTAATCTTTATAAAGGTTCCATAACATATTGCCCAGTACTGACGTAAGGCTCACCAGTCAGTAGTTTCCTGGATCACTCCTAGAACCCTTTTTAAAAATTAGTGTTAATTTGGGCTCTAATTTTCAGGCACCACAGATGATTTTAATGATAGTTCACAGATTACTAATATAATATAATGCCCTGTTCAATGTAATTTCAGTTTGTTCAATGTAAACTGCCTTGATATCATGAAAGGCGGTACATAAGAAATGTTAAAATAAATAAATATGTCTGCATTCTCATATTTCAGTCCATTCAGCACCCTTCAGATGTTTGTCTAGCTTGTCCCTGGAAAAAGTTGATTTTTCTCTCCACGTTTCACACTCATCTCCGGTATCACACCGGTATTCTTCCCGCCTATCGACCTTGCTGCCTCGGCGTCGAGTTCGGTCTATTTTTTGTAGTTTTCATTTTTTCTTTTCCTGGCATCTTCGCGCCCTTTTTCTCCCACTGGCAGCCCGGAGAGTCTTTGACCTCGCAGGGGTACTTTTTTCCCCCATGGCTACCAGTGGCTTTAAGAAGTGTGAAAGGTGCTTCAAAATCATGTCTTTGACCGACACACACAACTGCTGTCTCCGCTGCCTCGGGCCAGACCATGACCCGGCAGCCTGCGGTATCTGCAAGCCGCCAGCAGCAGCACGATACGTTTTTGCCCGAGTCCCTGGTGCCTCCTAAGGCCAAGGCCTCATCTGAGGACCCGACATCTTGAGCAGAGCCCTCCGAACCCGAGCCTCGTCGTGGGTCCTCAGAAAGGGGGTCTCCCCCGAGGGAACACAGGAAGAAGCAGCCCTTGAAGGCAGCATCGTTTGATGGTTCTTACTGGTCAGGTGCTCCACGGGCCCGGTCCCGCAGTCCAAGACGTTCGTCCGAGGCATCCGAGAAGGAGCGGCCTGCAAAGGTCCCTCGGAAAGATCAAACTGCGGACCAGCCTAGGTCCCCAGACACTATCCTCGTTGGGGATTCCCCTTCGGGACAGCCAACGTCGGGCCAGAGTCCCTCGGTGCCCGCGCCGAAGGCTGTGGAGCCTTGTGGTCTGGAGTCCAAAATGGCGGCCCTGCTGCGCAATTTGTCTGCCTTCATGGACCAGCAGCGGGCACTGTAGTCTGGCAGACCACTTCCTCCACCCCGACCACCGGGCTCTCGACATCTAAGACGTCCCTGGAGGCCAAGCCGATCCTCAAGGTCCTAAGGCCTCGAGTTGATCCTCAGCCGAGATCACAATCCTATCTCCGGCAAGTTTTCCAGACACCAGACGCAGGGCATCGGGGGCCCCGAAGCCTGCGAGCAGCCTTCTTATGAATCATCGATGGACTACTTCGAGTGGGAGACAGAGGACGAGGAATCCCTTGATACCCGTCGCCACCACAACGTCCCATCTGACTCTCCCATATCAGAGCCTCTATGACGGTCCCAGTCCAAGGATATGGGCTTCCTTGATTTTGTCAAGGACGAGTCGGAGGAGGACCCTCAAGCGGATGAGTTGGAAATCCTCCAACATGAGACCCCTCCGCGAGAATCGCTCAAGGTGCCCATCTCTCCCATCCTGGAGCGGCTGATGCTCTGAATGTGGGAGACACCAGCTTCGGTGCCAGTGGTGAGCAAATGGCTCGACTTGATGTATCGAGTCTGCTGGAGCACGGGCTTCCAAAATTCACAGCTGCCGCATAACTCCATGGTGATGGAGTTGGCCATACTTTGGCTGAAAAGCCAGAAGACGCACTCCTCGGTGCCCCCCAGCAGGGAGGCCCGCACCCTGGACACCCTTGGCAGAAAGTGCTACCAGGGTTCAATGCTCATCGGCTGCATCCAGGCCTACCAGCTGTACATGGGCATGTACTTAAGAGACCTGGCCAAGGAAGCTTTGCAGTGGTTCAAGAACCTGGCCAAAGTAGTCCGTAAATGCTCCAAATTCATGTCTCGGGCAGCATATGATGGGTTTGAGTTGGCGGCTCAAGCAGCAGCGGCAAGTATGGGTGCATGCTGCCAAGCTTGGCTACAGTTGTCCACCCTCAAGCAGTGGGTTCAGGACAAGTTGGTTGATGTCCCCCTGCCAAGGGGAGAATCTCTTTGGTAAACCCATGACTAATAAAGCTGCTGAGCTGGAGACAGAGTTCTTGATGATGACCAGGCTCTCTAAATAGATTGCTGCCCCTCCCCGACGGAAGGGCTTGGGAAAAAATCCTTCTCCCGAGGAAGGGAGCTGCTTACAGAAACTACCCACCTTTTCAGGCCTCCCCAGCTCCTCAACAGGGTCAGCAGGCCAAAGGGCATGGGCATGGCCCATGTAAGCAGAAGGCTCCCAAACCCCAGGCACTGGCCCCGGCCCAGCCAGAGGGGAGCTTTTGACTCCTTGAGCATAGCCTCTCTACCCCAAGGAGATCAGCAGCCTACAGGGGGACGTCCGGCCCTCTATGTCCATTACCACCGATTTCTGGGCACTAAGGGTAGTCAGGGAGGGTTACCTCCTCCACCTGAATCAGACACCGCCCCCTTATTTCCCGGGAGAGCCCCTCAGGTCTCCCCCTCCACCGGGTCCATCTTCTGAAGGAGTTGGCAGGTCTTCTTGAGGACAAAGCGGTGGAACTGGTGCCCCACCTCTTCAAGGGCAAGGGGTTCTACTCCAGGTACTTCCTTCCTTGTGCCAAAAAGAACAGGGGGCCTAAGGCCCATCCTCGACTTGTGCAACCTCATCAAATTCCTGATGAGGGAGAAGTTCAAGATGGTCTCCCTTGGAACATTGCTGCCATACCTCCAGCAGGGAAACTGGCTATGCTCCTTAGACCTCAAGGATGCTTATACCCACATCCTCATATCCACCCCAACCACAGGCATTATCTGCGGTTTGTAGTAGGGAGCAGGCACTTTCAGTACAGGGTGCTCCCCTTCGGCTTATCCTCTGCCCCAATGACTGTCAGTCGTGGCCACCTTCTTCTGGCTCCAGAGGGTCTTCGTCTTTACCTACCTGGACAATTGGCTCATAAAGGGAGGCATGGCCTCAGAGTTGTAGCAAGCTATCGCACGCAACATCCAGGTTCTGCAGCACTTGGGCTTTGTCATAAATTAACCCAAGTCTCACCTCCTCCTGACCCAGGGTCTGGAGTTCATTGGGGAAAGGATCAACACAGTACAGTCGAAGGCTTTCTTGCCCAGGGACCGAGCAGAGCACCTCAGGACTTTGGCTCGGGATGTACAGTACCGTCCCTCGGTGCCCGCTCGACTTCTCCTGCGCCTCTTCGGACACATGGTCTCCACGGTCCATGTCACCCGAGATGCTCGCCTCCACATGAGGGCGATGCAGTGGTGTCTCTGAGACCAATGGTATCAAGCCATGGGCTGCCTCAGAGACAGTTTCTGTGACCCGCCAATTGGCGGACTCCCTGGTCTGGTGGCAGTTGTCCCAGCATCTCAAGGCGGGCATGCCTTTTCAGGCCCCAACCCCCTTAGTGGGGAGCCCACTGTGGAGATCTCCGCACCCAGGGCAGCTGGTCACCAGACAAGAGCATCCAGCAGATCAACCTCCTGGAGCTCCGAGTCATACACTTAGCCCTGAGGGTCTTCTGCCACCACCTATGTCACCAGCTGGTGCTAGTCCAGATGGACAACCAGGTGGTGAAGTTCTACGTGAACAAGCAGGGCGGCACGGGTTCTCATACTCCGCTGGGAGGCATTGGTCCTCTGATCGTATGCAATCCACCAACAGGGTATCCTCCTGTGGGCAGTGAACCTGCTGGCCGACAAGCTCAGCAGAGTTCTCCAACCGCATGAGTGGCAGCTGGACCCCAGGGTAGCCAGTCGGCTTTTCCAGCTCTGGGGCGAACCCGTGATGGACCTGTTCGCCAGCCCGGACAACTTTCAGTTGCCCAACCTCTGCTCCCGGAAGGCCCACCCCTCCAGGGTGGCAGAGAACGCGTTCCTGGTCTCATGGTTGGAAGGCCTCGTGTACACCTTCCCTCCTACACCGCTGATTGCCAAAACCTTGTTCAGGACCCTCCGCGACAGGGCCTCGCTCATCCTGATAGCTCCTCTGTGGCCCAGGCAGCCGTGGTTCCCGCTGCTTCTACAGTTGACAGTGGAGACCCCCATTCCCCTGGGGACCTCCCCAGGACTCCTGTCTCAGAAGGGGGGCTCTCTCCTGCACCCCAACCTGGGGTCCCTGTCGCTGACAGCCTGGCTGCTGAAAGGGTGACTCTGGCCCCTTTCAACCTCCCAGGTGAGGTGGAGGACATCCTGCTGGCCTCTCGCAAGGCCTCTACTAGGAAGGGTTATGCCCTCAAATGCCGCATGTTCTCAGTTTGGTGCGCCGAAAACGGGGCTGACCCTTTCTCCTGCTCGGTGGCTCTGGTGTTACAGTACCTGTTCCACCTTTCCTAGTCCAGACTCAAGTCTAACTCCATCCAAGTGCATCTTTGTGCCCTGGCGGCACACCACCATCCGGTGGATGGTAAGCCCCTCTCGGCCCAACCGTTGGTGACCCGTTTCCTTCGGGGCTTCCTCTTATCGAAGCCCCCCGGTTCGCCCTCCAGCAACAGAGTGGGACCTCAATGTAGTGTTTGGGTAGCTCACTCGCCCGCCCTTTGAACTTCGAGCTACCTGCCACCTCCGCTACCTCTCTTAGAAGGTGGCTTTCCTTGTCGCGCTCACCTCCGTTCGCAGAGCTAGTGAGCTTCAGGCCCTTGTGGCGGAGGCGCCCTATACCAGGTTCTACAAGAACAGCATGGTGCTCCGCACACACCCCAAGTTCCTGCCAAAGGTAGTGTCATCCTTCCATCTCAACAAGGAAGTGGTGCTACCTACCTACTTTCCAAACCTTCACTCCAGTTGGGCGGAGAGGATCCTTCACACCTTGGACTATAAGAGGGCTTTGTCCTTCTATATCCAATGAACTCAGGGCCACCGCAAAGCTTCTCAGCTTTTCATCTCCTATGACCCCTGTAGGCTGGGGGAAGCGGTGACCAAACATACACCGTCCACATGGGTGGTGGACTGTATCACCATTGCTTATGAGCAAACGAGACTCCTGCTGGAAGGCCATGTCACAGCACACTGTGTCAGAGCCATGGCGGCCTCGGTGGCAAACTTGCGCTCTGTCCCAATGGTGGACATCTGCCGGGCCACCACCTGGTCTTCAGTCCATACCTTCGCAGCCCATTACTGCCTGGAAAGAGAGTTCCAACGGGACAGTGCCTTTTGCTCCATAACCTTTTCAGGGTTTAGGCAACTCCTACCCTCTGACCCTTCTGTGTTCAGACTACTGGAGTGCTGGTTTCATCGGACACAGGGATCCTACAGTGGCCTGTGTACACGGACTAAATTGCTGCTTCATTCGGCTCCCCGTGAGAGAGCCCCTATTTTTTCAATAGATAGACTGTAGCTGGAGAGTCCATATGTGAGGACTAACTTCCTGATTGTTCCCTGAGAAAGCGTAGTTACTCACCTGTAACAGGTGTTCTCCAGGGACAGCAGGAATCAGTCCTCGCAACCCTCCCTCCTCCCCTTGGAGTTGCTCCTTTACCATCTTTTATTTTTGCCATCTTTTGGCTATGTCACCTGACTGAGCAAGATGGCACCCTTTGGTGGGAAGGGGACCACACATGCGTGGTGGCATCTCCCAAAGGCTTTCTTTGAAAGCTGGGGGGATGCTTCTGCGAGGGCTCCTTCTGTGCCGACGTCACCCATATGTGAGGACTGATTCCTGCTGTCCCCGGAGAAAACCTGTTACAGGTGAGTAACTACACTTTAGCTTCCATGATTTCTTTTAGCTTTTCATGATCCATCAGTGCATTCTGGCCAGATGAACGGTAGTACATCCCCAGTGCTATTGCCTTCCCCTTTTTAATGGAATTTCTTTCCATAGAGATTCTACAGCGTATTCTGTTTCCTGCACAACTTTTATCTTGTTGGATTCGATGTCCTCTCTATCATAGAGCGCAACCCCTCCACCAATTTCATCTACACTATCATTGCGATACAGTTTGTATAGGTATAACGGTCTCATTAGTTTTCTCCTTCCACCAGGTCTCTGAGATGCCAATTAGATCTAACCTTTCATTTAGTGCTATATATTGTAACTCTCCCGTCTTATTTTTTTAGACTTCTAGCATTTGCATACAAGCATTTCAGAGGTTGTGTTTTGTTCATATTAACAATCTGGTTCTCAGTTGACGGGGGAAATTTGTCTGTCTGCTCTGTAATTGAAAGCATCTGGGTTACTTTTACCTTTCTTGGAACCTCTCAATTGGGATGCCTCAACTTCCCCCTTTTGCTAGTATCCTCAAGGATACATCATTCTGAATCATGCACACTTGGGCGACTGTTAGCCTTCCCTTAATATCTAGTTTAAAAGCTGCTCTCTCTCATTTTGAAAGTTTAATGCCAGCTGCCAGGTTCCACCCCAGTTAAGGTTAAGCTCATCCTTTTGAACCCTCACTTCCCCAGAATGTTGTCCATTTCCTAACAAATCCCAAACCCTCTTCCTTACACCATCATCTCATCCATGCAATGAGACTCCAGAGCTATGCTTGCTTTTTGGGTCCTGCACGCATTGGCAGCCCAGTGTGCCACCCCCCACATCCAACCTCTCACGGTGGGGGAGGGGGTGGTTGAAGGGCAGCGTGGAATAGGAAGGCAAAAGTAGTATTGTCAGACTGAAGAGTGACAGGGAGGAATATGTAGAGGCTCTAGAGGATAAAGCAGAATTGCTTAACAGATATTTCTGTTCTGTGTTCACAGTTGAAGGGCCAGGAGCAGGACCTCAGAAAAACCCACAAGGAGGAACAAGAGACCAGAACCTTGAACAATTTTCAGAAGACTGTGTTCGTGAGGAATTAGCTAAACTAAAAGTAGACAAGGTAATGGGACTGGATGGGATCCATCCCAGAAATTGAAGGAACTTGGGGACATCTTAGCGGCTCCACTTACTGACCTCTTCAATGTTTCTTTAGAGTTGGGAGTGGTTCCAAAGGACTGGAGACAAGCACATGTGGCCAATACATCAAAGCAGAAGGATGAGGTTGACAACTACAGGCCAGTTAGTTAACCTACCTCTGTGGTGAGTAAATTATTGGAAATGCTGCTAAAACAGAGAATAGTGAGGTTTCTGGAGTCCAATAGATTACAGGATTTGTTAGGAATTGGGGAACATTCTGGGGAAAGGAGGGGCTCTTCTGAAGGGATGGGCTCCACCTTAACCGGAATGGATCCAGGCTGCTGGCATTAACCTTTAAAAAGGAAATACAGCAGCTTTTAAACTAGATAATAGGGGACAGCCGACAGTCGCCCAAGAGGGACTCTCGCAAGACCCAATTGTCCAGCAGGAGACCAGCACTCCGGTAGCCTGAATACAGAAGGGTTGGAGGGCAAGAGTTGGCTACACTCTGAAGAGATTACGGAGTACAGTCTGGCCAAAGGCACTGACCAGTTCAAACTCCTTCCAGGCAGTAGTGAGCTGTAAAGGTATGGATCAAAGATCAGGTGGTGGCCTGGCAGATTTCCGTCACGGGAATGGAACGCAGATTCACCATGGAAGTAGCCATGGTCCTGACAGGGTGTGCCATGACTCTCTCATCCAGTGAAATCCCCGCCTGCTTTTAGGCAAGGATAATGCAATCCGCCACCCAAATGGGCAGAGTTCGCTTAGTCACTGGGAGCCCCAGATGACTGGAGTCATAGGATACGAAAAACTGAGGTGCTTTGTGGTGTGGCCCCGAGTCCATTGCAGATAGAAGGCCAAGGCCCTTTTGCAATCCAAAGTATGGAGAATGGTCTCCATCCTGCCGGCGTGAGGCCGTGAAAAGAAGGTAGGGAGCACCATCTCCTGACTGAGGTGGAATGGGGACACACCTTCAGCAGAAACTTGGGGTGTGTGTGGAGCACCACCCTGTTCTTGTAGAACCTTGTGTAGGGGGGGCTCTGCCATCAGAGCTTGGAGCTCACTGACTCTGTGAGCTGATGTGAATGCCACAAGGAAGACAACCTTCCAGGAGAGGTACCTCAAGTGGCAGGTAGCCAGGGGCACAAAAGGTGACATAGTAAGCTGTGAGAGCACTATATTGAGATCCACTCTGCCACTGGAGTGCAGACGGGGTTGGGGAGTTTGGCTAGCACAAGGCCCCACAGGAACCAAGCTACAAGGGCTGAGCTGAGAGGGGCTTGCTCTCAATGGAATGGTGGTGCGCTGCGATAGCACTCATGTGCATTCTGACTGAGCTGGACTTTAGTCCCATCTGCGACAGATGGAGCAGGTGCTGGAGTACCATTTGTACCGAGCAGGAGAACAGGTTCGCCCATCTTTCAGCACACTACACTGAGAACTGGCGCCACTTGAAGGCGTATGCCCTTCTTGTGAAGGCTTATGAGCGGCCAGAAGAACCTCTTCTACGTCCTGTGGGAGGTTGAAGGGAGCTAATGCTACCCTTTCAACAGCCAAACCGTGACCGACAGGGACTCCAGGTTGGGGTGTAGGAAAGGGCCCTGCTCCTGTGAGAGTAAGTCCTCGGGTTTGGCCCAGGGGAATCGGCGATGCTATCAACAGGGAGGAGCAGCAGGACCATAGTTGCCTGGGCCATCGGGGAGCTCAGTATTAGTAATGCTCTGTCACATTGGACCTTAAAGCGGGTCTTGGCAACTAGTGGTGTTGGCAAGAAGGCATAAAGGAGGCCTTCTGTCCAAGGAATGAGGAACGCATCTGCTGTCATCCGGCTGGCAATGCAGCTGGCGGGAGAAGCAGCAGGGCAACTGCGTGTTGTCCGGGCTGGTGAACAGGTCCACCAGGGGGACACCCCAGAGTCAAAACAGCCTGGAGGCCACTTCGGGAACCAGATGCCACTCATCCGGCTGGAAGGCTCTGCTCAGCTTGTCTGCCAGGGCACTGTCTTAGCCCAGGAGGTAGGCCACTCTTAAGAGCATCCCTCTGTGTGTCGCATAGGAGCAGAGGGCTACTGCCTCCTGGCAGAGGGAGTACAACCTTGTAACCCCTTGTTTGTTCACGTATAACATTGAGACTTGGTTGAAGGTTTGGATTAGCACAGACTAGTGCTGCAGCCAGCGGCGGAAGGCTCGGAGAGCCAGAAATATTGCCCAGAGCTCCAGCAGATTGATTTGCATCTGGGATTCCGTCTGGAACCAGCTGCCTTGTGTCTGGAGGCCCTTGCAAAGCACTCCCCAGACCAGTAAGGAAGCATCCGTGGTGAAGACCCTCTGGAAAGGCATCCTGGCCTGAAGGTGACAAGGGATCTGCCACCATCTGAGGGAGTCCGCTAGATGGCAGGTCACACTCACTTTGTCCCAGAGAGTGCCTGTGGCTTGTGTCCACTGAGAGCGGAGGCACCACTGGGCCATTCTCATATGCAGTCAGGCGTATGAGGTCATATGAACCGTGGAGGCCATGTGTCACGACAGACAGAGGTGAAGCTGGACGGGTAGCAAACGGTGTTGCTGTACCTCTGCAGCTAGCCCCCTGAGATGTTCTGACCGCTTCTGAGGGAGGAAGGCCTTAGCCTGGAGGGTGTCTAGTTGAGCCCCTATAAACTGCAGGCATTGAGCCGGAGAGAGGTGGGACTTGGTGTAGTTGATGACAAACCCAGATGCTGCAGGGCGTTGATGGTGCGCCCTATGGCACATTGTGCCTCTGCAGCTGTGCCTCCCCTTATGAGCCAATCATCCAGGTAGGGAAAGATGAAGGCCCCTTGGAGACAGAAGTTGGCTGCGACCACCGAGATGCACTTGGTGAAAACTCTTGGCAATGAGGCCAGGCCGAAGGGCAGCACCCTGTATTGGTAGTGCTCTCCTCCCACCACGAACCGGAGGAATTTTCTGTGGCTGGGATGGATCAGGATGTGTATGTAAGCATTCTTTAGGTCTAAGAAGCATAACTAGTCTCCCTGCTAGAGGAATGACATCAATGTTCCAAGGAAGAGCATTTTGAACTTATCCCTTATCAGGAACTTGTTCAGATCCCACAAATCCACGATGGGCCTGAGGCCCTCTATTCTACTGGAGACAAGGAAGTACCTGGAGTGGAAGCCAGTGCCCCAGAGATGTTTTGGCACTGGCTCCACTGTCTTGTCCTCTAGGAGACCTGCGAGCTCGGTGAGGAGCAGGGTCTGGTGGAGGAGAGGTCTTACGGACTCTCCTGGAAAGTATGAGGGTGGTGTCTGCTGTAAGTGGAGGAGGTAGCCTCCTTGACCACTTGTAGGACCAAAGTATCGGTGGTGATGATGGTCCATCTGTGGGCAAACAGGGCTAGCCGCCCCCTCTGGGTGATAGGGGTCATGCCCAGGGAATCAAAAGCTCCCCCCCCAAGATGAGCCGGGGCCAACACCTGGGACTTGGGGGTCTTTTGCTTATGGGTGCCATGCCCCTGTCCCTTGTGCTGTTGGCTGTGCTGTGGGGCTGAGAAGGCTTGGAACTGTGAGGCGCTGCCAAAGCTTCCCTTTTTCCTTGGGAAGAAGGGCTTCATTCCCGGGACCTTCTTGTGGGGCTGCACCGAGGTCTTTGAGAGTCTGGTCTCGATCACAGCTGCTTTGTCTGTCATGGGTTTCCCGAAGAGGTTCTTTCTGATGCAGGGGACAATAGGTTAGTCCTGAACCCATTGTTCGAGGTCAGATGATTGCAGCCATGCCTGGCGTTGGGCCCCGGTGCTGGCTGTGTCCACCCTGGCTGACAACTCAAAGCCGTTGTAAGCTGCTTGAGACAGGAACTTTGAGCATTCTTTGACCACCGAGGCCAGTGACTTGAACTTCTGCAGGGGTTCCCTGTCGAGGCCTGCCGAGAACCTACCAAGCTCCTTTGACAGCTATTTATCTTTATCTTTATTAAAATTTGATATACCGCTACAGCAGCGCATTGAGCGGTGTACAATAAAATGATACATGCGGATGTAGAGCTGGTAGGACCGAAACCGGCATGTCAGCATCGAGCCCTAAAAGGCCTTTCAGCCAAGTGTGAGGGTTCAGGCCTCCCTGCTGGGGGGGCACCAAAGAATAGATCTTTTGGCTCTTGAGTCTGCGCATGGCAGACTCAACGACCATTGAGTTGTGAGGAAGTTGGGCTTTCTGGAACCCAGGGTCTCAGTAGACTTGGTACATGTAATAGAGTCGCCTGCTGACAATGGGCACTGACACTGATGTTTCCCACATGCGGAGGAGGTGGTGTTGTAGGATCAGTGGAATGGGCACTGTGATGGCCTCCTTCTGAGGGGCCTCATACTGGAGCATCTCCAGTTTCTCCATGTGCAGGTCCTCCTTTGCCTCGGTCTTGATGGAGAGCGCCATAGCCATGTCCTGCACAAAGTCAAGGAAGGCAACATCCTCTAGCGGGGAATAGTGTCGGGCTGCCGGGGGGGATGGGGATAGGTCTGAAGGTATGTCTCAGTGGTGCCGAGTTTCCGAGGACACCTTGCCCTTGGTCTCCCAATCGGACTTGAACTCCAAGGTCAATTCAGAGGCTTCGAGGTCACCATCGTTGAGGTCCGAGCCAGGACCTGCAATCCGAGCCATGTGCACTTGACGGAGAGGACCAGTGACTGGTACCTCGTCCAATGCCAATAAGGCTCTTGAGGCCAGTGGCACTTGAGGATCAGCTCGATATCCAGGGAGGCCCTCGATGTAGAGGGTGTCATCGTTGGGGCGGATGAACCGGACATGAATTTCCGCTGCTGGGTCAGGAGGCCAGAGATAATGTTCTAAGGATGCTATCCTGGTCTCCATGCCAGCTGGCTCTGCAGCCTTTGATGCGGACGCAGAGGGTTTCGGGTCCGGCATCTGTTCTGTCAAGGGGGAGACCTTGATGATGATGGCCTTGGGTGTCTGAGGCCAGTCGACGGGTACTGATGACTCCTTTCAAGGCAGCTTGTGAGGCCACTTCCACTGACTCCTCCGACTCACACCAGGGACTGTGGGGCCTGGAGTGGGATTTCCCAACTTCCCAGACCTGGTCTCCAATGAGGTCTTTGACGTCTTGTGCTCCACCTCACGGTATTTCCTCTCACAAGAACTGTGGCCGCAGGACTCCAAGGTGGTCTGGGCTTCGTGGGGCACCAATGTACTGGAGGGGGCTTTGGAGCGGGGTGTCACCGGAGACTGACGCGAATACGGACTTCTGATAAAATTTTTCCTGCTGGTTCTGACAGCTCTTAGGGCCTTTGAGGTCATGGTCTTGCAGAGTTCACAGTCCGAGTTGTTGTGTTTCAGGCCAAGGTACCAGAGGCAGCAGTCATGCGGATTGGTGAGGGACATCATCTTGCTCGCACATTTTGAAGTTGCTGTAGGCAGTCGGAAAAAAGGGGTCCATACCTCCCAGCAGGGGTCTGAGGCCCTTGGACGAAAAAAGGTGCGAATGCTGGTCGAGGGATACTTCAAAGCAAAAAAACAAAAACAAAGGAATGAACCAGAGGAGGGATGCCGATGTGAGCTGGCTCAGGGGCGGGAAAGGAACCAGTATGCAAACCGGATAGAAATGAATAAAAAAGAAAACACACTTTCCGGGGGAAACTGGACAGATGTCTGGAGGGCTCTGCGGAAAAAAGGAGTTTAAGGCAAGATGGCACCCTTGGGCAGGAAGGGGACCATGCATGCATGGTGCATCTCCAAAAGGCTTTCTATAAAAGCTGGGGAGTTGCTTCCATGGGGGCTCCGTTGGCGCCGTCACTCATATGTGAGAACTGACTTCCTGCTTGTTCCTGGAGAAAGCCTTCCACACCATTCCGCACAGGCAACTTATAAACAAAATGAGCACCCTAGGGATGGAACCTAAAGTGACTGACTGGGTTAGAAATTGGTTTCGTGGGAGGCGACAAAGAGTACAGGTAAATAGATCTTACTCTGAGGAGAAGAACATCATCAGTGGTGTGCCACAGGGATCTGTCCTTGGTCCGATTCTTTTTAAAATCTTTGTTATTGCGGAAGGGCCATTGGGTAAGGTTTACCTCTTTGCAGGTGATACCAAAATCTGCAATAGATTAGAAAGTCAGGAGGGAGTAGATAACATAAGGAGGAATCTAGTTAAGCTTGAAGAATGGTTGAGAATTTGGCAGATGAGATTTAATGCTATAAAATGCAGGCTCATGCATTTGGGCTGCAAAATTCCTAGGGAGAAGTACAGTGTAGAGGACAAAGTATTTCTGCCACGAAAGAAGAATAGGACCTGGGTGTGATTGTTTCAGATGATCTTGAAGTGGCTAAACAGATAGAAAAGGTGACAGCAAAGACCGGAAAGATGTTTGGGAGCATAGGGAGAGGAATGGACAGCAGAAAAAAGGAGGTGATAGCACCTCTATATAAGTCTTTGGTGTGGCCACATTTGGAATATTGTGTGCAGTTCTGGAGACCACACCTCCAAAAAGATATAAGCAGGATGGAGACGGTGCAGAGAATGGCTACTAAGATGGTTAGAGGTCTTCGTCATAAAGTATATGTGGACAGACTTAGAGATCTTAATATGTATACATTAGAGAAAGGCGGGATAGAGGAGATGATAGAAATGGTTAAATACCTCTGCGGCATAAATGCCCAGGAAGAGAGCCTATTTTGACTGAAAGCAAACTCTACTATGAGGGGACATGGGATTAGGGTGAAAGGGGATAGATTCAGGAGTGATACGCAGAAATATTTTTTAACGGAGAGTGGTAGATGCGTGGAATAGTTTCCCAGTGGAGGTAGTAGAAATGAGGATGGTATCTGAATTCAAGAAAATGTGAGACAAACAGAAAGAGTAGTTACTCACCTGTAACAGGTGTTCTCCAGGAGCAGCAGGAATCAGTCCTCACATATGGGTGTCATCGACGCCGATGAAGCACCAGAGGAGCATTTCCCCAGCTTTCTATGAAAGCCTTTGGGAATGCAGGCACGCATGCGTGGCTCCCTTCCCGCCTAAAGGTGCTATCTTACCTCAGTTAAATGACATAGCTAAGAACAGCACACAAAAATGAAAAAAAGTAAACTATGTACAACTGCAACTCCCAGGGGAGGAGGGAGGGTTGTGAGGACTGGTTCCTGCTGCTCCCGGAGAACACCTGTTACAGGTGAGTAACTACTCTTTCTCCAGGACCAAGCAGGAAGTCAGTCCTCACATATGGGTGACTCCCTAGCTCTGGGCTACCAAGGAACCCAGGCTGAACAAGAGAACTCCCTCTAGTCCCAGCATCAAAGAAAGGCTTTTCACTGACAGAACCTCCACCGGTAGCCCAACAGAGGGCAGGAGTTGCCTAAACCTCAAAGAGATTCCGGAGTACCGCTTGGCCAAAAGCACTGTCCCTACGGGACTCCCTTTCCAGACAGTAATGGGCTGCAAAAGTCTGGCTTGAAGACCAAGTTGCAGCCCTGCAGATGTCTACCAAGAGCACAGAGCGGAGATGAGCCACTGAGGCAGCCACTGCCCTGACACGGTGGGCCGTGACCCGACCCTGCAAAGGAAGGTCAGCCACCTTGTAAGCCCAGGTGATACAGTCAGCCACCCAGATGGACAAGGTACGCTTGGACACAGCCAACCCCAAATTATTGGGGTCAAAAGATACGAAGAGCTGAGTAGCCCTTCTATGCCCCTGCGTACGGTCAAGGTAGAAGGATAAGGCCCTCCTACACTCCAGGGTATGTAAGACTGCTTCAGCCTGGCTTGCATGAGGCCTAGGGAAGAATGTCGGAAGAACCACCTCTTGGTTAAGGTGGAAGGAGGAGAGAACTTTTGGGAGGAACTTTGGATGAGTCCTAAGGACTACTCTGTTCCTATAGAAGCGAGTGTAAGGCCTATCACAGACCAGGGCCTGAAGCTCACTAACTCGCCTAGCAGAGGTAAGGGCTACTAAGAAGAGTGTCTTCCAGGACAGGAAGTGTAGAGGGCAAGTAGCCATCGGCTCAAAGGGTGGGCGAGTCAGCTGCTGCAAAACCACATTCAACTCAGGAGCAGGAGGACGGATTGGAGGCTTGAGCAAAAGCAAGCCTCTGAGAAAGCGGGACACCAAGGGGTGAACCGACAGAGAATGTCCATCCACTAGTGAGTGGTGAGCTGCTAGAGCTGAGAGGTGGACCCGAACAGAATTGGACTTAAGTCCCTGATTGGATAAGTGCAGTAAGTATTGAAGCACTACTGGTACAGTACAGGAGAAAGGATCCTCTGTACGTAGCTGACACCAGAGAGAAAACCTTTTCCATTTGAGAACATAGGTTTTCCTAGTGGAGTGTTTCCGAGAGGCTAGGACAACCTCCTCAACTTCCTGAGGGAGGCCCCAGGGAGCCAGAACTACCCTTGCAGCCTCCAGGCCATCAAATTGAGAGCCTTGAGATTGGGGTGCAGAAGGGAACCCTGCTCCTGAGAGAGAAGGTCGGGTTGCAACCCCAGAGGCAGTGGGGGATCCACCGCCAGCTGAAGCAGAAGTGGAAACCAAGGCTGTCTCGGCCACCTGGGAGCCACCAGCAGGACAGAGGCCTTGTCCTGAAGAATTTTGAAAAGAGTTCGGGCCACCAAGGGCGTGGGAGGAAACGCATACAGGAGGCCCTGTGACCAGGGAATCAGAAAAGCATCTGCTGCTATCTGCAGAGGATACGGTTGCCTGGAGCAGAACTTTGGCAGTTGCTTGTTCAGTGGACTGGCAAACAGATCTATCAAAGGCAAACCCCATTTTAGTAAGATCTTCTGAACTACCAAAGGATGCAGCTGCCACTTGTGGGGCTGTAAAATCCTGCTCAACCTGTCTGCCAGGTAGTTTTCCTGGCCTGGAAGGTACACAGCCTTGAGGAGCATGTTGTGCTTGAGGGCAAAGGAGCAAAGGTCCTGTGCCTCCCGACAAAGGAGTCTGGACCCAGTCCCGCCCTGTTTGTTCACATAAAACATGGCCACTTGGTTGTCTGTCTGAACCAGGACAGATTGATGAGCCAGGATAGGAGAGAAAGCTTTGAGTGCTAGTCGAAAAGCCCTGAGTTCCAGGAGATTGATCTGCTGGGCTGCCTCCCAAGGAGACCACAAGCCCTGCGTGCACTTGTTCAGACAATGAGCTCCCCAGCCCTGCAGGGAGGCGTCTGTGGTCAGCACCACTGTGTACCCAGGAACTTGAAAGGGTACCCCTTTCAGAAGATTGGGTGGATGCAGCCACCAGCTGAGGGAGTCCAGAAATGGTTTGGACACCCTTATTCTGTCTCTGAGGCTGCCTGTGGTCTGAGACCACTGACTCCGAAGGCACCATTGTGCAGGCCGCATATGGAGCCTGGCATTGGGGGTGACATGAACTGTCGAAGCCATGTGGCCAAGCAGCCTCAGGCAGAGTCTGGCGGAGACCACTGACCCGCTGAGAAACTGATTTGCCAAGTCCATCAGTCTTTGGGCTCTGTCTGCTGGCAAGAATGCCTTTGCCAGGGCAGAGTCCAGCCTTGCCCCTATGAACTCCAAGTTCTGGGAGGGGAGCAAAGTGGACTTTGCGAAGTTTATTACAAAGCCCAAGCTCTGAAGAAGAGCAATAGTTCTGAGAGTGGCCTGTCGGGCCTCCTGGCACGTCTGGCCCCTGATGAGCCAGTCATCCAGATAAAGGAAGACAAAGATTCCCTGATTTCTCAGGTAGGCCGCCACCACTGCCAGGCATTTGGTAAAGACTCTGGGAGCGGAGGTTAGGCCAAAAGGCAGTACTCTGTACTGATAATGGTTTCCTCCCACAATGAACCTGAGGTACTTTCTGTGGTCTGGATGAATGAGGATGTGAGTGTACGCATCCTTTAGATCTAAGGAACATAGCCAAACTCCCTGCTGGAGGTAGGGCAGAAGTGTTCCAAGAGTAAGCATCTTGAACTTTTCTTTCTCTAGGAACTTGTTTAGGTTCCTGAGATCCAGAATAGGTCGAAGGCCACTGGTTCTCTTGGGTACCAGGAAGTACCTGGAGTAGAATCCTTGACCTTGCAAGTGGGGAGGCACAGGCTCCACCGCCCTGTCCACCAACAGACCTTGGAGCTCCTGGAGGAGAAGATATGTGTGCAGGGGAGGCCTTGGAGGCTCCCCTGGAAAGTATGGCGGAGGCAGTTGGTGAAAATGTAGTGCATAGCCCCTGTGGACTATGCCCAACACCCAACTGTCCCCAGTTATGTGGGGCCACTGGTGTACAAAGAGGGCGAGGCGACCTCCTGTGCAGGGTTGGGAGAGCACGGACTGAGAGGCTACGCTCAAGGAGTAAAAACCCCCTACCCTGCTGAGTGGGAGCAGGGGCCGGAGGCTTGGGGGTCCTCTGCCTACGGGGCCCATTACCCTGTCCCTTGGCTTGCTGACCCTGGGGTGCAGCTTGCTGACCCTGGGGTGCAGCTTGGGCAGCTTGATACTGAGGGTACTGTTTGTAGGCAGTGCCCTTCCTCGGGTAAAAGGGCTTCTTACCCGACTCCTTCTTCTTGTGAGAAGGGGCAGAGGTCTTCCTAGATAGCCTTGTCCTTGTAAGGTGCTCAGTCTCAAGCTGTGTGCCTTCTCGGCCATGGGCTTGCCAAAAAGGTTCTCACCTCGGCAAGGGACATCGACCAACTTGTCCTGAACCCATGGCTCGAGATCCGATGACTGCAGCCATGCCTGGCGTCGAGCCGCGATGCCGGCTGCCGCAACTCGGGCCGAAGCCTCGAAGCCATCGTAGGCAGCATGGGACATAAACTTCGAGCAGTGCCGAATCCCCGAGGACAAGGACTTGAATCTCTGCAAGGGCTCCCCGGAGAGACCAGCGGAGAACCCGGCCAGCTCCTTGGCCAGTTCATGTACAGCTGGTAAGACTGGACACGGCAAGCAAGCATCGAGCCCTGGAAGCACTTTCTACCTACACCATCAAGGTTCCGGGCCTCCTTGCCGGGGGGCACCGCGGAGTGCATCTTCTGACTTTTCAGGCGATGCATGGCCGATTCCACCACCATGGAATGGTGTGGTAGCTGCGCCTTTTGAAAGCCAGGGCTCTTCCGGAGCCGATAAATCAAATCGACCCGCTTGCTTAGAACCGGCGCCGAGGCCGGTGCCTCCCACATCCGGAAGAACCGGGACAGTAAAGGCCTCCTTCGGAGGAGAGTCGTACTGCAGGGCCTCGAGCTCTTTGGCTCGAGGCTCTTCCTCAGGGTCCGCCGGGATAGCCAACGCGGTGGCCATATCCCGGACAAACTCCGAGAACCGGGTATCCTCTGGAGGGGATCTACTCCGGGGCTCAGACTGCGGTGAGTCCGACGGGACGCACCGAGTCTTGAATGTGTCGGGGGACTCCTCATCCACCGTCTCCCAGGCGAGTTAGGATCCGACCCCGCGGGGCCCTGGAGCACCCGCCCCGATGCCGGAGGCACCGGCGTCGACGCCCTCGGTCTTGAACGAGAGGTCGCGACCGAGGTCGACCTCGAGCCCTCATGGACTCGAGTATCGGCTCGGTCTCCGGGGTCGATTTTGAAGTCGATGTCCCGGTGGTTGGGGCAGATGTGCCAGACAGGCTGGCCATCAGTGCCCACTGCTGCTCCATGAAGGCAGACAATCTGCACTCCAAGGCTGTCATCCTGAGACTCAGCTCGGGAGATGCAGCAGCCACCGACTCGGGCCCCGGTGGCGCCGGGCCCGACGTCAGCTCTCTGGGAGGGGAGTCCTCGAGGACCACAGGGCTTACGTGTCCAGCAGACTCCGGCTCCACGCGAGGGACTTTGGCAGGCTTCTCTTGTTCCATGGGCCCGGGGCGACGGTCGGGGGTCTTAGACCTGGCCCTCGAGGAGCCAGGGACCTCCTCCTCCGACGCCCTCACGAGCCGCTTCTTCCTCTTGCATTCCCGGTCGGGGGACCCCCTGTCCGAGGAGCCCCGAGATGTCGAGGCCTCAGACAAGGTCCGGGCCCAGCCGGAGGCTGAGTCCGAGAAAAGCCTTTCTTTCTGCTGCTGGCGACTTCGCAGTGCCTTGGAAGACATCTTCCCACATGGTCCACACGTCTTAGGGTCGTGATCAGGACCGAGGAACCGCAGGCAGCAGTCGTGTGTGTTGGTGAGAGACATCAACTTCTTACACCGTTCACACTTTTTAAAACCGCTGGAAGCCATCGGGGAAAAAAGAGTCCCCGTGAGGTCAAAGGACCGGCCTTCCAGGGAAAAGCAAAAAAAGGGCACGAACGCCAGCCACGAAGGGCAAAAACCGAAAAAGAAGAATCGGGCTCGATACCGGTATACCGAACCCGGCGGGAGGGGAACCGGCGTCGAACCTGGAAGAAAAAATAGCGAGAATCGCCGAAAAATCAAACTTTTATCCGGGATGACAGGACACACGTCCGGTGGGCTTCTCGGGAAAAAAAGAGACTGAGGTAAGATGGCACCTTTAGGCGGGAAGGGAACCGCGCATGCGTGCCTGCATTCCCAAAGGCTTTCATAGAAAGCTGGGGAAATGCTCCGCTGGGGCTTCATCGGCGTCGATGACACCCATATGTGAGGACTGACTTCCTGCTTGGTCCTGGAGAAGATCTCTAAAGGATAAAAGAGGACTATTGTAGTGCATACGGAAGGGCAGACTAGATAGAAAATGACGGCAGAAAAATACCACATGACGATCACCTCTTTGAAGTCGCTGCAGGCCTTAAAGCACACTCATAGCCTGCCGCTCTTGCCCCCTCCAACTTCCTGTCAAAGGGGGCAAGAGCAGCAGGATGCAAGTGCATGCGTGCGTGCACCTTAAAGACTGCTGTGGCTTCAAAGAGGTGATCACTACGCCGCCATCAACCTCTGGTGAAAGGCTGCATGTCGGGGGCGACGCGGTGGGGGTGGTACATCGGGACAGTCTAGGGCTGAGCTGCCCACCATGGTCTGCCACCCTAGGTGACCGTCTAGTGGGCGGGCCAGCCCTGCCTGCAAGTGAAACAGGAAGTAGTTAGGAGAATGTTACCCCGGATGTTCTGGATTTCAACTTCCTACCTAAAAGCCTAAAATTTGGTTTCCAGAACCTCCCTCCTATGCTTTCCTATGTAATTGATATCAATATGTACCAAGACAGCAGGCTCCTCCCCAGCACTACCTAACACCTGGTCTAGGTGACATGTGAGGTCCACTACCTTCGCAGCAGGAAGGCAGGTGATCCTCACATCTAGCAGCTACCCAGCTATCTACATGTCTAAGGATGCAAAATTTGAAGTCAAGGGAGCTGAGGGTCATACCACCACTTATCTGCATGGTGGGAGTTGGACCTTCATACTTACTGAGAAATCTGAGTGGAGGAGGCTCAGGTCAATCACAGTTTACATGGCTGGATGGGTCTCCTCACCCAAAAAGTTATTACGGGGCATACTGGATAGACTTTTTTTTTTAATGTAATTTAACAGAGTTTACATCATTAACAAGCAAAACCTTATCAAGGAAATAGAAGGGCAGTTGTACAACTATTACAAAATTTACAAAAGGAAAAGTGTAGTTACTCACCTCTAACGGGTGGTCTCTGGGAACAGCAGAAATCAGTCCTCACAAATAGGTGACGGCGAAGACAGAGCCCACATGGTAGCTTCTCCCCAGCTTTCAAAGAAAGCCTTTGGGAGACGCACCACGCATGCGTGGTCCCCTTCCCGCCCAAAGGCGCCATCTTGCCTCAGTAGGATGACATAGCTCAAAGGCAAAAATGACACAAAAAGCAACTCCACAGGGAGGAGGGAGGGTTGTGAGGACTGATTCCTGCTATCCCTGGAGAACACCTGTTACAGGCAAGTAGCTACACTTTCTCCGGGAACAAGTGGGAAGTCAGTACTCACATATGGGACTCCCTAGCTACAGGCTCCCAAAAACCTGTAAAAAGCCACAGGTGACCAGGAAAAGGTGAGCCATGAGCAGCAGCAATGAGTTCTTAAGAAAGACTCCTGAGCGGCCCAAGTGTCCAGCGAAAAAAAAAACCAGCACTCCGGTAGCATGAACACACAAAGGGATGAAAGGCTGGAGTTGCCTATACTCTGAATAGATGACAGAGTACTGCCTGGCCAAAGGTACTGTCCCTACGGGACTCCCTCTCTAGGCAGTAATGAGCTGCAAAGGTATGGACTAAGGACCAGGTGGCGGTTCAGAAGACTTCCGACAAGAGAACGGAACGCAGGTTTGCCACGGATGCCGCCATGGCCCTGATGTTGTGCACTGTGACCTGATGCTCCAGTGAGAGCTCAACCTGCTCATAGGCAATGCAGTCTGCCACAAAGTCTGCTTGGTCACCGTTGCCCCCAGCAAACTGGGGTCATAGGAGACAAAACGCTGAGGCTTTGCGGTGGCCCTAGGTACGTTGGAGGTAGAAGGACAGGGCCCTCTTACAGTCCAAAGTATGAAGGACTGTCTCCAACCTGCTGGCGTGAGCTACGGGAAGCATCACCACCTGATAGAGATGGAAAGGGGACACACCACCTTGGGAAGGAACTCGGGTTGTGTGCGGAGCACAACCCTGTTCTTATAGAACCTAGTGTAGAGTGGATTCGCCACCAACACTTGGAGTTCGCTGACACAGAGTGCCAACATGAATGCCACCAAGAAAGCATAGTTACTTACCTATAACAGGTGATCTCAGGGAACAGCAGAAATTTAGTCTTCACATATGAGGTGACGTCGGTACTGACGGAGTCAGAGCGAGAACGCTCCCCAGCATCCAATTGGAAAGCTTTTGGGAGCACTCCATTGCATCTGCGCGACTGCTTCCCAACTCCCTCTCTTCAGCTGGGTTTGTAGCTGAAGAAAGACAGTAAATGAAACCCTATAACTCCTAGGTGAGGAGGGCAGTTTGTGAAGACTAAATTCCTGCTGTTCCTGGAGATCACCTGTTACAGGTGAGTAACTACGCTATCTCCAGGAACAAGCAGGAATGTAGTCTTCACATATGGGACTCTCTAGATGCCAGATGAAGTGACCTCAGAACTGGTGGAGGTTCACCTCGGAGTAGGCATGATGAGGTCATAGATCCCACATGGATTTCTGTTATATTCAAAGTCCAGGACGGAAGGTAGGAGTTACATCTAAGTCTGAAAGAGGTGCTGGAGTACAGCCTGACCAAACAAGGCATCCCGATGGCAGTCCTTGAAAGACAATAATGGGCAGCAAAGGTATGGACAGAAGACCAAATTGCTGGTTTGCAAGTTTCGTTGATAGCTACTGAGTGTAGGTTTGCCATCGAGATGGCCATGTTGCGAACATTGCGAGCAGTGACATGCCCTTCCAGGGAGAGTTCTGCTTTGTCATAGGCAAATGAAATGCAGTCCGCTTTCCATCTGGAGAGCATACACTTAAAAACAGGTAATCCCAGGTGACTGGGGTCAAATGAGATAAACAACAGTGAGGCTTTATGATGACCTTGAGTCCTTTGGAAATAGAAAGCCTATGCACACTTGCAGTTAAGAGTGTGCAGAGTTACTTCCATTTTAGACGCATGCAGATTAGGAAAGAAAACTGGAAGATAAATTGACTGGTTTAGATGGAAGCGAGATACCACCTTTGGCATAAAATGTTGGTGAGTCCAAAGGACTACTTTGTCATGGTGGAAGCAAGTATAGGTTGGATCCTTCACCAAAGCCTGAAGCTTACTAATGCATCTAGCTGAAATGAGAGCAATTAGGAAGATCACCTTCCAAGAGAGGAATTTAAGTGAGGTCGTGGCTAATGGTTCAAAGGGCAGCTTGAAAAGCTGCACTAGAATGACATTGAGGTTCAGAGCTACCGGAGGTGGCTTAATGGGAGGTCTGGACAGGAGACCTCTCATAAAACGCGCTACTAGCGGTTGTGTGGAGATGGGCTGTCCATCGGGTAAATGATGAGAGGACTAAGGTAGACTCTCACAGAGTTTGTCTTTAGACCTGTCGAGGACAGGTAGAGGAGATACTGGAGGAGTGAATCCACTGGAGCAGAAAAGGGATTGAGATCTTTCTTGGAGCAGACAGACAATCTACGCCACTTAAAAGCGTATGAATGTCTGGTGGAGGGCTTTCGAGAAGCCAAAAGGATCTCCTTAACCTCTTGAGAAGGTCATGAAAAAGCTATGTTCTCAGCAGCCAAGCTGTGAGGCAGAGAGACTGTGGATTGGGATGGAGTAGTGAGCCATTGTCCTGGGAGAGATCATCCGGCGCATATCCCAATTGCAAAAGATGAGGCTGAATCAGGGTAAGACATAGTAACAGCGGAAACCATGGTTGCCACGGCCAGTGAGGGGCTATGAGAATCATGGAGCCCCTGCCAGACTGAAGCTTGAAAAACATCTTGGAAATGAGGGGTATGGGAGGGAACGCATAAAGCAGAACCTGATCCCAGTGTAGATGGAAGGTATCCACCTGTTGACTGGTGGATGTCCGAGTTTTGTGCAGAAGCAAGGAAGCTTGGCATTTTGAGGAGTCACGAACAGATCTATGTCTAAAGTTCCCCAGGCCTGGAATATGTGGGATGTTGTTTCCGGATGTAGAAACCATTCGTGGGGAAGAACGATGTGACTCAGTCCGTCTGCCAAAACAATGGACTCCCCCAGGAGGTACACCGCTTGGAGGTGTATTTGATGGGCAAAGGACCAGAGGTGTATTGCCTCCTTGCAGAGGGCCCAAGAGCCTGTTCCTCCCTGCTTGTTCACATAGAATATGGTAACCTGATTGTCCATCCTGACTAGGACCTGTTGTGCTCTGAAGTTGTGTTGGACTACCCAGAGTGCATTGGAGATAGCCCGAAGTTCCAGGAGATTGATCTGGAGTTGTGACTCTTGCACTGTCCAGAGCCCCTGTGAAGTCAGGTTGCCCAGATGGGCTCCCCAACCCAGTTTGGAGGCATCAGTTGTCAGGGTGCAATGACGTGGAGGCATCTGAAAAGGTGACCCTATGAGCAGGTTTTCTGGAGAACACCACAATTGAAGGGATGTGGTTAGATGGGCAGCAACTTGGATCCTGTCCCAGAAACGGCCCGAGGCCTGCCTCTACTGGTCAGCCAGAGTCCACTGGACTGTCTGCATATGTAGTTGTGCATATAACATGTACTGTATAGGTCATGTGCCCAAGGAGCTGCAGCATCTCTCGGGCTGTCAGATGGTCTCGTAGAAGCATCTGGGACGCTAGATTGACTAGATGGGCACAACGGTGTTGGGGCAGAAATGCATGAACTGTTGGGCGTCTAGTAGGGCTACAATAAACTCTAGTTTTTGAGTTGGAACGAGCTGAGATTTTGGGAAATTTATGACAAATCCCAAGTGTTGCAGTACTGTGATGGTACGATGCAAGGAAAGCAGTACCTCTTGGGAGATGTCTGCCTTTATTAACCAGTAGTCTAAATAAGGGAAGATGACTATCCCCAGAGTTCTTAGATATGTGGCCATGACAGCCATGCACTTTGTGAAGACTCTTAGGGCAGAGGCGAGTCCGAAGGGAAGGACTCTGTATTGATGATGTTTTCTCTGAAAGGTGAAGCGTAGATATTTCCTGTGTCCTGGATGGATGAGAATATGTATGTATGCTTCTTTTATATCTAGAGAACAGAGCCAGTCCCGACTCTGGAGGTAGGGAAGAAGAGTCCGGAGAGAGATCAACTTGAACTTTTCGTGGACTACAAACTTGTTGAGATTTCTGAGGTCCAGAATGGGCCTGTACCCTCCGGTTTTCTTTGAAATGAGAAAGTAGTTAGAATAGAAGCCCACTCCCTGTTGGGATGTTAGGACATCATCTGTGGCACCCTGAGACAAAAGAGAGGACATCTTGTCTTGTAGGAGAGCAGTGAGTGGGGGTTGCATTTGACATTCTCCCTTGAATGTGGAGGGGGCAGAGTTTGCAGATGAAGGCTGTACCCTCCTGAACTATGGTGAGTGTCCACTACTCTGAAGCGATGAGGTACCACCTGTGGGCATAGTGACAGTCTGCCTGCTATATGAAGAGGGTGGGGCCCTCCAGAGGCAGGATGGCAATGCTCTCTAGGAAAGAGTCAAAAACCAGGCGCAGGCTGTGGTTGCAAAGCTGTTTGAGATTTAGCAACCTGAGGCTTCTTTTGTTTAGGAGGCTGCTGCCTCTTCTGTGGGGCCTGACCCTGATATTGAGAAGTGAGAGACTAGAAAGAGAAGAATCTATTCTTATTATTGTAGAAAGACTTCTTTGCAGGAGTCTTTTTCCTAGCAGGGTCAGCTGTTACTTTGGATGGTCTCTTTAGAGTAGTATTTTCTGACTCTAATTGAGCGGCTTTATCTTGCCAGTCTTTGCAAGGAATGTTGCCTAGCTTATCTTGAACCCACTGTTCAAGATTTGAGACTTGAAGCTATGCAATGCGACGTGCACCGATGCAAATTGCTGAGGCCCTGCTCCTGCACTCAAAAGCATCGAAAGTAGCTCTACTGACAAACTTCGATCCATTTTGGCTATGCTTAACTAGGGGAGATAATCTGTCCGTTTGTCGATGGAATGGCAGAGGCGCTATCCAGAAAAAATAAATTTTTCTGCAGTGACAGGATTTGCTTCCTGCTGGCTCTGCAGAAAATGAAAAACTGAAGAGAGGGAGTTGGGAAGGTGGTGAAGGCAGTCACGCAGGCATAGTGGAGTGCTCCCAAAAGCTTTCCAATTGGATGCTGGACAGCATTCCCAGGTGGGCTCCGACAGTACCGACGTCACCCAATATGTGAGGACTACATTCTTGTTTGTTCCTGGCGATCACAACCTTCCAGGAAAGGTACTGTAGATGGTATGGTACTCATTGAAAGCTAGATGCTGGTACCAATGCTCTGATGTATGGTCCTCGGTGAGCCGATTGGGTCTGGCAGCAATACTGGTAAGCGTTTCCAGGGAGAGCATGCGTTGGAGCGATGTCGATGTCATCTGCAGCAGCCCCAATATTGCACTGGGAATCAGTGTCGATGCTGGTACTAGAACCAGTATCGACAGGGCGGCATCTGTAGCCAAGGGTTTTATGGATACCGAGGCTGCAAGTAAGGCTGCCAAGCTGCGCTTGATGGCCAGGATGTGCTGGTCTATCGAGATTGCCAATGCCTGGGTATCAGTGATGAGTATTTGCACTACCGTCCCAGAGCATGGAACCAGTAGCTCTCTGGAGGTCGAGGCCTCGGCAGCATCCTGGAGCCCCTCAATGGCTTTGGAGGACAGGGCATCCCGCCGGGGCTGGGGATCTCAGTGCTTTGAGCGAGATCTTTCCCTGAAGGTGCCCATAGATTTGATGTGGCCTTGTGTTTGGACTTCAAGAATACCTGAGATCCATAATCCATGCGAGGATGATGAGGACCTCGATGAGGTGAATGCCAATGATACCGCGTCCAATGTGAAGAGTGCTCCTAATTTAGAAGCCCAGTTCTGTAGGCCTCTCTGTGTCATTTTCTGAAAAAGAGAATAGTCCTTTGGCTGGTGGTCTGGACCAAGGCTTTTTAGACACCATTCATGTGTGTCAGTCGCCGAGATGGTGCTGGCACACCTAGTAAATTTTTTGAAACCACTAGTTGGTTTCTCTATACCTTCCTATGTATGAAAAGTATGGTAGGCTTAAGGCCTAAAAGGGCATTGATGCCCAAGTAGAGTTTTTTTTTCTTTTGTTAGAGAAAATAAAGAAAGAAGATAAAGAAAAGAAAGGGAACCAGCGATGTCCTAGACAGTGCTGGTGTCGATGGAAAGGCAGAGGCGCTTATCCAGAAAAAATAAATTTTTCTGCAGTGACAGGATTTGCTTCCTGCTGGCTCTGCAGAAAATGAAGAACTGAAGAGAGAGAGTTGGGAAGGTGGTGAAGGCAGTCACGCAGGCATAGTGGAGTGCTCCCAAAAGCTTTCCAATTGGATGCTGGACAGCATTCCCAGGTGTGCTCCGACAGTACCGACGTCACCCCATATGTGAGGACTACATTCTTGTTTGTTCCTGGCGATCACAACCTTCCAGGAAAGGTACTGTAGATGGCAGGTAGCCAGGAGCTCAAACGGTGGGCCAATGAGCTGCAACAGCACTTTGAGGTCCCATTCTGCCACCGGTGGGCGGACCAGAGGTTTGGACAAGAGGAAAACCCGCAATAAGTGGGTCACGAGAGGTTGGGCAGAGAGGGACTTGCCCTTGATAAGGTGGTGGTGCGCTGTGAGTGCACTCAGGTGGACCCTGACAAGAGTTGGACTTCAATCCTCCCTGAGACAGGTAAAGCAAATATTGTAGCACAAGCTGCATGGAGCTCCCGTCACTCCACACACCACAGAGAATCTCTGCCATTTGAAGGCATAAGCCTGGCTTCTGGAGATCTGATGGGAGGCCAGGAGAACCTCTTCCACCTCCCCTGAAAGGTTGAAAGGGTCCAAGGCTACTCCTTTCAGCAGCCAGCATCAGAGATCCCAAGTTGGAGTATAGAAGAAGCCCTGCTCCTGCGACAGCAGCCCCAGGGCACTATCTAGGGGGACCAGGGCGCTGTGGATAAGCGAAGGAGCAGTGGAAACCACGGTGCTTGAGCCACTGAGGGGCTACTAGTATCAGGAATGCCCTGTTGTGTTGAACCTTGACAATCAAGCTATACTATATGTATAATTTCTCACCATACTATATGTATAATTTCTCACCATACTCCATGAATAATTACTCTGTAATTAGTTACCCCTGTTACCTCCAGGTTATCTCGTCCATGTTCAATGTAAAAAAACTCAATTGTCGTGTGACATTGCAGTATGTTTTTTGTTCAATTGTAAACCGCACTGATTTTAATAGCGCGGTATATAAGAGAAGTAAATAAATAAATAAAAATAAATAAATCAGTGGCATGGGAGGGAAGGCATAAAGAAGGCCCTCCATCCACAGGATGAGGAAGGCATCTGCTGCCATGCGGGATGTGTGTGGCTACCTAGAGCAGAAGCGGGGTAGCTGGGTGTTGGTCAGACTGGCAAAAAGGTCCATCCGTGGTGTCCCCCAGAGCTGGAAGAGCCAATAGGCTACTCTAGAGTCTAGCTGCCACACGTGTAGCTGGAGGACACTGCTTAGCCTATCCGTCAGGGCGTTGTCCTGGCCTGGCAGATACACAGTCCGCAGGAGCATCCCGTGGTGGTTTGCATATGAGCAGAGAGCTACTGCCTCTTGGCAGAGGGTGTACAACCCCATGCCCCCCTGTTTGTTGACGTAGAACATCGCCTCTTGATTGTCTGTCTGGACCAGCACTGAATGGTGTTGCAGGTGGTGACAGAAAGCACGGAGGGCTAAGGATATGGTCCTGAAGCTTCAAAAGGTTCACCTGCTGCAGGCTGCCCGCCTGCGACCAGCTGTCGAGTGCAGAGGCTGTCATAGTGGGCTCCCCAGCCTAAGAGGGAGGCATCTGTGGTTATGACCATCTAGGGGCAAGGACATGGAAAGGCATCCCAGCCAGATGGTGCTGGGGGGCTTGCCACCAAGTGAGAGAGCCAGCCAGGTGGCAGGTCACCACCACCCTGTCCATCAGCCGGCCTGGGCCCACTGGGAGCGGAGGCCCCATTGAGCTGCCCTCATGTGAAGGAGAGTGCCAGGGGTAACGAACTGTGGATGCTATGTGACCCAAAAGGCAGAACAGGAGGTGGGTGGGCAAAGAGTGTCGGCACTGCAGGGCCACAGCCAGTGCCCTAAGGCAGGGGTGGGCAAGTCCGGTCCTGGAGAGCCGCAGACCAGTCAGGTTTTCATGAAGTCCCTAATGAATATTCATGGACCTATTTCCATACAATGGAAGGCAGTGGATGCAAATAGATCTCATGAATATTTATTAGGGACATCATGAAAACCTGACTGGTCTGCGGTTCTCCAGGACTGGACTTGCCCACCCCTGCCCTAAGGTGATCGGCCTTGTCCTGAGGGAGAAAGGCTTTGGCCTGAATGGTATCCAGCCTTGCCCCTATAAACTCTAAACATGGTGTCAGCAAGCGATAGGGTTTGTAATAAACCACCCAAAGTCCTAGGTGCTGTAAGATGAGAATGGTGCACACTGTTGTGTGTTGCACCTCTGCAACAGTGCAGCTCCTTATGAGCCAGTTGTCCAGGTAGGGGAAGACAAAGACTCCCTGGAGACGAAGGTAGGCTGTGACCACCGTCAGGCACTTGGTGAACACCTTTGTTGCGGAGGCCAGCCCGAAGGATAACACCCTGTACTGGTAGTGGCCACCTCCCACCACGAACCTGAGGTATTTCCTGTGGTTAGGATGGATGAGGATATGTGTACACACGTCCTTTAATTCCAAGGATCATGGCCAGTCTCCTGGCTGGAGGTGTGGCAGCAGTGTTCCAAGGAAGAGCATTTTGAACTTCTCCTTCAACAGGAACCTTTTAGATCCCACAGGTCCAGAAAGGGCCGGAAGCCTCCAGTCCAGTCCTCTTGGAAATGAGAAAGTACCAGGAGTAGAACCCCTTGCCCTTGAGGTGGGTGGGCACCAGTTCCAATGCCTTGTTTTTGAGAAGGCCTGTGAACTCTTGGAGAGAGTCTGGTGGAGGGGAGTCCTGGGGGGCTCTCACAGAAGAAGGGGGTGCCTGTGTCAGGTGGAGGTGGTAACTCTCCCTCACCACCTGCAGTGCCCAGGAGTTGGCAGTGATGGATGGCCACTGATAGCATAAAGAACCAGATGTCCCACTGTGGGCTGCTGGGCTGGGTCTCCTGGGGGAAGAGAGGCTATGCCCAAGGAGTCAAAAACTCCCACCAGTCTGGACCGGAGCTGTTGCATGGGATTTGGGGACCTTACGCTTACGAGGGCTGTGCCCTTGTCCCTTGGCCTGCTGCCCCTGTTGGGGAGCTGGGAAGGCCTGGAACTGAGGGTAGTTTCTATAAAAGCCTTCCTCTTCTTTGGGTAGCAGGACTTTATACTCAAAGACCTCTGTTGGGAAGAGTCAGCGGTCTTCTTGGAGAGCCTGGTCCTTGTCAGGAACTCTGCCTGCAACTCTGCAGCCTCATCCATCATGGGTTTGCCAAAAAGATTCTCTCCCTGGCAAGGGACATCTACCAACTTGTCCTGAACCCATTGCTTCAGGTCGGAGGGCTGTAGCCAGGCCTGGCATTGGGCACCGATGCCCACCGCAACTACTCTAGCCGCCAACTCGAAACAGTCATAGGTTGCCTGAGTCATGAACTTGGAGCACTCTCTGACACTGGAGGCCAGGGTCCGGAACCACTGGAGGGGATCCGCAGAGAGGCTAGCCGAGAACCCGTCAAGCTCCTTCGCCAGATCCCTCAGGTACATGCCCATGTACAGCTGATATGCCTGGATCCAGCCAATGAGCATTGAGCCCTGGTAGCACTTTCTGACCAAGGTGTTAAGGCGATGCATAGCTGACTCTACCACCATGGAGTTGTTTGGCAGCTGTGCTTTCTGCAAGCCAGGGCTATGGCAGACCCAGTACATCGAGTCCAGCCTTCAGCTCACTATAGGCACTGATGCAGGGGTGTTCCACATGCAGAGGAGCAGCCATTCCAGGATTGGAGGAATAGGCACTGTGAGTGCCTCCTTCGGAGGGCCTCATACTGGAGGATCTCGAGCTCCTCAGTCTAAGGATCCTCCTCCGACTTGGTCTCAAAGGCTAGTGCCTTGGCCATATCCCACACAAAGTTGAGGAAAGTTGTGTCTGTGGGCAAGGACGGACACCAAGTCTCGGTGGGAGATGGATTGGAGAGCACATGGTGCCAACAGGTATCCGGGGACTCATTGTCCAGTGTCTCACAGTCCGACTCTTGGTGGAGGTGTCGAGGGCGGCCTGGACTCCAGGGTCAAGCCCCAAGCCCGACCTCCCCTGGTCCTCAGAAGCTCTGTGGTCAGATCCGTGGGCACTCATTGGGGGATGACCTCAGTCCCGAGGACTGGGACAGAGATCAGGACCGGTGTCAAGGAATCTCTTGAGGCTGGTGGCAAATCGAGGATCAGCTCGACGTCCAGGGAATTCCTTGAGGTCGAGGGCCCAGTGGGAGTGATGACCCGGCGAAGCTGGGCATTAGAGCCCGCTACTGGGCCACGAAGGCAAATAAACTGATGTAATGATTTACACACCTATCAACACAACAAATCCCAACACCACACCCATAACAAGCTGTTCTTCACAATCTGCAAATGGCTAAAAAAACATAACCTGAGCATAAATCTTAAGACGACTGAGGCCATGTTTATCATCAGAGACACCAGTTTCATACCACCGACGTCCATACCTATTAATGGAATACATATCCAAGTGAAACAAAATAAACGATACCTTGGAGTTACACTGAACCAGCACCTCACCTTCAAAGCACACATATGAAACGTAACTCAGAGCATATATTACAAGCTCAAAACAATCAAGAATCTTAAACCACTCCTACCCGACCATGACTTCCGCTCAGTCCTGTAAGCAACCATATTCCCTCACTTCGATTACTGTAATATCTATCAAAGCATACCAAACTCAATCATCCATCCTCTCCAACTTGCATTCAACATGGCTGCACGAACCCTCTTCAATGCAAAAACAGAGCACATCACACCTTTCCTCAAACAACTGCACTGACTTCCCATTATAGAACGTTCAAAATTCAAAGCCATTCTTACAACATTCAAAGTCCTCAATGATTCTTCATCTCCACATCTACAAACCCTGCACCAGATCATACCCGACAACAAAGCGCGATAAACTGACATCAAGAAAAATGCTGCAAACACCACCAATATTCACAAAAACCAACGTTACCACATTTAAGAGAGCCTTTTCCCTCTACGCACCAACTCAAACTCCATTCCTGAAAAGCTAAGGTCCACAACAGACTTACTCTCCTTCAAGAGAGCCCTTAAAACCCACATCTTCAGAGAATGCTACTCACAAACCTAGCCTACCTCTTTCGCTCTCCATACCCCTCACAATTTCCCCCTCCCCCATCCAGCTTCACCCCCCACTCTTCCCTAAAACTTCAATACCTCCATACATTTATAATTGTATATAGTTACTTCCCAAATACATATAACAATGCTTTCAAGTTGTATTCCCTGTTTAATGTAATCTGTTCTGTTACAATGTAAACTGCTTTAACTGTAGGATAAAGCAGTATTAAAAAAAACCCCTGTTAAATAAACAAACTGCGCTCCAAGGCCTCCATTCTGGTCTTGAGGCGAGATGGCTGAGCAGCATTCGGCGTGGGTGCCAAGGGACTCAGGCCTGACACTGGCTCTGTTGAGGGGGGGGGGGGTCTTCAACCAGGATGGCCTCGGGGGTCCAAGGCCGGTTTCCAGATGGCAATGATTCTCGTTGGGGCATTCTGGTTGGCCACTCCTACTCCTTCCCTTCAGACTCACAGTGAGGACTGGGGGCCCAGGGCCCATGGGACTTGCCCACGTTTCCAGGCTCTTCCTCCGATGCCGTCTTCAACGATTTCCAGCTCTTCTTAGGCTCTTCCACCGGGGTCCAGCTAGAGAACCTGTGGCCTCAGGGTTCCAAAGCAGCCCAGCCTCTCCGGGATCCCTGGAGGGGGCCCTGGAGTGTGGTGTCACTGGAGACTCTGGTGCAGAGTCCATCTTATGGAAGGACTCTTGCTGCTGCTGACAGCTGTTAATAGCCTTGGAGGTCACCTTTTTTACAGAAAATGCAGTCCAAGAGGTCATGGTCTGGCCTAGGCATCGGAGGCAGCAGTCGTGCGGGTCGGTGCGCAACATGATTTTGGCACATCGGTCACAATTCTTAAAGCCACTGGTAGAGGCCATGGTGGGGAAAACGGCCAACACAAAGACAAAAAACTCAGATCCATCCATGTACAAGAAAAGGGGCGAAGCCGGTCGAGAAGCTCTTGAAAAAAAGAGAAAAAAAGGGAATGGGCCTGAGACGCGATGCTGAGACAAGCAAGCTTGGAGGCAGGAAAGAGAACCAGTACGCAATCAGAGAAGAAAATTCTAAGAAAAAGAAATTAATACTTTTTTGGGGAAAACAGACACATGTCCGGTGGTCTCTGCGGAAAAAAGGAGACTGGGGCAAGATGGCATTCTTGGGCAGGAAGGGGACCACGCATGCATGGTGTATCTCCTAAAGGCTTTCTTTAAAAGCTGGGGAGAAACTAACATGCAGGCTCCGTTTGCGCTGACCTCACCCATATGCGAGGACCAACTTCCTGCTTGTTCCCAGAGAAAGAATTGGTTTTTATGCCATCATCCACCATGTTACTATATTGTCTCTTTTTTGTGGGGGAAGGTTATTCTTCTGGAGCCCTTGCTCTGATCTGGCTCATTTTCAAATCTGATGCATCTTTTCACCAGTTTTTTTTTCTCTACGCCAGATTTGCTCCTGTTATGTTAAATTTACAGAGAGTTTGTCCCAGGAAAACAGACATTCAACTCCTTATGTATAATTCTTTCCAAATTCCATTGGGTTGAAAAGAACAACAATGTATAAGGTAATATACCAAAAGAAACTGTACAAATGATAAGTAGTACCAATAGAAGTATGCATTTCTAAAGAAAAGGCAGTTCTGGCTTCTGCAGCACATACATTTTGATACACAAACATAGCAGTTAAGGAATTGCTCCTTTCAAATTTCCTCTCTCCCACCCTCTTCTCTACTCTCCTGGTCATAAACACTCAAAGAACCAGCGCAGACACACACCTAAAGAGACACACACACCTATGACACAAACATACAGACTCAATGGATGAGAAATAATTCCATGAAGCATGCTGTGCATGCCTTCTCCACCAAGTGCTTCCAATCCTCCCCAGTTGTCACACCCCTATACCTGCTGCACTGGCTCTTAGTGATTCTGATGTGTACACTCATATTCCATTTTCTCTGTTGTAAATTCTGCTGTGAAAATTACTGAGTAAACTGCATAGCTTTCCTCCTACTTGTGTATGGCATGAACTGTACAACTTTTTTGATGGTGGCCATGTATGGTGACACTCAGCGACTAAATCATGTAGTTTGCTGCAGGTTTCTATCTGCATGATGTCCTAGTGTTGAAAAAGCACAGCAATACCTGCAGATTTAGGACAGTGACACCCTGCGATTAAACTGTAAAATCCATCCTTTGAAACGTGACAGCAACGTCTAATGGTAAGATATGACAGTTTCATTTTATTCTTTCCAAACCAACAGAATGTTTTGATATTGTTCCATTCAAACTGTCCAATCATTTTCTCCTCCAGGTCTCAGACACACACAGAAACACCACAGATACAGATAAACAGAGGGCCTGGAAAGAATTACATGAGCTACGATCAATATGCTTTCCTTGCTAACTTAATAGATTTATTCACTAGTTCTTGGGAACTAATACTCCTGACAGCAAAAGATGACTTTGCTAGGCACCTTCTTTCAATTTTTAAAACATTATGTTCAATGCCACAGCAATGGAAAAACCTCCCGAACTAAAGCAACTTCTGTACAATCTTACAAACACTTATCCTGAATGCAACAAATAGCTAGATTAGATTGTAAGCTTTGATGAACAGGGACTGTGTCTTACATCTTGAAGGACTAGAAAAGGGGACTGTTACTTATGGAGAGAGATCTGCAATTGTCAGTATATACTTCTGGGAATTTTCTGAAAGGAATTCTATTAAAGCTAATTAATCTGTGAACCCACTATTTTTTGTTAAATCAGTCAGGGCCTAGTAGCAGCAGTTTAAGTTTACATTTAAAACACAGAAGAGAACTTTCTGGTTACATTTCACACCCAGCAGCGAGCTGTAGTTTAAATTTAATAGTCACTCAGGGCCTAGCATCAGCAAAGTACTTTTACTTTAAATTTAAAACACAGAAGAGAGCTTTCTGGTTAAATTTAGAACCCAGCAGAGAGCTTGTAGTTTAAATTTCATAATAAGTTAGAGCCTAGCAGCAGCAAAGAGCAACAATTTAAATCAAATCAGAATATAGCTTACCTCTGCAGCACAGGACAGGGTACTGTGTAGCAGCCCTCTTTTAATAAGTGTTATTTCCCTCCCTCCCACACCCACCCAACCCGTGGGATAATCGTAGTTTTATAGGTACTTACACATCTTAAAAGACAGGAGGTGCTCTCAGGTGAAGCTCGTTACCCAAATCAGTCATACACTAAGGATCTAAGATTAATTAAGCTTCAGGTGAACAAGGTATATTAAACGTATTAGGTACAGTTTTATTAGTATAAATATCCATAGCAACCCTTAGTAAGTAAAGAACTTAAAGATCTAAACACAAACTTAAAACTAAGATGCAGACAGCAGTCCAGCAGCGAGATGGGGGCTTTCCAGTCTTTTGCATTGAGTGTCACATGTATGATTTTTTTCCAGTTGGTGAGAGGTCTTACGTGTACACCAAGTGCAAGGAGCTCTGTGCTCTCAGGGAATGAGTCCGTTCTCTAGAGGCTAGAGTAGCAGACTTGGAAAACATAAGACTGACAAAGAGGTACATAGACGAGACCTACAGGGAAATATTCCTGAAGTCCCACCTCCAGTCTGGCAGCATACCTGTTGCCATGGAGAAGAGAGGTCACGTGACAGGAAAGCATCACCCTGGTGTGGCAGGAAGTGATCCTGTAACTAGGACCTGTCCTCCAGGTGATGTAAAACCTTCTCGCACCGAGGAAGTTTCTCCAGGGCCATGTGCCCATGAGGGAAGGGTTAGGACAGCCGTTATAGTTGGTGATTCGATCATTAGGCATGTAGATAGCTGGGTGGCTGGTGGACGTGAGGATCGCCTGGTAACATGCCTGCTTGGTGCAAAGGTAGCGGACCTCACGCGCCACCTAGATAAGGTCTTAGATAGTGCTGGGGAGAAGTCTGCTGTCTTGGTACATGTCGGTACCAATGACATAGGAAAATGTGGTAGGGAGGTTCTGGAGGCTAAAATTAGGCTTTTAGGTAGGAAGTTGAAATCCAGAACTTCCAGGGTAGCGTTCTCCGAAATGCTTCCTGTTCCACGCGCAGGACCCAAAAGGCAGGCAGAGCTCCGGTGTCTCAATGTGTGGTTGAGACAATGGTGCAGAGATGAGGGTTTTGGATTTGTTAGGGACTGTGGAACATTCTGGGGAAAAGAGGGGCTCTCCCGAAGGGATGGGCTTCACCTTAACCGGGATGGAACCAGGCTGCTGGCATTAACCTTCAAAAAGGAGATAGAGCAGCTTTTAAACTAGATAATAGGGGAAAGCCGATAGTCACCCAAGAGCGGATGGTTCGGAAGAATGTATCCTTGAAGGATACTACCAAAAGCAGAGAGGTTCCAAAAAAGAGTAAAGTACTCCAATGCCCTCGAATATGGAGCAGACAGAGCTTAAAGATCCCAAATTACCCATGTCCACAAATAGCCAAATTAATATGAATAAAATACAGTCTCTAAAATGCTTGTATGGAAATGCTAGAAGTCTAAAAAATAAGATGGGAGAGTTAGAATATATAGCACTAAACGAGAGGTTAGATATGATTGGAATATCAGAGACATGGTGGAAGGAGAACAACCAGTGGAACACTGTGATTCCTGGGTACAAACTATATCATAATGATAGAGCTGATCAAATTGGTGGAGGGGTTGCGCTCTATGTTAGAGAGGGCATTGAGTCAGAAAGGATTAAAGTTTTGCAGGAAACGAAATTTGCTGTAGAATCTCTATGGATTGAAATTCCATGTAAAAAGGGGAAGGCGATGGCAGTGGGGGTGTACTATCGACCACCTGGCCAGAATGAACAAATGGATGATGAAATGCTCAAAGAAATCAAGGAAGCTAACAAAACTTACAGCGCAGTAATAATAATGGGTGATTTCAATTACCCCGGTATCAACTGGGTCAGTGTCACGGCAGGACATGCTAGGGAGATAAAGTTCCTAGATGAAATAAATGACTGCTTCTTGGAGCAGCTGGTTCATGAACCGACCAGAGGGGAAGCAATATTAGACCTAGTCCTTAGTGGAACACCAGATGTAGTGCAAGAGATAAGGGTGTTGGGGCCACTTGGCAATAGTGATCATAGGAGGGATAGTAAGGAAATCCACAGTACTACCTTTTAACTTTCGAAAGGGAGACTATGATAAAATGAGGAAAACAGTTAAGAAAAAACTAAAAGGAGCAGTTGAAAAGGTTAAAGACTTACATCAAGCTTGGGTGTTGTTGAAAAATACTATCTTGGAAGCCCAAGCTAGCTTTATTTGACGCTTTAAAAAAAGTGGAAGGAAGTCAAAAAAACTGCCAGCATGGTTTAAAGGTGAGGTCAGAGAGGCTGTTGCCAAAAAATCATTTTTCAGGAAATGGAAAAAAGAGCCAAACGACGAAACCTGGAAACAGCACAAGCACTGGCAAGTCAAATGCAAGGCATTGATAAAGCAGGCAAAGGGAGAATTTGAGAAGAAGCTTGCTGTGGAAGCACAAATGCGAAAAAGATTTTTTTCAAGTACATTCGTAGCAAAAAACCTGTGAGAGAGTCAGTTGATCCATCAGATGATAGAGGAGTTAAAGGGGCACTAAGAGGCGACAAGGCGATAGCGGAGAGACTGAATGAATTCTTTGCTTCGGTCTTTACTGAGGAAGATGTAGGGATGTTACCCATGACTGAAGTGGTATTTAAAGGTGCGGAAGAATTGAAGGAAATATCGATACATTGGGACGATGTATTACAACTATTAGATAAACTGAAGAGTAGCAAATCACCTGGGCCGGATGGTATACATCCAAGGGTGTTGAAAGAACTGAAATATGAGATTTCAGACCTGCTATTAGTAATCTGTGAACTATCATTAATATCATCTCTAATACCTGAAGACTGGAGGATCGCCAATGTAACACCAATTTTTAAAAAGGGTTCCAGGGGTGATCCGGGAAACTACAGACCGGTGAGCCTGACGTCAGTACTAGGAAAAATGGTAGAAACCATCATAAAGAATAAAATTACTCAGCATGTAGATAGTCATAGCCTAATGGGAGACAGCCAACATGGCTTTAGACAAGGAAGATCTTGTCTTACTAATCTGTTATGTTTTTTTGAAGGTGTGAATAAACAGGTGGACAAAGGTGAGTCGGTTGATATAGTGTATCTGGACTTTCAGAAAGCCTTTGACAAGGTCCCTCATCAGAGACTTTTGGCAAAACTAAAGAGTCTTGGGATAGGAGGCAGTGTACTACTGTGGATCAGGAACTGGTTAAAAGATAGAAAGCAGAGGGTTGGGCTAAATGACCAATTTTCCCAATGGAGAAAGGTGAATAGTGGTGTACCCCAGGGATCTGTGCTGGGTCCGCTGCTTTTTGACATTCATAAATGACCTGGAAAGTTGAATAACGAGTGAGGTTATCAAATTTGCAGATGACAAAACTATTTAAAGTTGTTAAAACCCAAGAGGATTGTGGAAAATTGCAAGAGGATCTTGATAAATTGGAAGACTGGGCATCAAAATGGCAGATGAAATTTATTGTGGACAAGTGCAAAGTTATGAACCTAGGGAAGAACAACCCAAACTATGGTTACACGATGCAAGGTTCCACTTTAGGAACCATCACCCAGGAAAAAGATTTAGGCGTCATTGTGGATAACATGTTAAAACCCTCGGCCCAGTGTGCAGTGGCGGCCAAGATAGCAAATAGAATACTAGGTATCATAAGGAAAGGAATGGAAAATAAAACAAAAGATACTATAATGCCTCTATATCGTTCCATGGTGAGACCACACCTTGAATATTGTGTGCAATTCTGGTCACCGTATCTTAAAAAGGATATAGCGTTATAATAAAAGGTTCAGAGAAGAGCCACCAAAATGGTAAAGAGGATGGAATAAAGGCTAAAAAGGTTAGGGCTCTTTAACCTGGAAAAGAGATGGCTGAGGGGAGATATGATTGAAGTCTATAAATTAATGAACGGAGTGGAACGGGTAAACGTAGATCGATAGTTTACGTTATCAGAATATAGGAAGACTAGGGGACATGCAATGAAGCTACAGGGTAAACTATTTAAGACTAATAAAAGAAAATATTTTTTCACTCAACGTGTAATCAAACTCTGGAATTTGTTACCGGAGGATATAGTAAAGGCTGTTAGTGTAGCTGGGTTTAAAAAAGGTTTGGACAAGTTCCTGGAGGAATGGTCCATAAATCATTATTAAGAAGGGACCCAGGATATCAATGCTTGACCCAGTACAAGCATTGTGGAACCTGTGTCTTTTGGGGAAACTGTTAGGTACTTATGATCTAGATTGGCCACTGTTGGAGACAGGATACTTGGCTTGATGGACCTTGGTCTGACCCAGTATGGCATGTCTTATGTTCTTATCTTTATGTACTGCGCTGTGTATGCTTTGTAGTGCTATACAAATGATTAGTAGTAGCAGTATAGCTAGGAGAACATGGCAAAAATAATTACCTAAAAATAGAAATGTAAAATAACTGGGAAAAGAGCACATCTAGTAATTGTAACTAAAATCAAGGAAACAATCCATATATTTATTACGAGCCAATGAACAGCATTCGATGTGATGTTACATTGAATAGAACACACCAATAAGTATCTTGTATACCTGTTTTAAATCAAGGATTCTCATAAATATTTATTTTCAGGCAGTTCTCAGTGTGGCTACTGACAATGTTTTCTCAAATACATTGTTCCTGATTCCCTTTTCTTTTCAATTGGAGATGGATGCAAAACTAGTGACAAAGCACAGAAGGTCCTAAACTGCGCATAGGCAAAGGTACATACAAGCTGGAGATCAAAGCAAATTTGCAGCTTGGAAATAGGCACCAAATTGTCCTTTCAAAAAATTCAAGACAATGCTCAAAACCCATCTATTCTACCTGCCTTTGACCTTCCGCTTCCCCGCCCCTGACTGCCGATCCCTTTCCCTGTCTGGCATGTCTCTTCACACTGTGCCTACTTCTATCCTCTAAGATTTAGCCTTCTATAAGTTCCCTCCATTTTCTTTCCTATATATTGATGGCGTTCCTTTCTATTTTCTGTTTACAGCCTAACTTAAATTTGTAAACCGCTCTGACGCTAATGCTTGGGTGGTCTATCAAGCGATAAAATAAACAAAGATGGTCTTGCAGCCTCCAGGCTATCTGGCAACTGCTGGATTCACCTTAGGCATGCTCAGCTCCTATACCTACACAAATTACCACCTGTAATGCCTCAGGCCAAAGCTGAGAAGTCATTCTTTAAGATGGTGCTTTTCTTGGTCACTTCTTTGACTAGAGCATTCACCCTGAGAATGCTGAGAGAAACCTGAGTGGTACAAGTCTCAAAACCAATCTCTGCAGCCTGCCAAGACTACCAGCTTACTGAGAGGTTTGGAAACCAGAAAAAAAAAAAAGACCTGATGGCCTCCTCAGGCCCTCTAAAATAGGATCCAAATTTGGAACCACCTCAGTAGGGATTCTAATATGCAGAGTGCAGTCATGGAATCCACAATAAGGGTCTGAAGGTCTTCCCAATGAAACAGACAAATTACTGCTGGATTTTCCGCTTACAACGGAGGAAGCTCCCCTTAATCAAGAGAAAAGAAACTGTCAGGAGAAAGAGACCTAGCCTTATCTTCCCAGTCTCCCCCCTAGGGTCAGCAAGAATGGACCACAAGAATGAACCCCTAGGCGCAAACACATCCTAGCACACTGGGCCCCACCTGCTGGCATTCACAGATCCAGAGGGCCTTAGGTCACTTGCAGGCAGCTTTGAGAGAAAAGGCCTAGAGGAGAAGGATTAGCAGGCAACCCATAAATTACCTAAGCAACTGCAGTTTGAAGATGCAGTAAAATGACCATGAGGTTCCAAAGGACCCTCCTGAGGTTGATCCCTACCTATCCATGGAAATCACTGATCCAGCCCCAGCGCTACTTTTCCCAGTGGAGACTATACAACCATGTAAGATGGCTGCCATCCTGTCAGCGGGAAGGACCAGTGGAGGGACAGGGAGTGCCACTGTTCCCGCTTTGGGATCAGGGGCCCCCTGCAATGGGTCCTGACACAGTGGCACATGACTGCCCCAAGGTTTTCCTGTCGCATTCAGAGTAGTATTATCGAGCCACAGAACTCACTGGCACCTGCCACATGCTGCACATCTTTGACCTCCTGGCATTGCAGCAGCTGACAGCTGGTGTCAAAACATAAGCTCTGTGAAAACAAAAACCCTAGCCGAATGGAGATCCCACCCCCTTCCCGCTGGAGTGCAGGGAAGCCCATGTCTCAACTGAGCTGGGCACATCTGCTGAGCTGCTCAGATCTGTCCATAAGCCTGCTTCTGTTTTTTGTTTTAAACCTGCTTTATCAAGCAGTTTTGTTTTCATAGATTTAAAAAAAAAGAAAAAAAAAAAGAAAAGAATACAACTAACTTAAGAATGCGCAAAACAGTGTGCGTGGGGAGGAGAATAGGCAAGAGCCCTTACCTTAATGACCTTGGCAGAGGCCCCTAGAGGTCTACCTGGCCACCTTCTCGTCATACATCAGCGCTGAAGCCTGTAGGCAACTGTGCTGGACGAGGATGTCCTCAGGCTCAATGAGGCAGGGGCTGAAACCCTAGCTTCAGAGCATCCTATATGCCTGAAGAAGTAGCTCAAGGCGAGTTACATTCAAGTACAGTAGGTATTTGCCTGTCCCTGGAGGGCTTACAATCTAAGTTTGTCCCAACCTGAGGCAATGAAGGGTAAAGTGACTTGCTTAAGATAACAAGTCGTGGCAGTGGGATTCAAACCAGGCTCTAGTAGCTGGTCCTGGAAAATAAATGGATTCATTGTAGGCTTCAATACCTTTCACTAGGCCAACAAAAAAAGATGTTGTGGTACATGATCTTTTGAGATCACATATTTCTCTGTTCTCGAATTCTTCACACCTGAAGAGGCATAATCTATCATGAAAGCTCATGCGCTAAAAACTTTTATGCCAGCCAAACAAAAAGTATCATAGCCTACAAAAACTCCAGTGTCTTTTTACTGTGCAACAAACCTATTGAAATGGCTTAATTGTTGTTTACAGCAAGCCTTCACTTTCTTCTTTTAAGTACAGCAAATACATAAATGCCATATACTTACCAGTGGCTTTCTTTGCTGCTCGCTGAAAAAAGTTTTGCTCAGTGTATATTTTTCCATCTTTGGCATCCTGAAGAAACAAAAAATAAAAATTGTAGAAGTAATTGTGGCTCATTTCCTAGTCACTTATAAGCAGTTTCCTCATTACTTTGTCAAATGATTTCTAAAAATCCAAATATACCAAGGAATCTATTCTGTACTGTGAAAAGCAGGGATGTCCATCCCACTATTCGCCCCTTCTGTCCCCAGCAAAAGCCTCCCCGTACCAATAAGGAGTTTGTACAGGGAGGCTTAGAGGGAGGCAGGAGGGGGGCGTTGCGCAGGCAGGAGGGGGGCGGGCAGTGGGCAGTCTGCGACCCTGGATGTAAAGGGGTGGTCTCTAATCTGGACGAGGGATTTATTCCACCTCGGAGGTGGAGTAAGTCCCTCTGGATGTCGGGGGACAGCAGGACTGGGCAATGGCGGAGAGGTGAGGGGGTGCAGGGGATTCACCGCAGACCAACCCTGGCCATGCAAGGCCAGATCGGAGGTTGAGCTTCGGGGAAAGAAGACTGTGGTCGGCGGCCAGGGATCGCGGCTCCTAAATAGAGCTGCGGCTCCATTCAGGAGCCTGACTGAGTTAGCCGGGCATGGGTCTCTATGTGGAGGCCAATCTGAATTGGGTCCCGGCCTTCACCTACAGGCCCAAACCAGATTCTGATCCTGCAGGGCACGTCTAGTCCCCGCGGGATTAGAATCGGGTTTGCCTCTGTATGTCCCGATTCTAATCGGGTGCACAGGGGCCTGTACGCACACATTGGAATGTGCCTCCACATCAACTGGCTCACTGTTACCCACTTGTTTGTTTACATCTTCAAAAAACCCTTAAGAATTAGTAAGGCAAGATTTGCCTTTTCTGACGTTTTCATTAAGCTATAGTTATCTATATGGTGAATAATTTTGTTTTTCAGTATAGCTTCAAACATTTCATTCACCAATGTCATCTCACTGGTCAATAGTTTTTCCAAATCACTCCTGGAGTTCTTTTTAAAAATTGGTATTATACTGGCCACCCACCAATCCATGGGTGTCAGACATTTTGAAAAATATGTTACAGATTAATAGGCTAACAATTTTATGTTTGAGATCTTTCAGGACCTGGAGATGAACAACAGTCGGTCCTGACATTTGTCCCTCCTAAATTTGTCAATTCGATGCGTTACATCTTCTGAACTTAGAGCAACTGTTGGCTTTCCCCCAAGTTCTAGTTTTAAAGCTGTTCTCTTTTTTTAAATGTTAGCACTAGTAGCCTGGGTCTACCCTAATTAAGGTGAAGCCTATCTTTTCAGAATAGACTACACCTCTTGCCCAGAAGGTTTCCAGTTTGTAACAAATCTGTCCCTCTTCCGTGCCCTATTATCTCATCTGTGCATTGAGACTCCAGACCCCACCTCTACAACCGATCAGCCTTCTCCAACCCAGTTAGCCTCCTCCTTCCATGATAATACTTCACTGCAATGTGAATTCCTCGCTTTACACCACACCAGAAGTCCAACACATTCCCCTCCTCCATCCCCTCCTTCTCAGTCCCTGGCACACACGTGGGACACTTTCAACACTGTTACTTCCAGAGCCCTGTCAAAACTCATCTCCACTTCTCACAAAACCACATGTTCATTGGACCCCATCCCCTCAACTTGGCTCTCAGTAAATTCTTTAGCTCTCCTTCTGATTGCCCTTTCTTCTAGTTAATACCAGTCTTGTATCTGGCATCTTCCCCTCTGCGTGGAAGCAGGCCATGGTTCGTCAATTCTTGAAAAATCCTTCCCTAGATAAATCTGTCCCATCCCACTACAGGCCTGTCTCCAACCTACCATTTCTGTCTAAAATTCTGTAAAAAGCATAGTTACTCACCTGTAATATCTGTTCTCCGGGAACAGCAGGAATCAGTCCTCACATATGAGTGACATCGGCGCTGACGGAGCCTGCGCAGAGCATTTCCCAGCTTTCAAAGAAAGCCTTTGGGAGTGCTACCACGTACTGTATATGTGGTCCCCTTCCCGCCCAAGGGTGCCATCTTGCTCAGTCAGATGACACAGCTAAGACGGCAGTCAGGCAAAAACAAAAGGACGGCAACTCCAAGGGGAGGAGGGAGAGTTGTGAGGACTGATTCTTGCTATTCCTGGAGAACACCTGTTACAGGTGAGTAACTACGCTTTCTCCAGAACAAGCAGGAAGTCAGTTCTCACATATGGGACTCCCTAGCTCCAGGCTGCTGAGGACCGAACCATGACAGTACCAACGGCAACCGGTTGGGTGGCCGTGAGTTGCAGAAGGTGAGTCCTAACTGAGAGACTCTGCAAGATCCTAGAGTCCAGCAACACTATCACTCTGGTAGCCTGAACACAGAGGGTCAGAGGGCAGAAGTTGCCTACATTCCAAGTATAATATGCAACACTGCCTGACCAAAGGCACTGTCCCTGCAGGATTCGCTTTCCAGGCAGTAGTGTACTACTAACGTGTGAATGGATGACCAAGTGGCAGCTCTGCAAATTTCTGTCACCGGCACAGAACGGAGGAGGGCCACCGACGTGGCCATCGCCCTCACATGATGCACTGTGATCCGGTGCTCCAGGGATAGGCCTGCCTATTCATAAGCAACATCATTGCAGTCCACTACCCAAGAGGATAGGGTATGCTTGGTTACAGGGAGTCCGTGTCTGCTGGGATCATAGGACACGAAAAGCTGAGGTGCTTTGCAGTGGCCCTGGGTCTGCTGCAAATAGAAAGACAGGGCCCATTTACAGTCCAGTGTGTGGAGTATGAGCTCCTCCCTGCCGGCATGAGGTCGTGGATAGGTGGTGGGGAGTACCACCTCCTGGTTGAGGTGAAACGGGGATACCACCTTCGAGAAGAACTTAGGTTGAGTGTGGAGCACTACCCTGTTCTTGAAGAACCTGGTGTATGGAGGGTCCGCCACCAGCACTTGAAACTCACTGACTCTTGTGAGCTGAAGTCAGGGCCACCAAGGCCACCTTCCAGGATAGGTATCTGAGGAGGCAAGTGTCCAGTGGCTTGAACGGTGGTGTAGTCAGCTGGGAGAGCACCATGTTGAGGTCCCATTTTGCTGCCAGAGGGCGGACAGGGGGCTTGGAAAGCAGAAGGCCCCGTAGGAACCGGGAAACCAGGGACTGGTTAGATAAGGGCTTTCCTCCTAATGGGTGGTGATGAACGGCTATGGCACTCAGATGCACTCAGACTGAGTTAGATGTCAGCCCTGTGCGCGACAGATGCACTAGATACTGGAGTACCAGCTGGATTTGGCAGGAGAACGGGTTCTCCTTCCTATCTGCATACCACAGAGTGAACCTGCGCCACTTAAAGGCATACGCCTTCCTAGTGGAGGGCTTCCTGAAGGCTAGCAGGATCTCCTCAAACTCTTGTGGTAGGCTGAGCGTGCCAAGGCTACCTCTCAGCAGCCAGGCCATAAGAGTCAATGATCCCACATTAGGGTGCAGAAGCGAGCCCTCCTCCTGAGTCAGGAGGTCCGGGGCTCGACCCAGAGGTACTGGGACTGTCACCACCAGTGAAAGCAGTAGTGGGAACCAGAGTTGCCTGGACCACCTGGGGGGGCGATCAATATCACCGATGCCCTCTTGTTCTGAATTTTGAACAGAGTCTTGGCGACCAGGGGAGTTTGTGGGAATGCATACAACAGTCCCTTGGACCATGAGATCAAGAATGCGTCTGCCGCTACCCTCTGTGGGTGAAAGCTGCCTGGAGCAGAAGCGAGCCAGCTATGCGTTGTCAGGAGAGGCGAAAAGGTCCATCTTGGACCAGCCCCAAAGGCAGAAGAGCTTCTCTACTGCAGGGTCGAGATGTCACTTGTGAGGGCGCAGGACTCTGTTGAGTCTGTCCGCCAGGCAGTTGTCCTGGCCCGGGAGGTAGACTGCTCGCAGAAGCATGCCATTGCATACTGCAAAGCAGAGGAGGGCTACAGCCTCCTGGCAGAGGGAATACAAGCCCGTGCCCCCCTGCTTATTTATATAGAACATTGTGATCTGGTTGTCCATCTGGATCAGCACAGGTCTGTTCCGCAAGAGGGAGCGGAATGCACGGAGAGTGAGGAATACCGCCCGGAGTTCCAGGAAGTTGATCTGTAACAGGGACTCCTCAATGGACCAGCAACCCCGAGTGCGGTGAACGGCGCAGTGAGCTCTCCAGCCCTGGAGAGAGGCAGTTGTAGTCAGGGTACACTGCAGTGGGGGCACCTGGAAGGGCATTCCTGCCCAGGTTTTGCCACCAGTCGAGGGATGTCGCCAGCTGGTGGGAGACCTTGACCCTGTCCCAGAGTCGGACCGTGACTTGGGTCCACTGAGCTGTCTGCATGTGCAAGCGGGCTAGGGGTGTGACATGGACCATCGAGGCCATGTGTCCCAGCAGGCGGAGGAGAAGGCGAGCTGGCACCATTCTGCGATGTCTGACCTCCCCTGCCAAGTGTTTGAGGCATTCTGCCCTGTTCTGAGGGAGGAGGGCTATGGCCCGCACCGAGTCCAGCTGTGCACCGATGAACTCTAGGTCTTGCACCAGAAAGAGATATGATTTGGGGTAGTTGATGACTAACCCCAGGTGCTGCAGGAAGAGGATGGTACGTTCTGTGCCCTGAATAGCCTCTGCTACTGTGCTGCCTCTGATGAGCCAGTTGTCCAAGTAGGGGAAGACAAACACCCCTTGTAAGCGCAAATGAGTGGATACCACTGCTAGGCACTTTGTGAACACTCTTGGCAAGAAGGCCAGGCCGAAAGGAAGTACCCTGCATTGGTAGTGGCCTCCGCCTACCATGAATCTCAGGTATTGCCGGTGAGATGGGTGGACCAGGATGTGAGTGTAGGTATCCTTTAGGTCCAAGGAGCAAAGCCAGTCTCTCAAGTGGAGGTACGGCAGCAGTGTCCTAAGGGAGAGCATTTTTAACGTCTCCCTCACCAGGAACTTGTTCAGGTCTCTGAGGTCCAGGATGGGCCCGATTCCCACAGTTCTTTTGGGGAAAAGAAAGTACCTTGAGTAGAAGCCCTTGCCTCAGAGGATCTGGGGAACAGGCTCTACTGCCCTGTTCCTTAGTAGACCTGCTAGCTCTGAGAGCAAGAGGGCCTGGTGAAGGAGAGGTCGCACTGGCTCTCCTGAAAAATGCCCTGGAGGTGGCAGCTAGAAGTGGAGGTGGTAACCCTCCATCACCCAGAGCACCCACTGGACCAAGGTGACCTCGGGCCGCTTGTGGGTTTAGAGTGCTAGGCGGCCCCCTGGGGCTGGTGAGGGTCTCCCAGGAGGAGGGAGGCCCCACCCTCGGAGTCAAAAGCTCCCACCAGGTGGAGCAGGATCTGGTGTCTGTGGTTTGAGAGCTTTCTGATTCCTGAGCATGTGTCCCTGGCACTTGGGCTGGGATTTCTGCTGCTGCCTCTGGCTTGGGAAAGCTTGGTAGTGGTGACTCTGATGGAAAGGGCCCTTCTTCCTTCAGAAAGTTGGCCTTTTCACCAAGGGTTTTTTTTTTACGGGGAAGGGTAGAGGTCGTCTTTGAGAGCCTCTGCCTGGTCATCACCTCGACCTTAATCTCAGCTGCCTTGTCGGCCATAGGTTTCCCAAATAGGTTCTCCCCGGTGCAGGGGACATTCAGCAGCTTTTCCTGGATCCATTGCTTGACGTCTGCAGCCAGGCCTGGCACTAAGCACCGATGCCTGCAGCTGCTGCCCGGGCTGCAGCCTCAAACCCATTGTAGGGGCCAGGGACAGGAACTTAGAGCAGTCCTGAATGGTGGCAACCAAGGGACTGCTACTTCTGGAGAGAAATCTGCTATTGTAAGTATTTACTTCTGGGAATTTTTCTAAATCTTGGGGAAAAAGGAATTCTTTAGATTAAAGCTGACTAATCTGTGAACCCAGTGTATTCGTTAAATCAGTCAGGGCCTACTAGCAGCAAAGAGCTTTCAGTTTAAATTTAAAACACAGCAGAGAACTTTCTGGTTAAATTTAGACCCCAAGACTCCCTCTATGCAAGCAAAGGCTGTGAGATTCCCCCTGGAAATTGGTCACAAATTACCTTAGAAGCACAGGACAGGTACTGTGTAGCAGCCAACTTTTAATAAGTCTTCTTTCCCTCCCCGACACCCACCCACCCCTGGGATAATCATAGCTTTGTAGGTGCTTAAACCTCTTAAAGGAAAGGAGGTGCCATATTCGCTCTCAGGTGCAGCTGTTTATCCTCATCAGGCATACATTAAGGACCTGAGATTAAGCTTCAGGTGAACAAAGTACATTAAACATATTAGGTGTAATTTTATTAGTATAAGTATCCCCAGCAATCCTTAGTAAGTATCTAAACTTAAATATCTAAACACAACCATAAAATTAAGATGCAGTCCAGCAGAGAGATGGAGGCCTTCCAATCTTTTACATTGAAACATAGAAACATGACGACAGAAAAAGACCACATGGCCTATCTAGTCTGTCCTTCCATAACAACAACTACAAAAGTCCACTTTTTACCTTTAGAGATCCTCTGTGTTGGTCCCATGCTTTTTTGAATTCAGTTACTGTCCTCATCTTTACCACCTCCACTGGGAGACTATTCCATGGATCCACTATTCTTTCCGTAAAGAAATATTTCCGCATATCACTCCTGAATCTATCTCCCTTCACCCTCATCCCATGTCCCCTCATAGCAGAACTTGCTTTCAATTGAAAGAGGTTCTCTCCCTGAACATTTAAGCCACGGAGGTATTTAAACATCTCAATCATATCACCTCTATCCCGCCTTTCCTCTAAGGTGTACATATTAAGATCCTTAAGTCTGTCCTCATATGCTTTATAATGAAGCCCACTAATCATTTTAGTAGCCACCCTCTACACCGACTCCATCCTGTTCACATCCTTTTGAAGGTGCGGTCTCCAGAATTGCACACCATACTCCAAATGAGGTCGCACCAAAGACTTATACAGAGGCATTATCACCTCCTTTTTTCTGCTAGCCATTCCTCTTCGTATGCACCCAAGCATCGTTCTAGCTTTTGCCATCGCCTTTTCTACCTGTTTAGCTACTTTAAGATCATCAGACACAACCACACCTAGGTCCCGCTCTTCTTTAGTGGACAAAAGTACTTCACCTCCTATACTATATTGCTCCCTTGGATTGCTGCAGCCCAAATGCATGACCTTACATTTTTTAACATTAAATCCCAGCTGCCAAATTCTAGACCATTCTTCAAGCTTAGCTAGATCCCTCCTCATGTTATCTACACCTTCCTGGGTGTCTACTCTATTGCAGATTTTGGTATCATCTGCAAAGAGGCAAACCTTACCCGACAGCCCTTCCGCTATATCACTAACAAAGATGTTAAAAAGAATCGGACCAAGGACAGATCCCTTAGTGCCACATATATGATTTTTTCCCAGTTGGTGAGGGGTCTTATGTGTGCACTAGGTGCAAGGAGCTCTTTGCTCTCAGGGAACGAGTCCAATATCTAGAGGCTAGAGTAGCAGACTTGGAGGACATTAAGACAGAGAGGTACATAGACGAGACCTACAGGGATATAGTCCTAAAGTCCCAGCTCCACTCTGGCAGCATCCCTGTTGCCATGGAGGAGAGAGGTCACGTGACAGGAGAGACGTCCCTGGTGTGCAGGAAGTGATCCTGTAGCTAGGACCTGTCCTCCAAGTGATGTAAAACCCTCTAAAACCAAGGAAGTTTCTCCAGGGTCACGTGCCCATGAGGGAAGGGCTAGGACAGCCGTTATAGTTGGTGATTCGATCATTAGGTATGTAGATAGCTGGGTGTCTGGTGAACGTGAGGATCGCCTGGTAACATGCCTGCCTGGGGCGAAGGTAGCAGACCTCACGCATCACCTAGACAAGTTCTTAAATAGTGCTGGGGAGGAGTCTGCTGTCTTGATACATGTCGGTACCAATGTCATAGGAAAATGTAGTAGGAATTTAGGCTTTTAGGTAGGAAGTTGAAATCCAGAACTTAGAAACATTGAAACATAGAAATATGACGACAGAAAAAGACCACATGGCCTATCTAGTCTGTCCTTCCATATCAACTACAACAGTCCCCCTTTCTTCCTTTAGAGATCCTCTGTGTTTGTCCCATGCTTTTTTGAATTCAGTTACTATCCTCATCTCTACCACATCCACTGGGAGACTATTCCACGGATCCACCACTCTTTCCGTTCACAAATATTTCCGCATATCACTCCTGAATATATCCCCCATCACCCTCATCCCATGACCCCTCGTAGCAGAACTTGCTTTCAATTGAAAGAGGCTCTCTCCCTGAACATTTATGCCACGGAGGTATTTAAACATCTCAATCATATCACCTCTATCCCGCCTTTCCTCTAAGGTGTACATATTAAGATCCTTAAGTCTGTCCTCATATGCTTTATAATGAAGACCACTAACCATTTTAGTAGCCACCCTCTGCACCGACTCCATTTTGTTCACATCCTTTTGAAGGTGCGGTTTCCAGAATTGCACACTATACTCCAAATGAGGTCGCACCAAAGACTTATACAGAGGCACTATCATCTCCTTTTTTCTGCTAGCCATTCCTCTCTGTATGCATCCAAGCATCCTTCTAGCTTTTGCCGTCACCTTTTCTACCTGTTTAGCTACTTTAAGATCATTAGACACAACCACGCCTAGGTCCCACTCTTCTTTAGTGGACAAAAGTACTTCAATCCCTATACTTTATTGCTCCCTTGGATTGCTGCAGCCCAAATGCATGACCTTACATTTTAACATTAAATCCCAGCTGCCAACTTCTAGACCATTCTTCAAGCTTAGCTAGATCCCTCCTCATGTTATCTACACCTTACTGGGTGTCTATTCTATTGCAGATTTTAGTATCATCCGCAAAGAGGCAAACCTTACCTGACAGCCCTTCCGCTATATCACTAACAAAGATGTTAAAAATAAATCGGACCAAGGACAGATCCCTGGGGCACACCACTGGTAACATCCTTCTCCTCAGAGTGAGCTCCATTTACCTGTACTCTTTGTCGCCTCCCACACAACCAATTTCTAACCCAAGCAGTAACTTTAGGGTCCATCCCTAGGGTGCTCAGTTTGTTTATAAGTCTCCTGTGAGGAACAGTGTCAAAGGCTTTACTGAAAGCACAGTTACTTACCTGTAACAGGTGATCTCTGGGAACAGCAGGAATTAGTCCTCACATATGGGTACGTCGGTACCGACGGAGCCTGCGCGGGAAAGCTCCCCAGCCTTTCAGATGAAAGGCATTTGGGGCCTCCCACTGCACATGCGCGCTGCCTTCCCGCCTTCCTGACCAGCTCTCCTCAGTTCGAGTTTATAGCTGAGACAATAGAGAGAGGAAAGGAAGATAGATAGAAGATACAACTCCTAGGGGAGGAGGGTGGGTTGTGAGGACTAATTCCTGCTGTTCCCAGAGATCACCTGTTACAGGTAAGTAACTGTGCTATCTCCAGGAACAAGCAGGAATAAGTCCTCACATATGGGGACTCCCTAGCTGAGATGCCTGGGAGATCCCCTTCCAAGGGTAAACCATCTTCGCATGGATCTCAGGCATCCATCCAGGGAAGGTGGGCAGGAGTTGTTTAAGTATGGAACAGGTGTTTGAGGACAGCCTGACCAAACAAGGCATCCCGGCGGGAGTCCTTGTCCAAGCAGTAATGGGTTGTGAAGGTATGAACCGAGGCCCAAGTGGCTGCTCGACAGATCTGATCTATGGACACAGAGTGAAGATGAGCCATAGAAGTGGCCATGGCTCGCACATTGTGAGCGGTGACATGGCCTTCCAGAAATACACTGAGCAATCCAATTGGAAAGTGTACGTTTGGTGACTGGAAGTCCCAAATGAGAAGGATCAAAAGCCACGAAAAGTTGGGAAGACTTTCGATGTGGCTGAGTCCTGTTGAGGTAAAAGGCGAGAGCTCTTTTACAGTCAAGAGTATGAAGGTTCCTCTCTGCACTGGATGCATGAGGAGCCGGGAAAAAAACAGGTAGATATACTTCTTGATTAAGATGAAAAGGCGAGACCACTTTAGGCATAAAGTGGGGATTCGTCCTAAGGACCACCTTATCATGATGAAATCTGGTATAAGGTGGATTAGCCACCAAAGCCTGCAGTTCACTGATGCGGCGAGCCGAAGTGACTGCAATAAGGAAAAGAACCTTCCAGGAAAGAAATTTCAGGGAGGTAGAAACCAACGGTTCAAAAGGTGGCTTCATAAGTTGACCCAGAACTAGATTCAAGTCCCATGCTACCGGAGGAGGTCAGATGGGAGGCTTAGTGAGGGTCAAGCCTCTCATGAATCTTGCAATAAGAGGATGAGAGGAGACAGGTTGTCCATTTATAGGTTTTAAGGATGCTGCAATAGCACTTAAATGGACTCGTACTGAATTCGTCTTGAGGCCTGCATTGGAAAGATGCAGGAGATAGTCTAGTAGAGAATTCAAAGGAAGTGCTAGAGGGTCAAGACCCTGTTGCGCACACCAAATGGAAAAACGTTTCCATTTGAAAGCATAGGAACGCCTAGTAGAGGGTTTCCTAGAGGCATGAAGGATATCTTTCACTGGTTGGGAAAGATTAAACTCATGAAGGCTTAAGCCTTCAGTAACCAAGCTCGGAGATGTAGGGACTTGGGGTTTGGGTGCCACAAAGTCCCCTGCTCCTGAGACAGAAGGTCTGGTGCAGCTCCCAGGTCCAGGGAGGAGCCCTGGGAGAGCTGTAGAAGGAGAGGGAACCACACTTGGCGTGGCCAGCGTGGAGCAATGAGGATCATGGATCCGTGATCCCTCTGAAGTTTGAACAGAGTCTTGGGAATCAAAGGAATGGGTGGAAAAGCGTACAGGAATTCCTGACCCCAATGTAGTAGAAAGGCATCGTTGGCCTGAGCTCCCTGACACGGAGTCCTGGAACAGAACCGGGGAAGTTTGGCATTCCACGGACTTGCAAAGAGGTCTATGTCCGGGGTCCCCCATTCCTGAAAGATTCGGCGTATCTGGTCCATATGCAGGGACCATTCGTGTGGGAGCAGAACTCGGCTGAGTCTGTCTGCCCGAGAGTTTTGAACTCCTGGAAGATATACTGCCAGAAGATGAATTTGATGCTCTCTGGCGAAGGCCCATAATCTGAGAGCTTCGTTGCAAAGCGACAGAGAGCCTGTCCCTCCTTGTTTGTTGACATAGAACATGGCTACCTGATTGTCTGTTTGTACTAGGACAGTCAGGTTGACAAGGAGGGTGTGGAAGACTGTGAGGGCAAGGAAGATTGCTCGCAGTTCCAGAATGTTGATGTGAAGGGTGGTCTCCTGAGGAGACCAGGTGCCCTGAGTGGAGAGGTGTTGGAGATGAGCTCCCCACCCTATGTGGGAGGCATCTGTTGTGAGGGTTGCTTGGGGCAACGAAGGTTGGAAGGGGATCCCCAACAACAGATTTTTGGAGGATGTCCACCACTGGAGAGACCAAAACAGTCGTTTTGAGGTGAGTATTTGGTCTGAGAGCAGTCCTGATGCTTGAGACCACTGGGTGGCCAAGGTCCATTGAGCTGCTCTCATATGAAGACGAGCGTAGGGCACCACGTGTACCGTGGAGGCCATGTGGCCCAGAAGTTGCAGCATTTCTCTGGCTGACAAGTGACTTCTGGACTGAGCCTGGGAGGCCAAGCTTATTAGCCTTTGGCCTCGGACCAGAGGGAGGTAGGCCCTTGCAGTGGTGGAGTCCAATTGGGCCCCTATGAATTCCAGAGACTGAGTTGGGATTTGGGAATGTTTACCACAAGTCCCAGATATTGAAGAATACGCCTTGTGCGGTCCAGAGAAATCTGGGCTTCTGACTGAGATGGAGCTCGGATGAGCCAGTCGTCCAGATATGGGAAGACAAAGATTCCCATGCCTCTTAGAAATGCGGCTACGACTGCCATGCATTTTGTGAAGACTCTTGGAGCAGAGGCCAGACCGAAGGGTAGTACTCTGTACTGGAAATGTTTTCCCTGGAACAGAAATCTTAGATATTTTCTGTGGGATGGATGGATGAGTATATGAGTGTACGCATCCTTGAGATCTAGAGAACAAAGCCAATCCTGACTCTGAAGGTATGGAAGGAGAAGGCCCAGAGAGAGCATTTTGAATTTCTCCTTGAATAGAAACCTGTTCAATTCTCTCAGATCTAGGATAGGTCTGAAGCCCCCTGTCTTCTTTGTTATGAGAAAGTAAGGGGAGTAGAAACCTAACCCCTGTTGTGGAGGAGGAACCTCCTCTATTGCCCCTTGGGCAAGGAGAGAAGAGACTTCCTGACCCAACAGGGTCAGAAGAGATGGGGGAGAACTGAATTGCCTCACCATGGTATGGGGAGGAAGGCTGGAGAAATGAAGTTTGTAGCCCTCCCTGATAATAGAGAGGGTCCATTGCTCTGATGTGATTTGTTCCCATCTGGGAGCAAAATGAGCTAGCCTTCCAGGAATGGTGAGGGGCTCTGGTTGTTCTAGAGCCAGAAACGGCAAGTTCTCTAGAGGCAAGTCAAAACCCCTGAGGGGGTTGAGCCTGCTGGGGTGTAGCAGACACTGCAGGCTTTGACTTTACCTGCTTAGATTGTTGACGCTTAGCCGCAAAGCGAGGCTGAGCAGATTGCTGGCCAGTATTTGTGGGAAATCTGGCCTTCTTATAGTAAGGCCTTTTAAAAGACTTCTTTTTGGCAGGGGTAGAAGTAGACTTGGAAAGTCTATCTAGAGTGGCATTTTCTGCATCCACTTGAGCAGCTTTAATTTGCCAGTCTTCCCCAAATAAGTTCTCACCGGTACAGGGCAGATTCCTGAGGCCATCTACAACCCAGGGTTCTAGGTCAGAAGCCTGGAGCCAAGCGAGACGTCGGGCTGCAATAGCAATTCCCGAAGCTCTGCCTGCAACCTCAAAGGAATCAAAGGCTGCCCTGTTGGAGAACTTGGAGACCTCTGAAAGTTGTGTCACCATAGAAAAGAAGTCCGCCCTTTGATCATCAGGGATAAAGGGGGCAAAATTCTGTATCTTTAGGGCAAGTTGTCCAAGAAACATGCCCATATAAAGGCTATAAGAATTGATCCTGGCTATAAGCATACTAGACTGGAACATCTTTCTTCCAAAAGAGTCCAGGGTCTTACATTCTCGCCCTGGAGGGGTAGAAGAATGCCTTTTAGGACTCTATTTTCTTCATGGCAGACTTCACCACAATAGAGTGGTGAGGCAGCTGAGTTTTCTGGAACCCAGGAGAAGGAGGGACCCGATACATGGTGTCCAACCTACGGGAATGGGGAGACAGTGTTAAAGGAGTCTCCCACAAATCCATCAAGTGTTCTTGAAGGATTTCATGGATAGGCAGAGTGACTGCCTCTTTAGGAGCTTTAGAATATCCTAAAATATCCAATTTTTTTGATCTGGGTTCTTTTTCAGAAGATGTAGCAATAGAAAGTGCTTTAGCTACATCAACAATGAAATCCTGAAAGGATAAATCCTCTGGAGGAGACATCCTCCTCTTTGGAGAAGAGGGCTCCTCAGGAAGAGTAAGCTCAGCAGAGTCATCAGAGGAATTGAATTCATCACAAGAATCTGAGTAATCCTTCTGTGCTTCCAATGTACGATACGCATACCGATCGGTATCGACATCGGGCGTATCGGGCATGGGATCGGTACCGGGCGAAAGCCTGAATCCGGCATGCGGAACCGATCGACGCTTGGAAGTCGATGGTCTCGGTTCCGGTGTGGATACCGGAACCGGGGCCGGTACCGATGGAATCGGTACCGAGGGCGTCGCAGCCTTAATGAATGCCAGAACGGCCTGCTGCATGGTCTGGACAGTATTGCCCATAGACGCCACTACTGCCTGGATGTCGGTACCGGTATGGGCCGGTACCCCAGAGCAGTCCAACAGGTGATCGGTCGAGGCCGTGCCATCGATGTCAACCTGTGACCCCATGATTGCTTTGGAGGCCGGAACCTCCCGCCGGGGTTTTTTGGCCTGGGCAGAATCCTCGAACTCAAAATTGAGAGCCTCTCGATCTTTAGAAAGAGATTTGCTTTTAGAGGATTTGCCCACAGAAGTTTTGGTTACCTGAGATCCATCCGGAGAGGAAGACCTGGATGACTGTGATGCTTCTGAAGGAAACAGCACATGGAGCTTGTTGGCCCGGTTCTGCAAACCACGTTTAGACATCTGGGTGCAGGATGGGCAGTCCGGTATGGAGTGGTCAGGTCCCAAACATTTGAGACACCATTCATGGGTGTCTGTGACAGAAATGACAGCACTGCACTTGGTACATTTTTTAAAACCAGGGACTGGCTTCTCCATGAGGAGAATTTGTGTAGGCCTTAAGGCCTAACAACAGTTACCAAGCTGTGCTGAAGAAAAATAAAAAAGTCTTTTTTTTTTTTTTTATAAAGAAAGAAAGAGAGACCGGCGGTACCGGTTTCGGTATGGGGAAGGCAGGTACGCGGTCTAAAGAAAACAAACAAATTTCACAATTTCTTCAGCGGTGACAGGAACACGACCTGCTGGCTCCGCGGAAAAAAGAGAAACTGAGGAGAGCTGGTCAGGAAGGCGGGAAGGCAGCGCGCATGTGCAGTGGGAGGCCCCAAAAGCCTTTCATCTGAAAGGCTGGGGAGCTTTCCCGCGCAGGCTCCGTCGGTACCGACGTACCCATATGTGAGGACTTATTCCTGCTTGTTCCTGGAGATATCTAAATACACCACATCTAGGGCTCTCCCTCGGTCCAACTCCCTGGTTACCCAATCAAAGAAATCAATCAGATTTGTCTGACAAGACCTGCCTCTGGTGAATCCTTGCTGCCTTGGATCCTGTAATCCGCTGGACTCCAGAAACCTCACTATTTTCTCTTTCAGAAGCGTTTCCAATAATTTACTCACCACCGAAGTTAAACTTACTGGCCTGTAGTTTTCAACCACATCCTTACTTCCGCTTTTGTGTAAAGGCACCACATGAGCCTCTCTCCAGTCCTTTGGCACCACTCGAGATTCCAATGAGGCACTGAATAGGTCAGTCAGTGGAGCTGCTAGAACATCCCCAAGTTCCCTCAGTATTCTAGGGTGTATCCCATCTGGTCCCATCGCTTTGTCTACTTTGTTGGGCTAGTTTCTTATGAACACAGTCTTCTGAAAATTGTTCAAGATGTCCCTTGCTTCTGTTCCTGTTTGTGGGTGTTTTCTGAGGTCCTGCTCCTGGTTCTTCATCTGTGAACACAGAACAGAAATATTTGTTAAGCAATTCTGCTTTATCCTCATCAGCTTCTACATATTCCTCCCCTTCACCCTTGAGTCTGACAATACCACTTTTGCCCTTCCTCTTCTCACTAACACATCTGAAAAATGTCTTATCCCCCCATTTTATTGCACTGGCCATTTCCTCCTCTTTTTGAATCTTTCCTGACTACTTTGCCAGCTTCTCTAAATTTTTCCAAATATAGATGCCTGTCTTCCTCTCTCTGTGATCTCTTGTATTTCATGAAGGCCTCCCTCTTTTTCTTCACATTTTCAGCTACTTCTTTCGAAAGCCATAGCGGTCTCCTTTTCCTTTTAGCTTTATTTACCATTTTAACAAAAAGGTTTGTTGCCCTTAAAATATCCCCTTTCAGTTTTGCCCACTATTTTTCTACATCCCTCAGCTGTTCCCATCCCGCTAACGACTCCCTGAAGTATTGGCCCATCCTGGCAAAGTTAGTCTTCCTAAAGTCTAAGACCCTCATCTATGAATGGATTTTAACAGCCCTAGTCCTAATACTGAACCACACCATCTGGTGATCACTGAATGCAAAATGATCTCCCACTATTTATTTATTTATTTAACTGTATTTATATGCCGCCTTATCATACAATCAAGGCGGAAAAAGAAACAAAACAGACAAAAACATAATGAGAGTGAAAGATATACAGGAATGAGATAAATGATTTGTAAGACAAATATGATCATTAAAACAAATAATCATTGAACATTGCACATTCATCATTATCACAAGACATGTGCTAAACTACAATGTAATATAGAATAAAATATCATATGATACTATAAACTACTTAAAAAACTTTACGTGGTGGGAATGTATGTCAGACAATTACGATATAGGTCCATAATGCTCAATGAAAAGCAAAGTTTTTAACAGTTTACGGAAGTCTTTAAGTTCAGTTGATGATCTCAATTCGTCTGGTAGAGAATTCCAGATTATTGGGGAAGCCAAACAAAATGCTCTCTGCAATATCCTTTCGCAAAGTTTTGAAATTAAAAGAAGAGCTTACTCTGTGAGAAGTTCCCTTTCTTCTTGGTCTGGAGCTGGGGGCAAGAAGAATGAGGGAGTGGAGACTGTTAGCTGATATATGATGTTTTATTTTGAAAATGTTAATTATTGTTTTATATTTTATGCGTAAACGGATTGGGAGCCAATGAAGATCCTTCATAACTGGAGTAATGTGGTCATGGATAGATGTTCCAGATATAATACGGGCTACGGTATTCTGTGCTAATTGAAGAGGTTTAAGAGTTTGCAGCGTTATACCAAGGAAGATGGGATTGCAAAAATCCAGTAACGGAGTAATTAGTGCCTGACATACAGTACGAAAAAGGTCAGAGGCAAGAAGTGGTTTTAGTCTTCTTAAAATTCTCATTCTAAAATACGCATTTTTGATTGTTTTATTCATGTGGGCTTTAAGATTTAATTCACTTTCACCAAGTCCAGTATGGCCCCTTCACGTGTGCGGTCTGTTACCAATTGCTTGAATAGTTCTCCCTGTAGAGAATCCAGGATCTCTTTACTTCTAGATGATACTGCAGCAGGAATGTGCCAATCAACATCTGGCATATTGAAATCCCCTATCAGTAGCACTTCCCCTTTCCTAGCAATGCTGCGCATGTCTTCAATTAACTCTGTCGACCTCTTCCACTTGTGAGGGAGGTCTGTATATCACGCCAATGCAAATAGATTTCTCTTTTCCTCTTTCTAGTTTAACCCACAATGCCTCCTCTCTCCCTTTTAAGCTCTGTAATTCCAAAGCTTTAATATTATTTTTTACATATAATGCCACTCCTCCTCCCCTTCTTCCTACCCTGTCCTTTCTGAATAAGGTTTAGCCAGGTATAGTTACATCCCACTCATGGTTTTCTGTGAACCATGTTTCTGTAACTGCCACTAAATCCAAGTCGGCCACTCCCACCAAAGCTTCAACATCAGGGATCTTATTTCCCATGCTACGGGCATTTATACACACTGCTTTCCATATGTTAACCCCATTACCCATTTCGATAAAGATATTTAATGTATCACTTACCTGGGAGCTTTCACTTACCTGGGGGCTTTCTTCACCCATCCCCAACGAATCTAGTTTAAAGCCCTCTTCAGTAGATTAGCCAGTCTACTACTTAAGACGCGTTGACCTTTCTTGGACAGATGGATGCCATCTCTGCTCTGCAACCCTTGGAACAGCATCCCATGGTCTAGGGAACCAAAACGCTCTCGATGACACCATCCATGCAGCCATGCATACATCTCCAGGATGTGAGCCTCTCTGCCTTGGCCTTTACCCTCAACAGGGAGAATTGAAGAGAACTCCACCTGTGCACCGATCTCTTCACCCTCCGTCTCAGAGCCATGAAGTCACTTTTGATATGCTCAGAGGGATACCTGGCAGTATCATTTGTTCCGATATGGATTATAAACATTGGGTAATAGTCAGTGAGCTTGATGAGTCTCGGCAAACTCTCCATAACATCTTGGATTTTGGCACCAGGCAGACAGCATACCTCTCTGGACATCAAGTCTGGTCAGCAGATGGACACCTCAGTACCCCTCAGAAGAGAGTCACCAACCACCACTACCCTTCATTTCCTTGTGGTCACTGATTCTGCAACTTTGGGGTACTTGAGCTCTGGTTCTTCCCTTTCCAGGGATGCTTTCACCTCCTCCACTTCCAGGGCTGCATAATGGCTCTCCAATTCAAGGGCTGGAGAAGTTGGATTGGTGATTCTGCAGCCCTTGGTGACTTGTGTCCAACCTTCGTCATTCTGTTGGCACCCATCTTCTCTGCTGGAGAGCTTGGTTGCTGCAAGAAGCATCTCATCAATGTACTTCTCACTGTCTTGAATGCTCCTCAGCCTCGCCACCTTCCAGGGTAGCCCTGTCCAAAATGCTTCTCATTCCACGTGCAGGACCCAAAAGGCAGGCGGAGCTCTGGAGTCTCAATGCGTGGATGAGATTATGGTGCAAGGAGGAGGGTTTTGGATTTGTTAGGAACTGGGGAACATTCTGGGGGAAGGGGGGACGCTTCCAAAGTGATGGGCTTTACCTTAACCGGGATGGAACCAGGCTGCTGGCATTAACCTTTAAAAAGGAGATAGAGCAGCTTTTAAACTAGATAATACGGGAAAGCCGAAAGTCGCCCAAGAGAGTATGGTTCGGATCAATGTATCCTTGAAGGATACTACCAAAAGAATGAAGTTAGGGCATATCAGCAGAGAGGTTCCAATAAAGACAAAAGTAGCCAAAATGCCCTTCAGTATAGAACAGACAGAGCTTAAATATTCCAAATTACCCCTGCCTACCGATAGATTAATATGAATAAAATAGTCTCTAAAACGCTTGTATGCAAATGCTAGAAGTCTAAAAAATAAGATGGGAGAGTTAGAATATATAGCACGAAGTGAGAGGTTAGATATAGCACAGTTACTTACCTGTAACAGGTGATCTCTGGGAACAGCAGGAATAAGTCTTCACATATGGGGGTATCGTCGGTACCGACGGAGCCTGCACGGGAACGCTCCCCAGCGTCCAGTAAGAAAGCTTTTGGGAGCATCCCACAGTGCCTGTGCGCTGCCTTCCCGCCTTTCCCAACTGCCTCTCTCCAGTTCGAGTTTTAAAGCTGAGACAAAGAGAGAGAGAGAGGAAAGGAAAGATAGATAGAGAGATACAACTCCTAGGAGAGGTGTGTGGGTTGTGAAGACTTATTCCTGCTGTTCCCAGAGATCACCTGTTACAGGTAAGTAACTGTGCTATCTCCAGGACCAAGCAGGAATGAGTCTTCACATATGGGGACTCCCTAGCTAGAGATGCCAGGGAGAGACCCCATGGTTGTGTGCCCTTGCAGAGGGCTCCACCTCTCCCCATGGATCTCTGGCATCCGACCAGGGTAGGTGGGTAGGAGTTGATTAGGAATGGAACAGGTGTTTGAGGACAGCCTGACCAAACGAGGCATCCCGGCGGGAGTCCTTGTCCAAACAGTAATGGGCTGTGAAGGTATGAACCGAGGCCCAGGTGGCCGCTCGACAGATTTGGTCGATGGACACAGAGTTTAGATGAGCCTTTGAGGCTGCCATGGCTCTCACATTGTGAACTGTGACATGGCCCTCCAGAGAAAGAGTAGTTACTCACCTGTAAGAGGTGTTCTCCAGGAGCAGCAGGAATCAGTCCTCACTTATGGGTGACGTCGGCGCCGACGGATCCCTCGCGGAGCAATTTTCCCCAGCTTTCGAAGAAAGCCTTTGGGAATTGCAGCGCGCATGCGCGGTCCCCTTCCCGCCCAAGGATGCCATCTTGCTCAGTCTGATGACATAGCGAAAAGACAGCAAAAAAGTTAGCAAAACATATAAAAAGAATGACCAACTCCAAGGGGAGGAGGGAAGGTAGTGAGGACTGATTCCTGCTGCTCCTGGAGAACACCTGTTACAGGTGAGTAACTACTCTTTCTCCAGGACCAAGCAGGAAGTCAGTCCTCACTTATGGGCCTCCCAAGCTTAAGGCTACCGGAGGCCTCAAGCCGAAGAATGAGCTCCCTCTAGCTCAACAGTACAGAAGGAAGGAATCTTCTCTGAATACGGATCCGGCCGGTAGCCCAACACCAGGGCCGGAGGGTAGGAGTTGCCTAAACCTCAAAGAGATTGTGGAGGACTGCCTGTCCGAAAGCACTGTCCCTGCGGGATTCCCTCTCCAGGCAGTAATGAGCCGCAAAAGTCTGGCTGGAAGACCAAGTAGCGGCCCGGCAGATGTCTGCCAATGGAACAGAGCGGAGGTGAGCCACTGACGCAGCCTTCGCCCTGACACGGTGAGCCGTGACACGACTCTCTAAGGAGAGGCCGGCTGCCCCATAAGCCCAGGCGATACAGTCAGCTACCCAGATGGACAGAGTACGCTTGGAGACAGGTACTCCCAACCGATTGGGGTCAAAAGATACGAAAAGCTGGACAGCTGTTCTATGCTCTCGCGTACGGTCAAGGTAGAAGGATAAGGCTCTTCTACAGTCCAGGGTATGCAGAACAGTTTCAGCTCGGCTGGTATGCGGCCTGGGAAAGAAGGTCGGAAGAACCACCTCTTGATTGATGTGAAAGGGGGAGACCACCTTTGGAAGAAACTTAGGGTGAGTCCGCAAAACTACCCTATTTTTGTAGAACCTAGTGTATGGTGGCTCCGACACTAGGGCCTGTAGTTCACTAACGCGCCTAGCGGAGGTAAGGGCTACCAAGAAGAGAGTTTTCCAGGAGAGGAAACGAAGAGGGCAGGTAGCCATGGGTTCAAAAGGCAGACAGGTAAGCCTTTGCAAGACCACATTGAGATCCCAGTCAGGAGCTGGAGGGCGCAATGGAGGTTTGAGCAGAAGGCGGCCTCTGAGAAAACGCGCCACCAAGGGGTGCGAGGAAAGAGGCTGGCCCTCCACCGGCGAATGATGTGCAGAGAGAGCACTGAGGTGGACTCTGACGGAGTTGGATTTGAGGCCTAGATCGGAGAGGTGTAGCAAGTATTGCAGCACCACCGATACTAAGCAGGCGAAGGGGTCCTCAGAACGCTGAGAACACCAGATCGAGAAGCGACGCCATTAAAGGGCGTAAGATTTCCAGGTGGAAGGTCGCCGAGACGCCAGGACAACAGCTTCCACTTCCGGAGGAAGCAGGAGCGGAGCTAGGACTACCCTTTCAGCAACCAGGCCATCAGATGAAGGGCCCGGAGGTTGGGGTGCAGAAGAGTACCCTGATCCTGGGTCAGGAGATCGGGCTGAAACCCCAGAGGAAGAGGGGTGTCCACCGCCAGCTGTAGGAGCAGAGGGAACCAGGGTTGTCTCGGCCACCTGGGCGCTACCAGGATCACGGAGGCCTTGTCCTGGACAACTTTGAACAGCGTCCGGGACACAAGTGGCGTGGGAGGAAAGGCATACAGTAGGCCCGTGGACCACGAGATGAGGAAAGCATCCGGCGCTACTCTGAGAGGATGCGGGTGCCGGGAGCAGAACCTGGGAAGTTGCCGGTTCAGAGGACTGGCAAAGAGATCCACGGTGGGGAAGCCCCACCGGCGGAAGATCTTCTGGACAACTACGGGGTTTAACCTCCATTCGTGTGGCTGCAGAATCCGGCTCAGTTTGTCGGCAAGGCAATTTTCCTGCCCGGGCAGGTAAACAGCCTTGAGGAGGATGTCGTGGTGGACTGCCCAAGAGCACAGTCTCCGAGCCTCCTGACACAGAAGGAGGGAGCCCGTGCCCCCGTGTTTGTTCACGTAGAACATGGCAACCTGATTGTCCGTCTGTACCAGTACAGACTGACGAGAAGTGAGGTGAGAGAAGGTCCGCAGAGCTAGGAGGATCGCCCGCAGCTCCAGGAAGTTTATCTGCTGAGCAGCCTCCCAAGGAGTCCAAAGGCCTTGAGTGCATGTTCCCTGGCAATGCGCTCCCCATCCCAGGAGAAAGGCATCTGTCGTTAGCACTTGGGAAGGTGGAGGAGACTGAAAGGTCATGCCGAGTACCAGATTGGGCAGGTGAAGCCACCATTGCAGAGAGGAGACCAGGCGGTCGGAGATCTGTATTAAGTCCGTCAGGCTCCCTGTGGCCTGATGCCATTGAGTGCGAAGGCTCCACTGAGCAGGTCTCATATGCAGACGGGCATTCGGAGTGACATGGACCGTGGAGGCCATATGACCGAGCAGTTGCAGGAATTGTCTGGCAGAGACCGGTGACGCACTGTGGAACCTGCCGGCCAGAGCCATGAGCCTGTTGGCCCGTTCCAGAGGCAAGAAGGCACGAGCCTGCAAAGTGTCCAGCCGTGCTCCTGTGAATTCGAGGTCCTGAGAGGGGAGCAAAGTGGACTTTTCGAAGTTTATGACGAAGCCCAAGTGCTGAAGCAGAGCCACTGTGCGTCGAGTGGCCTGAGTGACCTCTAGGGAAGACTGTGCCCGTATGAGCCAGTTGTCCAGGTAGGGGAAGACGAAGAGGCCTTGAAGCCTCAGGAAGGCTGCCACCACTGCCAGGCATTTCGTGAACACCCTGGGAGCGGAGGATAGGCCAAAGGGCAGTACGCGGTACTGATAATGATTCCCTGCCACCACAAATCTTAGATATTGCCGGTGGTCTGGATGAATAAGGATGTGAGTATAAGCATCCTTTAGATCCAAGGAGCATAGCCAATCTCCCTGCTGGAGGTAGGGCAGTAGGATTCCAAGGGTAAGCATTTTGAACTTTTCCCGCTGCAGGAACTTGTTGAGGTTGCGTAGGTCCAGGATGGGTCTGAGGCCTCCTGTCCTTTTTGGTATCAGGAAGTACCTTGAATAAAACCCGTGACCCCACAGGTGGTGGGGCACTGGCTCCACAGCCTGTTCCTGAAGCAGACTTTGCAGCTCCTGAAGGAGTAAGTCCCTGTGCAGAGGGGGTCTCTGAGGCTCCCCTGGAAAGTAGGAGGGAGGCACCTGGTGAAAATGTAAGAGGTAGCCCTTTTGAACCACCTGCAGCACCCAGGAATCAGATGTTATGGCTGACCACCTGTGGGCAAAGTGGGTCAGCCAGCCCCCCGTGCTGAGCGAAGGCTGCAGAGGGGGAGAGGCTATGCTGGCATAGTCAAAAACCCCCACCCTGCTGAGCAGGGGCCTGTGTAGTGGGTTTGGGGGCCTTCTGCCTACGGGACCCATTACCCTGTCCCTTAGCCTGCTGGCCCTGATGGGGAGCTGCTGAGGTTTGATATTGTGGGTGGTGCTGTTTATAGGCAGACACCTTCCTCGGGTAAAAGGGCTTTTTCCCCGAGCCCTTCCTCTTCTGTGACGGGGCAGAGGTCTTTCTGGATAGGCGAGTTCTGGTGAGAGTCTCGGACTCGAGCTCCGCAGCCTTTTCAGCCATGGGCTTGCCAAAGAGGTTTTCACCCCTGCAAGGGACATCGACCAACTTGTCCTGCACCCATGGCTCGAGGTCGGACGACTGAAGCCAAGCCTGACGGCGAGCACCGATGCCGGCTCCGGCTACTCGAGCCGATGCTTCGAAGCCTTCGTAGGCCGCTCAAGAAATAAACTTCGAGCACTCTCGAATACCCGTGGACAAGGCCTGGAACCTCTGCAAAGGTTCCTCGGAGAGACCAGCAGAGAACCCGGCAATTTCTTTTGCCAGGTCTCGGAGATACATGCCCATATATAGTTGGTATGTCTGGACTCAGCAAGCAAGCATAGAGCCCTGGAAGCACTTCCTACCGAGGGCATCCAGGCTCCGGGCCTCCTTACCCGGAGGCACCGAGGAGTGCATCTTTTGATTCTTAAGTCGATGCATGGCCGATTCCACCACCATAGAGTGGTGTGGTAGTTGAGCCTTCTGGAACCCGGGGCTCTTGCGGACTCGATACATGGAATCGACCCGCTTGCTTAACACCGGCGTCGAGGCCGGGCTCTCCCACATGCGGAAGAGCAGCCGCTCCAGCATCGGAGGAACCGGTACAGTAAAGGCCTCCTTCGGGGGAGAGTCATACTGGAGGGCTTCGATCTCTTCGGCTCGAGGCTCCTCCTCCGGATCCACGGGGAAGGCCAAAGCCTTTGCCATGTCCCTCACGAAATCGGAGAACCGGGTATCCTCCGGGGGTGATCGTCTCCGAGGCTCCGACTCGGGCGAGTCGGAGGGGACGCACCGGGTCTGAAAAGAGCCGAGTGACCCGTCCTCCTCCATGTCCCAGCCCGACTCCTCCGAGGAGGAATCGAGGGGCTCCGAGTGGGCGGGTGCCGAGGACCTCCGCCCCGACGCCGAGGCCGGCGTCGACGACCTCGGTCCCGAACGAGAGGCTGAGGGAGACCTCGGCCGAGGATCGACTCGAGCTCGTATGGACTCGAGGATCGGCTCGGCCTCTGGGGTCGACTTGGACGTCGGCGTCCCGGTGGTCGGGACAGATGTACAGGCGAGGCCAGTCATCAATGCCCGCTGCTGGTCCATGAAGGTAGCGATACTGCTCTCCAAGGCCATCAATCTGAGACCAAACTCAGAAGACCCAGCAGCCTCCGACTCGGGCCCCGACGGCATCGGGCCCGACGTCGGCTCCCTCGGAGGTGAGTCCACGAGGACTACAGTACTCACGTGTCCAGGAGACTCCACTTCGAGACGAGGATGCTTCGCAGGCCTTTCCCCCTCCGAGGACCTGGGGCGGCTGACGGGGCTATGCGACCTGGCCCTCGAGGGACCAGGAGCGTCCTCCGATGCCGCCCTCGCGAGTTTCTTCTTCCAATGATGTTCCCGGGCGGGAGACCCCCGCTCAGAGGAACTCAGACGATGCTCGGGGCCAGAGTCCCGAGATGTCGAAGCCTCTGACGAGGTCCGGGCCCGACCGGACGCGGAGTCAGAGAAGATTCGCTCCTTTTGTGACTGCCGACTCCTCAACGCCTTCGAGGACATTTTGTTGCACGGACCACAACTCATCGAGTCATGATTGGGTCTGAGGCAACGGAGGCAGCAGTCATGTGTGTCGGTAAGAGACATAACTCTGGTACAGCGATCACACTTTTTAAACCCACTGGCAGCCATCAGGGGAAAAAGGGCCCCTGCGAGGTCAAAAGACCATGCTGCCAGGGAAAAAGAAAAAAGGTGGCGGGAACGCCAGTTACGAAGAAAAAAACCGAAGAAATGTGAACTGACTCGATATTGGAGTTATCGAGGCCGGGCGGGAAAAGGACACGGCGTCGAACCGAGAAAAACAAAACAAAAAAATCAACTTTTTCAGCGGCGATCACAAACTACGTCTGTAGGGCTCTGCGGAAAAAAGAAGACTGAGCATGATGGCATCCTTGGGCGGGAAGGGGACCGCGCATGCGCGCTGCAATTCCCAAAGGCTTTCTTCGAAAGCTGGGGAAAATTGCTCCGCGAGGGCTCCGTCGGCGCCGACGTCACCCATAAGTAAGGACTGACTTCCTGCTTGGTCCTGGAGAAATGTTCCTACTCTGGTAGGCGAAAGAAATACACTGAGCAATCCAGTTGGACAGTGCTCTCTTAGAGACTGGAAGTCCTAAATGAGAAGGATCAAAAGCAACAAAGAGTTGAGAAGACTTTCTATGTTGCTGTGTTCTTTGTAAGTAGAAAGCGAGAGCTCTCTTACAATCCAAGGTATGAAGATTCCTCTCTGCATTTGATGCATGAGGTCCTGGAAAAAAAACAGGTAAATATACCTCCTGGTTCAGATGAAAAGGAGAGACCACTTTAGGCATAAAGTGTGGATTGGTCCTGAGGACTACCTTATCATGATGGAACCTTCTATAAGGAGGATTAGCCACTAAAGCTTGCAACTCACTGATGCGGCGTGCTGAGGTGACTGCAATGAGAAAAACAACTTTCCAAGAAAGAAATTTCAAGGAGGTGGTGGCTAAAGGTTCAAAGGGTGGCTTCATAAGCTGGCCAAAAACCAGGTTTAAGTCCCATGCCACTGGAGGTGATCTAATGGGGGGTTTAGTTAAAAGAAGGCCTCTCATGAATCTTGCTATAAGAGGGTGAGAGGAAATAGGTTGTCCACTGAGAGGCTTGAGGGACGCTGCAATAGCACTCAAATGGACTCTTACTGAATTCGTTTTCAGGCCTGCATGGGATAGATGCAGGAGGTACTCTAGTAGAGAATTCAGAGGTATTGCAAGAGGGTTTAGACCCTTCTCTGAACACCAAATGGTAAACCTTTTCCATTTGAAAGCATAGGAAAGCCTCGTAGAAGGCTTTCTAGAGGCATGAATAACATCTCTGACTTGCTGAGAGAGATGAAAATCTTGAAGGTCTAGGCCCTCAGCAACCAAGCCCTGAGATGGAGTGACTGGGGGTTTGGGTGCCACAATGTTCCCCCTTCCTGGGACAGAAGGTCTGGTGCAGAGCCCAAGTCCAGGGAAGGAGCTTGAGAGAGATGCAGAAGTAGAGGGTACCACACTTGGCGTGGCCAATGTGGAGCTATGAGGATTATGGTCCCTTGATCTCTCTGAAGCTTGAATAGTGTTTTGGGAATTAGGGGAATTGGTGGAAAGGCATAAAGGAAGTCTTGACCCTAGTGAAGGAGGAAGGCATCCTTGGCCTGAACTCCCTGACACGGAATTCTGGAACAGAACCGGGGAAGTTTGGCATTCCACGGACTTGCAAAGAGGTCTATGTCCGGGGTTCCCCAAATTCGAAAATTGCTGATTACCTGGTCCATGTGGAGGGACCACTCGTGTGGGAGCAGAACTCGACTGAGTCTGTCCGCCCAAGAGTTTTGAATGCCTGGAAGATATACTGCCAGAAGATAGATTTGATGCTCTCTGGCGAAGGCCCACAGTCGCAGAGCTTCGTTGCAAAGTGACAGAGAGCCAGTCCCCCCCCTGCTTGTTCACGTAGAACATGGCTACTTGGTTGTCCATATGGATGAGGACTGTCTTGTAGCTGAGCAGGGAATGGAACACTCTGAGAGCTAAGAATATTGCTCTGAGTTCCAAGAGATTGATATGCAGAGAAGTCTCCTGTGGAGACCCAGATGCCCTGAGTGGAGAGAACCTGCAGATGAGCTCCCCAACCCATTGGAGAAGCATCTGTTGTCAGAGTTGCTTGGGGTAGCGACTGCTGAAAAGGGGACCCCAGCAACAGATTTGGAGAGGACTTCCACCACTGGAGAGACCAAAATAGGCGACTGGAGTTTGCTATTTTGTCTGACAGGCAACCTGATGCCTGAGACCATTGGGTGGACAAGATCCATTGAGCTGTCCTCATGTGTAGATGAGCATATGGAACCACATGCACGGTGGATGCCATGTGGCCTAATAGTTGTAACATTTCTCGAGCAGTTAAATGGGACTTTAACTGTATCTGGGATGCTAACTGCACCAAGCGTAGGCAACGGGCCTGAGGAAGATAGGCCCTTGCAGTTGTGGTATCCAACAGGGCCCCTATAAACTCCAGGGACTGAGTAGGGGTGAGATGAGATTTTGGGATGTTTATTACCAGTCCCAAATACTGAAGGATACGCATTGTGCAGGTTAGACAAGTCTGGGCCTCTGACTGGGATGGGCCTCGAATGAGCCAGTTGTCCAGATATGGGAACACGAATATTCCTAGAGTGGGTAGAAATGCAGCTACTACTGCCATGCATTTCGTGAACACCCTTGGTGCAGAGGCCAGACCGAAAGGAAGCATCCTGTACTGGTAGTGCTTTCCCTGAAAAAGGAACCAAAGGAACCTTCTGTGTGTTGGATGGATGAGGACATGGGTGTACGCATCCTTGAGATCTAGAGAACAAAGCCAGTCCTGACTCTGAAGGTATGGCAGCAGAGTACCGAGAGAAATCATTTTGAATTTCTCTTTGAATAGAAACTTATTCAACTCTCTGAGATCTAATATGGGTCTGTAGCCCCCTGTTTTCTTTGGGATAAGAAAATAAGGGGAGTAGAACCCTGAGCCCTGTTGAAGAAGGGGTACTTCTTCTATTGCCCCTTGGGCAAGAAGGGTAGCAATCTCCTGACCCAGGTGGTTGAGGAGAGATGGTGGAGAATTGAACTGTTTCACCATAGTGTGGGGAGGAAGGTTTAAGAAATGAAGCTTGTACCCTTCCCTTATAATGGAGAGGGTCCATTGCTCTGCTGTGATTTGCTCCCATCTGGGAGCAAAGTGAGCTAACCTTCCTGGAATGGTGAGGGGCTCTGGTTCTTCCAGAGCCAGAAAGGCTAAGTTCTCTAGTTGCAAGTCAAAGGCCCTGAGGAGGCTGAGGCTGCTGGGCCGTGCGAGGCCTGGCAGCCTTTGCCTTGGCCTGTTTAGGTGGTTGCTGATGCTTTGCAGCAAAACGACCTGCAGAAGATGCCTGCTGACCATAAGCAGGATAGTATCTTCCCTTTTTAGCAAAAGGTGTCTTTTTGAACAGTCTTTTCTTGGCAGGAGCAGAGGTAGACTTTGAAAGTCGATCCAAAGCAGAGTTCTCGGCATCCATCTGAGTGGCCTTTGCTTTCCAATCCCTGCCAAAAAGGTTCTCACCTGAACAAGGAAGATTTCCCAGTTCATCTTGGACCCAGAGTTCCAAATCAGATGCTTGTAACCAAGCAATTCTGCGTGCACCTATGGCAATAGCCGAGGCTCTGCTTACACACTCAAAAGAGTCAAAGGCTGCACGGTTAGAAAATTTGGAAACATCTTGGGCATCTTTAAGCCAAGTGAGAAATTCCTGCCTTTTATCCTCTGAAATAAAAGGGGTTAAAGTCTGCAGATGATCTGTGACTTCTTTTAGAAAAATCCCCATATAGAGAATATAGGAGTTGATTCTGGCAGCAAGCATATTAGCTTGGAAAACCCTTCTGCCAAAAGCATCAAGGGTTCTGCATTCACGTCCTGGAGGATTAGAAGAGTGTTTCTTTGCACTCTTTATTTTCCTCAAGGCAAACTCTACCACAATAGAGTGGTGAGGAAGCTGAGACTTATGAAAACCAGGACAAGGAGGAACACGGTACATGGTGTCTAACCTACGAGAATAAGGAGAGGTGGTAAGAGGAGTCTCCCACATACTCAACATGAGATCATAGAGAATCTCATGAATAGGTAAAGTGGCTGCTTCTTTAGGAGCCTTAGGGTATTGCAAAATATCTAATCGCTTGGCTCTAGGCTCTGACTTAGGGGCCACTGTAATGGAGAGGCCCCAAGCCACTTCTCTGATGAAGTCTTGAAAAGACAAGTCTTCTGGAGGAGACATTCTTCGTTTTGGAGAATCAGACTCCTGAGGAAAAAGTACCGGTGCCTCGACAGAAGCCTCCGACTCATCAGAGTCTTCGGAGGAATCGAAGTATCGACTGTCTGGATGCTCCTGTAAAGCCCGATACGCCTACCGAGTGGGATCGACATCGGGAGTAAGCGGTACCGGTTCGGTACCGATGGGCATCATAGGACAGGGTACCGTTGCAGTCGACACTGAAGCCGATGTCGATGCAATTGGTACCAGCACCGGAAACGATGCCGGTGCCGGAGTCGGTACCGGCAACGGAGATTGTTGCGGTACTGAAGGTGTCGAAGCCTGTATAAATGCTGTTAGGGTGCGCCGCATGGACAGAATCTTCTGATCCATCGACGTCACCAGAGTCTGGATGTCGGTACCGGTGGAGGCCACCGGTACCCCGGAACACGGCAACAGGTGATCGGTGATCGGTCGAGGCCGAGCCATCAATGTTAACCTGCGACCCCATAGATAATGCTTTGGAAGCCGGAACTTCCCGCCGGGGAAATTTTGCCGGTGCGGATTCCTCGAGGACAAGCCCGGAGGCATCTCGATGCTTAGAGGGAGATTTGCCCTTCGAAGACCGGCTGGATTTATGTTTGGTTACCCGAGATCCATGGGAGGAAGAAGCAGCCCTGGAAGACGTCGATGCCACCGAGGCTGCATTAGAGGGAAACAGGGTACTGAGCTTGGCTGCTCGGTTCTGCTGACCTCTTTTAGACATCATGGTACAAGACACACAATCCGTGATGGAATGGTCAGGACCCAAACATTTTAGACACCAATCATGGGTGTCGGTGACAGAAATAGTACCGCCACATTTTGTGCACTTTTTGAACCCAGAAGCGGGCTTCTCCATGAGGAGAAAAATATTTAGGCCTAAGGCCCAAACCGCAATGCACAGTTTAAGTAAATAACAGTTTTTTGTTTTGTTTTTTAAAGGAAGAAAAGAAAAGATCGGCGGTACCTGTCTGATGTCGAAGGAGGCAGACGCGACACAGAAAAATAAAGAAAAAAATAAAGAATTCTTCTGCGGTGACAGGAACACGACCTGCTGGCTCCACGGAAAAGAAGAACTGGAGAGAGGCAGTTGGGAAAGGCGGGAAGGCAGCGCGCAGGCGCTGTGGGATGCTCCCAAAAGCTTTCTTACTGGACGCTGGGGAGCGTTCCTGCGCAGGCTCCGTCGGTACCGACGATACCCCCATATGTGAAGACTGATTCCTGCTTGTTCCTGGAGATGATTGGTATCTCAGAGACATGGTGGAAGGGGGACAACCAGTGGGACAAACCAGTGGGACAAACTATATCGTAATGATAGAGCTGATCAAATTGGTGGAGGGGTTGCGCTCTATGTTAGAGAGGGAATTGAGTAACAAAGGATTAAAGTTTTGCAGGAAACAAAATTTGCTGTAGAATCTCTATGGATTGAAATTCCATGTAAAAAGGAAAAGGCAATGGCAGTGGGGGTGTACTGTCAACTGCTTGGCCAGAATGAACAAATGGATGATGAAATGCTCAAAGAAATCAGGAAAGCTAACAAGTTACAGCACAGTAATAATAATGGGCAATTTCAATTACCCTGGTATATTGACTGGGTCAATGTCATGGCAGGACATGCTAGGGAGATAACATTTCTAGATTAAATGACTGCTTCTTAGAGCAGCTGGTTCATGAACCAATCAGAGGGGAAACCATTTTGGACCTAGTCCTTGGTGGAACACCAGATCTGGTGCAAGAGATAAGAGTGTTGGGGCCACTTGGCAATAGTGATCATAGCATGATCACATTTGATTTAATTAATGGAGGAAGGATGATAAGGAAATCCACAGTACTACCTTTTAACTTTTGAAAGGGAGACTATGATAAAATGAGGAAAATAGTTAGGCAAAAATTAAAACGAGCAGTTGCAAAGGTTAAAGAATTACATCAAGCTTGGATGTTTGTTTAAAAATACTATCTTGGAAGCCTAGACCATCTATGTTCCACGTTTTAAGAAAAGTGGAAGGAAGTCCAAAAAACTGCCAGCATGGTTTAAAGGTGAGATCAGAGAGGCTGTTGTTGCCAAAAAAGCATCTTTCACGAAATGGAAAAAAGAACCAAATGATGAAAATTGGAAACAGCACATACACTGGCAAGTTAAATGCGAGGCATTGATAAGGCAAGCAAAGAGAGAATTTGAGAAAAAGCTTGCTGTGGAAGCAAAAACGCGTAATACAGACTTTTTCCAAGTACATTCGTAGCAAAAAACCTGTGAGTGTGTCAATTGGACCATTAGATGATAGAAGCGTAAAGGGGGCACTAAGAGGGGACAAGGCCATAGCGGAGAGACTGAATGAATTCTTTGCTTCTGTCTTTACTGAGGAAGATGTAGGGATGCTACCCATGACTGAAGTGGTATTTAAAGGTGATTCTGCGTTAGAATTGAAAGAAATATCGATACACCGGGAAGGTGTATTACAACTATTTGTTAAACTAAAGAGTAACAAATCACCTGGACCGAATGGTATACATCCAAGGATGTTGAAAGAACTGAAATATGATATTGCAGACCTGCTATTAGTAATCTTAAACTATCATTAAAATCATCTGTAATAACTGAAGATTGAAGGATGACTAATGTTACGCCAATTTTTAAAAAGGGTTCCAGGGGTGATCTGCGAAACTACAGACCGGTGAGCCTGATGTCAGTACCAGGAAAATGGTAGAAACTTTTATAAAGAACAAAATTACTGAACATGTAGATAATCATGGCTGAATGGGAGACAACCAAAATGGTTTTAGAGAAGGAAGATCTTGTCTTACTAATCTGTTATGTTTTTTTGAAGGTGTGAATAAACATGTAGACAAAGATGAGTCGGTTGACATAGTGTATCTGGACTTTCAGAAAGCCTTTGACAAGGTCCCTTATCAGAGACTTTTGGCAAAACTAAAAAGTCATGGGATAGGAGGCAGTGTAGTATCGTGGATCAGGAACTGGTTAAAAGATAGAAAGCAGAGGGTAGGGCTAAATAGCCAATTTTCCCAATGGAGAAAGATGAACAATGAAGTACCCCAGGGATCTCTGCTGGGTCCATTGCTTTTTAACATATTCATAAATGACCTGGATAAGGGAATAACGAGTGAGGTTATCAAATTTGCAGATGACACAGAACTATTTAAAGTTGTTAAAACCAATGAGGATTGTGGAAAATTGCAAGAGGATCTTAATAAATTTGAAGACTGGGCATCCAAATGGCAGATGAAATTTAATGCGGACAAGGGCAAAGTTATGCACCTAGGAAAGAAAAACCCAAACTATGTTTACATGATACAAGGTCCCACATTAGAACCACCACCCAGGAAGAAGATTTAGGCGTCATTGCAGATATGTTAAAACCCTCTGCCCAGTGTGCAGTGGCAGCCAAAAGAGCAAATAGAATGCTAGGTATCATAAGGAAAGGAATGGAAAATAAAACAAAGGATATTATAATGCCTCTGTATCGTTCCATGGTGCGACTTCACCTTGAATATTGTGTGCAATTCTGGACGCCGTATCTTAAAAAGGATATAGCTTTATTAGAAAAAATACAGAGAAGAGCCACCAAAATGGTAAAGGGGATGGAAGGATACCCCTATGAAGAGAGGCTAAAAAGGTTAGGGCTCTTCAACCTGGAAAAGAGACGGCTGAGGGGAGATATGATAGAGGTCTATAAATTAATGAACGGAGTGGAACGGGTAAACGTAGATCGATTGTTTACATCATCAGAATATAGAAAGACTAGGGGACATGCAATGAAGCTACAGGGTAACCTATTTAAGACTATTAAGAGAAACAAACTCTGAAATTTGTTACCGGAGGATGTAGTAAAAGCTGTTAATGTAGCTGGGTTTAAAATAGGTTTGGACAAGTTCCTGGAGGAGAGGTCCATAAACCATTATTAAAGGGACCCGGGATATCACTGCTTGACCCAATACAAGCACTGTGGAGCCTGTGTCTTTTGGGCAAACTGCTAGGTACTTATGACCTAGATTGGCCACTGTTGGAAACAGGATACTGGGCTTGATGGACCTTGGTCTGACCCAGTATGGCATCTCTTATGTTCTTATGTAAACCATTGCAGGAGTTCCCTGGTGAGCCCTGCTGAGAAGCCCACAAGCTCTTAAAATACATCCCTATATAGAGCTCATAGGTTTGTATCCGGCAGCCCAGCATGGACCTCTGGAAGCACTTGCGTCCCAGGGCGTTGAGGGCTGTGGTCTCTCTTCTTGGGGACAGAGACGAATAAGTCTTCTGACTCTTGAGTTGCTACATCAAAGACTCCAGCACCATGGAACTGTGGGGCAGATGGGCCTTCTGGAGGCCTGGACTTCTCTTGACGCGGTAGATGGTGCTGAGGTGTCGGCTGACCACTGGCACTGAGGCCAGTGTCTCCCACATCCTTAGGAGAATCCGCTCGAGGATGGGTTGAACTGGCACTGATCGAGTCTCTGCTAAAGGAGGCTCTTACTGCAAGATCTTCAATTCTTTGGTGTGCAGGTCCTCCTCAGACTCGGTGGGGACCAAAAGGGCTCGGGCGATGTCCCGGACAAAGTCGTGGAATGCCATGTCCTCAGGTGGGGAATGGTGCCGGAGTTCTGGGGGAGACTGCTTCAAGGAGAGTTCTCAGTGTCGAGAGGTCTCGAGGGAGGCCTCAACATCGGTCCCCTAGTCTGACTCAGAGGGCATCGAGGAGTCCGAGGCTTGGAGCTCCCGCGCCGCGAGGCCTGCGTCGGGGAACTGGGATCTCCGACCAGTCTTGTGTCAGATTCCCGGAAACTAGCCAGGGAGGACCGGACACCCGAGGATTGGGACCAGGACTTCAATCGGTGCCAAGGGTTTGCCCAAGGCTGATAGTGCTTGGGGCCCAGCTCGATGCCTGGAGGCGCCACCACAGTCTGAGGCCCGGTTGTCGGGGCAGAAGATGCAGATGAACCTGACATCATTGCCTGCTGCATGGTCTGTTCCAGGACTGCCATTCTGGCCTCGATGCCTGAAGGCTCCGCAGCTTTCACTGTGGGCACAGAGGGGCCTGGGACCGATGCTCTGATGAGCGTGACCTTGGGGAGCCTTGTGTCCTCATCGCCGGCCGAGGACTCGTTCCTAGAGACCTTAGGGGCAATGTTCCCTCTAATTTTCTGTAGGCTGTGTGCGCATAAAATATCAGCTGTGTGCAGCTTTTGAAGGAAGGTTAAATTTTTGTGCGCCACATAACGACACTCGGAGTTATATACTTTAAAATTTGACTACACGTCAGAATACAGTATGTACACCACATTGATTTTAATCAAATTAAATGAAAACAGACGATTACTAAATGAAGCGGGAAATTTCAAGTAATTATAATCATAACTTTTAAATTTTAAGACGTCTGTGTTGTTTCTATCAGAATCAGAGCCGTAATTTTTGTGCGCTCTGTTGTAAAGTATGTGCGCTCACTCGGCGAGGTGTGTGCGCGCGCACACGCGCACAGCTTAGAGGGAACAGTGCTTAGGGGGGCACTGCTCGGAGTCGTCAGAGTCCACCACAGGACCTTACCGAGTTTCCCTGGTGGAACCTCGACTGGCTTTGAGGATTTTTTTTTGCCAGGGTCCAGCATCTTTCCAGAGGAGCCGCTGCCCCGGGACTCAAAAGATGCTCTGGCCTTATGGGAGGTGCTCAGCTTTGGGCTCAACGTTGGGGAAACTGGGGCTGAGCTGGACCGCGGGAACATCTTCTCCTGCAACTCCAACGTTTTCTTGTTGGTCTGAGAGGTCATGGCCTGACAGAGGTTGCAGGAGGTACTGTCGTGGTCTGTGCCGAGGCAGTGCAAGCAGCAGTCATGGGTGTCTGTGATAGACATAATTTGACTGCAACGATCACACTTTTTAAAGCCACCAGGAGACATGGTGGATCACACCTGGATAGGGTTGATGACCCCCAGGCGAAAAAGGGCGCAAACGCCGGTCGAGGCAAGCCTCGATGAAAAAAGAAAGGGAGCCGAGAACAGCACCGGGGACAGTGCTGGCTCAAGGCAGGAAGAGGAACCAGTATGCAAACCAGGAATAATTTTTAAGGAAATTTTCCGGGGAAACAGGACAAGCGTTTGTTGGGCTGCACAGAAAAAAGGAGACTGAGCAAGATGGCAACTTTGGGCGGGAAAGGGACCATGCATGCGTGGTAGCATTCCCAAAGGCTTTCTTTGAAAGCTGGGGAAATGCTCCGCGCGGGCTCCGTCGGCACCGACATCACCCATATGTGAGGACTGACTTCCTGCTTGTTCCTGGAGAAACTCATCTTCTCTCAATTGGTAGCCCACTTGAGACCACTAATACTCTCCATCTCTATCAGTCTGGTTTCCACGCAGGCCACAGCATAGACACTATCTTACTCTTCCCCTCTCCTCAGCGAAGTCCATCAATCACTAGACCATTGCAACATCACCACTGCTGTATCTCTAGATCTCTCCTCTGCCTTCGACTGCATAAATCAGAGTCTTCTACTCTCATGCTTGCACAAAATCGGTCTTCGCGGTACAGTCTTACACTGGTTCCACTCTTTTCTTTCCGGCCATTCGTTACGCATCAGAGTGTGTGATCTTTCCTCTGTCTCTTACCCGCTCAGCTGCGGAATTCCCCAAGCTCCGTATTAGCTCCCTTTCTCTTCAACATCTTTCTAGCACCACTCGCACTTCCTGTGCAACAGTCTGAAATATCCGCTTAGTACTATGCCGACGACGTTCTACTACTTCTCCATATTGACCATTCCTCCCCCAATCTCACCCCACTTAATGACTGCCTCACTCACATCATTGTCTGGCTACATTCATATCATCTCAAACTCAATCCTGCCAAAACAGTAGTAACCTGGTTATATGGGCCCTTGCTGCCCCGTCCCCATCCGTTGCACCCCTTCTTAATGAAATTCAGATCCCTCTCACACCTTCCTTCCATTATCTTGGTGTTATTCTGGACCCTTTTTTGATCTTCCACCAACACATCAGTTCCCTCATTAAGCGCTCCTTTTTGCGTTGCATTAGATTGGTCCGCCCATTCCTTCTCATAGCTGCTCTGACCCCTCTGCTCATTTCCCTCATTCTCGCTCGTTTAGACTACTGCAACCCTGTTCTCGCTGGTCTCCCCCAATATAAACAAACATTTACAACTCATCCAAAACACCACTGCTAAGCTGCTATTTCATGCTTCTCCATCCGATCATTTCATCTTCCTATTAATCCGTTTACATTGGCTCACAATATTGCACCCAATTCAAACTCCTCATCCTGGTTTATAAAGTTCTCTATTCTGGCACACCACAATACCTCTCCTTACTCATCATATTGTACACCCCGCACCGTGCCCTCCGCTCCATCCACACGAACCGCTTTCATCTCCCTCCCCTATTCCAGGTTCACTTGGAATCTACAAGTCACTCTGCATTCTACTTTCTTGGTCCCTTTCTATGGAATAATCTTCCCCCAGACTTATGATTAGAACTCTCATTTGGGAAATTCAAGGTCCAGATTAAGACCCACCTTTTCTGTAAAGCCTTTGATCTCCTGCCCTAATCACCCTTACCTCTACCCTTTCCATTCCCTTCTCCTATCTTTCCTCTCCTCCCTCGTTTACTCTCCCCTTTTTTTCTTCCCCCTCCATGTTTGAGTGCTTTATCGACTTTCCTATTATTTGATTGAAGTTCATTTTTTCCTAATACTGTATTTTTTATGTTATTTTACTGGAAACTGCTCTGATGCCTCCCCGAAGGGTAGTATATCAAGTTATAATAAATAAACAGTACAGAATTATACTCACAAGTTTCAGAGAATATTTTTTCTTTTCCAGAGAGGTTCCAGATGCTGATTGTGCTGCAAATAAAAGTAAATTTAACAATGTATTATTTTATATTATGAACTATTTTATCAAAATACATGTTGCAGGTGTGGAAGCAAGAAATCATGCTCCACTGGAGCTGCTCTCTATCAAGGCCCTGTATGGGCAGAAAAAGTGTTGATTATGAAAACCAAAATTAACATTTATGTTCACATTACTGGCATATATTCAAATTTCTAGACCCCCAAGCTAACATTTGTGAGAGAGCCCAGGCTAAAATTTAGGAGAGGGCCCACTCCAAAGTAAAATATCTGAGGGAAATGGCATAGTCTACCTTTCCTGAGCCATCTTCCCCCTTTCTACCTACTCCTATATCCCTTCCCAGATCCGCTTCCCACCCCTTCCAACAACTGGCTGGTCTCAGGCCAAGTACAAAAAGGGCTGGAGGCAGTCCTCCTCAGAATGTCTGATCAGGACTGGTGTTCTGTGACCATCTTCAACGGAAGCAACAGAGAAAGCACAGTTACTTACCTGTAACAGGTGATCTCTGGGAACAGCAGGAATTAGTCATCACATATGGGGTACGTCGGCACCGACGGAGCCCGCGCGGGAAAGCTCCCCAGCTTTTCAGATTAAAAGTTTTTGGGGCCTCCCACTGCACATGCGCGCTGCCTTCCCGCCTTCCTGACCAGCTCTCGTCAGTTCGAGTTTAAAGCTGAGACAATAGAGAGAGAGGACAGGAAGATAGATAGAGATACAACTCCTAGGGGAGGTGGGTGGGTTGTGATGACTAATTCCTGCTGTTCCCAGAGATCACCTGTTACAGGTAAGTAACTGTGCTATCTCCAGGAACAAGCAGGAATACGTCATCACATATGGGGACTCCCTAGCTAAGATGCCTGGGAGATCCCCCTCCAAGGGTAAACCATCTTCGCATGGATCTCAGGCATCCATCCAGGGAAGGTGGGCAGGAGTTGTTTAAGTATGGAACAGGTGTTTGAGGACAGCCTGACCAAACAAGGCATCCCGGCGGGAGTCCTTGTCCAAGCAGTAATGGGCTGTGAAGGTATGAACCGAGGCCCAAGTGGCTGCTCGACAGATCTGATCTATGGACACAGAGTGAAGATGAGCTATAGAAGTGGCCATGGCCCTCACATTGTGAGCTGTGACATGGCCCTCCATAGAAATGTTCTTACTCTGGTAAGCAAAAGAAATACACTGAGCGATCCAATTGGAAAGTGTACGCTTGGTGACTGGAAGTCCCAAATGAGAAGGATCAAAAGCCACGAAAAGTTGGGAAGACTTTCGATGTGGTTGAGTCCTGTTGAGGTAAAAGGCAAGAGCTCTTTTACAATCCAGAGTATGAAGGTTCCTCTCTGCACTGGATGCATGAGGAGCAGGGAAAAAGACAGGTAGATATACCTCTTGATTAAGATGAAAAGGCGAGACCACTTTGGGCATAAAGTGGGGATTCGTCCTAAGGACCACCTTATCATGATGAAACCTAGTATAAGGTGGATGAGCCACTAAAGCCTGCAGTTCACTGATGCGGCGAGCCGAAGTGACTGCAATAAGGAAAACAACCTTCCAGGAAAGAAATTTGAAGGAGGTAGAGTCCAAAGGCTCAAAAGGTGGCTTCATAAGCTGACCTAGAACGAGGTTCAAATCCCATGCTACCGGAGGAGGTCGGATGGGAGGTTTAGTTAGAGTCAGGCCTCTCATGAAACGTGCAACAAGAGGATGAGAGGAGACAGGTTGTCCATTTATAGGTTTTAAGGATGCTGCAATAGCACTCAAATGGACCCTTACTGAATTCGTCTTAAGGCCTGCATTTGAAAGATGCAGGAGATAGTCCAAGAGGGAATTCAAAGGAAGTGCTAGAGGGTCAAGACCCTGCTGAGCACACCAAATGGAAAAACGTTTCCATTTGAAAGCATAAGAACGCCTCGTGGAAGGTTTCCTAGAGGCATGAAGGATATCTGTCACAGGTTGAGAAAGATTAAAGTCTTGAAGACTTAGGCCTTCAGTAACCAAGCTCTGAGATGTAGGGATTTGGGGTTTGGGTGCCACAAAGTCCCCTCCTCCTGAGACAGAAGGTCTGGCACAGCTCCCAGGTCCAGGGAGGATCCCTGGGAGAGATGCAGAAGTAGAGGGAACCACACCTGGCGTGGCCAGCGGGGAGCTATGAGGATCATAGTCCCGTGATCCCTCTGGAGCTTGAACAGAGTCTTGGATATTAGAGGAATGGGTGGAAAGGCATAGAGGAATTCCTGACCCCAATGCAGGAGGAAGGCATCGTGGGCCTGAGCTCCCTGACACTGAGTTCTGGAACAGAACCGGGGAAGTTTGGCATTCCACGGACTTGCAAAGAGGTCTATGTCCGGGGTCCCCCATTCCTGAAAGATTCTGCGTATCTGGTCCATATGTAGGGACCATTCGTGTGGAAGCAGAACTCGACTGAGTCTGTCTGCACGAGAGTTTTGAACTCCTGGAAGATACACTGCAAGAAGGTGAATTTGATGCTCTCTGGCGAAGGCCCATATTCTGAGAGCTTCGTTGCAAAGCGACAGAGAGCCTGTCCCTCCTTGTTTGTTTATATAGAACATGGCTACCTGATTGTCTGTCTGAACTAGGACAGTCAGGTTGACAAGGAGGGTATAGAAGACCTTGAGGGCAAGGTAAATCGCTCGCAGTTCCAGGAGGTTGATATGAAGGGTGGCCTCCTGTGGAGACCAAGTGCCCTGAGTGGAGAGGTTCTGAAGATGAGCTCCCCACCCTGTTTGGGAGGCATCTGTTGTGAGGGTTGCTTGGGGCAACAAAGGTTGGAAGGGGGCCCCCAACAACAGATTCTTGGTGGATGTCCACCATTGGAGGGACCAAAATAGACGGCTTGAGGTGAGTATTTGGTCGGAGAGCGCTCCAGATGCTTGAGTCCACTGGGTGGCCAAGGTCCATTGAGCTGCTCTCATATGCAGACGAGCGTAGGGCACCACATGTACCGTGGAGGCCATGTGGCCCAGAAGTCGCAGCATTTCCCGGGCTGTCAAATGACTGCTGGACTGAGCTTGGGAGGCCAAACTCAGCAGGCGTTGGGCCCTGACCTGAGGCAGGTAGGCCCTTGCAGTGATGGTGTCTAACTGGGCCCCTATGAACTCGAGAGACTGAGTAGGGATTAGTTGAGACTTGGGAAGGTTTACTACCAGTCCCAGATACTGCAGAAGACGCCTTGTGCGGTCCAGGGAAATTTGGGCCTGGGACTGAGAGGGAGCTCGGATGAGCCAGTCGTCCAGGTATGGGAATATGAAAATTCCCAGGCCTCTTAGAAAGGCAGCTACGACTGCCATGCATTTGGTGAACACTCTTGGAGCAGAGGCTAGACCGAAGGGGAGTACTCTGTACTGGAAATGTTTTCCCTGAAACAGAAATCGAAGGTATTTTCTGTGGGATGGGTGGATGAGTATGTGTGTATACGCATCCTTTAGGTCTAGAGAACAAAGCCAATCCTGACTCTGAAGGTATGGAAGGAGAATGCCCAGAGAAAGCATTTTGAATTTCTCCTTGAAAAGAAATTTGTTCAATTCTCTCAGATCCAGAATTGGTCTGAAGCCCTCTGTCTTATTTGGTATTAGAAAATAAGGGGAGTAGAATCCCGTCCCCTGTTGAAGAAGAGGGACCTCCTCTATTGCCCCCTGGGCAAGGAGGGAGGAGACTTCCTGACCCAAGAGGGCCAGGAGAGATGGGGGAGAATTGAACTGCCTCACCATAGTATAAGGAGGAAGGTCGGAAAAATGGAGTTTGTAACCCTCTCTGATGATAGAGAGGGTCCATTGCTCTGATGTAATTTGCTCCCATCTGGGAGCAAAGTGAGCTAACCTTCCGGGTATGGTGAGGGGCTCTGGTTGTTCTAGAGCCAGAAAAGTTAAGTTCTCTAGTGGCAAGTCAAAACCCCTGAGGGGGTGGAGCCTGCTGAGGCGTAGCAGACGCCGCAGGCTTTGACCTTGCCTGTTTAGGTTGCTGATGTTTAGCAGCAAAACGAGGCTGAGAGGATTGTTGGCCAGTATTTGTAGAAAATCTGGACTTCTTGTAATAAGGCCTCTTAAAAGACTTCTTCTTGGCAGGAGTGGAGGTAGACTTAGAAAGTCTATCTAAGGTGGCATTTTCTGCATCCATTTGAGTGGCCTTAATTTGCCACTCCTCACCAAATAAGTTCTCACCTGTACAGGGCAGATTTCGTAAGCCATCTAGGACCCAAGGTTCTAGATCAGAAGCCTGGAGCCAAGCAAGACGTCGGGCTACTATAGCAATGCCCGAAGCCCTACCAGCACCCTCAAAGGAATCAAAAGCTGCCCTGTTGGAGAACTTTGAAATATCCAAAAGGTGTTTCACTAAGGAAATGAACTGCTCCCTCTTATCCTCAGGGATAAAGGGGGCAAAATGCCGAACTTTTAGAGCGATTTCACTGAGAAACATGCCCATGTAAAGACTATAGGAATTAATCCTGGCTATAAGCATAGTAGCCTGGAAAATTTTCCTGCCAAAAGAGTCTAGAGTCTTACATTCTCGCCCTGGAGGAGTAGAAGAGTGCCTTTTGGTACTCTTTATCTTCTTCATTGCAGACTTCACCACAATAGAATGGTGAGGCAACTGGGTTTTTTGGAAACCAGGAGAAGGGGGGACACGGTACATGGTGTCCAACCTGCGAGAAGAAGGAGACAATGTTAGAGGAGCCTCCCATAAGTCCATCAAGTGTTCTTGAAGGATTTCATGGATAGGCAGGGTGACTGCCTCTTTAGGAGACTTAGAGTATCCTAAAATATCCAGTTTCTTTGATCTGGGTTCCTTTTCAGAGGATGAAGCAATAGAAAGACCTTTAGCCATTTCTATGATGAAGTCCTGAAAGGACAAATCCTCTGGTGGAGACATTCTCCTGTTAGGAGAAGAAGGCTCCTCAGGAAGATCAAGGGAGAACTCATCAGAATCATCAGAGGAGTTAAAATCCTCTGAAGAAGCAGAGTATCCTCTATGTGCTTCCAACGCACGATACGCATACCGTTCGGTATCGACATCGGGCGTACCAGGTATGGGATCGGTACCGGGCAAAAGCCCGGATCCGGCATGCGGAACCGATCTGCGTTTGGAAGACGATGGCCTCGGTTCCGGTATGGAAGCCATTACCGGAACCGGACCCGGTACCGCTGGCTGCGGTACCGAGGGCGTAGCAGCATTAATAAAAGCCAGAATGGCCTGCTGCATGACTTGGACAGTATTGCCCATAGACGCCACTGCTGCCTGGATGTCGGTACCGGTATGGGCCGGTACCCCAGAGCAGTACAACAGGTGATCTGTCGAGGCCGCGCCATCGATGTCAACCTGTGACCCCATGATTGCTTTGGAGGCCGGAGCCTCCCGCCGGGGTTTTTTGGCCTGGGCAGAATCCTCGAACTCAGAATTGAGAGCCTCTCGATCTTTAGAAAGAGATTTGCTTTTAGAGGATTTGCCCACTGGAGTTTTGGTTACCTGAGATCCATCCGGAGAGGAAGACCTGGATGATTGTGATGCTTCTGAAGGAAACAGCACATGGAACTTGTTGGCCTGGTTCTGCAATCCACGTTTCGACATCTGGGAGCAGGATGGGCAGTCCGGTATGGAATGGTCAGGTCCTAAACATTTAAGACACCATTCATGGGTGTCTGTAAGAGGAATGACAGCACTGCACTTGGTACACTTTTTAAAACCAGGAACTGGCTTCTCCATGAGGAGAATTTGTGTAGGCCTGAAGGCCTAACAAAGTACCAAGCTGTGCTGAAGAAAAGAAAAATATATATTTTTTTTTTTAAAAGAAAGAAAGAGAGACCGGCAGTACCGGTTTGAGAATGGGGAAGGCAGGTACGCGGTCTAAAGAAAACAATAAAATCAACAATTTCTTCAGCGGTGACAGGAACACGACCTGCTGGCTCCGCGGAAAAAAAGAAACTGACGAGAGCTGGTCAGGAAGGCGGGAAGGCAGCGCGCATGTGCAGTGGGAGGCCCCAAAAGCTTTTAATCTGAAAAGCTGGGGAGCTTTCCCGCGCGGGCTCCGTCGGTGCCGACGTACCCCATATGTGATGACATATTCCTGCTTGTTCCTGGAGATAAATCAGTATAGGATTTGTGAACTCACAGGGCCAGCCAGGACCCACTCCTTCTGAGCAGGCTTATTACCCAAGAAACCTATGCAGGGGGTGGACAGCAGCTGTGCTTGGGAGCCCCACATTGTTTTCCTTCTGTTATTACTGTCATTGAAAGGTGACTGAGGCGCCAGTTCTGCTGAACAGTTCAAAGGTAAAAACTGTAGAGCCCCTTTCTTTGCGCTTGGACTCCCATCTTGTAGAGAATGTTATTTTCTATATCCATGGGCTAGTTGCAAATGTATGATGTTATCTTATGAGGGCTGCTGCTCCATCCATTAAATGATCAGACATGCCACTACTCCCTATGAATAGCAATTTTTATTACACCACCAGGAGGGTACCTTGAAGTAGATGTCTAGCTGTTAATTGCCAACCAACATATGTTGCTGTTGTCAAATTTAAAAAATATAGAACATGATTTACTACGTTTTTTTCATAAACACAGAGGGGATAATTTTATGAGACTTGAAGAGCATTTTACATGCCCAAGTAAGTGATTATAAAATTCCAGAGTATTTATGTGCATAAAAAGAATATGCACAGAAAATAGCATCTACGTTTATGCAACATAAACAGGCATCCTCTGGAACGCCCCGACCATAGCCTTGCATCTTGAACCATCATATCGTAAATTCAAAGCCTACTCAAAACCCATCTTTTCCAAAATACCTTTATTCTTTCTCCTTCTGAGCTCTAGTACCCTCCCCATCCATTTCCTTTTCTATATCCTTGCTCTAGTTTGTGTGACTGCAGTGCTCTCCTATCTTGAACAATGATGTTCCTTTCAAACTTTTTTATAAATATTGGAATTAAATTGTAAACCGCCCTGCTACCTGGTTGAAGGAGCGGTATATCAAACTCGGTAAGCATAAACATAGACAGACTAACACAGCAATAATCTGCTTTAACCGATTTTGTGATTTAAGTGATATTATGTGTTATAGGTAAGATATGAGCATATGTGCACCATTTTATTATATTATTTGGTCATTTGCAATTCTGTTGATCTTGGACACTTTAGTAGCTGAGGAATAATTCACCTTTGCTATTTGAATGTGCAGACTCCAGCTGCCTCACTGAGCACAAGTACCAACTCCTATTGCCAAAGATCAACCAAGGTGAACGATACCTTCATAGAGGAACCCGTGACTGTCCTGGTCTAGCAGCTTCACCAGCTTCCATTTCTTTTTGTTATTATCCGTCAAAATTGTATTTTCTGGCAATGGGTTCACCAAGGTGTTTTTAGCACGTTTGGCTCGTGGGCTGTTCTTGGCTTTCAAGAGACAAACACAATAGTGATAAAATAATACTTAATACTGTGAGCTCAAATTCTCCCTATGAATGTGCATTGTTATTTTATAATATCATTTCTACTCAAAATAAGAGAGAACTATTATAGAAAAAGCAAAATTGCTTACCTGCTACACCTAATAGGTGTTTTCTAAAAGCAGTAGATCAGTCACACACATGGCATGTCCAACTGCTTGTGACCTGAGTAGAACATCCTTCCAGAACTTTTTGATGAAGTCTTTACCAAATATCAGAAGATTTCCCACATGGCAGGAGCCCTGCAGCAAGTGACTCCGTTTTTCATTTAGTCACACTAAATTGCTGTTGTTGTTGTTAAGTGCCGTCGAGTCGGTGTCGACTCTTGACGACCCTCTGGATAGTTTATCTAAACTTTGTTTGGTCTTCAGCCAAGCGGCTCATTGTTGATAGAGTGATATCCATAGCTGCTGTTATCGTATCGATCCATTTCATTGCCAGCCTTCCTCTTTTACGGTGACCTTCTATCTTGCCAAGCATGTCTGTCTGTCTTTCTCCAATGATCTCTCTCTTCACATGATGTGTCCAAAGTATGAAAGTCGAAGTCTTGTCATCTGAGCTTCTAAGGAAAACTTAGGTTTCATCTCCTATAGTACCGACACACTAAATATGAGGGAGGTAATGAGTTTCTGTGATTAATGATCTGCTTTCTTCAGATAAAATCTGTTAAGAGGCAAGTAATTTCACTTTCTTTGAAGACAAGCACATCAGGCCAGTCACTCAAACAGGACTCCCTAAGGACTGTCTTCAACATAAAAATGGAAAAATGAAAAAAAAAATTAACAGGTTAAACACCTTTTTGTTTGGGGAGATCACGTTTCAAAGATCATATATATGTTTGTATATTTTTTCATAAGACAAAATAAAGGGGGCTTGGATGGGAGAAAAAGGGAATGCAGCAGTTGGCTTCTTCTGTTTGAAAAGGCCTTACAGAATGGAAAGTCTAAACCTTTGCTCACTGAGAGGCTGTATCAAGGTCATAATGAGATGTGAATATGTGCACTCAACTCCTAAAGCCAGGGAGACTTTAGACTGACTACTGATATAGCTATGGTTCTTACATCATAGTCACAGTGATAGAGAAGGTGGAATTAAGTCCTTTGTTATCTGAGGAGGAAACCGATTATGGCCTCTGGAAAGAATGAAGTTGCACTAACATCTCTCAGGAGTGAATTCACCCAACTTGTTAGTTTTATGGGTACAGGAGTTGGCATTAGAGTCACTTCCTACTTTTCCTTCGGAGATCTCCAGTGTTGAACTATGGAAGCTTATGTCACACATGGAGGTTACTCTATCTGGTTGTTTGCACAATTATGCAAGTTTTCTGTTGAAACTATGTCCAAATTCTCAAACCACGACAAAATCTTGGAAGAATGCTATGCTTGGGATTTTCAATATGGGGAAAGAATGCAAGCTATGGAGGCAAGCAATGCAGCTTTGGTTAAAGGTAATTTCCTATTGCAAGCTAAAGTTATGAATTTTGAAAATGTGATTTAGAACAGGAATCCATATATTCTGAATTTTCCTTAAACTAGATTGATTTCTGCATCTGAGATGCTTTGGACTAATTTTCTTGATATTTTAAAAATATCTGTGGATGCTTTGCCATCTGTTTCCAATGCTTTTTGTCAGGTGAATCCTGTAGAGGGGAAGATGGACAAAATAGCTTTCCTCATGAGGATGAAACTGACTAAGCTATACTTGAGACATCAAAAGAAGAGCTATTAAATATCGCTACTATGGTGGCTTCCTTCACTCTCACTTCAGATCAAGAGATAATTTTAAGATTCTTTTAGATTTCAAGATTCTCTCTTCATCGTCGAAAAGATGACATTTTACTTACCAGATAATGTCTTTTCCTTGAGTCCTGCTAGACCAGTCCGGACAAGTGAGTTGTGTTCCCTTATCAGCAGACTGGTGGAGACAAAGAACCAATGAAAAGCCCAGGTTTCAATGACATCACTCCCATACCTCTATCTACCTCAGCCACCAGAGATCTCTTCAGTATCTGTCCTCAAGCATACGGGAGAACATGGCAAGCCTCACACAACCTCAATGTGGGCAAACAGTAGAGAATTATGTACAGGAAAGCATAAACAGAATGCTGTCAGTCAAGATAGACCTGCAGAGCCACGTATATAAATCTTAGCGAACCAAGGGTACCACCGCAGCAGAACAGAGTAAACAGTCCCAGGGACGGGCCCTAGACAGGTCTAGCAATTAGACCAGTCCAGACAAGTGGGATATATCAAAGTTATGCCTCCACTGGGCGGGAAGATGACACAGCAGCTCGCAAAGTGTTTTTACTCACCTGTAACAAGTGATCTCCGGGAACAGCAGGAATTTAGTCTTCACATGTGGGTATCGTCGGTACCGACAGAGCCTGTGCGGGAATGCTCCCCAGAGTCCAATAGGAACGCTTTTGGGAGCATCACTCAGCACATGCGCGCTGCCTTCCCGCCTTTCCAACTGTCCCTCTTCAGTTAAGTTTGTAGCTGAGTGAAAGGACAGAGGGAGAGAGGAAAGAGACAAAGATAAAGAGACAACTCCCAGGGGAGGTGGGTGGGTTGTAAAGACTAAATTCCTGCTGTTCCTGGAGATCACCTGTTACAGGTGAGTAACTACGCTATCTCCAGGAACAACCAGGAATGTACTCTTCACATATGGGAACTCCCTAGCTGAAGATGCCAGGTGGAGGTGGGCCATGCTTCCACCCAGGGATCTCTGGCATACCATCAGGGTTGGTGGGTAGGAGTTGAATTAGGTCTGGAAGAGATTTTGAAGAACAGCTTGGCCAAAGAAGGCATCCCGACGGGAGGCTTTATCTAGGGAGTAGTGGTCTGTAAAGGTGTGTACCGAAGCCCAGGTGGCTGCTCGACAAATGTCATCAATAGACACAGAGTGAAGGTTAGCCATAGAGGCCATGAGCTGTGACATGGCCTTGAAGAGGAAGACTCTTACTCTCATAACCAAAGGATATGCATTGTGCAATCCATTTGGACAGCGTTCTCTTGGAGACTGGAAGTCCCAAATGACTAGAATCAAAAGCAATAAAAAGTTGAGAAGACTTTCTATGTTGCGGTGTTCTTTGTAGGTAAAAAGCCAAGGCTCTTTTACAATCCAAAGTATGAAGGTTCCTTTCTGCATTAGAGGCATGAGGCCTCGGAAAGAATACAGGCAGATAAATTGATTTCATTTAAATGAAAAGGCGAAACCACCTTTGGCATAAAGTGTGGATGAGTTCTAAGAACAACCTTAACAAGGTGAAACCTAGTATAAGGAGGACCAGCCACTACAGCTTCCAATTCACTAATGCGACGTGCAGAGGTGATTGCAATTAGGAAGATGACCTTCCAGGACAAAAGCTTTAGGGTTGTAGTGGCTAAAGGTTCAAAAGGTGTTTCATGAGCTGCCCGAGAACTAGGTTTAAATCCCAGGCCACCGGTAGTGGCCTGATGGGAGGCTTTGTTAATAGAAGACCTCTCATAAATCTTGTTATGAGTGGATGAGAGGAAATTGGTTGTCCATTTAGAGGCTTATAGGAAGCTGCAATTGCACTAAGATGGACTCTTACTGAATTGGTCTTTAGACCAGAATTTGATAAATGAAGTAGATACTCTAGTATCGATTCCAAAGGTATCATAAGTTGGTTTAACCCCTTCTGTGAACAACATATAGTAAAACATTTTCACTTGAAGGCGTAAGAGCGTCTTGTGGAAGGTTTTCTAGAAGCCTGAAGGATATCCTTTACCTGTTGGGAAAGGTTAAGATCCTGAAGGTCTAAGCTTTCAGCAACCAGGCCCTGAGATGCAGGGACTGGGGATTCAGGTGCCATAGCATCCCGTTCTCTTGGGAGAGGAGATCTGGAGCATAGCCTAACTCCAGAGGTGCAGGCTTGAGAGAGATGTAGAAGCAGGGGATACCACGTTTGGCATGGCCACCGTGGCGCTATGAGGATCATACGACCTCTGCCTCTCTGAAGTCTGAAAAGTGTTTTGGGGATGAGGGGAATGGGTGGGAAGGCATAGAGGAAGTCGTGACCCCAGTGAAGAAGGAAGGCGTCCCTTGCCTGGCAATTTTGAACCTGAAACCTGGAACAGAACTGGGGAAGTATGGCATTCAGTGGACTTGCAAATAGGTCTATGTCTGGGGTTCCCCAGATCTGAAATATCTTGGCCACCTGGTCTAGGTGGAGACCCCATTCGTGAGGCAGCAGTACTCGGCTGAGTTTGTCTGCCCAAAGGTTTTGAATGCCTGGAAGATATACCACGAGAAGGTGATTTGATGCTCTCTGGCGAGGGCCCATTGTCGTAAAGCTTCATTGAATAACGACAGAGAGCCTGTTCCGCCCTGCTTGTTCACGTAGAACATAGCTACTTGATTGTCCATTTGGAGTAGGACTGTCTGGTAGCTGAGCTGGGCATGGAATACTCAAAGAGCTAGATAGATTGCTCTGAGTTCCAGGAGGTTTATGTGAAGACAAGCCTCCTGTGGAGTCCAGGTACCCTGGGTAGAGAGATGATGCAGGTGTGCTCCCCATCCCACCTGTGATGCATCTGTTGTTAGCGTGGCCTGGAATATGCATTGCTGGAACAGAGACCCCACTAGAAGATTTTCCAGTGATTGCCACCATTGTAGGGACAAGATCAGTCGTTGTGAGTTTGATATCTTGTCCAACAGACGTCCTGTGGCCTGTGTCCAATGTGTGGATAGGGTCCACCGAGCTGCTTGCATATGAAGGCAAGCGTAGGGAACCACATGAACCGTGGATGCCATATGTCCCAATAGTTGCAGTAGTTCGAGCAGTTAGGGAGGACTTCACCGCTGCTTGAGAAGCTAGCTGTATTATACGAAGACAGCAGGGTTGTGGGAGAAAAGTCCTTGACTGTCTGGTATCTAGACGAGCTCCTATGAACTCTAGGGACTGAGACAGAGCAAGTTGGGATTTTGTGAGGTTTATGACCAATCCCAAGTATTGAAGGATTCGCACTGTGCGAGACAGTGCAGAACTGGCTTCTGGAACTGTGGGGGCTCGAATGAGCCAGTCGTCCAAGTAAGGGAAGACGAATATCCCCAGGGTTCGCAGAAATGCAGCTACTACTGCCATGCATTTCGTGAATACTCTTGGTGCCGAAGCCAGACCAAAGGGAAGAACCCTGTATTGGAACGGTCTTCCCTTGAAAAGGAATCGTAAGAATTTCCTGTGATCTGGATGGATCAGAATGTGAGTATATGCATCTTTTAGATCTACAGAACAAAGCCAATCCTGACTTTGAAAGTATGGCAGAAGAGTTCCCAGAGAAATCATTTTGAACTTTTCTCGGAACAGATATTTGTTCAATTCTCTGAGGTCTAGAATGGGTCTGTGTCCTCCTGTTTTCTTTGGAATAAGAAAATAGGGGGAGTAGAACCCTGCAACCTGCTGAAGAATGGGTACCTCCTCTATTGCTCCTTGAGCAAGGAGTGTTGAGACCTTTTGATCCAGTAGATTGCCTGTAGAGGTTTGGGAATTGAACTGTCTTACGATTGTAGGAGGGGGCATACTGTGAAAATGAAGCTTGTACCCCTCTCCCACAATGGACAGAGGCCAGTTATTTGGTGCCATCTGTTGGCAAAATGACACAACCTGCCTGGAATGTTTAGGGATTCTGGCCCCTTCAGAGGAAGGAAGGCTAAGTTCTCTATGAAGGAGTCAAAGCCCTTGAGGGGGCTGGGCCTGTGGAGCTGGTTGAGCTCTAAGGCCTTTTGGCTTCTTTTGTCTGGATTGTTGTTGTTGACCCTTCTGGGCAACTTGACCCTGAGCTTGCCCTTGCTGGGTATAGGATGGATAAAACTTCCTCTTTTTGCTGAAAAATGGTTTTTTATAGGGTTTCTTTTTGGCTGGAGTGGCTGTAGATTTTGACAATCTGTCTAAAGTGAGATTGTCAGTATCTATCTCATTAGCCTTCTCCTGCCAATTCTTGCCAAAGAGGTTTTCTCCTGTGCAAGGGATGTTTCCCAATTTATCCTGTACCCAAATCTCCAAGTTTGATGCCTGAAGTCAGGCAATCCGACGTGCACCAATGGCAATAGCAGAGGTTCTGCTGAGGCATTCAAAGCAGTCAAAGGCTGCACGGTATACAAACTTGGAGACATCTTGAGCATGCTTGACCAGAGTGAGAAAGTCCTCAGGGAGAAGGGGGCTCATAAGCTCCAAATCTCCTGTGATCTCTTTGAGGAACATTCCCATATTTAAAATATATGAGCTGATCCTAGCTGAAAGCATGGAAGCCTCAAAGGTTTGACGCTCAAAAGCATCCAAAGTCCTGCATTCACGACCTGGAGGATTGGATGCATGTCTCTTTGCACTTTTCATCCTACGCATAGCTGTCTCCACTACCACTGAATGGTGTGGCAGCTCAGTCTTTTGAAAACCAGGACATGGTTATCTTGATACATGGTATCGAGTCTCCTAGAATGAGGAGATGTGGTCAAAGGTGTCTCCCACATTCTGAGCATCAAATCATGAAGAATTTCATGAATGGGCAGAGTGGCTGCTTCCTTGGGAGCCTTAGGGTATTGGAGAACTTCTAATTCCTTTGCTCTAGGTTCTTTTTCAGGAGCTACCGTGATTGAAAGGCCTTGGGCCACATCACAAATAAAATCCTGAAAAGACATGTCTTCCGGAAGAGACATTCTGCGTTGGGGAGAAGAGGAGTCTTCCGGGAGAAACATTGGTGCCGGCAGAATTATCAGAGTCATCGGAATAGGAGGATTCGAAGTATCTCTGATCCTGATGTTCATGCAAAGCATGGTCTAGGTATCGATCGAAGTCGGTACCGAATTGGTCCGGTACCAATCTGTCGATGCCAGAAAAAGTCTGCATGGGAAGGATTCCCACCGGGAATGGTACTGTCGGTGCTGGTACCGGTATCTGTACCGGTGCTGGTACTGGCATCTGTACCAGTGCTCGTTAAACCACTGGTGTCAACAGTACTGCAGCTGTAAGGAGAGCTGCAAGACTGCGTTCGATAGCGAGGAATCTCTGGTCTATCGACGCTGCCGATGCCTGGGTATCGGTACCAGTAAAAGCGGCCGAACGCCTGAGCATGGCACCAGTAGTTTTGCCGAGAAACATCCTGGAACCCTGTTGATGCTTTGGAGGCCGAAGCCTCCCGCCGGGGCTGTTTTGCCGGTGTAGTTTCCTCACGGGCAATGCCAATGGCCTCTCGATGCTTTGAAGGAGAGCTAACCTTTGAGGACCGGTTGTTATGTTTAGTTACCCGAGATCCATGGGAGAAAGACGAGGCTCTTGAAAACGTCGATGCAATGGACCTGGTATCCGAAGAAAAGAGGGTACCAAGCTCTGCAGCTCAGGTCTTTTAGTCATCCCCATACAGGAGGAACACTCAGATGGAGAACGGTCAGGGCCTAAACATTTTAGACAGCAGTCATGGGTGTTGGTGACGGAGATTGTACCGCCACATTTAGTACATTTTTTAAAACCACCAGCTGGTTTTTCCATCTTTTGGGAAAAATGGGGCCTAATGCCCAAAATGGCGCCTAGCACCAAAAGAAAGTTTCTGAAGAGAAACAGTTAAAAAAAAATATATATATATTTTTTTTTTTTTGTAAAAAGAAAGAAAGAACCACAAGAAAAGAAGTTTAAAGAAGAAATTTTCTGCAGTGACAGGCTATGTGTCCTGTCGGCTCCGCGGAAAATGAAGAACTGAAGAGGGACAGTTGGAAAGGAGGGAAGGCAGCGTGCATGTGCTGAGGGATACTCCCAAAAGCGTTCCTATTGGATGCTGGGGAGCGTTCCCGCGCAGGCTCAGTCAGTACCGACGATACCCATATGTGAAGACTACATTCCTGCTTGTTCCCGGAGATAACTCTTGAGCCAAAGGCCGTGTCCACCCTTGTGTGGACATCCAAGCAGTAATGCTTGACAAAAGTGGAAGATTATGCCCACGATGGCACCCAACAAATGTCTGCAGGGGCTACAGAGCTCTGCTCTGCTCACGAGGATATTTCGCTTGGGTAGAATAGGCATACAAACCCTCCAGAACCAGTTGATTCTGCATCAGATATGCCAAGGCAATAGCCTCCTTAATCCAGCGCTCCAATGTAGACTTAGGCGCCATATCACTCCTGCACGGGCCAGCAAACACAAACAGATGGTCGGATTTACGAAAGGCATTTGTAATTTACAAGTATTGAAGAAGCATCTCCCAGACATCCACGGGGGGAGGGGGGGTGCTCCTTCCCTCCAGCACTGCTCCTTAGAGAAGGGAGGCAGGCAAACCTAATGATTCACATGAAAGGGAGAAATCACCATTGGTAGGAAGGAAGGGGCACAGGCCGAGTGGAAACGGCCTACTCTTAAAAAGACAGATAAGGATCTAGGCAAGACAGAGCATGCAGCTCGGAAATCTGCCTTGTGGAACAAAATCATGACCAAGACGACAGTTTTGAGCATCAAATTCTTCAAAGTAGTGTGCTTCAATGGCTCAAAGGGCTCTGACACAGGGCCCTGCGCACCAGACACATATCCCAGAAAGAGACCACAGACCAGAGGGGAGAACGGAGATGCCGAACCTCCTACAGAAAGTGCGAAACATCCAAGTGTAAGGCTAGCAACTTACCACCCACCAGACCTCTGAAACAAGGCAAAACTGCCACCTGAACCTTCAAAGAGCTAAGAAATAGGCCCTTCTCCAGATCTTCCTGCAGAAAGGCCAGCAGAGACAGCACCTTAGCCGCTTCAGGAACAAGCTGCCATGCACTGCACCATCACTCAAAGAGGCAATAGATGAGCACATATGCCAGGTTGGTAAACCTTCTCCGGGCTTCGAGCGGAGTGGAAACCATCGCTGGAGAGTAGCCCAGACACGCTAGCTGTCTCCTTACAAAAGCCAAGCCATAAGCAAGAAGGGAGCCGGGTCCTCCAGGATGATTGGTCCCTGATGCAAGAGGCCTCGAAATGGAGACCAGCAAAGAGGTGGTGCTTGCATCAGCAGATATCCAGTGGCACTAACACAGTTAGTTATCCAGCTCGGTGGAATTTACATAGTTTGCAAACCATGTAAATGCCTTGGAATATACCCCTGTGGTAGTGTGGCGTGAGGTGGGAAGGGGTTTTGTGTTTATGCTGTTTAGTTGTGGCTATGCATTTACCCTTTCTTAAGGGGAAAGTTCAATTTAATAACGAATGGAATTAAAAAAAACAACAAAGAACCCTCAACAAACAGACAATTCAAGGAAAACAAAATGTGCTTCATTCAGACACAGTTTGTTAAACCTTCACAAAGCTGGTCTCCTGGCCCCTTTCTCCAGCCCAGTTTAAAGTTCCTTTCTTGCCCAAAGTTCCTACTTTTGTACGGCTTGCCTTGAAAGAACTCCTGGCTCCATGGGCCTCTCTCTCCTGCAGCCTGCTGGGTTTCTAACCTCTTCCTGTGAGCCATGCCCTCCCAGTCCTGAACTCTGGGCTGCAGGCTCTCTTAAAGGGGCCTGATGAACACCCTCCACCTCAGCTCAACCATGCCCCATTGAGCGCCTGCCTCACCCAGGACCCCCACCTGGGAAAAGAAGTCTGCATTCAGATGAGTCCGACTAGCCCTATGGCGGACCTGGAAATGGTAAAGGTGGAGACTCAAGAAACACTGCATAATATGGCTGTTGGACTCTTTCTAAGCCAGCCACTTGAGGGGCTGGTGGTCTATTATTAGCATAAACGGATGGCCAAGCAGGAAATATTTGAAGGTTTCAAGCACCCACTTGATAGCGAGGACCTCCTTCTCAATCACTGCATAATGCTTCTCCTGAGGGAGCAGTTTCCTGCTGATGAAGGCTATGGGATGTTCTTAACCTCTGACTTCCTGGGCCAAAATCGCTCCTAAGCCCACCTCTGAAGCATTTGTTTGCACAACAAACAGAAGAGAGAAATTTGGGCTACTCAGGATGGGTTCAGAGCACACGGCCTCCTTGAGATGCTAGAAGGCCATGTTCAGGTCCAGGTCCAGTGACTACTGGATCCGTTTGGGAGCTCTCTTACGAAGGAAACTAGTTACTAGCTCCACCACCTCTGCAAAATTAGGGATGAACCAGCGGTAATAGCCAATCAGTCCAAGGAAGGCCCAAACCTCTTTCTTCGACTTCAAGGGTGGGGACCTGGGAAATGGCATCTACCTTCCATAGATGAGGTATCTGCCCATTCCTGCTTAAATACCCAAGGTATCTAACATTGTGTCCGCCCAGAAAACATTTCTACAGGATAGCCAATACAACTTGTACTTGGGTTAGATGGGTGGTCCAGTCTCTGCTTTGGATGATGTCGTCGTCAAGGTAGGCCACTGCATAGTCCTGGTGCGGTCAAAGTAAGTGGTCAACTAGGTGTTGAAACATGGCAGGAGCCCCGTGTAATCCAAAGGGCAGCACTGTAAACTGGAACAGAACTTGCAGGGTTGAAAAAGCAGTTTTCTCCCTGGCAGCTGGAGTCAAGGGTACCTGCCAATATCCCTTGGTCAGGTCCAAGGTTGCTATAAAACATGCTCCACCAAATCGCTCGATTAGCTCATCTACTCTGTACATGGGATACACTTCCCAGTTTAGAAGCTGCATTGACCCCCTGGAGGTCAACGCAGAATCTGATGCTTCTGTCAGGTTTAGGAACCAGGATGATGGGCGAAGACTAGTCACTCATGGGACTCATCCATAACTCCCAAGTTAAGCATTTCTTCCAGCTCCTTGGTAATGGCCTGTCGCTGGGCCTCCAGAATCAGATAGGTTGTTGCCAAATAACCATTCTAGGGTCAGTAATGATATCATGACAAATGAGGCGGGTTTGTCCCAGATGTGTGGAGAACACCTTTAGGTTCTGCAGGATCAATCAGTCTAGATCTCTTCTCTGGGCAGAAGAGAACTGCTCTCCAATCGTGACTTCAGCTAGATCAGACTTAGCTGAAATTTCCTGCCCAAAATCAACTCGGTGTACCATCATAACCATCACTGGAGTCCACTTTTCCAATAAATTAATATGGTAAATTTTGGCTCGCTTTCATTTATCTGGCTTGGCAATCTTGTAGTTGACAGGCCCTACTTTATCTTCGATGTCATAGGGCCCCTGCCATTTAAAGAATAACTTGCTCTCAGATGAGGGCAGCAAAACAAACTGTCTCCCATTTACAATGTGCAGTGCATGGCTGCCTGATTTTAGCCCCTGGCCTGCTCAGCTTGGGCTTTTTCCAGCCACCTCTCCAGCTTTCCTCAGCCGGTCTTGCAATTGTATAGCATACTCCAACAGACCTGAAAAGGTTACGGAGCATAGCCTGGCCGAAGGAACTGTCCTGTTGGGACTCTCCATCCAGGCAGTAATAGGCTGCAAAAATATGGACTGAAGACCAGGTGACAGCCCGGCAGATATCCACCATCGGGTCAGAGCGCAAGTTTGCCATAGAAGCCGCCATAGCCCTGACAAGGTGCACCGTGATGCGGCCTTCCAGCGGGAGCCTTGCCTGCTCATAAGTGAGGGCAATACAGTCTGCCACCCAGGTGGACAACGTACGTTTGGTCACTGCCTCCCCAGCCTACTGGGGTCATAGGAGATGAAAAGCTGAGAAACTTTGCAGTGGCCCCGAGTGCATTGGATATAGAAGGACAAAGCCCTCTTACAGTCCAAGGTGTGAAGGCCCATCTCCGCCTGACTGGAGTGAGGTTTTGGAAAGAAGGTAGGGAGCACCACTTCCTGATTCAGATGGCAGGAATTTGGGGTGCATGCGAAGCACTACTCTGTTCTTGTAGAACCTGGTATAGGGCGCCTCCGCTACCAGGGCCTAGGGCTCGCTAACTCTGCGAGTGGAGATAAGTGCGACCAGGAAAACCACCTTCCAAGAGAAGTAGCGGAGGTGGAAGTAGCCAGAGATTAGAAGGGCAGGCAAGTGAACTGCCCCAACACCACGTTGAGGTCCCATTCGGTTGCCGGAGAGTGAACCGGGGGCTTCGATAAGATCAGGCCCTGAAGAAAACGGGTCACCAACGGCTGGACCAAGAGGGGCTTACCATCCACCGGATGGTGGTGTGCCGCCAAGGCACTGAGGTACACCCGGATGGAGTTTGACTTGAGCCCAGACTTAGAGAGGTGGAAAAGGTACTGTAACACCAGAGCTACCGGACAGGAGAAGGTCAGCCCCATGATCGGCACACCAAACAGCGAACCTGCACCACTTGAGGGCGTAAGCCTTCCAAAAGGCCAACAGGATGTCCTCCACCTCAACCGGAAAGTTGAAAGGGGCCAGAGTCACCCTCTCAGCAGCCATGCTGTCAGCAACAGGGACCCCAGATTGGGGGTGCAGGAGAGAACCCACCTCCTGAGAAAGGAGTCCTCGGGCAGTCCCCAAGGGGACGGGGTGTCCATCAACTGTAAAAGCAGCGGGAACCACGGCTTCCTGGGCTACCAAGGAGCTATCAGAATGAGATAAGCCCTGTCGCAAGGGTCCTGAGCAAGGTCTTGGAGATCAGCGGGGTAGGAGGGAAAGCATACATGAGGCCTCCCAACCATGAAACCAGGAACGCATCCGCTGCCACCCTGGAGGGGTGGGCCTGCAGGAAGCAGAAGCGGGGAAGCTGAAAATTGTCCGGGTTGGCAAACAGGTCCATCACGGGCTCTCCCCAGAGCCAGAAAAGCAAACTGGCTACCTTGCGGTCCATCTGCGATTTGTACGGCTGGAGAACTCTGTTGAGCCTGTCAGCCAGCTGGTTGTCCTGACTGAGCAGGTACACTGCCCACAGGAGGATACCCTGTCAGATTATGTAAGAGCAGAAGGTTAGGGCCTCCTGACAAAGGGTACCCGGTGCCCCCTGTTTGTTCACAAAGAACAGCGCCACCTGGTTGTCCATCTGACCAGCACCGGCTGGTGACCCAGGTAGTGACAGAAGACCTTCAAGGGCTAGGTGTATGGCTCGGAGCTCCAGGAAGTTGATCTGCTGGGTGCTCTCGTCCAGTGACCAGTTGCCCTGAGTGCGAAGAACTCTGCAGCAGGCTCACCAGCCGAGCAGGGAGGCGTCCGAGGTGAGGACCCTCGAGAGACTCGGGGCCTGAAAGAGCATGCCAGCCTCGAGATGCTGGGGAGATTGCCACCAGACCAGGGAATCCACCAATTGGCGGGTCACGGAAACCCTGTCCCGTAGGCAGCCAGTGGCCTGACAGCACTGCGCCGCCCTCATGTGGAGGTGAGCGTCTTGGGTGATGTGGACTGTGGAGGCCATGTGCCCGAGGCGGCACAAGAGAAGCCAAGCAGGCACCAAGGGACGGCACCATACGTCCTGAGCCAGAGCCCAGAGACGATCGACTCGGTCCCTGGGCAAGAAGGCCTTCGACTGGAGAGTGCCAATCTTTGCCCCAATGAACACTAGAGTGGAGTGGAGGAGTGGCCTAGTGGTTGGGGCAAGGTACTTCAGGCCGGAGGTTCGGGGTTTCAAATCCCACTAGAGGACAGCAACCTTGGCCCGGAAGGACTGGGGTTTCTAGTCCCACAGGTGCTCCTTGTGGTCTTGGGCAAGCCACTTAACCCTCCATAGCCCATGTTCCCTGTAAAATAGTTATCTCCAAGTTATAATGCCCTGTTCAATGTAATTTCAGTTTGTTCAATGTAAACCGCCTTGATATCATGAAAGGCGGTATATAAGAAATGTTAAATAAAATAAAATAAAAATAAACTCCAGACCCTGTGTCGGAAGGAGGTGAGACTTGTGGTAGTTTATAACAAACCCCAAGTGCTGTAGGAGCTGGATGGTGTTGCACCTCTGAGGCTATGCCTCCCTTTATGAGCCAGTCATACAGGTAGGGAAAGATGAAGACCCTCCTGGAGCCGGAGGAAGGTGGCCACAACTGCCAGGCATTTTGTGAAGACCCTAGGGGCCGAGGCTAGGTCAAAAGGGAGCACCCTGTATTGAAAGTGCCTGCCCCCACTACAAACTGCAGGTACTTTATGTGGTTGGGGTGGATGAGGATGTGGGTATAAGCATCCTTGAGGTCAAAGGAGCATAGCCAGTCTCCCTACTGGAGGCACGGCAGCAATGTTCCAAGGGAGAGCATCTTGAACTTCTCCCTCACCAGGAATTTATTGAGGTTGCACAGGTCGAGGATGGGCCTTATGCCTTCCTGTCCTCTTTGGCAAGAGGAAGTACCTGGAGTAGAACCCCTTGCCCTTGAGGTGGTGGGGCACCGATTCCACCACTTTGTCCGAAGAGAAGACCTTCCAACTCCTTCAGAAGGTGGTCCCGGTGCAGGGGAGACCTGAGGGGCTCTCCCGGGAAATAAGGGGCAGGTGTCTGAATCAGGTGGAGGAGGTAATCCTCCCCGACTACCGTTACTGCCCAGGAATCAATGGTGATGGACATCCATCTCTGGGCACAGAAGACCAGACATTCCCCTGTAGGCTGCTGATCTCCTTGTAGAGAGGCTATGCTCAAGGAGTCAAAAGCTGCCCCCTAGCTGGGCCTGGGCTGGGGCCTTGGGAGCCTTCTGCTTACGCGGGCCATGCCCCTGTCCCTTGGCCTGCTGACCCTGTTGGGGAGTTGGGGAGGCCTGATAAGTGAGTAGTTTCGGTAAGCAGCTCCCTTCCTCGGGTAAAAGGACTTTTTATCCGAGCCCTTCCGTCGGAGAGGGGCAGCGGTCTTCTTAGTGAGCCTGGTTCTCATCATGAACTCTGTCTCCAGCTCGGCAGTCTTGTCTGTCACGGGTTTGCCAAAAAGGTTCTCTCCTTGGCATGGGATATCGACCAATTTGTCCTATACCCACTGCTCGAGGTCAGACGACTGAAGCCAAGCTTGGCGATGTGCACCGATGCCCGCCACAGCTACCCGAGCCACCGACTCATATCCGTCATAAGCCGCTCGAGACATGAATTTGGAGCACTCACGGACTGCCTTGGCCAGGGTTCTTGAACCGCTGCAAAGGTTCCTCAGAGAGACCGCTGAGAATCCAGCGAGTTCCTTTGCCAGGTGTCTCAGGTACATGCCCATGTACAACTGGTAGGCATAGATGCGGCAGATGAGTATTGAGCCCTGGTAGCACTCTTCCAAGGGCATCCATGGTGTGGGCCTCCCTGCCGGGAGGCACCGAGGTGCGCGTCTTTTGGCTTTTCAGTCGATGCATGGCTGATTCCACCACCATGGAGTTATGCGGCAGCTATGATGTTTGGATGCCCGGGCTCCGGCGGTCTCGATTACATTGATTCGAGCCGTTGACTTACCACCAGTACGGACGCCGGTGTTTCTCACATTCAGAGCTTGAGCCGTTCCAGGATGGGAGGAATGGGCACTGCGAGCAATTCCCGTGGAGAGGCCTCGTACTGGAGGATTTCTAACTCATCCGCCCGAGGGTCCTCCTCTGACTTGGTCAGGAATGCCAGGGCTTTAGACATTTCCTTGACAAAATCCAAGAAGCCCATGTCCTCGGGCGGTGACTGCCGCCGAGGTTCCGAGATGGAAGAGTCAGAAGGGACATCACGGTGGCGACGGGTATCAGGAGACTGCTCGCCCTCCGTCTCCCACTCAAGAGTAGTCCGTTGAGGACTCATAGGAGAGCTGCTCTGCGGGCCTCGGGACCCCTGATGCCCTGTGGCCAGCAAGGTTGCCGGGGATGACCATGGTCCCGTCGAGCGACCTCGGCAGAGGATCAACTTGAGGCCGAAGAACCTTGAGGATTGCTCGGCCTCCAGAGACATCTTGAACATCGAGGGCCCGGTGATCGGGGTGGATGAACCGGTAGTGCCGGACAACAGCACCCGCTGCTGGTCCATGAAGGCAGACAAACTACGCTCCAGGGCCGCCATTCTGGACTCCAGACTAGAAGGCCCGCAGCCTTTGGCGTGGGTACAGAGGGACTCGGGCCTAATGCTGGCTCCACCGAAGGGGAATTCGATGAGGATGGTGTCTGGGGACAGAGGCCGGTCTGTGGTCGAATCCTTCCGGGGGATCTTCGCAGGCCGTTCCTTCTCCGACGCCTCGGACGAGTGTCTCAGACTGCGGGATTGGGCCCGGGGAGCTCCCAGTCAGTCGGAACCATCCAAGGACGCCGCCTTCGAGGGTTTCTTCTTTTTCCTGGGTTCCCTTGAGGGAGACCCCCTTTCTGAGGAACCATGACGAGGCTCGGGCTCAGAGGATTCCGCCCGAGATGTTGGGGTGTCAGACAAGGCCCTGGCCTTCGGAGGCATCAGAGACTCATGGAAAAACTTTTCGTACTGCTCCTGGCAGCTCTTGAGGACCTTGCTGGACATCCTCTAGCAGAGACCGCAGGCTGCTGGGTCGTGGTCTGGCCCAAGGCAGCGAAGACAGCAGTCGTGTGTGTTAGTCAAAGACATAATTTTCGAGTACCGATCACACTTCTTAAAGCCACTGGTAGCCATGGGGGGGGGGGGGGGAGTACCCCTGCGAGGTCGAAGATTCTCCGGGCTGCCAGCGGGAGAAAAAAATCACAAAGATGCCAGAAAAATAAAAATAAATATGAAGAACCCACCTGTAAAGCCACAATTTTATCTCCTAGAAAAGGCTCACCCCAAATAATCCCCAAAGTTACCCTTATATACTCTTACATCTTAACGGACAGAATACAATGTCTCTTATAGTAACACAATGCTTTGTGTTGCAGTTACCCAACTGAAGTTTGTGTCTAAAAGGAAATCTTTTCAGTGGGGAAGTTATAAAATCCTAGCGAGTTGGAACCAAGACAATGGACCACGCAGGATTGTGAGAAAAGAATATCTACCACCGCACTACAAGAACTTCCATTTGTTCAGATGAGTAGTTTGGTTTTCCTATGACAGACCTATATTTTCACAGAGACTTTGGAAAAACTCTAATTGAATGGCGAGACTTTAGTGTCAGCTTTATATAGCTTATTTGCGGAGGCTGGTCTAGAGGGCCATATAGCCCCACGCGAATGTGGTCAAAAGACCTTTTAAAATTGAATAAAATGGAGGGTCTGTTACAAGAGTATGTTTAACATCCTCAGTACAGACGATCAGACAAAAAAAAAAATACTATAAGAGACATTGTATTCTGTCTGTTAAGATGTAAGAGTATATAAGGGTAACTTTGGGGATTATTTGGAGTGAGCCTTTTTTTTTTAGGAGAAAAAGAAAAATAGCGAAGACTACAAAAATAGACCGAACCAGACACTGAGGCACCGAGGTCAGTAGGCGAGACGAGTACTGGTGCAATACCGGAGGCGAGTGTGAAACTCGGAGAGAGAAAAAATTAAACTTTTTCCGGGGACAAGCCAGACGTGTCTGAAGGTTTCCACAGAAAAAAGGAGACCGAGCAAGATGGCACCCTTGGGCAGGAAGGGGACCACGCATGCATGGTGGCATCTCCCAAAGGCTTTCTTTTAAAGCTGGGGGGATGCTTCCACGAGGACTCTGTTGGTGCCGACGTCACCCATATGTGAGGGCTGACTTCCTGCTCGTTCCCAGAGAAAGCACACCTTGAACTCTGCTGACAAAGAGAAATCGAGACAGCAGTGGGACCATCACATGTGATGTTCAACACATGCTCAGCAAAGACTTCTAGTTTTACCATAAAGCTAAAGAAGAGTATTCTGCTTGGAAAACATACTGTACATTCATGTGACTCATTTAGGTGACTGATCTGCTTGTCTTCAGAGAAGCCGTTTTCTCTGTAATCATGAGCTATTGTGTACCAGGCATTTTGAGTTATAGCTATGGTAGCTCTCTAGTTCCTTGTTAAGCCTTTAAAAAGGAAGCTGAAGACATCTGATATCTGAAAGTGCTGTGAATATGGTGTATAACTGTATTTAAATTACTTATATTTTACAGAAGTGTATGTCATCACAAAATGGAATTATACACTTGCATGTATGCATTTAAATACAAGCAGCTCCTAAATTTGATACCTCTCACTTGGTCTGCAGCTTGTCATGCTATGAGGGCTTGTGTGCATCAGTGATGCTGAGAGCTAGCTAATGGTAGCTTAACTACAATTAAATAAATACAATAAATAAATAAATGTGTAGTGAAACCATTGAGTACCCTCCACAGTGGTGGTGCAAAACCTACAATGGCCACAAGCCCAATGACCTTGTGTGGGGCAATCTGCCACAACCAACGGGGCTCTCAGAGTAGAATGAACTAATTGCTCTCTCAAATTAGGACTCCTTGTATAGGCAAAACAAACCGGTTTCTGAAAGCAAGTGTATATTTGTAAAACCTGCCAATATTTCCGTAATAAACTGGTTACTTGGGATGTGTACGACATGAAAGGCAACACGCCTGTAATAAGATCACACTCCTTGTGTTTATCATTCTCCAAACAAGGCTCAGGAGGAACACGATCCAGCAAACATTCCCGATGTGAAAGCCGAGCTCTAATATATGCCTGTCGTATCACCTTCCAAGGGTAACCCCGTTCAAACTTTTTTTGTCGGATGCCGAATTCATATCTAAATGGAATTGTATTCTCAACAAGTGCAGCTTTGATTTGATTGCTCTCATTACAGATCGCACTACTGTGGAGGAAGCTGCACTCTCCATTGAGGTAGATGAGTTGAAAAAGTCCCTTCAAGAAACCTTGGGGAAGGACACGTTTACCACAAAAATGGAGGACTTGGAGCGTCAGCTTCAAGGATTTTTTTGAATACTTGAGGGGTATTAAATCCAGCAAATTTCAGCGGGATAAGACAGACTATGATACGGGCAAGGTTTACAGATGGATGGATGAACTAGCCGATTCGGGGGGCTCTGCTCATATACCTGCGAAACATGTCACCTTTGATCGCTCATCTGACGACACTGATTCTAGTGACACTTCACGGGAACGGATGAGATCCACGACAACTGACCCCTTGGAGGGTTTTCGAGGGGGCCGAGGGAGGGGAGGCCGCTCCCGTCGGCCCTACATAGATGACCAATGGGAGCCTCCCAACACCAGACAAAGATCACCACGTCAACAGCAGTCATCAACATCTCAGGAGTGGTATTAACATCGGCTCAACTTGAGGTGTTAGATCTTGACTTGTCTTTTATACCCACGGTACCGTATGACCCTTTCAAAATGTGGGTAGCATTATTCCGATTTTTTCGTAAGTTACGAGTGATACATCACTTTGCCGGAACGTCTGTGACCCCAGATGGATCAGTTTTAAGTCCTCCGTCACGATGGGTTCCCCCGGGCCCCATGGACCCGGCTCTTTTGACTTATCAAATGTTAGTTTTGAAGGAATTAGCTTCTAAGGAGAAGCTGTATGTCTCACATCATTCCAACATCACAAGGGAACATCGCATGGCTATCAAATAGTTGGGGATGAATGCTAATCTAATCATTCGGGGCGCAGATAAAGGGGGAGCAGTAGTGGTGCAATCTTTGGAATCATATCAAGAGCACTTAATATCGCAATTACAGGATGTGAAATATTATAAACCATTATTGCGGGACCCTACCCCACAATTACAAATTGTTATTCATTCTCTAGTTTTGTAAGCGCAGTCTAATGGATGGATCACATCTCGGGAAGCTAAGTTTTTGATCCAGCGGCATCCTAAGATTCCAGCAATTTATACTGTGCCAAAGGTGCATAAATCGCTATCTCCTCCTCCGGGACGCCCCGTTGTTTCTTATAGAGGCTCGGTTCTTGAACCTTTGTCACAATTTAGTGACGCTTTTTTGAAACTAGAGGCATGTGGAGTTCAATCAATTCTCAGGGATACGTCTCATTTTCTGAGTATTTTGGCAGACTTTGAAGAATCATTGGAGGGGGTAATATTGGTAACTCTGGACGTTACAGCATTGTACACTAACATTCACCAAGGGGAGGCATTGTCCCTTTTAGAGTCAGCATTTACTAAAGCACCCAACAGAATTCCGAAATCTTTCTTATTAGACATTACCAGGCTGGTGTTGACAAAGAATTATTTTTCTTTTCAGGGATAATTTTACCAGCAAAGTCATGGCATTGCTATGGGTGCTATGGTGGCTCCATCCATAGCTACTTGGCAGCCATGGAAGAGAGATTGATCTATCCGGGGGAGTCTTTCCATTTGGTACGATTATGGGTTAAATTCCTGGACGACATTTTTTTCCTATGGACGTCGACAAGGGAACGACTTATGCAATTCATTTCTTGGCTCAATTCTCTTAAAGAGAATATACATTTCACAGCCCATATCAGTGACAGTCAAGTTGAGTTTTTGGTTGTACTTGTGGGAATTCAGGGTGGAAAGGTTTTTATGACGTTGTTTCGAAAGCCCAGCCAACGCAATAGTCTACTTAGATACCACAGCCACCATCCTCTTGCTTTACGAAGAGGCCTTCCTTTTGGCCAATTTTTAAGGTTAAGAAGGATTTGTTCCACAGTGGAGGAATATAAATCACAAGCGCATTTGTTACAGTTTTGTCTCCTTGAACTCTTGGAAGGTGATACGACGGGCATATATTAGAGCTCGGTTTTCGCATCAGGAATGGTTGCTGGATCGTGTTCCTCCTGAGCCTTGTTTGGAGAATGATAAACACAAGGAGTGTGATCTTATTACAGGCGCGTTGCCTTTCATGTCGTACATGTCCCAAGTAACCAGTTTATTGCGGAAATATTGGCAGGTTTTACAAATACACACTTGCTTTCAGAAACCGGTTCGTTTTGCCTCTACGAGGGGTCCTAATTTGAGAGATCGATTAGTTCATTCTACTCTGAGATCCCCGTTGACTAGGTTTGCTGAAGTGCTAACGGGGAACACTTGATACAGAGCTCTTGAGGGGCCCGAAACATGCATGTCGTGTGTGTACATTCATACCCTGGCAGCTTTTGAGGATAAACAGTCTTCATTTAAGATAAGTGTGATTACACTATTCTACATATATATGTGAATTCATTCACTTGATAAAAAGGGTTCTGTCTGCATTGAGGGGAGGGTTTTCATCTCTCCCTCTCGGGCAGGTCGATCCCGACAAAAGATAATCATGGGTATAGGTAAATGGCGTGTAGACTGTGATGTTTAGGATGCCCACCGGCACATTGATCAATGACTTTTTTGATATTACCATTGCATATAGTAGTCATTTGATTTTTGGAGGTAGATTTGAGTAGGTTATCAAAGAACAAAGCACCAGGTATTGATGCCATTCCCAATGAAGTATTTCAGCAATTGGTTGCAGCTGTTATCATACTTACAAAGCTCTGCCAGGAAATTTGGAAGACAACATCATGGCCAAGTGACTGGAAAAGATCTGTGTTTATGCCAACACTGAAGAAAGATGATCCGAATGACTGTAGAAATCAATCATCGCATAATCGCTCTCATTCAACATGCCAGCAAGATTCTACTCAAGGTCATTCATCAGAGACTACACCCATACCTAAAAGGAGAACTTCCTGAAGTGCAAGCAGGGTTCAAGAAAGGGCAATGAACAAGAGACATTATCGCGGATGTGAGGTGGATCCTTGAAAAGACAAAAGGATATCTATATGTGTTATTTGCTACAGCAAGGATTTTGACTGTGTAAACCGTGAAAAACTCTGGGCCAAATTAAGAAGCATGGGTATACCAGAACCCCTGATCATTCTCTTGCACAACCTTTACATTGATCAAGAAGCAACAATTTGAACAGAACAAGGAGAAACAGAATGGTTTAAAATCAGCAAAGGTGTACGACAAGGCTACATACTTTCCCCCTAACCTGTTTAATTTATATGTAGAACAAATCATCAAAGAAGCAAGACTGTATGAAGACAATTGAGATGTGAAGATTGTGGAAGACTCAACAACCTTCATTACACTGTTGATACCACATTAATGGCTGAAAGTGAAGACGATCTGAAACATTTGCTTCTCAAGATCAAGGAACATAGTCTTAAAATGAGCCTACACCTTAATGTAAAGAAGACAAAGATCCTGACAACTGGGAAAATCAATGTTCATCATTGATGGAGAAGAAAGCATAGTTACTCACCTATAACAGATATTCTCTGGGAACAGCAGGAATCAGACCTCACATATGGGTGATGTTGGAGCCTGAGCGGAAGCATCTCCCCAGCTTTCAAAGAAAGCCTTTGGGAGATGCACTATGCATGCATGGCCCCAATCCCATCCAAGGGTGCCATCTTGCCTCAGTCAAATGACGTAGCTAAGATGGCCAAGGAAAAATAAGATACAGTAAAGAAGCAACTCCAAGGGGAGAAGGGAGAGTTGTGAGGACTGATTCCTGCTGATCCTGGAGAACAATTGTTACAGGTGAGTAATTATGCCTTCTCCGGGAACAAGCAGGAAGTCAGTACTCACATATGGACTCCCCAGCTACAGGCTACCGAGAACATGTAAAAAGCGCCACGGCGATCTGCAAAGGGAGAGCCATGATCAGCAGCAGTTGAGTCCCTACTGAGAGGCTCTCATAAGACCCTAATGTCCAGCAGAGAACCAGCACGCTGGTAGGCTGATCACAGAAAGATCGGAGGGCAGGAGCTGCCTAAACCCCGAAGAGATTATGGAGTATGGCCTGGCATCAGGACTCCCTCGCCAGGCAATAGTGTTGCAAAGATATAGACCGAAGACCAGGTGGCAGCCCGGCAGATTTCAGTCACAGGGACGGAACATAGATTTGTCACGGAAGTAGCCATGGCTCTGCCATGATGTACCGTGACCTTCTGGTCCAGTGAAATCCCCACCTGCTCATAGACAAGGGTAATGCAGTCCGCCATCCAAGCGGATAGAGTTCACTTAGTCACTGGGAGTCCCAGATGGCTTGGGTCATAGAATACGAAAAGCTGAAGCGCTTTGCAATGGCCCCAAGCCCGTTGCAGATAGAATGACAGGACCCTTTTACCATCCAGAGTATGGAAAATGGTCTCTGCCTTGCCAGTGTGATGCCTCGGGAAGAAGGTGGGTAACACTCTCTCCTGGTTGAGGTGGAAAGGGGACACCATCTTCAGCAGAAACTTGGGGTGTATGTGGAGCACCACCCTGATTTTGTAGAACCTCATGTAAGAGAGGCTCTGCCATCAAAGCCTGGAGCTCACTGACTCTGCGAGCTGATGCAAGTGCTACAAGGAATACAACCTTCCAGGAGAGGTATCGCAAGTGGCAGGTAGCCAGGGGCACAAACGGAGGCTTAGTGAGCTGTAAGAGCATCACGTTTAGATCCTGCTCTGCCGCTGGAGGGCAGACAGGGGGTTTGAACAACATGAGGTTCTACAGGAATTGGGACACAAGGATTACGCTGAGAGGAACTTCCCCTCAACAGGATGGTGATGCACGGCAATAGCGATCATGTGTACTCTGACTGAATTGGACTTTAGTCCCACCTGCAACAGGTGGAGCAGGTACTGGTGTACTTCTTGCACCAAGCAGAAGAATAGGTTTGCCCTCTTTCTGCACACCACACCGAGAAACGGCACCACTTGAAGGCGCATGCCCTTCTTGTGCAGACCTTATGCGAGGCCAGAAGAACCTCCTCCACATCCTGTGGGGAGGTTGAAGGGAGCCAGCGCTACCCTTTCAACAGCCAAGCTGTGAGTGATAGGTTCTCCATGGGTGTAGGAGACAGCCCTACCCCTGTGAGAGCAGCCATGGGGCATCGGCAATGCCGCCGATAGGGAGAGGAGCAAAGGGAACCAGGGCTGCCTGGGCCACCAAGGAGCTATCAGCATTAGTGATGCTCTGTCGCGCTGGACCTTAAATAGGGTCCTGGCAACCAGCGGTGTCGGTGGGAAGGCATACAAATGGCCTTCCATTCACGGGATGAGGAACGCATTTTCTGCCACCCGGGAAGGGTGCGGCTGGCAGGAGCACAATTGGGGCAACTGCGTGTTGTCTGGACTGGCAAACAGGTCCATCGAGGGGACACCCCAGGGACGAAACAGCCAGGCGGCTACTACTGGATCCAGGCCTCAATCTTGTGGCCTGAGGATTCTGCTCAGTTTGTCTACCAGGGTACTGTCCTGGCCCGGGAGGTAAACCGCCCTCAGGAGCATCACCCTGTGGGCTGCATAGGCACATAGGGCTATTATCTCTTGGCAGAGAGGGTATGACCCCGTGCCTCCTTGTTTGTTCACGCAGAACACTGCAACCTGGTTGTCTGTCTGAATCAGCACCACGTAGTGCTGCAACCGCTGGCAGAAAGCTTGAAGAGCTAGGAATATCACACAGAGCTCTAGCAGGTTGATTTATAACTGGGATTCCTCCTGGGACCAGCAGCCCCGTATCTGGAGGCCCTCGCAGTGTGCTCCCCAGCCCAGTAGGAAGCCATCCGTGGTGAGGACCCTCTGGGGGGTGCGTGCCTGGAAGGGCATCCTAGCCTGAAGGTGATGTAGAATCTGCCACCACCCGAGGGAGACCGTCAGCTGGTGGGGTCACTCTCACTGTGTCCCTGAGCCTGCCTGTGGTTTGTGCCCACTGAGGCTCCACTGAGAGCAGAGGTACCACTGGGCTGCCCTCATGTGCAAGCAGGCATATGGTGTCACGTGAACCGTGGAGGCCATGTGTCCCAACAGGCAGAGGAGGAGCTGGGCAGGTAGCGTCTGGCATCGGTGCACCTCTGCAGCTAACTCCCTGAGGCATTCTGATCTTTCCTGAGGGAGGAAGGCTTTCACCTGGAAGGTATCTAGGTGTTGGGCCGGGCTGAGGTAGGACTTGGGGTAGTTTATGACGAATCCCAGGTACTGCAGGGCATTTATGAAGCGCCCGGTGGCGCATTGTGCCTCTGTAGCTGTGGTCCCCTTTATGAGCCAGTCGTCCAGATAAGGGAAGACGAAGGCCCCTTGAATCAGAAGGTGGCTGCAACCACCACAAGGCATTTCGTGAAGACTCTTGGTGACGAGGCCAGACCAAAGGACAGCACCCTGTACTGGTAGTGCTGCCTCCTCACAGTGAACTGGAGGTATTTTCTGTGGCTGGGATGAACTAGGATGTGCGTGTAGTAATCCTTTAGGTTTAAGGTGCCTAGCTAGTCTCCTTGCTGGAGGAATGGCAGCAGTGTCCCAAGGGAGAGCATCTTGAACTTCCCCCTGACTAGAAACCTGTTGAGCTCTCGCAGGTCTAGATGAGCCTGAGGCCCCCTGTCCTCATGGGGACAAGAAAGTACCTGGAGTAGAAGCCTTTGCCCCTGGGATGTTTTGGTACTGGCTCCACTGCCGTGTCCTGGATTAGGCTTGCTAGCTCAGTGAGAAGCAGAGTCTGGTGAAGGAGAGGTCTGGTGGGCTCTCCTGGGAAGTACGAGGGTGGTGCCCGCTGTAAGTGGGAGGAAGTACCCTCCCTGACCACTTGAAGCACCCAGGCATTGGTCATGATGGCTGTCCATCTGTGGGCAAATAGGACTAGGCGTCCCCCTGTGGGCTGCAGAGGAGCCCCTGGGGGTGGGGAAGTCGTGCCCTGGCAGTCAAAAACTCCCTCTAGGCTGGGACGGGGCCAGCGCCTGGGACGTCAGGGCCTTTTGCTTTCGGGGACCATGTCCCTGGCCCTTTTGTTGCTGGCCCTGTTGAGTGGCCAAAAAGGCCTGGAAATGCAGTGTACCGCCAAAGCTCCCCTTCTTCCTTGTGAAGAAGTGTTTCTTTTCAGGGCTTTTTTTCCGGGATTGCACAGAGATCTTCTTCAAGAGCCTGGTTCTCGTCAGGAACTCTGTTTCTATCTCTGCAGTCTTAACTGCCATGGTTCTTGCCTATGCAGGGGGCATCAATCAGTTTGTCCTGCACCCACTGCTCTAGGACAGATGACGGCAGCCATGCTTAGCGTCGTGCCTCAATGCCTGTGGTGGCGATCCTGGCCAAAGACTTAAAGCCATCGTAGCATGCTTGAGACAAAAAAAGAGAATTATTTTACCACCAAGGTCAAAGTCTTAAACCTCTGTAGGGGTTCCCCATCAAGGCCTGCCCAAAATCCCCCGAGCTCCTTTGACAGTTCCTTCAGGTACATGCCGATATAGAGCTGGTAGGACTTGATCTGGCAAGTTAGAATCAAGCCCTGAAAGGCCTTCTGGCTGAGGGCATCGAGGGTTCGGGCCTCCCTGCCGGATGGCACTGATGAGGGGTCTTTTTTTTTTTTTTTTTTTTTACTTTTGAGCCGGCGCATGGCCGACTCCATGACCATCAAGTTGTGGGGAAGCTGGGTCTTTTGGAACCCAGAGCTTCGGCATACCCAGTACACGGCATCAAGATGCCTACTGACAACTGGTACAGACGCCGATGTTTCCCACATCCTGAGGAGTAGGTAGTCGAGGATTGGGGGCACTGATACCATAAGGGTCTCCTTAGGGGGTGCCTTGTATTGGAGTATCTCCAATTCCTCAGTGCGTGGGTCTTCCTCATCCTTTAGTAAGAGCCTTAGCCATGCCCCGCACAAAATAGAGGAAAGTGACATCCTTGGGTGGGGAAAAGCATTGGGGGAAGACGGGTCAGAGGGCACATTATCAGTGTCATCTCATGTCCAAGGACTCTTCATCTTCAGTCTCCCATTCGGACTCGAAGTCCAAGTATGAGTCCAATGCTGAGCGATCACCTCTGTCAAGGTTCGCTCCAGGTGGTCCATGACCTCTAGAGAATCTGCAGTCCGAGCCGTGGGCGCTTGCCAGGCAGGACTGGTGCCCCAAGGAACAGGGCCGGGACCTCGTCTGATGCCAAGGGCTCTCTCGAGGCTGGTGGTGCTCAAGGACTGGCTCGATGTCTTGAGAAGCCCTTGATGTCGAGGGTCCTGTTGTCAGGGCAGATGAACTGGACGAGCTGGACATAAAAGCCCACAGCTTGGCCACGAGGGCAGATATACTGTACTGCTCTCCATACCCGTTGGCTCTGCAGCCTTCGATGCGGGTACCAAGCATTTCGGGCTCTGCATTGGTACTGTTGAGGGAAAGTCCTCAATGAGGCATGGCCTTAGAGGTCCTAGGCCGGTCGGCATGTGCTAACTCCTTACGGGGCAGCTTGGATGACCGATCCCGCTCCGATTCCTCAGACTCATGCCTGGGACTGAAGGACCTGGGGTGGGATTTAACCTTCTTCCCGGATCCGTCCTCAAAGGTGGTCTTCGAGGGTTTCTTCTTCTTGCGCTCCACCTCTGGGGATTTCTGCTCGGAGAACCATGGCCCGAGACTCTGAAGAGAATCGGGCTTCGCAGGGCACCGAGGTATCAGAGGGAGCTTTGGAACTTGGTGTCACCAGAGACTCCGGCATGGTGTCAGACTTCTGTAAAAAATTTTCCTGTTGCTGCTGATGGCTCTTTAGGGTCTTTTTAAGTCATGGTTCTGCAGAGTTTGCAGTCAGAGTAGTTATGCTCCAGACCAAGGTACCAGTCATGCAGGTCGGTGAGGGACATCATTTTGCCACACCAGTCACATTTCTTGAAGCCACTGGAGGCCATCTGAAAAAGGGGGTTCCCACCACCCAGTGGGGGTCCAAGGCCTTCGCTAGAAAAGTACACGAACACCAGTTCGAGGGACACCTCAATAAAAAATTAGAAAATGAATGAATGAACCAGAGAAGCGACGCTGAGGCAAGCTGGCTCGGAGGCGGGAAGGAGCCAGTATGCAAACCAGACAAAACCTTAACAGAAATCATTCTTTTTCCAGAGGAAATTGGACAACGTCCAAAGGGCTCCACAGAAAAAATGAGACTGAGGCAAGATGGCATCCTTGGGCGAGAAGGGGACCATGCAAGCATGGTGCATCTCCCAAAAGCTTTCTTTGAAAGTTGGGGAGATGCTTCTGCGTGGGCTCCATCGGCGCCAATGTCACCCATATGTGAGGACTGACTTCCTGCTTGTTCCTGGAGAAATTGAAATAGTTGACCATTTTAACCTACTTGGATCAACAATCAATAAAGAAACTACAAGCAGTCAAGAAATCAAACGACGCATTGCTCTTGGCAGAATGACAATGAAAAACCTAGTCAAGACTCAAGAGCAGAGCTCTCTCTCTCCATACAAAGATTCGGCTTATTCAAGCCATGGTATTTTCAATAACGTCCTATGGGTGTGAAAGTAGGAGAGTGAAAAGATAGACAGGAAGAAAATCTATGCTTTTGAATAATGGTGCTGGCGAAGAATACTATGTATACCTTGGACTGCTCGAAGAACAAATCAGTCAGTACTAGAGAAGATGAAACCTAAACTTTCTTTAGAAGCTCAGATGACAAGACTTTGACTTACACACTTTGGACACATCATGCGAAGCGAGAGATAGTTAGAGAAAGACATCATGCTTGGCAAGGTAGAAGGTCAATGCAAAACAGGAAGGCTAGCAATGAGATGGATCGATATAATAACAGCAGCTATGGGTGCCACTCTATTAATAATGAGTTGCCTGACAAGACCAAAATAGAAATTACACTTACCTGGTAATTGTAGTTCCTGGAGGGTCCAGTTTAGTCCTCCACATCCGGGTAGTGCACCTCCTCCTGCAGCCTGGAGACTGGACCAATCAAAATCTTCCTCTGTATGATCTATGCTGTCGGAGCTCCCATCAGCCCCCAGTGAACTAGTAACAAAGCAGACAAAGAAGCAACACATGAGCCTACAGATAAGAGAGATATACAACAAGAAACTGAAACCCCTTATGAATTCTCTGACTCCCACCCCAAACGAGAAAGCCAGAGCCCTGCTCAGGGGCTCTGCCGTCTCCCGGAAGAAGCGACAGCCCAAATTCAAGCCCCCGACAACCGGAGCTAGAAAGAAAAAAAGGAAAAATCCGACAGAAAGTCGCGGCCCGAAAAATGAAATACAGAAGGCCGAACGAACGCCGCCGAGATCATAGACGCGTGCCGTAACACAGCAAATGACAGATAGGGCGGGAAGGAGGACTAAACTGGACCCTCCAGGAACTACAATTACCAGGTAAGTGTAATTTCTATTTCCTGAGCGGTCCTCCAGTTTAGTCCTCCACATCCGGGATATAACAGAGCAGTTATCACCGGGCGGGACCTTGCCATCCGGCGCGCAACACTGCCGAACCAAAACAAGAATCTCGAGCGGCGAGCACATCCAACCGGTAGTGCTTACTGAAGGCATGCAAGGACGACCAAGTCGCCGCTTTACAAATTTCCGCCGGCGGAACCAAACTGTGCTCCGCCCAAGAAGCCGCGTGAGCTCTGGTAGAGTGGGCCCGCAGACCCACCGGAACCGGCTGAGTGTAAAATATACGCCGACGCTATAGCCTCCTTGATCCACCTAGCAATGGACGCTTTAGCCGCCGCCTCTCCTTTCCGTGCTCCGCCAAAAAGTACGAACAATCGGTTGGTCTTCCGGAAAGACTCGGAGACTTTCAAGTAACGCCGAAGGACCCGGCGCACATCCAGGTAATGCAAACCCTCGTCCCCAGCGCCTACCGAACTGCCATGCAGGACCAGAAGAAAAACCGCCTGATTTAAATGAAAAGGCGACACCACTTTAGGCAAAAAGGAGGGAACGGGCCGAAGCACCACGCGGCCCCTAGAGATAGACAAGAACGGTTCCCGGCATGAAAGCGCCTGCAACTCGGAGATTCGGCGCACCGAGCAAATGGCCACCAGAAAAACTGTCTTGAGCGTGAGATCTTTAAGAGACGCCTGGCTAAGGGGCTCAAAAGGTTTGCCAACCAAAGCCCTCAACACCAGGTTCAAGTCCAACGAGGGCACTGACACCCTACACGAAGGCCGCAAACAGAAAACCGCCTTGATAAAACGCTGCACGTCTGGATGAGAACCGAGAGTCAGACCTAGTACTTTGCCCCTGTAGCAAGCGAGAGCCGCTAGCTGAACTTTCAGAGAACTGGCCGCGAGACTCTTGTCAAAGCCGTCCTGCAAAAAACTGAGAACTACGGACACCGAAGCCGTCGCCGCCCGTACTCCCTGACGTGAGCACCAGTCTTCAAATAACCGCCATACCCGCACATAAGCAAGGGAAGTGGAGGACTTTCGAGCTCGAAGAAGAGTGGCAATAACCGCAGGAGTGTAACCCCTCTTACTCAACCGAGCCCTTTCAATGGCCAAACCGTAAGCGAGAATCGAGCCACCTGGGGCATCCGAAGCGGACCCTGCAGCAGGAGATCCGGCAGAGGAGGCAGAGTTCACGGAACACCGTCTCGCAACCTCACCAGGTCGGCATACTACGGTCGTCTGGGCCAATCTGGAGCCACCAGAAGCACTCGCCCTTGGTGCGCCTCGATGTGCTGAACGACCCGTCCGATTAACGCCCAAGGGGGAAAGACATAAAGGAGACCGTAAGCCGGCCACGGCTGAATGAGGGCGTCGATCCCTTCGGACATACGCTCTCTCCGCCTGCTGAAGAAACGCCCCGTCTTTGCTGATTGAAACGTGGCCATGAGGTCCATGAGGGGAGGTCCCCACCGGCGAACGAGTTGCGCGAAAATCTGCAGGTTCAGCTCCCATTCCCCGGGGTCGACGTGCACTCTGCTGAGATAATCCGCCATCACATTGTCCTTTCCTGCTATATGTGCCGCCAATATCGCTGGTAGGCGGGACTGAACCCAATTGAACAAAGTCGCCGCTTCGTTCTCCATGGCCACACTGCCGGTGCCTCCCTGGCGGTTGATGTAGGCCACCGTTGCTGAGTTGTCCGAGAGCACCCGCACCGGCCGCCCCTTCACTAACGCCTCGAGGGCAATCAGGGCAAGCCTCACCGCTCGAAGTTCAAGACGGTTGATCGACCACGACGCCTCCTGAAGAGACCACGTTCCCTGTGCGAATTGACCTTCGCAGTGAGCTCCCCAGCCGGAGAGACTGGCATCCGTAAGGAAGGGAATCCACAGGGGCGGCTCCAAGGGAAGCCCCTTCCGCAGGTTGTTCGTGCACAGCCACCAATGGAGCGACCGACGAACTAGCAGCGGGCAGGGCAACCGCATGTTCAACGAATCGAACTGATTCGACCACCGACGTAACAGAGCGCTCTGGAGCGGCCGCATATGGAATTACCTCCAGGGTCGCAGCCATAGTGCCGAGAAGCCGAAGGTACCACCATGCGGACGGGGCGGACATCCGTAGAAAGGAGCGCACCAGACCCTGCAAGGTTTGGACACGGCGCTCCGGCAAACACACCAATCCTCTCGCCGTGTCGAACCGCACTCCCAGGTACTCTAGGGATTGAGTCGGCGACAAGTGACTCTTTTTCTCGTATATCACCCAGTCGAGGGATTGTAGCAAGGACACCACTCTGCCCGTGACCTGTAAACTCTCGTTGTAGAACTTTGCCCGAATCAACCAATCGTCAAGATAAGGGTGAATGAGTATGCCTTCCGTGCGCAAGGCCGCCGCGACCACTACCATTACCTTTGTGAAGGTGCGCGGAGCTGTAGCTAGGCCAAACGGCATGGCTTGAAATTGAAAGTGACCCCACGGAAAAGCAAACCGCAGGAACTTTTGATGAACCTCCCAAATGGGAATGTGCAAGTAGGCTTCCGAGAGGTCGAGGGACGTAAGAAACTCCCCCTGACGCACCGCCACGATGACGGATCTTAAGGTTTCCATCCGGAAATGAGGGACCCGGAGAAAGCGATTCACGCCCTTGAGATCCAGGATTGGCCGAAGCGACCCGTCCTTTTTGGGCACCACAAAATAAATGGAGTAGCGACCGAGGCACAGGAATGACTGCCCCTAAGGCCAAGAGGCGGAGCAGAGTCAACCGAATCGCCTGCGCCTTCTGAACACCCGTGCTGGGAGAGAGGACAAAGGAATCTGGGAGCGGGCAGGCAAATTCTAGAGCATATCAATCTCTGATGATCTCCAGAACCCATTGATCTGAAGTGATTTGGACCCAGGAAGAAAAAGTCGCGTAAGCGACCCCCGATGACTAGATTTCCCTCCTGAGTCCTCCTCGCTTCATTGTGGCTTTCGACTAAAGGAAGAAGACGAGGAAGAAGCAGCTCCCGAGAAACCTCTGCCCGCTCCTCGAAACCCTCGGAAACCTTGGGATCGAGATCCAAAGCGACCCCGTTGGGAACTCCAAAGACGGGAAGCGCGAAATCTGCGGAAGTCTCGAAACTGACCGCGCGTAGACGGCAAATTTCTACTCAGCTTAGGCTTATCCTCAGGCAGTCTACCGCCTTTTGACTCCCCGAAGTCCTTAACCAACTGATCTAGAGCGTCTCCAAACAACAACTTGCCCTTGAAAGGAAGCTTAATGAGACGAGACTTGGACGAACCGTCGGCCGCCCAATTGCGCAACCAGATAGATCGGCGTGCCGCCACTAAGGAAGCCATACTATAAGCCAGAGTACGGATTAAGTCATAATGCACATCTGCCAGATAAGCCGATCCAGACTCCAGCCGGGTTACCTCTAACAACCCCTGCTGATCCAAACCAGAAGCGGCGCGCAGGTGCTGAGCCCAACGCAAACAGGCCCTAGCCACCCAAGCGCCACAGATAGAGGCCTGCAGAGACAAGGCATTAGTGTCAAAGGCTTGCTTCAGCAAACTGTCTACCTTCTTGTCCTGCGCATCCTTTAAAGCCGCACCGCCTTCAACAGGAATGGTGGTCTTTTTTGTAACCGCCGAAACCGCAGCATCAACCCGAGGCGACAAACTTTTCCTTGTCTTTGTCAGCCAAGGGGTACAGACGGTTCATCGTCCGAATCCCTTTCAGACCAGAATCGGGCTGATCCCACTCAGTCTGAATCATCTGTTCCACCACTCGGTGTACTGGGAACACCTCTTGAGACTCCCGCACGGCCTGGATAAGAGGATCTTCTAAACCGTCCTCCTCGATAGGACGAGACACTGCCAGATTGAGCGTCTGAAGAGATTCCGTGATCAAAGGCACCAGCTCTTCTCTACGAAATACCCGAATAATTCGGACCTGTTCCTCCGGCTCCGGTATCTCTCCATCCTCCAACTCCTCAGCACCAGGCTCAGGATCTACGTCCACCTCGAGATCCTGCCAGCTCAGCTCGTCCTGCTCCACGTCCAAGGACTTCAAGCGTTTGGCGGAATGGGGGAAACTGCGCCGGGGCTCCTCAGCTTTTAATGAAGGAAGGGACACCGGCCAGGACTCGGGCAACTTACCGGAGCGACTTAAGCAAAAAGCCTGGTGCATGAGCAGAACGAAATCTGGAGAAAAATCCGTGGAGAGGGACTCAACATCATCCATTGGTAATGTGCCAGTTTGTCCTGAAATAGTGGCCGCAGGGCCCGAGGGGAGGGGACCAGACGAGGGTTCGCTCTCCACTATAACAGAAGGACTGTCAGAGTCCATTAGCTCCTTTGGATGCTCGGAGACTGAAGAAACCGAGGCACAGCTTTTGCACAGGCCAGAGTCCGCCATCGCCCCTCTGCGCGATCCGCAGATCACGCACTGCGGTTTAGTAGCCATGCTAGCCCCAGAGGCGGCCTGAAAATAGAGATGGAAGAGATGTTCAAACCAAAAATAAGAATAGTTGCAGCTAAGGCCACTTCCTGATTAATGTAATTTTTTTTTTTTTTTCAAATTTAAAACATCAGGCCTGCATGCTGAGAAGCCCGCAGGCAAAATCGCCACAAAAGGAGCCCCAAAAAACTCAAGGGAAACGCATGCCCATCTATTGAAGTGGGCAAGAAGAAAACAAAAATGGGAAAGAAAATGGCCGCCGGCACTCTGTCAGCGGCGAAATTAAAGGGCGCGAAAATTAAACTTAATAAATGAATGAACAAAAGCAATAAAAGAAACAAGGAATTGCCACACAAGCGCGATTTACCGAAAAAGGGGAAGGCAGGGACTGACGAAAAGACGTCGGGAGCAGTCTCACCGCCCAAATCTAGTGCGGGAGCACACCACCGCGCTGAACTTACGAGACAGCCAACAGCCCTGCGTTGAACAAGCAGACGGAAGGCAAAAAGGTCCCCGAACCAAGCAGAGGGACAGGAAAGGCAGATCTCTTCCCCGTACAGTCTAGGGGAGAGATCAAACCTACCGGACTGCCAGCACTCCTCCAAAGAGAAGGCAGAAGACCCAAGCAGATCTGGCTTCTCCACACCGGCGTGCCTTTTTTTTTTTTTTTTTTAAAGAAACAGCTACCTATAAAGAAAGAAAAGAAAAAGAAAATCCCCAAATAAAGGAAAACTCTGTAGTGTTGCTCTCTAAGTATCCCTAAGTGTGCCTAACTCAGGCACACACGTCCTCCAGCTGCAAGGAGACTGGACACACTGGGGGCTGATGGGAGCTCCGACAGCATAGATCATACAGAGGAAGATTTTGATTGGTCCAGTCTCCAGGCTGCAGGAGGAGGTGCACTACCCGGATGTGGAGGACTAAACTGGAGGACCGCTCAGGAACACAGTTTAGGACAACTATCCAGAGGGTTGCCATGAGTTGACACCGACCCAACAGCACTTAACAACAACTAATTTGAAACTGTATAACTACGTGCTGCTTTAAATACTGTGGGAGGGATATTCAAAGGTATTTACATGGTTTACAGACCTGCAGACCGTGTAAATGCTGCTGAGCTGGATATTCAGTGGCACGAACACGGCCAGTGCTACTGGATATCCGCGGGTGCTGCTGCTAACTGCTTAGCATCGGGGCATTCCGGGGAGGCACCCATTGCTATCCAAGCAGCGGAGATATTGAGCCACTGCCCGTTTAGCGACACGCAAGTAAAGTAAGGCATGGCAAAGGCTGGCCTAACTTTATCTGTGGAGACTAACAGGGCAGTGGCCTAGTTGGTGACGGGTTCTGTGGCTACTTGGATATTCAATGCTAGTGGCCGAATATGGTCCCGGCATCGAATATCTGGGGTTAGAATTCAGCGGCGATGGCTAGCCGCTTTACAAGTGCTAGCCGTCACAGAATTCCACCCCCCCCTGTAAATCTTAATGCAACAAAAATAAAGATCTGCTTTTCTTATGAAATCATAAATATAAAGCACTATTTCCATAAAGTATCTATCAATAATGGAGTATTCTAAGCAATTTAAAATACCATGGGCTCGATATTTAAAGAAATTGACATGATTATCAGACCTTCAAATCTTGTTAATCCCCTTAGCTGTGGATATTCAGGGGCACTTAGAAGGTTAGTACCGCTGACTATCCATAGGTGCCGCATCCACTGCATGCCCCAGTGCCAGCATCAAGGCATTCCAGGGGCAGAGCGAAGCGGAACCTGACGATAACAGAGCAGAGGCGGAACCTGGTGATATTGAGCTGCTAACCGGTTATTTTAACACAGTGCATGTTAGGCACTTTAAAGGCTGGCCTAACTTTCGCCGTAGAAGCTAACCGGGCAGCAGTTGAATATTGCTGTTGCCTGGTTAGCTTCATCACAATCCAGATATTGCCCCGGCAATGAATATCCGGGTCAAAAGGTCAGCGACATTCTCTAGCCACTTTAGAGGCACTAGCTGCGGCCACTGCTGAATACTGGTTCTAAATAGGTTCCCTATAGGTTCCAAATAAAATTTGCTGATATATCCTTCAGTATGGCAGAGTATCAAACCTTCTCTCTGAACTTCTGAATACTAACTCTGCCTCTTCTATACCTTTTGAAGTGACATGGACAACTGGGGAGCCATCCTGGTTTGAGCCATCCATCTTTGTTGGAGTACAGCATGTTTCTTTTTTGGGAGAATTTGAGGATTTTCTTTTTGCAGGACTTCTTAGAGCACCTTCCTGCTTTAAATCTGTAATATAAAACAGTGAGACAAAAAGAAAAAAAGAAATAAGCCTGGAATTTGGAAGTTCCATCGGCTTCTAATTATAAAGTTAATGGATGCTCAAGCTGACAAGTGAATAAGGTCATAAAATGTACCTGCCAAAAAGGCGGTGGCTGACTCCAGCTGTGCGGACTCTGCATCCTTAGGCAACTGCTGCATTCAATACAGCAAAGCCCTGGCCACCAGGCTGCCACATACCGAGGCCTGAACCCCAAAGACAGTCACCAAAAAACCTCTACAGCAGAGCCACAATCTTTCAGTTCTACTAATCCTGGAGAGCAGCACTATCTTTCACCATAAGAACATAAAAAATGTCATACTGGGTCAGACCAAGGTCCATCAAGCCCAGAATCATGTTTTCAACAGTGGCCAATCTAAGTCACAAGTACCTGGCAGGTTCCCAAAAAGGTACACAAGTTCCACAACGGTTGTCATGGGGTAAGCAGTGGATATTCCAGGTCCTCTTTACTAATGGTTTATGGACCTTTCCTCCAGGAACTTGTCTAAATCTTTTTTAAACCCAGCTACACTAACTGCTTTTACTACATCCTCTGGTAATGAATTCCAGAGGTTGATTACGCTTTGAGTAAAAAAAAAATTTTCTCTTATTAATCTTATATGGGTTACATTATAGCTTCATTGCATGTCCTCTAGTTTTTCTACTTTTTGATGGAACAAACAACTGATCTACATTTACACATTACACTCCATTTTTTAAAAATTTTTAAAACTTTATTGCCATTCTTAACATACATCCAACTTAAAACACCAACAGAAAACAAGACAAAGAATACAAAAGGCAACGGCAGATGAGATACAAAGGCATCAGCGTGGGAGGTGTCTGCCTTCACAGCCATCCCGTCCACAGTACAAATCCATATCCAAACAGTACAAACAATACAAACTGTAGAAGCATTACAATCAGCACACACAGACCTCCAAGCAGCAAAGTTACTTAACTTCTCCCTCAGCTCCCCAAACTCAGATTTTTTAGCTGGAACTGGTTCCAAATCCACTTGTACCTGGACATTGAGGAGTCTTGGAAGACCTATAGACATAGCACTCAGCCTGCACCAGGTTATGAATGATGTTTACCCATTATGCGACTGTCGGTCACCGATCTCCCATCCAGTTCTGCAGAATAGTTTTTTCACCGCCCAAAGCCCCGGCAGGACAAATGTTGTGTCTGCCTTGCAGACCTTTTGGTCATGTAGAGGGCTGTCATCACCCAGCATCAAGAGACCATATGTCCACTCTATGGTTTTCCCTATGATGCCCACCAGGACCTCCAGCACCTTGTCCTAAAGCTTTGTCAGTCCAGGGCATTCCAGGAAGGTGTGCCAGAGCGTCTCTTTCCCCGCATGACATTTCTCACACTGACCCGAATGCCAGGGCCGCTCCTCTCCCCCTCATGAGATAGCAGCAGTGCAAAACTTGATACTGCATCTCCCAGAGGTGAACATTACAGGCCACACCCAGGATCAGTTGTAAATAGCACTCTAAGTTCTCCACACCCACAGGATCAGCGATATCATCAGCCCACCAACGAGCCAGCCCCTCCAGGTATTGCATGCTAAGATTGTCAAATTGGAACAGGATGCTTAGGGACAATGTATTCCACCAAAGGGTCAGGCCATGTAAGTTCTCATCTTCTTCAGTGCTCATGGGGCCCTCAGGGGAAGCATCACTCAATTTGCCCCAGTAGTGGCACAGCTGCAAGTAGTGAAAAAGGTGAGAGAGGCCGGAAGACCAAGTGAATCCCAGACAGGCAAAGGTGGGGAATGACTCCGACCCCCACTCCAGGAGCCACCTGAAATCAAAGGGTCCCTCAATCTCCCACTCCTGAAATCTTGGGCTCAAAGCTAGGGTTGTCAACCCCCTCCAAAAGGGGGTCATCAGCCAGCTGGTGCAGCCCCTCGCAGTCCACCAAATCCAAGCCTTGCGAAGCAGCTCAAGAAAGACCCTGAGGAGTAGTCTTGTATGTCAAAAGCAATATTAAAGCTACTGAAATGCAGGGGGCATGGGGAAAAGAAGAAGCGCTCTGGATTGTGTTGGAAAGAGGAGATGGCACTGTCATCCATATTGTTGTAGTCTACAGACCTCCAACACAAACTGAAGAGATAGATAATGAATTGATTATAGATATTGCCAAGATAGCCACAAAGGGGGAAGCGATCATATTGGGTGACTTTAATCTACCTGATGTGGATTGGATTACTCCTTCTGCAAATCTGGAAAGCAGCAAAAAAATCGCGGATGCTCTCCAAGATGCGTTACTTAGACAAATGGTGATGGAACCAACCAGGGAAAGCTCAACGCTGGATTTAGTGCTCACCAACGGCGATAGCGTGTCGAATGTCTGCATGAGTGCCCCTGTGAGCAGCAGCGATCATCACACGGTGTGGTTTGAGATAAAAGCCATGGTACAGGCCAATCATAGCAGGCTCAAAGTCCTAAACTTCAAAAACACCAACTTCAATAAAATGGCCGAGTACCTAAAGGAGGAGCTGACAGAGTGGAAGGAGATAAGGGAAATGGAATTGCAATGGGCTAAACTAAAGGTGCAATGCAGAAAAGACGTGTAAAATAGCTTTTATTTAAATATACCACTCCAGCCACTGGCCCGACACAGGCCGTGTTTCGTTAAGACCTTCCTCAGGGGCTTAAATGGCTGTATATGTGTTACTTCTATTGAAATTTCATAAACGTATCTGCGATCAAGATTGGCCACTGTTTGTCTTGACCGATATGATCTCCTTCACTTTGATCTGTTCAGGAACGCCGGCTCCCGCACATAGAAGCCATGAACTGCAATAAGTAATACACAAATTTCTTTTCTGCGATCAAATTGCGCCACTGCTATTATGAACCGGTGTAACCTCATTCATTTCAGATTATTCAAAACCAGATGAATGGCCAATCTTGATCGCAGATACGTTTATGAAATTTCAATAGAAGTAACACATATACAGCCATTTAAGCCCCTGAGAAAGGTCTTACGAAACACGGTCTGTGTCGGGCCAGTGGCTGGAGTGGTATATTTAAATAAAAGCTATTTTACATGTCCTTTCTGCATTCCACGTTTTTTACTGGGTGTTTCTCTGCACGTGGTATTTTGCTCTTTTCGTTGGACTAAACTAAAGGTGGCAATAAAAGGGGCAAAAGATAAATATGTAACAAAAGTAAACACAAACAAGAGGAGAAGAAAGCCTATTTGGTTTTCCAAAGAAGTGGCTGCTCAAATAAAGGCAAAAAACACAGCTTTCGCAAAATTCAAAAGCTCGCAAACAGAGGAACACAGAAATGAATACAGGATCAAACTCAAAGAGACAAAGAGAGAAATAAGGGTAGCAAAATCAAAGGCAGAGAAAAAGATGGCTAAAGATGTGAAGTGTGGTGACAAAACCTTCTTCAGGTATATTTGGGAAAGGAAGAAGAGCAGAGGTGGAATTGCAGGACTCAGAAGTGCTGTGAATGGACTCGTGGAAAGTGACACTGAAAAAGCGAAATTGCTAAACGAATACTTCTGCTCTGTTTTTACTATAGAAAGTCCTGGAGAAGGACCACCTGTGACTACCAAATATAAAAATGGGAATGAAGTAGTTACCACACCATTCACAGAAGATGAGGTGTGAGAACAACTTGCAAAACTGAAAGTGGACAAGGCCATGGGACCGGATGGGATACATACCAGGATACTGAAAGAGCTCAGAGGTTCTTGCAGGACCGTTAAAGGATGTTTTCAACAGATCCTTGGAAATAGGAGAGGTTCCTCAGGACTGGAGAATGGCTGATGTCGTACCTCTACACAAAAGTGGTGACAAGGAAGAAGTGTCAAACTACAGGCCTGTGAGCCTTACCTCAGTGGCGGGAAAAGTCATGGAGGCGCTCCTGAAAGAGCGAATAGTGAACTTTCTCAAAACCAACAGGTTGCAAGACCCGAGGCAACATGGTTTTACCGAAGGACGATTTTACAAAAAAACAAATCCGATTGAGTTCTTTGACTGGGTGACCAGGGAGCTAGATCAGGGGCATGCAATAGATGTCATCTACCTGGATTTCAGCAAAGCCTTTGATATTGTTCCTCATAGGAGGCTTATCAATAAACTTGGTAGCTTGGGGATGGATCCTAAGATGGTAAATTGGATCAGAAATTGGTTGACTGACAGATGGCAGAGAGTGATGGTAAATGGAGCTCACTCGGATGAAGGGAAGGTGATTAGCGGGGTGCCCCAGGGGTCGGTCCTGTGCCCGGCACTGTTCAATGTATTTGTGAGTGATATTGCTGAAGGACTGAATGGAAAAGTCTGTCTTTTTGCAGATGACATGAAAATTTGCAACAGAGTAGACTCCCCCGAGGGAGTGGTTAACATGAGGAAAGATCTACAAAAGCTGGAAGAATGGTCAAATGCTTGGCAATTAAGATTTAATGCGAAGAAGTGCAGAGTCATGCACTTGGGTAGCAGAAATCCAAGGGAAATGTACGCGATAGGGGGTGAGAGGTTGGTGTGCACGGATCAGAAGAAAGACCTTGGTGTGATTATTTCTGAAGAGCTCAAGGTGGCAAAACAGTGCAACAAGGCGGTGGCAAAAGCCAGGAGGATGTTGGGCTGCATACAAAGAGGAATCGCCAGCAGAAAGAAGAGGTACTTATGCCACTGTATAAGTCACTGGTGAGGCCTCACTTGGAATACTGTGTTCAGTTTTGGAGACCGTATCTTGCAAAGGATGTAAAAAGACTGGAAGCTGTTCAGAGGAAGGCGACCCAAATGATTTGGAGCCTGCGTCAGAAGCCTTATGAGAAGAGACTTGAAGACCTAAACATGTACGCTTTGGAGGAGAGGAGGGACAGGGGAGATATGATTCAGACCTTCAAATACTTAAAGGGATATAATGAACAAACAAACCTCTTCCAAAGGACGGGGAAGAAGCTGTAAAACTAGAGGGCACAACAGGAAGCTGCAAGGTGGTAAATTGAAAGGCAATGTCAGGAAATACTTTTTCACGGAAAGGGTGGTGGATGCTTGGAATGCCCTCCCAATGGAAGTGGTGGGGGCAAACACGGTGACGGAATTCAAAATGGCATGGGACAGAGACAGTGGATCCCTTTACAGCAACAGGATAAAATCAAAATAAACTGAACCATCTAATTTCTCAACAAATAGGGGTGTCCTGCATGGAGTGGTGAGTTCACCCCTAAACAGGGACGTGGGGAGTGGTGGCCTGCATGGAGCGGCAGTTACACCTACTCTTGCCATCATGCTGGGCAGACTAGATGGACCCTGCTGGTCTTTATCTGCCGTCATTTATTATGTTACTATGCAACTCTGGGGACTGGAGAGCCACCTGGGTATGATGCACCACAATTAAAAGCGGTAAGGCCGGTTCCAGTGGTCCAACAACCCAAGCGGTGCATATCTATCAGTGATCCTGGAGGCCTTGTGGGTCTACCACACGAGAGCCACCACGTTATGCATTCGTAAATCTAGCAATCCTACCCTACCCTTATCGGGTGACAGAATCAATTTGGCGTATCCAATGCAAGCTCTATGCCCTCACCACAGAAAAGTGCAAAACACTTCCTTCAACTGGGCTTCCTTTGCATGCTGCACCCACAACGGGAGCCATCTGGAACTGGTACAACACTTTGGGAATGACCGACATTTATATTAAGGCCACCCTCCCGTAAAATGACAGAGGAAGATCCCTCCACCGTTCACAAAGGTGCTTCAGCTGTTGGATCTTGTCCTGGATGTTTTTTTGGTATACCATGCGCATATCACTATGAAGGTAGATACCCAGGTACTTGACTGGCTCTGTCGACCACTGAAATGGCAGGCCTCTAGGCTGTGGCCTGCCCCTCTGCTCCCCACTCAACACACAAGCCTCGGGACAGAGTTGATTTTCAGGCCCAAAAAGCTACTGAAAGCCTCAAGAAGTCCCATCAGGTGCTGAAGTCCAGTCCTCGACTAAGGCAAACTAATCAACATATCTGCAAAAAAGGCTAATTTTACATTCCTGCACGCCTATCCGCACACCCAGCAGATCAGGATCGGCACAAAGTTTAAGAACAAACAGCTCCAACGACAGAACAAACAAAAAGGGGGAAAGCAGGCAGCCCTGTTGGGTCCCCCCGATGAAGATCAAACGCGTCCGTCTATCTTCAGTTCACCAAGAGGTGAGCCTGCGGCCGCTCATACAATATCCATACCCAAGCCACAAAAATGTTCACCAAGCCCAAACCGGGGCAAAACCCAAAATAGGTAGTTCCAGGTCATGCAATCGAATTCCTTCTTGGCATAGAGACTGACCACTACCCCTTCCTGACCCAAGGGATGATGCTACTAAAAAAGCGATAGCACCCTTGCTAGATGACGCACCGTGCTGTGTCTTTTCACAAACGCCACCTGGTCCGAACGGACTAAGCCAGGCATCACAGCACCCAAGCACCCTGCCAACACCCCAGCCAGAATTTTAAGATCTTGATTGAGTAACAAGATAGATCAATAAGCTTCAACTCTCTCAGAGTCTTTACCAGGCTTAGGAAGGACCACCACCAACACACAGTTCGCCAGCCAGTCAAAATTAATCCTCCCACAGGCAACCTCTCCCATGTCCCTCAACAAGGGAGCCATGGCTGCCCCAAGATTTTGTAAAATTCAGGTCCCAACCAACCCATCAGGACCGGGCACCTTCGCCAGTTGTAAGCATTGAATGCAGGCTAGAATCTCAGCCGCTGTTATTAACTGGTCTAAAGAGGCCGGGTCATCCACATTGAGCTGCAGCAGTGCCAAGTTCCTAAAAAAATCTTCCCGTGTCCAGTCGTTGGAGGGGTCTGCCCGATAGAGAGTTTGAAAGAACTCTAGAAATTTGTTTGCGATTTTGCGAGTGCCCAGCGCCAATTGGCTGTCAGTTGCGAAGCAAAGTGACAGTGTGCTGGGTCTGTGAGGGCTTGATTAAGCTGGCCAGGAGTTTCCCAGACTTATCACCCTACTGGTGGAGCTTATGCTTATAGACTCTGATGCTTTGCAAGGCCCTCTGCTGAAACACAAGTCCACCAAAAACAGCGAACTACCATGTGAATTGAAGGAACCCAGTCCAGAAGTGTGGTAGATTTAGAAAGAACGGAGTTAATTTATTGATTCCTATTACAGGGGAAATTGCCAAGGAACCCGACACAGGCCGTGTTTCGTATACACAAACTTAAAACATTTGTTCATGTGGCTTTTAATTAATTTTTTAAGGATTGTTTTTAATTATTTTTTAATCATTGTTTTATATGTTTATGATTCATTTGTAATGTGGTTCTTAATGTATTAATGTGTTTATTTATGATTGTAGTACGCCATAACACCCCTGATGAAGGTGTATACGAAACACGGCCTGTGTCGGGTTCCTTGGCGATTTCACCTTTAATAGGAATCAATAAATTAACTCTGTTCTTTCCAAATCTACCACGCTCCTCTGCTGAAACAGGGCATTTACCTTGTTGCGCTGCACCAGGAGCGACCATTGGCGCGCCACCGCCCCTGTGGCCATATAGTGAGTGCGGCAATGCCGCAGCTCCAGGAGCTCCAATAAAAGTCTTTGGCTCAGCTACTTCCAATTGTTCCATTTATAGCCAATAATGCGACTCCGTAATATCGCTTTATCTGCCTCTCAATACACCATGAGCCCCATCTCAGCCACATCATTCTCCAGCACATAATCCTGCCAGTACTTGTGGAGAAACTGACAAGTCAGGGTTCAGCCTCCACACCAGGTCCAGCCTCCACATCCAGTCCCTGCGGTCCACAGGCACCACAATGTCCACCTGCACAGTGGCGTGAGAGATGTTCCCAAAGAGATGAAGTCAATGCATGCACGAGACTTATGTGGACCAGAGTAATGTATGTAATCTGGATCAGTTGGGTGCAGTGTTCGCCAGCCATCAATAAGCTCCAGCTCCCAACATAGGAGGTTAATGCCTCTGCTGTCCTGCCCTCTGGCTACCGGTTGTGGAGGATGGCAATCAATCGTGGGGTCCGCCAACGTATTGAAGTCCTCTCTGACAATCAGTTGAAAACCCATCTTTTTTACACTGCATTTGACCTGTCTCCTTACCCACGTTTAGTCCTGTGTCCCCTTCTCTCTCAGTTTTGTCTTTATATGTATGTCTGTATGCTTGACTGTACTATTCACTATCCTGTCTAATATTGTAACTTCTTTTTCTTTTCAGGGCCACTGGCCCTCTTTTATATTTATGGAATTGTGAACCGCCTTCATTTTTTTCATTGAAAGACGGTATATCAAATGAAATAAACATAAAACAAACATAACATAAAACAAACAAGGAATATTCGGATTGGTCTGCCAGCCACACTACCACCTCCACAAAGGAGGATTCTCTGTAGACATTTGGGGCATAGACACTGCAAATACCACTTTCTTCCCTTGTAGGGCCCCCCACATGATTACATAATGGCCCTCAGTGTTCTGCAACACCCTGTGGGTTTCAAAAGTGGTCCTTTCTCCAATAAGAATGGTGACCTCCTGTTGCCGGGAAGTATAGGCAGTCCAGTGGACCTCCAGCACCCAACCTCTCCTGAGCTTCATATGTTCCTGTTCAGTAAGGTGAGTTTCCTGCAGTAGGGTGACATCGGCCCCCAATTTGCATAAGTATGAAAGAGTTTTTCCGTATTTAACAGGCGAGTTAAAGGCACCAACATTCAGGATAAGTATCCTAACCTCTACCAAGGCGCAGGCTATAATATGCTATACCCCAGTGATTGCACACACAAAGCTGCCCAACGGAGCCTCCCAGCTAGACTCCGAGGTGACACAATATAGCTCCAAGTGCAAGTGGACATCTGGTACCCCCTCCCCTGTTCCCAAAACCATCCAATTCCCCATCTCCTCCCCCATAGGAAAAGTTCCCCATGCATTCCTTCTCCCCACCCCCCCTTCTCCTCCACACACACACACTCCCGATCTAAGCCCCCATCCAGTCCATTCCATCAACTTCCAACCAGTCACGTTCCCATCTAGCCCCTCTCTCCCATCACCAACCTCTCAGGCCCTCCCCTCCTAGCATCCCTATCCCCCAGCTCCATCCACTGATGCCTGCAACCAGCCTTTTCCACCCATCCAACTTCAGAACTTAACAGTGCAAACAACAACCACCACCATATTGAACAGTCCCCAGATTAGTCCATTGAATGGCAGCCCCGCAACCCCAGAAACACCCCCCCCCCCGGAGTGGCTTTGGGAGGGCAAGCTACCACCAGGACCGGCCCGTCCATTGAGCAAGAATGTTTTTTGCACAGGGCCCCGCGTTTCAGGGGGCCCCACGCAAAAAATATTCTACATTAGCACAAGCACATTAAAAAAAAAACGTCTGCTGCTGCTGCTGCCGCCGTGGCAGCAGCAGAATCAAATGTCCCGCTGCGGGGCCCCGCCTTCCCGGCAGAGCCTCCCTGAGCTCCCGAGTCCCTCCCAACGCGCAGGCTTTCAGAGCCGCGAGAGTTTCCCTTTCTTCTCGCGGCTCTGTTAATCCCGCCGGGGCTGATAGGAGATTAACAGAGCCGCGAGAAGAAAGGGAAACTCTCGCGGCTGTGAAAGCCCGTGCGTTGGGAGGGACTCGGGAGCTCAGGGAGGCTCTGCCGGGCAGGCGGGGCCCCGCGGCGGGACATTTGATTTTGCCGCTGCCATGGCGGCAGCAGCAGACATTTTTTTTTTAAATCTATCAGGGCTGATGGGGGGAGGGGGTTTAGGACTGGTAATGGGCTATGGGGGGGCTAAGACTGGAAGTGGGTTGATGGGGGGAGGGGGTGACGACGGGAAATGGGCTGATGGGTTAGGATGTAATGGGCTATGGGGGGGCTAAGACTGGAAATGGGCTGATGGAGGGGGGTTAGGATGTAATGGGCTATAGGGGGGCTAAGACTAGTAATGGGCTATGAGGGTGCTAAGAGTGGAAATGGGCTGATGGGGGGTTAGGACTAGTAATGGGCTATGGGGGGGCTAGGACTGGAAATGGGCTATGGGGGGCTAGGACTGGAAATGGGCTATGGGGGTTAGGACTGGTAATGGGCTATGGGGGGGCTAAGACTGAAAATGGGGTGATGGGGGGCCATAGGACTGGAAGTGGGCTGATGGGGGGCTTAGGACTGGTAATGGGCTACGGGGGGGGGGGGGCTAGGACTGGTAATGGGCGGGGGGGTGGCTAGGACTGGAAATGGGCTGAGTGGAAGGAGGGCTTGAACTGCAAATAGCTGATGGGGACGGGGGCTTGGAATGGAAAGGGGCTGTAAGGGGAGGGAGCTAGGACTTGAAATGGGCTGATGGGAGTTAGGACTGGTAATGGGCTATGGGGGGCTAAGACTGAAAATGGGGTGATGGGAGGCTTAGGACTGGAAGTGGGCTTATGGGAGGCTTAGGACTGGTAATGGGCTATGGGGGGCTAGGACTGGTAATGGGCTATGGGGGGCTAGGACTGGTAATGGGCTATGGGGGGCTAAGACTGAAAATGGGGTGATGGGAGGCTTAGGACTGGAAGTGGGCTTATGGGAGGCTTAGGACTGGTAATGGGCTATGGGGGGCTAGGACTGGTAATGGGCTATGGGGGGCTAGGACTGGTAATGGGCTACGGGGGGCTAGGACTGGTAATGGGCTGGGGGGTGGCTAGAACTGGAAATGGGCTGAATGGAAGGAGGGCTTGAACTGCAAATAGCTGATGGGGACGGGGCTTGGAATGGAAATGGGCTGAGTGAAGGAGAAGGCTTGAACTACAAATAGCTTATGGGGAGGGGGGCTTGGAATGGAAATGGGCTGTGAGGGGAGGGAGCTAGGACTGGAAATGGGCTGAGTGAGGGGGGGCTAGGATAGGAAATGGGCTGATGGAGGGCTAGGATAGGACTGGAAAAGGGCTGTTGGGGGGGGCTGGGATTGGAAATGAGCTGATGGAGGGACTTGGATTGGGGAGCTAGGACTGGAAATGGGCTGATGCGGTGACTAGAAGGGAGCGGATGCTGGGGGGGGGGGGGCTGGAACTAGAAGGGAGCTGATGTTGGGGGAGGATTAGAATGGGATAGAGTTGGGAGAGAGAAATACAGAGGGAAAAAATATTTTGTGTGGGAGGGAAGACAAATCTACAATTGGCCAGATATTGGGAGAGTAAATGGGGATTGAGGATGGCGGGGTAAAATTTGAGTGGATGAAATAGGAATGAGGAAAGAGCAAAAGGAGAGAGATTAGTATGTTAAAGCAGATGTAGAGAGAGAATGGAAAAAAACTAGAAAAGTGAAGAAAGGACAAATGGACAGCAGACGATGGAGAGTTAGCAGAAGACACGAAGAAACCAGAAGAAAGTGGCTGGAGCAATTGCAACTGAAAAAAAATGCACAAAAGGTAGAAAAATCTCTCTTTATTAAATTTATTAACTGAAATATGCCAGCTCTGGGAAATGTGCATCATTAACGTCTGCGCTTTGTTTAGTACACGAGGAAATTAATTTATAGTTTTTTTTCTACAGTGTTGGGCTTTTGGGGTTCCCAGTTTAATTATTGTCTTCCTGTTTCTACATTGTGATTTCTTGTTTGGTGACGGTCTATGTTCTGCACGTGTAACTGAGCTGAGGTATTCTATTTATGTAATTCCTATTTGACATTGCCACTTGTTCTCTTTCCCCAGTAGGTCATGTATTATTGTTCTCTGAAATGTATTGGTTTAATATTTGTAGTGTTGCCTTTTGATAGGTAGGGTCTTGTGCTTTGTGAGTCCTGGTAATGCTGTTATGATACGGCAGGTTTGCTATGGGTTCTAAACGGGCAGTGTTTGTAGTAGTTCCTAATGTGCCTGGCAGTTGGCACTGGATTATAGTAATGTAGAAATCTTTTAGTCTTTCTTTATCCATACACTCATTAAGAGGCATGTTTACTAAAAGTTAGTGTATGGTAACATTATGCAAATATTTATGCAAATGAGGCCCTTATGCAAATGAGGCCCCGCACCGAGTCTCCGCACCCCCCTTGGGCCGCCCCTGGCTACCACAGCCCAACAGGGACGCACCACCCATTCCCCATGGTCAATACCTGCAATAAGCACCGACACCATGGCGATCAACATAGGGCCGCAGGTCCACCCCCTGCGGCAGAAAGAGAGCAGGGGGCCAGCGTGGCACACCAATGCAAGCCTGTTTGAGGCACCTGGCTGTCAGGATGCATGTTGGGGATAGTCTTTAAAGTGGACTGCAGATGTCCTCCACAGCTCCACCGCATTTCAGGCGGCAAAGTGGATGCTCAGTTGCTGTCCTGGCCAGAGCTGTCCTCTGCCAATGGCAGCCATGCAACAATCAATCATCGGGAGACCCCTCTTGGGTGGGCAGGGCAGAGTTCCAGTATGCGGTGTGCCAGGGCAGTTCACCCTCAAGTATTTGGTTGCAGCAGGCTGTCTCAAAAAAAAAAAAAAAAAAAAAAGACTAAGGGGTATGTTTACTAAGCAGTCTTAACGTGCGCCCGACGTTAGTGTGCAGGATGCCATAAAAGGAGTGGGCGTGTCGGTCTTAACGTAGCAGTTCTGGTTACCATGCGATAAGGTACCTTTTTGTGCGATAGAGGGAGCCGTGGCACATCAACGAGCGTTAGCCTTAATTAGGCACGCTGACCTGCAAACACAGCAAGAGAGGTGTAGCACAATGGTTAATGCAATGACTGCTGAACCAGGGGTCATGAGTGATTCCCCAGTGGGGTTAATGAGTAAGGCTGTCTGAGACATAACTCTTTACTCTAAAGCAGTGCTGCAGGAGGAATCTTCCTTTTTACATTAAACCAGTGCTGTAGGAGGACTGTTCCTTCTGTACTTTAAACCAGTGCTGCAGGAGGAATGTTCCTTTGTACTTTAAATCAGTGCTGCCAGCAAAAACACCCTCACAGTGCTGTAATCCTCATGTGCAGTGCAGCATGGGTACGAGTGGATTAACCCTATCCTGGTAACCACAGCAGTCTGTGTGGTGACCTGCAGTCCCTCTTTAGCCAGCCAGGGGTTTGTTTGCAGCTATAGAGCTGTAGCCCACTGGTTACTTCACTGCCTGTAGAACCAGAGGTTGTGGGTTTGAGTCCACAGTGGGGATATTTATTAGGGCTGTCTGGGGCAGTTTCGTTTTTTAATTTAAATCAGTACTGACAGCAAACAAACCCTCACAGTGCTGTAATCTTCAGGTGCCTAAGGCACCTGAGGATTACAGCACTGTGAGGGTGTTTTTGCTGGCAGTCCTGATTTAAATTAAAAAGGAAACTGCCCCAGACAGCCCTAATAAATAACCCCACTGTGGAATCAAACCCACAACCTCTGGTTCCTCAGGCAGTGAAGTAACCAGTGGGCCGCAGCTCTATAGCTGCAAACAAACCCCTGGCTGGCTATAGAAGGACTGCAGGTCACCACACAGACTGTCTGCTGTGGCTACCAGGATAGAGTTAATCCACGCGTACCCATGATGTACTGCACATGCAAAGCAGTCGTCTACAGATGATCACAAGACGGGGTATGCACCCCCACAGCACCTAGGCCTGGTAGGGGGTACTGACCGTGTGTGTTACAGGCACAGTGTAGCTACAGGCCATCAGTGTGTGGGTCCAGTGCTCACCCTGAGGATGAGGTGGGGCGCCCAGCACCATATCCACAGCACCTGTCTTAGCTGAGATAGGCTATGCTGCAGGTCTCCATTAGTGCCAGTGTGTGATAGGTAGTCCCTTCAGACACACCTATGATACACCTGTGTCCATCTGTATATCCCAGTCACGTCTAGGCCTTGTGGACTATGATGCCCCCGGAATAGTGCATATCCTGTGTGGCTGCCATGGCCACATGATATATGTACCGGGGGGAGGGGGTGTTTGGACCCATAGGCGGATTATGTAGTACCACCAAACCCGCCCTCTGGAGCTCAGGATCTCCCAACAACAGATCCACATTCTACAGCCCTGCAATGGTGGCAGTAGAGAGGACCATCAACCTCAGTCCGGCTGGGGTACAGACAACCTACAGGGCAGTCCAGACAACCTACAGGGCAGTCCAGTACGCATCCATAAGGCAATAGCAGACAGACAGTAGGGCTTGAAATGCCCAGCTGCCCCCACCACTATCTGACATTTTCCAGCAGCAAGCACAGTGAGTCTCCAGCTGCTGCACCCTGCAAGGTGTTCCAGCCATACACATACTAACTGCAGACAGTCTGCTAGCTAGTCCATAGTGCATGTTACCGGAGGAGATGTGTGAACCCAAAACTGGGATGTGAGCACACCCACCAAGCAGATATGTCAGTGAATGGGCCCCAGAAAAAGAACCCATATATATCACTGGACAGAAATACTATATAGCACTATGGGGGATCCTAGCCATGCCGTGGTCACTGCACAGTCAGGGTGAGAGTGACCTCCCAGCAGGACATGCTGTGGCCACCCTGTCTGTGCAGGTGGTGGCCGGGCACTACAATGTCCCAGCCAGTGCCCTATGCCCTGTGCAGATGCATTCTGCCCAGGCCGCTCTGTCCGGGCTATACCCACAGTACCTTGCTCCTCGTTATGCACATTGGCAGGCCAATACTGGCAACAGTGCTAGCAGTGTGGGCTGAGGAGGGTGTTGGCAGCCACCACACACTGGATAGATAGACACACACTCCCCACACCTATGCCAGCATTGTGCCACTATAGAGGTGTTTGGCAGCCCTGGCCACCGCACCAGTCCTGGGCACAGTGCAGGCATGGCTATGGTACGCAATACTGTAGGAGTCACTCCCCAGGGTGGTAAACACTGTCAGACACAAGACCTGTAGCACACTCCACAGACATCAGAAAGGTTGCTATGATACAGCTCATTCAGCAAATTGTGCTTAACTTAGGAATTGCTATCTGCCAGTAATCATGGCAACCTTTTGATAGATGTGTACCGTATTCCCAGGTGTAGGGTGGCATTGCTAAGGTATGCAAGTGCTAGCATAGCACAGTTACTTACCTGTAACAGGTGATCTCTGGGAACAGCAGGAATAAGTCTTCACATATGGGTACGTCAGTACCGACGGAGCCTGCGCGGGAACTCTCCCCAGCGTCCAAATAAGAAAGCCTTTGGGAGCATCCCACAGCGCCTGCGTGCTGCCTTCCCGCCTTTCCCAACTGCCTCTCCTCAGTTGAGTTTCAAAGCTGAGACAAAGAGAGAGAGAAGGGAAAGAAGAGATAGAGATACAACTCCTAGGGGAGGTGGATGGGTTGTAAAGACTTATTCCTGCTGTTCCCAGAGATCACCTGTTACAGGTAAGTAACTGTGCTATCTCCAGGAACAAGCAGGAATGAGTCTTCAAATATGGGGACTCCCAAGCTAAGATGCCTGGAGCCCCAGCATGTCATAGATTGGAACATGCTATATCTAATAACACCAGGCATCCTGAGGATGGAGGGTAGGAGTTGAAAAAAAAAGGTGCTGTGGAAAACAGCTTAACCTAGCATAGGACTGCAGACAAGGAGTCCATGTGTGAATGATAACTGTCATCAATGATATTGAAATGAAATATTGCAATATGGACCTCCCCCCCTAACAGGATTTCACAGGGTATGGAGGTTCATGGGATCTACTGGGGACCCCAGTAGAGGAACCTCGAAGAGGACCTCACTATAAAGTGGAGGTAGAAAACCTGTAGGAAAAATAGTGGAGGTTAGGATTCCGAAAGGTAACAACCCCAGTAGAAGGACTGGGGTAGTACAAAACGGTGGGCCTTCAGCGGAAGGCTTTACGACAAAGCAAGGACAAATGCCTGAGGCGTTAGCCTATGATTAACTGAAGATCCGCAAAGTCTCTCCTAACTGGGGAAAACTAGGAGAGATATTGGAGCATGGAGAGCTTCAGAGGTACCTAAACCATAAGGTTATGGTATAAAAGTTTCAGACTACCACAGGAGTGGTTGTGTGTGTATAACCCCAAACCTGCTGGATAGCAAGGCCTGGGTAAAGCCCATCTGTCAGGATCATATAGGAATATGAGCCTAGACAGTTAGATAGATAAGTATGTTGATACATATCTATCTATAATGAAATATCTCGACAGATACATATATATCTATACATATAGATAGAGATATAAGAATATATCTATAGTGAGATATGGAAGGGCATAAAATACACACAAAAGATGGATATGAAGATGTAGGCCTATATATGGGTGTCTGCTGTTAAGCAGACAGAGATATGCCTACAGCACAGTATTCACATAGGATATGTGGAGAGGAAAGATTCAAGAGGAACCTACTTGAGAAGATGTATAGAGAATCTATTCCTCCTGGCTATGCTCTGCAAGGATGCTAGCTAGTGAAATAACCAGGAGGGTTACGTGAAAAACAGAGGATAATATCAGTCTGTAGCCAGCAAGTCCGGAGTCTTCCAGAACTCTAGCATGGTAAGTGGACAGAAGACGCATAGAGATGAGATACCATGTTGACCTGCTTAAGGGCAAAAGGTGTCATGCGTTCTTACCATGAGGACGAGCTGCAAGGAAAAAGAGCATATCCCCGATTGGGAATACTATGGACCAAAGCAGGGAATTGGCAACTCCTTAAGCTTTCACGTAAGAGAAGGCCTATGTCCTTTATATCAAAAAGGAGATAGTAAAAAAAGGGAGAACCCTTTTAGTCATGGGAGACATGACTGAAAAGCCTTTTCCAACCATCTAGGATAGCTGTTGGAGAAAAACCCCCATGCTCTCTAGCAAGGGCCCATAGTGGAAAGCTTCTCCGTAGGATTGCAGAGAGCATGATGCAGGAGAAAGAGGAGATAGAACTGGCTGCTGGAGAGCCAGTATCTCTGCCCACTATGCTGCCAAACCCAGGAGAATGGAGATGGCAGAAATAGAAGAGAATTCAGAAAGCCTGTAAAGAGATAATCTCCAAGACAGATGGAAGCACCGACTTGGAGCCAGTAGTAAGACTGGACAGAATGTTAGTGGAGGACAAATCTGGTTGTTTGTGGACAAAAACCAGTGGTCCAAACATTAAGGCTCCTGCATAGGCAGCTGCTAGCAAAACAGCAGAAAGAATCTTACTGTTTAAAAACAGAAAGAACAGACAGAACAGGAGTAGAAAACTCTGGACATGTCTGATAGGCTGCCTCAAACAAAATAGAAAAAGAGGAGTTAACTCAGAGAGGAAAACTCCGCAGTGGAAAGTGACAAAACTAGAGAGGCTGAAGAAAGAGCCCTCCAGTGAAGTAATACTGCTCTTACAGAGGACAAGCCCGGTAAGAGGGTAGAAATATAGAGAAAATGGATGTCTTCTGGAAAGAGATCCCTGTCTAGGGGTTAGAATGAAGCGATGGATTGCCTCTATTGAGAAGAAGCAAACTGCAGATTCTAAACCCCAAGAGTCACAAGCATCTGATGATGATTGATCAGAAACCCTGTGGTTGCTGGGTTCGCTGAGCCTGGTGAGAAGTTGGGTTCTTCAGACCAGGACGATGCTTCCCCTGTTTGGGAACATCTGTATGATGGGCAGGTGATGAATAAAAACTTCTCCGCCTATGGGAAGAAAGTTTGGTAGGACATTTCCTACCTACTGGGACAGAAGGAGGGGTAGAACAACCCCTAGGAACAGCTAAATCAGTGGACCACTGAGTAACCTGACAAAGACTCCTTGTTGAAGAGATTTTCTCCAGTGCAAGGAGTATGTCCCAGTCTTTGTTGTGCCCACTTGTCCAAGTCTGAAGTTTGGAGCCAGGCTCTACGTCATGCCCCTATAGCTATAGCAGAGGTCCTGCTAACAGACTCAAAAGAGTCCAGGGAAGCATGAGAAAGAAACCAAGAGATATTCTGGATATGCTTAAGCAGTGAGGAATAGTCTGCACTCTTGGAATCTGGAAAGAAAGGAGTCAAAAGATGTAATTTCTTTGTGACCTCCTCAAGAGATAGACTCATATAAAAAATATATGAGAGAATTCTTGCAGAAAGCATAGATGTCTGGAAGGTTTGACGACCAAAGGCATCTAGTGTCCTAGACTCACGACCTGGCGGATAAGAAGAGTGCTTTTTCTTACTCTTTACTCGCCTCGTTGCGGATTCCACTACTATGGAATGATGAGGGAGTTGAGTCTTTTGAAACCCTGGAGAGGGGGGCACCTGATATAGGAGATCAGTTGCTCTGGAAAGTGGGGACACCCTTAAGAATGCTTCCCACAGACCTAGAAGGAGATCCTGCAAGGAATGATGCAAAGGAAGCATTATGTTCTCCTTTGCTTTGGTAGGAACAGAGCCTTGTGCAGGGTCCTGTCCAGGGATAGGAATGGCAAGTGATCTTGCTATTTCCCAGAGAAAACTCTGAAAAGAGGGATCTCCAACGGGAATCTCCTTTGGACAGGTTAGATCAGAAGAACTAGCCTGAGCACCGAAGGATCTATCCAAATATATAGGAATAGAAGATCCTGCACGGTGCAGGGTGGTATCCCTAAAGGATGGTTGCTGGTATTTTTTTATTTATTTATTTACTTTCATTTCTTATATACCGCGCTATTAAAATCAGCGCGGTTTACATTAGAACTGAACAGTGCAACAATGCGTTAACATCACAATGTGCTTACATAGAACAGGGAGACAATCTTGAGGGAGAGAACTGGGGAAACTATTTACAACAATATTTACACAATATTTACAGAGAGCTATATACACTAATACTTATGATCTTCGTGGTGAGCATAACTAGATCAAGTGAGAACCCCGGTACTGGCTGTTAGGAGCAGCATCCGTCAGTACTTCATTGTCCATGCCAGGTATCGACACCAAGTCTGGTATAGAAGGGAGCAATCCTGTTGAAAAAAGCATGGCAGGAACGGGCCCCGATGCTACCGTGGATACCGGTGCTGATGTCGACACCGGTACCGATGTCGGAACCGAAGACGACACAGACCTCGGAGTAGCCATTGGTGACAGCTCAATCGGTACCAAGGTAACCGAAAACTTCCAGCAGCCATCCTTGATATCAGGCCTGTGGTACCGATCGGTGTCGGCACCAAGGCGTGCCGGTACCCAGTCTTTCAGACTAGCAGCAGGCACCGACCGTAAAGGTAATGTGGACATCGGTACCGGCCTCGATACCGTGTCTGATACCGGTGGATGAAGGCCAATCGGTGGCAACTCAAACGGTATCATAGGAACCGAGAACTGCAGATCCGAATCATCGGAACCGAGCCTTTGGTACCGAGGGGAGCCAGTACCAAGGCGAGTCGGTACCCAATCCTCCAGACTGGAAATCTATTCCAGACTCGGCATCGAAGAAAGCGAGTCTATCGATGCACGTCTGGAGGGTACCGACGTCAGTGGTCATATTGGTGTTGGTACCGATACCGGAAAGTCAGTCTGGGAAATATCCCCCGGAACCGAAGGTACAGAGGATGCCAGATGACGATCCCTGGTGAGGAGTGTTTCATCCAAAACCAGTGCCGGAACCGGGGTATCGGTACCGCTCGAAGCGGATGCCACCACCGGACACGGCTCAGGTATGTTCTGTGGGAGGTGAACCCCAGGAACAACCTGAAACCCCTCATACGCTTTGGAGACCAAAGACTCCCGCCGGGGTTTTGAAGCCAGTGGGCCCTCGAGGGCAAGGCCGGAGCCATCTGCATGCTGTGCATGAGACCTACCACTCGAGGACTGGCTAGTCTTAACAGACTGTTTGTGGGTTACCTGATCCTGTGAAGAAGAATGGGACGGTGCCCTGAAGATGGAGGGGAACCGGGTATCGAGGAAACCTCGATGTTGAACTCCTCTTCTCACCACACTGTTGCCGAAAGGCTCCGGGGGAAAAAGGTCAGGCCCCAAACAGGTTAGACACCAACTTTGAGGTTCTAAGAATAAAGTTGTACCGCCACAGTCTGAACATTTCCTGGAGGAAGAGACTGGAGGTTCCATGAAGGAAACAGGAAAGGCCTAGAGGCCTGAAAAAAACGTGAAGAAAAAATAGTCCTTGGAAAAGGAAAATCTCACAGAAAAGAAAAAGAAAACACCGGCGGTACCGGTGGCGTCGGGGAAGACAGTCACGACCACAAGAAAAATAAAGAAATAAAACAAAAGTTTCTGCGGTGACAGGACGACATCCTGCCGGCTCCGCGGAAAAACGAAAACTGAGGAGAGGCAGTTGGGAAAGGCGGGAAGGCAGCATGCAGGCGCTGTGGGATGCTCCCAAAGGCTTTCTTATTGGACGCTGGGGAGCGTTCCCACGCAGGCTCCGTCGATACCGATGTACCCATATGTGAAGACTCATTCCTGCTTGTTCCTGGAGATTGGGAGATGCACACAGGGCCCAAACTCCTGTCTCTCCAGGTGGCTTTGGATAATGGAGCCTGTGGGTGCGGGTGTTTCTGCCCCTGTTGGCCTCTGCTCTAGGGCAGAGGTTCCCAACTCCAGTCCTGCTGGGCCAAATACTGTTTGGGTTTTCATGCTGTCCCTACTGAATATGCATGAGATACATCATTTCCCTGCATACCATGGGGGCGGTGCAGGGAAATGCAGCACAGGCATCTTTATTAGAGACAGCATGGAACCTGAATGGTGTTGTGCCCTCCAGGACTGCATTTGGGAGACTCTGCTCTAGGTAATGCGCATGTTTATGGTGTCTGTGCTCTGTAGGGTAAAATATAGGCGTTTGAGGCATGTTTATGTTCTTTGCAATAAAGGTTCTGTCTTTACTACCACGGTTTAGTAGTGGGTAAAATATGGGGACTGGGTTGGCAAGAGTCACAGCTGGGACTTGAACCTGTGACCTGTTTCTGAACACACTGGCTGTGTGCACTGCACCACCGTGTTGCCACAGACATGGTGCATTCCCTGGGGATTTCATGACTGTTCGTCAGACAGGGCCTGTCTGTTGCAGTGCACGGCACCCACCTACACAGGGCTAGGCGATGGTCTGCTGTGGGCAACTGCCACTGCCCCCTCCACCAGCAGTACCCCTCTGCCACCATGCTGACATGCCCTTCTGCTGGTGGTGCTGGTGGTGCACCATCTCAGGCCATCCAGTGTGCGGGTAGGCGGCTGCCTATGATGTGGGTTCTGGGGTAGGGGTGCCTGCATAGCTGTCCACGCGTCCCCCCCAGCACCGCCAGCCAATGTTCTGTGCCCTTGGGGGTACCTGCTGGGTACTATCCCCTGTGACACTGTGGGAAACACACTCGTGCCAGTGTTGGGCCATCATCAGTTGCTGCCTGGCTGCTGTACAGTTTCAGCATTCCTATGGGCCACCTAGGCATCACCCTAGTCCACACTGTGGCCCAGCTGCACCACAGCATGTGCCGCCTGCAGCCCTCTGTGTCCTCTTTTCCGGCATCTGTCCAGTTGCCCGTTCTGACATGCCCACCCTGCTGTTGCGGAACATGTGCACGCCATACATAACCTGTCCAGTTCCAAGGGAATGCCCTGATCAGCGCTATTTCACTGTGGGATCATTCACCTTGTATGGGGACAGAGCATGGCCCTTCCGAGGTTGGTATCTTTTTTGTGGAGCTTTATCGGCAGTGTTTTTTGCTGTTTCCCATTAATATCACTATTGGCCAGCTTGGTTAATTTTTTTCCCATTTCATTACGGTCATTTTCAATGTTTAATTGCCCTTTTGTTCCGTGCACATGTATCACACTTATCACGTTTTGTAGGTTTCCCTGGCTTTGCTGTACATTGCTGACAGAAATGGTTTCTCTTCCCTTTAAATCAGTTCTAACGCGAGGGTTTCACTGGCATTAGTTTTCAGCCCCGGAATCCATAGCGTTACTGTGCAGGGAGCCTCTCCCCTCCCACTCTCCACCCGACCCCTTCTCTCCGCCCCTGGGGAGCCTTCCTCCGCCCTCCGGGTGCCTTTCTCCTCCCTTCAGTGCTCATTTGCACCACTGAACGCGTTATCGCCCGGTAAAGCGCCTTATCGCGCGATAACGTGGCAGAGCGCACATTTAGATGGTTTAGTAAACATACCCCTAAGGCTAATCAGTATTCTTGCCACCATCTTCGGACAACCTCCTGCACCGGACTGCTGCAATGATCCAGGAATTTATGGCCGGCCTCCACAGTGTTAAAGTAAATAGTCACATCCTCAAGCATTACTAAGCTTGTGCGGAAACATGAGGGCAAACTTGATCCTCTGCTGATGTAGTGCAGTACAGATAGGCACAAACTTCCGTCTCCTTAGAGCCACCCTGGCAGAATAGTAATTGAAAAAGAGGATCCGATGATTGTCAAATTCTAGCGATTTGCACTGTCGGTAAGTTCTCATTAAGCACTCTTTATCCACCTAAACAAAGTAGCGTGCTATGGCGGGCTGGTGTTTTGAATCGGACTCCCTCAGAGGACCCACATGTTGAGCCTGTTCACACCACCAGGCAATGTACTGTCTGTAGCCCCAAGGCTTTGGGAAGCCACTGTTCGAAAAATTCTTAAAGTTTGGCATCCGTCAGGAACTCACTCAAACCCACCACTCAGATTGTTTTGTCTTGATCGGTTTTCTTGGTCATCCAACTGATAAAGAAGCTGCTGATGCCCAACAATCATCTGGGTGACATGCCCAGCTACGCACTTTAATGTCATTCATGGTCAAATGGAGTCAGTTCAGACGATCCTTGAGTGCGGCAGAGACCACTTTAATCTCTATCGCCAGGTCACCAGTATTCAGCGAGCTGGCTTTGGCAGGCTCGGCAGCCATCTTGTTTTCCGGACTGAGGTGTTTCATTGGCTGAGTCTTCAATGGTCTTTTGGGCATGCCACGCTCACTGGGCACCCACCCCCCACACCTGGGCACACGATGCTACGCTCACTCCTTCTTGGCTGGGCACAGTTGGAGTGGCGAAGAGCCGATTTTTAGCAGCCCTATCTGGGAGCTCTACTCTGTCATGTACTCCTCTCCACCATGCATCACATGACCGGCTCTGCTTTTTAGACCTCTATCATATCTCCCCTCAGCCATCTTTGTTCCAAGTTGAAGAGCCCTAACCTTTTAAGCCTTTCCTCATAGGGGTATCCTTACATCCCCTTTACCAATCTGGTGGCTCTTCTCAATACCTTTTCAAATTCTGCTATATCCTTTTTAAGATATAGCTTTTGGGGTTACCACAGTGACCAGGGAGTCCACCTTAAGAAAAACGTAACCAACTTCTCTCATCCTCCAAGAAAAGGGCATAGAGCTTAACAAGAACCCTGACCTCCTGAAGACACTATCTGATTCATCCTACTCCACCAAAATCATGCAGTGCACCACCTGGCAGTATGGAAAAACCTTTAAAGGACTCTGGGTGCCCTCCAAAATGGGATCAGCATCGGATTTCACCTCTACAGTAACCTTAGATGCACAATGCAGATGACATGTGAGAGTTGAGAAAGGACAGCTCCTTATGCCACAGCAACCAAATCACACAAGACTCGTCTTCCTCCCAAAAGGAAAACTCCCTCTCATCAGGCTGCCTGCATAGCTAGCTAGGTCCAAATCATCCCCCTGACTACCCTCTGGGAGAGACCAGGTACCCTAACACTCTAGGGCAGCAACCACACCCTTGGAAAGCCTAGGCCCCTATCCCGGAGACCTAGGCATCCGCCGCATCCTAGGTGAGAGACCATCAAAGGATATCCCTACACTTCCCCGTACAGACAAGGGATCTCTAGGCCTCTGTCACCCTGAGAGAGCCTGTTGCAAAACCTGCAAGAGATCATGTTGAAACGACTTGAGGGAAAGCAGCCCCTGGGGACAATGGAGGCAGGTTCTTCATAAGAATATAAGATACCATACTAGATCAGACCAAGGGTTTATCAAGCCCTGTATCCTGTTTTTAACAGCAACCAATCCAGGTCACAAGTACCTGTCAGGTTCCCAAAAAGGTAGACAGATTCGATGCTGCTTATCCCGGGGTAGGTTGCAGATTTCCCCAGTCCACTTGTCCATACCTATTTTAAACCCAGATACACTAACAGCTTTGACTACATCCTCCGGTAACAAATTCTAGAGTTTGATTATGAATTGAGTGAAAAAATATTTTCTCAGATTTGTCTTAAATGTGCTACAATGCAGCTTCATTGCGTGTCTTCTAGTCTTTCTACTTTTTGAAGAAGGAATAAACCTACTTTTAGTCGTTCTACTCCGGTCATTATTTTAAAGACCTCTATCATATCTCCCCTCAGCCATCTTTGTTCCAGGTTGAAGAGCTCTAATCTTAAGCCTTTCCTTGTGCACTTCTCCACATTAAATTGCATCACCCATCTGGATGCCCCATTTCCCAATTTATCAAGGTCCTCTTGCCATCTTTCACAATCCTCTTGCTTGTTTTTTTTTTTTTTTAACTTTGAATAATTTTGTGTTATCTACAAATCTGATCACTTCACTCGCTATTCCCATTTCCAGGTCATTTATGAATATGTTAAAAAGCAGCAGGCCCAGCACAAAGCCCTCAAATCTCCATGCTCTGGAGCAGCAATATGGCCCCCTCGTGAACAGCTCAGTGCTCTCAGCACTTGCAGCCACCTCAGACAAAAGTGGCAGCCTTTCCTGCCTCTGCGCTGCCTACTAATACTCCTGGAGGTGTATGCTCCAGTTGCTTGTCTGTGGGCCGCATCAGGGAGATTCAATCTTGTGCTTCCTGCACAGCCACGGAACTCTCCTTCTGACCGACTGCACATGCCATGGATAGCAGCCCTGAAACCATGCTAGATTTCTGGCCCCCACAGGCAACGCATTGGTAGTCGAAGTCCAACATGCTCATGCTGACCATTCGCAGGAAAAGCGGTGAAACTCCTTAACCTCTTCCTCAGAAGGCCTAAGCCAGCAGCTCACAATGTCAACACCCCTCCTCCGGCTGAAACAGTCACTGCAGAAGGAAAATGTCCTACCAGAGTGAGAGCCCAATTTATGAGTCGATTTTTTTTTTTTGGACTACAACTTTACACTGCCACAAAACTCCCCCCCCCCCCATACCCCAGAACATGAGAGGATAGGGGAAGGAGGGAGGAGGAAAGGAGGGGATGCCTAGATAATTCACCACCAGGTGAACGTCACCTGCAGAGACAAATCTCAACCAGAGGACAACAGACCCTCGGAGAGCAAGCCAAGGGGAAGTTAACTTGATCAGGATATCCCAGACTGAGCCCTTGGAGATGACGGGAAACCTCACTCTACCAAGGATGGCGAACCAAAGACCAGTGCTCTAGCAGAAGACACCTCAGTTCTACTGGGGAGAATAGCCCACAAACTGTGGATCCAGGTATCTACTGAATGCCAGAAAAGCTACTGTACCAGTCTGGGAACCCATCTGCTGGAGAAAGAGAAATATTGACTAGTGCTCCTAGCTGCACTGCTCCTAATTTCAATTATAATGCCACTGGAAAGTTCTAATTTTCTCTATCTCCATTACCTGCTGGCAGGGAGACACAGCCCACTTGTCTGGACTGGTCTGTCAGAATGATATGGAAAGTGCATCCCTCCACCCAATGAAACCACATTTCCCTTAAAAAGGAAAATCCCTCATGACATCTATTGGGCTATATTTTTTATAAAACACATCTTTTTGAAGTTGCCATTCTCTTGCCAGTTTGCCTAGTTAAAATTTTGCTATTAGAAGCGAATCTTATAACAGCACAATGGATGACATCAGATAAAGACCGACACAATCCATCCAATTTGTCCTGTAGCAACTTCATGGGTGAGGAGACCCCATACAGACATTTGAGGATGTGAAGAGCCTTACCTTTGCCTCTCAAACTTGCCACTGTGCATGAAGGTCCTACCCCCATTGTGTGGTGAGTGGTAATATGACCCTTAGCCACTTAGACTTCAAAATTTGCACCTTGTTCACTTATGTGGTACCATGGCTGGAGTGGCATGCTTTCCCCATGGTTTCTAAAAAGAATCAAATCATACCATATCTGTTTTGAGTTATGGGCTCAGGCTCCGGAGACGGAGTACAGTACAAGGAGGCACAGAAGTTACAGATGCCCCTGTATAATAGAGTTTCTGATTATGGCCATATCAACTCTCTCTCCCTGTTTTCCTTTCCTCAGCTATATGAAGAACTTTATTTCTTCCAGATTTTCAAAGCTTAAGTAGCCCAAGCAGCAGAAATATGCTGCCACTCTAAAGGCAGCTATCTGTATGCTTAAGCACTAAAAATCGCAAAGTGAAATTGTGATCCTACTTGAATGAAAGATGTTGTATAAAGCCACATTATAAAACAAACCATGGTTATTATTTGGCCAGTATACGATATCCTTGCTTTGCATGTACCCTGAGGGAGGAATCAAAATAAACATGATGGTTTCTAAAACACTAGTTTCCCTTCAAAAACGACAAGATTCGATCAGGAAATTAGTGCATGAAATACGATTCCGAGGTTATGGGCTTCAGAGAATGGGATGATAGTAGATCTGTGCACTGGAGATTTAGAGACCGAAGATAGCTAAGAAACTCAACTGTTAACATGCCAAATTAAAGACAACAGAATGATACCCTATTGATAATGTGGATAAACTGAAAACCACAACTCCACAGACCAGTAATATATAATTTTACCTCTTAGGCCATTTTGTTTAATTCCATGCCATACCTATCTGAAGACAGGGATGGAGGTGGTGGGAGCAAATACAGTGACAGAATTCAAAATGGCATGGGACAGACACAGTGGATCCTTTTATAGCAACAGGATGAAATCAAAGCAAACTTAAATATCTTTTATACTTCAATAGATAGAGGGGGGCTGACCTGCATGGAGCAGCAGGTATAACCCTAAACCAGGTGTACAGAGGGGTGGTCTGCACAGAGCTGCAGCTACAACCACTCTAGTGACCTTACTGGGCAGACAAAATGGACCATACTGATCTTTATCTGCCATCATATACTATGTTACTATGACTTTTCTCTATTATGTGCCTATAAAAAACATTGAATAAAGGCACAAACTGCATAAAGACACACTATAAGAGTCTTAGGGGCAATGTTCCCTCTAATTTTCTGTAGGCTGTGTGCGCATAAAATATCAGCTGTGCAGCTTTTGAAGGAAGGTTAAATTTTTGTGCGCCACATAACGACACTCAGTTATATACTTTAAAATTTGACTACAGGTCAGAATACAGTATGTACACCACATTGATTGCACTAGAAAATATTGTAGAACTTGTGAAAACCATAAATACACAACAACTTTTCAATTTTAAGAACGTCTGTGTTTTCTATCAGAATCAGAACCGTAATTTTTGTGCGCTCTGTTGTAAAGTATGTGCGCTCACTCGGCGAGGTGTGTGCGCGCGCACACGCGCACAGCTTAGAGAGAACAGTGCTTAGGGGTATGTTTACTAAACAGTGGTAAGGGAGCATATGTTTTATTAAAGTGCACTCTCAGCACACACCAGTGCCCTTAACACTGCAATAACGCAGCTTTAACGCCCATTAAAGGATCCAGTAGTGTTAAGGGCACAGTAGGCAGATAGAGGGCGCTAACGGAGCAGATAGTGGGCGTTAATGGGGTGGGGAGCGGGCGTTAACGAGGCGCGCTCCCTTAACACCAGTTGTGCAATGTGCCAAAAAGCCCTTTAACGCTGGGAACCCTAACGCAGATGAAAACCTCACGGAAAGGCTTTTTTCGGAGGTGAGACTATTTTAATGTGTGCAATGTGGCACACAGACAGGGGAGCCCAAGATAGAATAGTAGTGCTCCATCAGCAACAGCATAATGCTCTTACGACAGGGCACTAGGCTGATGTAGCCAATGTGGCAAAGGAGGTGTCACATAGGTGCTGCTGAGTGTTAAAGGGTATCAAGTGGATGCCACCATGGGACCTGCAGGTCCAGGAGGGTGACAGGGCAGCTGCCTAGGGTGCACATTTAAGATGAATGATATGACACTGCAGAGACAGTGGGAGCACAGACATGACACTACAGGAGGACATGAATGCTGCCAGTGTCACTGACCATGCTGCCATGTCAGTGCTGCGTGGGTTATGCTGCAGTGTGTGTAGCCTGCAGCTGGAATTAGTTGGGTTCCGGTGGGGTGTGACAGGTGTCATCTTGCAGTTGTCACTGACAGTGGGATAGTATGTCCTTTCACAACTATCTCCTCTCCTCTTAAGGTGGCTCTGACTCTGACCCCCCTCCCCACCCATGATGGGCAAGTTCTGGCTGTCAGTGTTCCTTACAAGATCCACAAGATCACATGTCATTTCCTATGAGATCAGCCACATCCCCTCCACACTCCTAAACCTCCCTCCATACCTCTGCAACACACTCATCCTTTTTTTATGATCTCAGAGGAGGAAAGCACACACCATCTTTCCTCCCAACTCATCACCTGTTCCTCTGATCCTATTTCCGTACCTCTCTTGGGCTCCATCACCCACACTGTTGCTCCTGCCACCCCTCATATTTCCAACTACAATGCAACTGTCCATATAGTCTGACAGCATGTCACAGAACCTGCAGACAGATAAGAGCACATAGAACTACACCAAGTCATGCCCACATGCATCTTGTAATGGACTCCTAAGTACTCATGCATGGACAGCGCAGTTACTCACCTGTAACAGCTGTTCTCCGGGAACAGCAGGAATCAGCCATCACATATGGGTGAAGCTGGAGCAGACTGAACCCACCCGGAGCATTTCCCCAGCTTTCAAAGAAAGCCTTTGGGATATGCTACCACACATTCGTGGTCCCCTTCCTACCCAAGGGTGCCATCTTGCTCAGTCAGATGACATAGCTAGGATGGTAGTAAAACTAACAAGGTAGGGAGACAACTCACAGGGGAGAAGAGAGGGTTGTGAGGATGGATTCCTACTGTTCCCGGAGAACACTTGTTAAATGTGAGTAACTATGCTTTCTCCAGGAACAATCGGGAAGTCAGTCCTCACATATGGGACTCCCTAGCTCCAGGCTACTGAGGACCGAACCAAGACAGCAACAGTGATCAACGGGTGGCCGTGAGTTGCAGAAGGTGAGTCCCCACTGAGAGACTCCACAAGACCCTAGCATCCAGTGATACTATCACTCCAGTAGCCTGAACACAGAAGGGTTGGAGGGCAGGAGTTGCCTACACCCCGAGATTATTAGAGTACTGCCTGGCCAAAGGCACTGTCCTTGCAGGACTCGCTCTCCAAGCAGTAGAGAGCTGCAAATGTATGAATTGAAGACCATGTGGCAGCCTTGCAGATTTCTATCACCGGCACCGAGTGATGCGCTGGGATCCAGTGTTCAAGAGAGAGGCCAGCTCGATCATACACGAGGGTAATAAAGTCTGCCACCCAAGTGGACAGAGTTTGCTTAGTCATGGGGAGCCCCAGTCTACTGGGGTCATAAGACACAAAAGCTGAGGAGCTTTTCGATGGGTCTGAGTCTGTTGAAAGTAGGAGGACAGGGCCCGCTTGCAATCTAATGTATAAAGTATTAGCTCCTCCCTGCCAACATGAGGCCATAGAAAGAGGGTGGGGAGGACCACCACCTCCTGGTTGAGGTGGAAAGGAGAGGCCACCTTCGAGAGGAATTTGGGGTGTGAGCGGACCACCACCCTGTTCTTATAGAATCTTGTATATGGCAGGTCTGCCACCAGGGCCTGGAGTTCGCGCTCACCCTTCGAGTGGATGTGAAGGCCACCAGAAGGCCACTTTCCAAAACAGGTATCTTAGGTGGCAAGTGGTTAGGGGCTCGAATGGCAGTTTAGTGAGCTGGGAGAGCATCATGTTGAGGTCCCATTCCATCGCCGAAGGATAAAGAGGAGGCTTGATAATAGGAGGCCCCAGAGAACCTAAAGACCAGGGGCTGGCTAGAGAGGGGTTTTCCCTCAATAGCGTGGTGCGTGGCTATGGTGCTCAGATGCACCCTCACCGAGTTGAATTTCAGCCTGGAGAACCAATTGTACATGACAGGAGAAGGGATTCTCCTTCTCCTACACACAGACAAAGAACCTTCTCCACTTAAAGGCATAGGCCTGCCTGGTGGAGGGTTTTCGAGAGGCCAGCAGGACCTCCTCGACTTCCCCTGAAAGGTTGAAAGGGGCCAGTGCTACTCTTTCAGCAGCCACACCGTTAGCATTAGTGACCCCAGGGTGGGGTGCAAAAGGGAGCCCTCCTCCTGGGACAGGAGGGCCTGGGCCCAGCCCAGTGGGACTGGGGGTGCGCCACCGACAGGAATAGTAGCAGGGGGAACCAGGTTTGCCTGGGCCATCTGGGTGCAATCAGTATGACTGATGCCCCCTCGCTGTGGACCTTGAAAAGGGTCTTGGTGACCGGGGGGGGGGGGTGCCCGTCAGTGGGAACATATATAGTAGGTCCTCCCCGTCAGTGGGAACATATATAGTAGGTCCTCCGACCACGAGATTAGGAAGGCATCTGCTGCCATTCTCCCCAGGTGTGGCTGGCGTGAGCAGAAGTGTGGTAGTTGCACATTGTCCGGGGATGCAAAAAGGTCTATCACAGGCCTGCCCCAGCGGTGGAAGAGATACTTCATTACCCTAGGTTCAAGTGCCACTCGTGTGGGTAGAGGATTCTGCTCAGTCTGTTGGCTAAGCAGCTGTCCTGGCCTGGCAGATATACTGCTCGCAGGAACATGCTGTTGCGCATTGCCAAGGAGAGGGAGTACGAGCCCATGCCCCCCTGCTTGTTGATATAAAATATGGCCACCTTGTTATCCATCTGGATCAGTACAGGTTGGTGCCGCAGGCGGTCGCGGAATGCTTGCAGGGCCAGGAAGATTGCCCTGAGTTCGAGGAGATTGATCTACAAGAGTGAATCCTCCTGGGACCAGCTGCCTTGCCTGTGGTGGTCCCCACAACACGCCCCTCAACCCACAAGGGAGGCATCTCTTGTCAGGGTCCTCTGCGATGTGGGTGCCTGGAATGGCATTCCCGCCTGGAGGTTGTGCAGGTTCTGCCACCAGGTGAGGGATTCGGCCAGCTGGTGGGTGACTCTGTCTCTGTCTCGTAGTCTGCCTGTGGCTTGAGTCCACTGCGAGCGGAGGCACCACTGGGCTGTCCACATGTGCAGGCAGGCCAACAAGGCCATGTGGCCCAACAGGCAGAGGAGGCGGCAAGCCAGTATTAACCTGTGATGTTGCACCTCTCTTGCCATTTGTATGAAGCGATCTGCCCTTTCCTTTGGGAGGACGGCCTTGGCCTGTAGCATGTCCAAATGCGACCCTATGAACTACAGACTTTGGGCTGGAGTGAGATGGGACTTTGGATAATTGATGATGAACCCCAGGTGCTGCAGCAGGAGGGTTGTACGCTCTGCAGCCTGCCTGACCTCTGAGGCCGTACCACTCCTGATTAGCCAGTCATCTAGGTAGGGGAAGAAAAAAAGCCCCTTACAAATGCAAGTGGGCGGCTACCACTGCCAAGCACTTGGTAACGACCCTTGGCAATGAGGCCAGGGTGAAGAGCAGCACTCTGTACTGGTAGTGCCCTCCTCCCACCACAAATCATAGGTACTGCCTGTGGGAGGAGTGGATCAGGATGAGTGTACGCATCCTTTAGGTCCAAGGAGCACACAGCCAATCTCCCTGGTGAAGGTAAGGCAGCAGTGTTCCAAGCGAGAGCATCTTGAACTTCTCTCACCAGAAACTTGTTCAAGTTTCACAGGTCTAGTATGAGCCTGAGGGCCCCCTGTTCTTTTGGGGACAAGGAAGTACCTTGAGTAGAAACCCTTTCCCCACAGATGCTTGGGTACAGGTTCCACAGCATTGTCCCTAAGCAGACCTGCGAGCTCTGAGAGCAGAAGAATCTGGTGAAGGAGTGGTCGCACTGACTCTCCTGGGAAGAACTTGGGTGGTACTTCTTGTAAGTGGAGGAGATATCCCTCCTTTACCACCTGCAGCACCCACTGGTCTGAGGTGATCTTGGCCCGCTTGTGGATAAAGAGTGCCAAGCAGCCCCCTGTGGGCTAGTAAGGGTCTCCCAAGGGAGGAGAGACCCTGCCTGGGAGTCAAAAGCACCCTCCTGGTTGGGTTGGAGCTGGGGCTTCTGAGCTCCTTGGCCCTACCTCTTAAGGTAAGAACCCTGTTGCTGGCCCGAGGAGGACTGGTATCGGTGACTCTGTTGGAATTTATTTATTTATTTACATTCTCTTATATACTGTGCTATTCTGCATCAGTGTGGTTTACATTGAACAAACTGAAATTACATTGAACAGGGCATTAAAACTTGGAGATAACTATTTTACAGGGAACATGGGCTATGGAGGGTTAAGTGGCTTGCCCAAGACCACAAGGAGCACCTGTGGGACTAGAAACCCCAGTCCTTCCGGCCCAAGGTTGCTGTCCTCTAGTGGGATTTGAACCTCCGACCTTCCGGCCTGAAGTACCTTGCCCCAACCACTAGGCCACTCCTCCACTGGAAGTACCTCTTCTTTCCGGAGAATAGGGGCCTTTTCCCCAAGCATTTCTTGCAGGGAAAGGAAGTGTTCTTTGAGAGCTTCTGGCATGCCACCACTTAGGCTTTTATTTCGGCTGCCTTGTTGGCCATGAGTTCACCGAACAAGTTCTCACTGGTGCAGGGGACATTGAGCAGCTTGTCCTGGATCCACTGCTCAAGGTTCAAGGATTGTAGCCAGGCTTGATGTCAAGCCTCAATGCTGCTACCTGAGCCGCTGACTTGAATCTGTCATAGGCCATCCGGAAGAGAAACTTCGAGCAGTCCTTGATCCCGGAGGTCAGAGCTCGGAACCGACTTGAGAAGCCAGTCAGTCCCGCTGAGAACCCAGACAACTCCTGGGTCAGGGCCTTCAAATATATGCCTATGTATAGCTCATAAGAATGGAACCGGGATCTCGACCGGGGCCAAGGACCTACCCGAGGCCAGTGGCGCTCAGCTCGACAAACAGGGAATCCCCTGCAGTCGGGGGAACAGTCATTGGGGCAGATGAAGCGGACATACCTGTCATCACTGCCTGCTGCATGGCCAGGATAGTAGTGATCATCTGCTCCATGGCCGCCATTCTGGATTCTAAGCCAGAAGGCTCTGCAGCTTTCAGTGCGGGCACAGAGGATCCCTGGCCCGGCACTGGCACTCTCGCGAGTGCATCCTTGACAAGGACTATGGCCTCAAGGACTCTTGCACGGTCTCTGCCGGCCGAGGCATCCTTCCAGAGGACCTTAGTGGATCATTTCTCGGAGTCGCCCGAGTCCCTCTGGACGGTCTTACCAGTTTCTCCGGTAGAACCTCGACAGACTTTGAGGATTTTTTTCTTTTTCCGCTGGGGAAATTTTTTCGGAGGAGCTGCCGCTGCGGGACTCCAAGGATGTTCAGCCCTCTCGGGAAGTGTGGGTTTGGAGCACGGTGTCAGGGAGGCCAGTGCCAAATCGGACCTGGGGAATAATTTCTCCTGCAACTCCGACCTCTTTTTATTGGTTTCAGGTATCATGGCCTGGCACAGGTCGCATGACGTGCTATCATAGTCTGGTCCCAGGCAGCAGTCATGGGTGTCAGTGACAGACATGGTTTGACTGCAGTGGTCACATTCCTTGAACCCACTGGGGAACATGGTGGGGAAATATCCGGCCAGGGTCAATGACCCCCATGTGAAAAAGGGCGCGAACTCTGGTTGAGACAAGCCTCGATAAAATTTTTTTTAAAAAAGTGGAAAAAGAGCTCGAGGAGGGAAGCCGGAACCAGTACACAAATCAGAAAAGGCTAATTTTCAGGATACTTAGCAAGAATTTTTTCCTAGGAAAGTGGACCGACATCCATTAGTCTCCTTTTTTTCCCCATGGAGTCCGAGCAAGATGGCACCCTTGGGCAGGTAGGGGACCACACATGAGTGATAGCATATCCCAAAGGCTTTCTTTGAATGCTGCAGAAATGTTCCGTGCAGGTTCCATCGGCACAGACATCACCCATATGTGAGGACTGACTTTCTGCTTGTTCCTGGAGAACAACATATATGGCTGCTCTGTGGCTCCAAACCTAAGGCCACTGTGTGTATGAGTGAAGGGTCGCAGGTTCAATGCCAGCCTGTGGATCAGCATTGTTAGCTACAATTGTTTTTACGTTAACATACCATCCAGGGTCAGAAGCAGTAGGTACAATATCCTCCTCCTCCTCCCCCTCCCCCTGTACAGCAAGCATTGCTCATCACATTCACAAGTCACACCTCATTCACCATGAGGTCTGCCGCCACCTCCTCACCTCTCCCTCTTCACTCCCAACCCTCCCCCCCACCTCTGCTACCCTCTCACCCTCTACTATGATCTTTAAAGGAGGGAAGCACACACCGTCTTTCCTCCACCCAACTCACCACCTGATCTTCTGATTCTATTTCCACACCTCTCCTGGGCTCCATCACCCACACTGTTGTCTCTGCCAACCATCATATTTCCAAATTATCGCTCTACAATGCAACTGTCCATGTAGTTTGGCAGCATGTCACACAGCCGGCAGACAGCTAAGTGCACATAGGAATACACCAAGCCAGGCCCTCACACACCCTGACAATGGTCACCTAAATATGCATCTAATAAATTAGACAGCTGCTCTGTGGCTCCAAAAGTAAGACCACTGTCTGAATGAATAAGGGGGTTGCAGGATCAATGCCAAACTGTGAATTATCAATGGTAGCCACAATTATTACTACTTTATCATGCCATCTGGGAACAGGAGCAGTAGGTGCAACCCCCACATTATGGCAAGCAGGGTTCCCCACATGCAGAGGTGAAGAGGAAAACGGCACAATGGAAGGCAGGATGGCAAACCATGCAAAAATAGCACTTTGATGCGGGATGGGTGTTGCAACTGCAGGTACTGTGACGTGTGTAGTAATAATGCACACACATTGTGAAGGCCCTTGCAATCGATAAGCATTAGGGGCAAGTAACAATGGAATGTTGACTAACTTTTCCAGGAGGGTCTAGAGTATTTGTAGGGGTGGGGGGTTAGTGTTTGTGGACTGTGAGGTGCAGCAATGCAGTGTGTGTGCATGTGATGGTCTGTCATTATGTCTGTATTTACAATGTGCTGCTGGTCTTCCCAACAGCAAAAGTACAGAGTGTGCGGCCCTTGTGCACGTGGGCAGCTGTGGGACCTGTGGGGATGCCCACTGCATCTGCAGCGTGAGTGCATGTGCTCCACCTGCCATTTCAGCATCATCCAGTGCCAGTGACAAAACATGATGGGTGTACAGAGGCATAGGACTATATGTGATGCTCACTGCCACATGCAGACTAGGGGCACACAACATCTGAGCATGGGGCAGATGTAGGTAACTGTGCCACAGCATGCACTCACAGCTTGACTGCACTGCATTGCAGTCCCACAACACAAGTCCACAGTAAAATGTAATGCAAATGAAGGAAAGAGGATTCTGGGTATTGTCTGAAACAGCACCATTACCACAGGATGCACATGTGTGATAGGGTACATATATGGCAGGGATGCCCAACCATGTGACAGCCAATAGCATGACTACGGTGCACACAGCATAAAGTGCTGACAGGCAAACATCACCCTGACTATGTTGTGACCATGCCTTGGCTATGTAGCCACATTGTGGTATGTAGAGGTTAAAGCTGCAGTTGTGTGGCTGCAGTTCCTTCCCTGGCAGTCCAAGCTCTGCTCTTGATGTCTGAGGTCTGTGCAATTTTCAGACAGTCAGGCTGCACATGTGTTATGTGCTGACCAGCAGCCTTGGGACAGTTGGGATGTTAATATATCCCACAGCCCTGGATTGGTTGGCACATGCAGAGTCACTGTGTCTGATTAGCATGTCCAGATGATGATCGGCATACCTGCAGTGATGGGTATTAACTATTGCTGCTGCAGGACCAGCAGGTTCATGTTCCACCTCCCTCACCCCCTCCCCTTCTGGATACCTGCTGCTGCAACCCAACTGTCCATAATGGGATCTCATAAATCACTCCATGGCCAGGAGGAAGAGGGTCCAAGGACAAGAGAACACTGGATATCCCTGCATGCCTCCATTGTGCATATAACCAAGTGCTTAGCAGCACACAGTACATATTACACATGCAGAAAACCAGCTGTAATGTAGGTTTGCACCTGTAAAGGCAGAGTTCAGGTAGTGCAGTGCAGGCCATATGGACCAGGAGCTGTGTGACCCACCTCACATTCAGGGTGACCTCTGCAATAGGTCTGTAAGAATGTCTGCTGCAGTTATGTTCATGAAGGTCACAATATCCCTGTGTAATCATGGTATCATGTCAAGGATCAGAGCCTCTGTTCTTTTCTAAGCCCATGCATAAGGCAGTTCTGAATGCACAATGCCTCATGGGTGATGGTGGGATGAACCAACTGTGGCACACAGATCAGCCCTCGAAGGTAGAGTGGATGGCTGTAACCACTGGGCGAGTTTCCAAGACCAGCATGTCATTAATGATGGTGGGAGATGTGTGCATGGCACCCCATGAAAGTCCTGGATGGTCTGCAATGGACCATATGCCCTTCAAAAGTGGTTTATGTTCTGTGTCTGTGCAGTTGTGCCTAGACTGCCCTCTGCAGCAGGTCACAGGGGATAGCGCTTCCTGCACATGTGCTGTTTGCTGTTCTAGTGTACGGTAATAAACAGTGTAACACATGTGAGTGTGTGGTTAGTTTGCCATGTGGAGAATAGTGAAGGGACAGCCAGCATGACTGCACATGAGATGACCAGCTGCAGTACTGTGCGTTGTGTGCATCATGTACTGCATGTGCACTGCTGTAGCTAGGCCTGAGGTGTGCTGTAGTATGTCCTCAAAATGTGTCTGTTAAGGTGGATCCTGTCCTGGGTGTAGGACATTGCTTGCAGGGACTTGCATTATCCCTAATGCCCGCCAGCGCTGTGCCTGACTGTGTTGAAGTGTAGTCAAGAGGTTAGAGACCTGTCTATTTAAAGTATGGATAAATCTTAGTTCCACGGCTTGCTTGCTGGCTGATGAATACTCATGTAGGTTACTGGCCAGGAAAAGTCGAGTGTCTGCATTGACTGGCGGACATAGAGCAATATGCTGCTTTGTCCAAGCAGTGCACATTGGGTTGGTACACATGCTGTATGTGAATAAGTCCTGCTGCAGGCATGACTATTTGCTTGGCTCAAGGGCATTGCAGGGGATAAGACATGTCCATGCTACAGCTGCACAACACTTGATTGCAGATGTAGCCTAATGGTTGAGTCACGTGCAATTTAAAAGACCAGGGCTTGAATCCCCGCTCAGTTCTGTCTGTCTGTGGTCCACTCGCCTTCCCCTTTGTCAGTATATATTTCAGATATACATTGGTAATAATTTCTGAACAGGCCAGGCTCTGAATTGCCTCTGGGACAGACATCATAATTACCCGTTTCTACTGTGCCCTGATAAAACAGTGTATTCATGCATATCTGACATGTCTGCCTAGCCTCTGTTGTAGGCCAGAGCAAGCGTGCGTCCATGTGGATACAGCATATGTATGACACATGGTGTGTACCCGATTGGTATATCTCCCCAGAATGGTGAATGTGCAGCTTTGCCCTCATCCCATATCTGTCGAGTAGACAGGCATATTATGCAGGGATTGTCATATGTCCCTCAATGCCCCATATAACCAATACAGAAGAGCTGTGCAGGCAAAGCACAGTAGCACACTCTGTGGACCTAGCTAACACCCAGAACTCCCTGGTGCCTCCTGATGGAGAAGATCCAACCTGGGAATGGCCCTGTGTAATGTGAGCCAAAGGCAAACACCTAAAGACGGATATGGCAAGTCACTGAAGTAGTACTTAAGACATCTCTAAATGGAACGACATCATCTCTTCTGCTGCCAAGCCAGCCGCCCGCAGAACACAACAATCACGCACCACAAAACCCAGCTCCACACCATGGTACTCCAAGGATATACGCATAGCAAAAAGAGCACTAAGACGACTTGAACGACGCTGGAGAAGAAATAAATCACCCTCCCTACAGAAACAATACCAGATGAAACAAAAGGACTATAACAACCTCATCAACCAAGAGAAAAAAGAATTCCACACGAACCTTATCCTGAAGTCCACCAACAAACCCCGTGAACTCTACGAAGTTGTAAAGACCCTCACAAAAGAGTCCCATAACAGAAATGAACAACAGATAGACCCACAGACATTTGCAGACCAGCTCAAAACCAAATTCACTGCAACACCCACGAACAGCAATGAAATTGTCAAACTCAGGTCATCCACACCAACACAGAGCTGGGGCACATTCAGCATCCCCTCGAACAAACAACTTTCCAAAATCATCACTGACCTCAACACCAGCACCACCCCTACAGACCCCTGCCCAGTATCCTGGATTAAAGCAACGAAAGACCTGACGCAAGTCATATGGAAAATAATACAGAACTCTCTCACCAAAGGAATAATGCCAGATGCCCTGAAACTAGTCACAATATGTCCAATCCCCAAGAAAACCACTTTAGCTAAATCAGACCCCGCCGCCTACAGACCCATCTCAAGCCTACTATTCCTATCCCTGAGGTATTGGCCCATCTTCGCAAAGTTAGTCTTCCTAAAGTCTAAGATCCTCACCTTGGAAAGGATTCTAACAGCCCTAGTCCTAATACTGAACCACACCATCTGGTGATCACTGGATGCAAAATGATCTCCCACTACAACATCAGAAACACTTTCACCATTGGTAAGCACCAAGTCCGGTATGGTCCCTTCACGTGTGGGGTCTGTTACCAATTGCCTGAATAGTTCTCCCTGTAGAGAATCCAGGATCTCCTTACTTCTAGATGATACTGCAGCAGGAATGTGCCAATCAACATCTGACATATTGAAATCTCCTATCAGTAGCACTTCCCCTTTCCTAGCAATGCTGCGTATGTCTTCAATTAACTCTGTCCACCTCTTCTTCTTGTGAGGGAGGTCTGTATATCACACCAATGCAAATAGATCTCTCTTTCCCTCTTTCTAGTTTAACCCACAATGCCTCCTCTCTCCCTTTTAAGCTCTGTAATTCCAAAGCTTTAATAGTAGTTTTTACATATAGTGCCACTCCTCCTCCCCTTCTTCCTACCCTGTCCTTTCTGAAAGCACAGTTACTTACCTGTAACAGGTGATCTCTGGGAACAGCAGGAATTAGTCCTCACATATGGGTACGTCGGTACCGACTGAGCCCGTGCGGGAAAGCTCCCCAGCTTCTTAGAATAGAAGCTTTTGGGACCTCCCACTGCACATGCGCACTGCCTTCCCGCCTTCCTGAACAGCTCTCCTCAGTTTCGAGTTTATAGCTGAGTCAACAGAGAGAGGACAGGAAGATAGATAGATAAAAGATACAACTCCTAGGGGAGGTGGGTGGGTTGTGAGGACTAATTCCTGCTGTTCCCAGAGATCACCTGTTACAGGTAAGTAACTGTGCTATCTCCAGGAACAAGCAGGAATAAGTCCTCACATATGGGGACTCCCTAGCTTAGATGCATGGGATCCCCTGTAAAGGTTCGCCATCTTCGTATGGATCTCAGGCATCCATTCTGGGAAGGTGGGCAGGAGTTGTTTAGGAATGGAACAGGTGCTTGAGGACAGCCTGGCCAAACAAGGCATCCCGGCGGGAGTCCTTGTCCAAACAGTAATGGGCTGTGAAGGTATGAACCGAGGCCCAGGTAGCGGCTCGACAGATCTGATCTATGGAAACAGAGTGCAGATGAGCCATAGAAGTTGCCATGGCCCTCACATTGTGAGCAGTGACATGGCCTTCCAGAGAAATGTTTTTGCTCTGGTAAGCAAAAGAAATACACTGAGCAATCCAATTGGAAAGTGTACGCTTGGAGACTGGAAGTCCCAAATGGGAAGGATCAAAGGCCACAAAAAGTTGAGAAGACTTTCGATGTGGCTGAGTCCTATTAAGGTAAAAAGCGAGAGCTCTTTTACAATCCAGAGTATGAAGGTTCCTCTCTGCATTGGATGCATGAGGAGCTGGAAAAAAGACAGGTAGATATACCTCTTGATTAAGATGAAAAGGCGAGACCACTTTAGGCATAAAGTGGGGATTCGTCCTAAGGACCACCTTATCATGATGAAATCTTGTGTAAGGTGGATTGGCCACTAAAGCCTGCAGCTCACTGATGCGGCGAGCCGAAGTGACTGCAATGAGGAAGATGACCTTCCAGGAAAGAAATTTCAAGGAGGTGGAAAACATTGGCTCAAAAGGTGGCTTCATAAGTTGACCGAGCACTAGATTCAAATCCCATGCGACCGGGGTGGTCTGATGGGAGGTTTAGTGAGAGTCAGGCCTCTCATGAATCTTGCAACAAGAGGATGAGAGGAGATAGGTTGTCCATTTATATGTTGCAAGGATGCTGCAATAGCACTTAAATGGACTCTTACCGAATTCGTCTTGAGGCCTGCATTGGATAGATGCAGGAGATAATCAAGAAGAGAATTCAAAGGAAGTGCCAGAGGGTCAAGACCCTGCTGAGCACACCAAATGGAAAAACGTTTCCATTTGAAAGCATAGGAACGCCTGGTAGAGGGTTTCCTAGAGGCAGAAAGGATATCTTTCACTGGTTGGGAAAGATGAAAGTCTTGAAGGCTTAAGCCTTCAGTAACCAAGCACTGAGGTGAAGGGATTTGGGGTTTGGGTGCCACAAAGTCCCCTCCTCCTGAGACAGGAGGTCTGGCGCAGCTCCCAGATCCAAGTAGGATCCCTGGGAGGGCTGTAGAAGTAGAGGGAACCACACTTGGCGTGGCCAGCGTGGAGCTATGAGGATCATAGTTCCATGATCCCTCTGGAGTTTGAACAGAGTCTTGGGAATCAAAGGAATGGGTGGAAAGGCATATAGGAATGCCTGACTCCAATTCAGGAGAAAGGCGTCCGTAGCCTGAGCTCCCTGACACGGAGTTCTGGAACAGAACCGGGGAAGTTTGGCATTCCACGGACTTGCAAAGAGGTCTATGTCCGGGGTCCCCCATTCCTGAAAGATTCGGTTTATTTGGTCCAAATGTAGGGACCATTCGTGTGGCAGCAGAACTCGACTGAGCCTGTCTGCCCGAGAGTTTTGAACTCCTGGGAGATACACTGCTAGCAGGTGAATCTGATGCTCTCTGGCGAAGGCCCATAGTCTTAGAGCTTCGTTGCAAAGCGACAGAGAGCCCGTCCCTCCTTGTTTGTTTATGTAAAACATGGCCACCTGATTGTCCGTCTGAACTAGGACAGTGAGGTTGGCTAGGAGGGAGTGGAAGACCTTGAGGGCAAGGTAAATTGCTCGCAGTTCCAGAAGATTGATATGAAGGGTGGTCTCCTGTAGAGACCAAGTGCCCTGAGTGGAGAGAGTTTGCAGATGGGCTCCCCACCCTGTTTGGGAGGCATCTGTTGTGAGGGTTGCTTGGGGTAGCAATGGTTGAAATGGAGCCCCCAACAACAGATTCTTGGTGGAAGTCCACCAGTGGAGGGACCAAAACAGACGACGATCGGAGGTTTGTATTTGGTCTGAGAGCGCTCCTGACGCCTGAGTCCACTGAGTGGCCAGGGTCCATTGAGCTGCTCTCATATGAAGACGAGCATAGGGCACCACATGCACTGTGGAGGCCATATGACCCAGAAGGCGTAGCATTTCCCTGGCTGTCAAGTGAGTGCTGGACTGAGCTTGGGAAGCCAAACTCAGGAGGCGCTGGCCTCGAACATGTGGAAGGTAGGCCCTTGCAGTGATGGTGTCCAACTGGGCCCCTATGAATTCTAGAGATTGAGTAGGGATGAGTTGGGACTTGGGAAGGTTTACTACCAGTCCCAGATACTGCAAAAGGCTCCTTGTGTGGTCCAGGGAAATCTGGGCCTGTGACTGAGTTGGAGCTCGGATGAGCCAGTCGTCCAGATATGGGAAGACAAAGATTCCCATGCCTCTTAGAAATGCGGCTACGACTGCCATGCATTTTGTGAATACTCTTGGAGCAGAGGCTAGACCGAAGGGGAGTACTCTGTATTGGAAATGTTTTCCCTGAAACAGAAAGCGAAGATACTTTCTGTGGGATGGATGGATGAGTATATGTGTATACGCATCCTGTAGGTCTAGAGAACAAAGCCAGTCCTGACCCTGGAGGTAAGGAAGGAGAATGCCGAGAGACAGCATTTTGAATTTCTCCTTGAAGAGAAATTTGTTCAATTCTCTCAGATCTAGGATTGGTCTGAATCCCCCTGTCTTCTTTGGAATGAGAAAATAAGGGGAGTAGAAACCGGACCCTTGTTGAGGAAGAGGAACCTCTTCTATGGCCCCTTGGGCAAGAAGAGAGGAAACCTCTTGACCCAACAGGGTTAGGAGAGATGGGGGAGAATTGAATGGTCTCACCATATGATGGGGAGGAAGGCTGGAGAAATGAAGTTTGTAACCCTCTCGAATGATAGAGAGGGTCCATTGTTCTGTTGTGATTTGTTCCCATCTGGGAGCAAAGTGAACCAACCTTCCGGGTATGGTGAGAGGTTCTGGTTGTGTTAGAACCAGAAGTGGCAAGTTCCCTAGGAGCAAGTCAAAACCCCTGAGGGGTTGGAGCCTGCTGAGCTACAGTAGCTGCTGCAGGCTTAGCTCGTGCTTGTTTGGATTGCTGACGCTTAGCAGTATAGCGAGGTTGAGAAGACTGCTGGCCAGTATTTGAAGCAACTCTGGCCTTCTTATAGTAAGGCCTTTTAAAAGACTTTTTCTTAGTAGGAATTGAAGTGGACTTTGAAAGTCTTTCCAAGGTGGCATTTTCAGCATCCATCTGGGTGGCTTTGATTTGCCACTCTTCCCCAAATAAGTTCTCACCTGTACAGGGCAGATTCCGTAAGCCATCTAGAACCCAAGGTTCCAGATCAGAGGCCTGGAGCCAAGCAAGACGTCGGGCTGCAATAGCAATGCCCGAAGCCCTACTGGCTCCCTCAAAGGAATCATATGCTGCCCTATTAGAGAACTTAGAAACCTCTAAGAGTTGTTTCACTAGGGAAAGGAATCCCTGCTTTTTATCCTCAGGGATAAAGGGGGCAAAATGCCGCACCTTTTTGGCAAGTTCCTCCAGGAACATGCCCATATAGAGACTGTAGGAATTAATCCTGGCTATAAGCATACTAGCCTGGAAAATTTTCCTACCAAAAGAGTCCAAAGTCTTACATTCCCGTCCTGGAGGGGTGGAAGAGTGCCTTTTGGTACTCCTAATCTTCTTCATTGCAGACTTCACCACAATAGAGTGGTGGGGCAATTGAGTCTTTTGGAAACCAGGAGAAGGAGGGACCCTATACATGGTGTCCAACCTACGGGAATAAGGAGACAAAGTCAAAGGATTTTCCCAGAAATCCATCAGTTGTTCTTGAAGGATTTCATGGATAGGCAGGGTAACTGCCTCCTTAGGGGCCTTTGAGTATCCCAAAATATCCAGTTTTTTGGATCTGGGTTCCTTTTCAGAGGATGTGGTAATAGAAAGGGCTGTAGCCATATCTAAAACAAAGTCCTGGAAGGACAAATCCTCTGGAGGGGACATTCTCCTTTTAGGAGAAGAGGGCTCCTCAGGTAAGTTGAGTGAAAACTCAGCAGAATCATCAGAGGAGTGAAAATCCTCAGAGGAATCGGTGCTTTCCTCTAACGCACGATACGCGTACCGATCGGTATCGATATCGGGCGTATCGGGTATGGAACCGGTATGGAGCGAAAGCCCATACGGTACCGACTTGCGTTTAGAGGTGGACGGCCTCGATACCGGCATGGCGGACGATACCGGTATCGGGCCCGGAACCGCTGAAAGCGGAACCGATGGCGTTGCAGCTTTAATGAAAGCCATGACGGCTTGCTGCATGGACTGTACAGTATCGCCCATGGACGCCATAGCTGCCTGGATGTCGGTACCGGAGTGACCCGGTACCCCAGAGCAGGCTAACAGGTGATCTGTCGAGGCCGTAGCATCGATATCAACCTGAGACCCCTGAATTGGCGTTTTTGGAAGTTGGACTTCCCGCCGGGGTTGTTTGGCTGGGGCAGGGTCCTCAAGTTCTAAGCTAAGAGCCTCTCGATGCTTTGAAGGAGATTTGCTCTTTGAGGACTTGCCCACAGAAGGTTTGGTTACCTGAGATCCATCCGGAGAAGAAGACCTGGATGACTGTGATGCTGTATTCTCTGAAGCAAACAGCACATGGAATTTGTTGGCCCGGTTCTGCAGCCCACGTTTAGACATGTGGGAGCAAGATGGGCAGTCCGGTATGGAATGGTCAGGCCCCAAACATTTCAGACACCATTCATGGGTGTCTGTGACTGAAATAACAGCATTACATTTGGTACACTTCTTAAATCCAGGGGCTGGCTTCTCCATGAGGAGAAATTGAGTAGGCCGAGAGGCCTCTCTGAAGTGACCAAAAAGCTAAAAAATAAGAAAAAAGAATTATAATTTTTTAAAGAAAGAAAGAAAAGACCGGCGATACCGGTATCGGTATGGGGAAGGCAGGTACGCGGTCTAAAGAAACAAATAAAATAACAATTTCTTCAGCGGTGACAGGAACACGACCTGCTGGCTCCGCGGAAAAAGAGAAACTGAGGAGAGCTGTTCAGGAAGGCGGGAAGGCAGTGCGCATGTGCAGTGGGAGGTCCCAAAAGCTTCTATTCTAAGAAGCTGGGGAGCTTTCCCGCACGGGCTCCGTCGGTACCGACGTACCCATATGTGAGGACTTATTCCTGCTTGTTCCTGGAGATTAAAGTATAGCCAGGTATAGTTACATCCCAGTCATGGTTTTCTGTGAACCATGTTTCTGTAACTGCCACTAAATCCAAGTCAGCCACTCCCACCAAAGCTTCAACATCAGGGATCTTATTTCCCATGCTACGGGCATTTATACACACTGCTTTCCATATGTTACCCCTGTTACCCATTTCCATAAAGGTCAACTTCATAAATATCAACTCCAACACCACATTGATACCCAAAACCCACTGGACCCCAAACAACATGGCTTCCGACCTAGCCACGGGGTCGAAACCCTACTAATACAACTATTCGACAGATTGTTACAGACGATCGACAACATCAAAATGGGCGTCCTCATGATATTCCTAGACATCTCCTCAGCATTTGACACCGTCTGTCACACAACTTTACTAACCAGACTGCAGGAGGCAGGACTACACAGTACCACCTTGAACTGGTTTACATCTTACCTCAACAACAGACAACTACAAGTCAAATGTGGATCAAAGACCTCACAACCTTTCAGAGCCACACATGGAATCCCACAAGGCTCAGCACTCTCTGCCCTTCTTTTCAATCTTTACATACAACCCATCTGTGCCATCATCAAGGACCACAAGATTCAATACACCATATACGCAGACGATATAATGATATTCACACCTATCAAACTGTACAACCCAGACTACTCCAACTGCTTCCAACAAATGGCCACCTGGCTTCAGGAAAACAATCTGTCAATAAATTACAACAAAACAGAAGCGCTTTTCATCACAAGAAACCAGACACTCTCACCCACGTCTACCATCAACCTGAACGACATTATTATACCAGTAAGACAAGAAATAAAATACCTGGGAGTAACGCTTGACAAGGAACTTAACCTACAATCCCACATTGCAAAAACCACAAGGAGCGCCTACATCAAAATGAGAACCATCAGAAGGCTCAAACAGATACTCGCTCAGGAGCATTTTCGAACTGTCTGTCAAGCCCTCATCATTCCCACACTAGACTATTGCAATCACATATACCAGGGGCTACCAAAAAAGACTATGAGACCACTTCAGCTTGCACAGAACACAGCTGCACGACTCATAACAGATTGTACTAATCACGCCCACATCACCCCCATACTATACCACCTACACTGACTCCCAATCAGTTCTCGAATCCAATTCAAAGTAATCAAACATATTCAAAATAATACACAACCTCTCGGCTGACAGCCTACAACCACTCATAAAAAACTGACGACAACAAAAGACCAAGAAGGAACCTCAGACCATCAGCACACCAAAGGAATTTTCAAAAACAAATCAGGCCACATCAAGAAGAGCACTCTCCCTAGCAGCGCCCGCTATATGGAACTCCCTCCCAGACCACATAAGATCAACCAAAGACCTCAAGGACTTCAGAAAGCTTCTTAAAACTTCTCTATTCACAGAACATTTCAAAGGACCTCACCTGGACTACATCATGAAGTACTTTCAAGGCACTAGTAGATCAATGACACTAGCTCAACTCTCACCTGGACCCATTCTTGTATATATGTAACTATGTATATAGCTCACCGAGAAAATCTAGCACACTGCACCTTTCAGCACTCTTCTTAATCCTCCACTGCATGCTTCTGAACACACAATTATCGATTGTTTGATGTGCTAAACCACTTTGATTTTAATGATAAAGCGGTATACTAAATCAGTCTAAATAAATAAAATAAATAAGTAAATATATATGAGAACGGCACAGAGAGAGATCTGAGCCATTGCCTAACATGAGTTATGTAGTGCTACAGCACCTCTCACTGATGTATGCACACCGTACTGCTCTACACACATGGCGCCAGTGGCGCACACACACAGTGCTGTGTGGTCACTCCCAACATGGGAAACAAACCACCTGAAGTAGGTTGGCCATGTACAGACTTCATAGCCCCATATGCGTGTTGTGTCATTTATTGGCATAACGCGTGATGCCGTTTCGTAATGTACATTGCGGCGACCTGACGTAGCGCACGTTGTAGATGCTGCAAGCCTTTGACATCAGCACACATGCAACAACCACGAAAGGACATCATGGCTGCCCGTGCGCAAAAGCTGCACTTCTCTGAAGCAGATCTCCATGTTCTTGGCAGGCTGATCTGCAGGAAGCAAGGGAGGCTGTTTCCTTGCTCAGGTGTCAGGCATGACATGACTAGGCTCTAATAGTCCGGGGCACATGTGAAGCGGCATTTTAATGCAGAATCAGAATACCCACGAACAGTAAGTACATGGGGACATGTACCCCACCCACTTTAACTCAGTATAGCATGTTGGGTCAACACATATCATCCATAGGGTCCACCATACACACAGAGAGGCTATTCCCTGCTCTGTGAGCTGATCAGATGCACATGACAGAAAAGACAGTGTAAAATGAGTATAGAGGAGAGTTGATGGGGACATGTACAGTGCCTAGTGAGAGTATTCATCCCTTTAGGGTTTGTCCCATTTTGTCGCATTACAACCTGGAATTAAAATGGAGCTTTGGGGGGATAGCACCATGTGATATACACAACATGCCTATGACTTTAATGGTGCAAAGTATCCTTTATTGTGACACAAACAGTAATTAAAAAAAAAAAAAAAGTGCGCCAATGTATTCACCCCCCAATGTCAATAAGTTGTTGAGCCACATTTTGATGCTATTACATCTGTAAGTCTCATGGGGTATGTCTCTATTAGCTTAGCCCATCTAGCCACTGGGACTTTCAACCATTCTCAAGACAAAAAACTGTTCCAAATCCCTCATGTTAGATGGCTTGCATTGGCGTACAACAATCTTCAACCCATGCCACCAATTCTCAATTGGATTGAGGTCTGGGCTTTGACCAAGACATTTATTTGCTTCCCTTTAAACCAGCTTTAGCAGTATGTTTACGGTCATTGTCCTGCTGGAAGGAAAACCTCTGTCCCAGTCACAAATCTCTGGCAGACTAAAACAGGTTTTTCTCAAGAAGTGCCCTGTATTTAGTGCCAGCCTACATTCCTTCAATCCTGACCTGTTTGACTGTCCCTGCCGATGAGAACCATCCCCACAACATGATGCTGCCACCACCATGTTTAACTGTCAGAATGTTGTTTGCAGGATGATGGGAAGTGTTGGGTTTACTTTACATGTGGGCAATTCCCATGATGGTCCAAAAGGTCAATTGTTCCTTTTTTCACATCTGACCAGAGAACCTTCTTCCATGTGTTTGGGGGGTCCATCACATGCTGTTGTGTAAACCCCAAACGTGTGTTCCCAGTCATTGCGCTAGTTGCTCCTCCATGGGCGTGAAGTTTGCCTACCTAGGTCCACCACCACCGGTTCCCAGCGTGTGTTGCTGCTCTGCTGTCAGTCGTGCCCTGACTTGATGTCACTGAAGCGCTTCCGGATCCCCTCACAATCACGTCCAGGGCCCCCAACATCTGCCACAGCCTGCCTTATTCACTCCCAGATGGCAATGCAGGTGGAGCGGAGGAGTGGCCTAGTGGTTGGGGCAAGGAGTGGCCGGAAGGTCGGGGGTTCAAATCCCACTAGAGGACAGCAACCTTGGGCCAGAAGGACTGGGGTCTCTAGTCTCACAGATGCTTCTTGTGGTCTTGGGCAAGCCACATAACTATTTTACAGGGAACATGGGCTATAGAGGGTTATCTCCAAGTTATAATGCCCTGTTCAATGTAATTTCAGTTTGTTCAGTGTAAACCACCTTGATATCATGAAAGGCGGTATATAAAAATGTTAAATAAACTAACAGGGGTCTGTGAGCTGAGCCTGCTAAACAGCTCCTCATAATTTTCCAGCACTTGGCATATGAACACCTCGTTCTCCTCTGGACTGAAACATTGCACCCTCTTCTGGGACTCCTCGGGAACACGCTTCTTGCGCTTCTGTGCAATCCTAGTGGATGATGGAGGTGCTTGGCTGGCAGCTGGTAACTGTGCCTGTCCCTCACCAGATCGGCCAGGTTGCTCATCATCCTCTGCCTGCACATCACCCACCATAGTTGATGACTGTCCCTGTGGCAGATGCTTCACCACCCCTCCCTGAGTGAACATAAGAACATAAGATATGCCATACTGGGTCAGACCAAGGTCCATCAAGGCCAGTATCCTGTTTCCAACAGTGGCCAATCTAGGTCATACGTACCTAGCACTTTCCCCAAAAGACACAGGTTCCACAATGCTTGTATTGGTTCAAGCATTAATATCCTGGGTCCCTTCTTAATAATGGTTTATGGACCTTTCCTCCAGGAACTTGTCCAAACCTTTTTTAAACCCAGCTACACTAACAGCCTTTACCACATCCTCCGGTAACAAATTCCAGAGTTTGATTACACGTTGAGTGAAAAAATATTTTCTTTTATTAGTCTTAAATAGTTTACCCTGTAGCTTCATTGCATGTCCCCTAGTCTTTCTATATTCTGATAACGTAAACAATAGATCTACGTTTACCTGTTCCACTCCGTTCATTAATTTATAGACTTCTAGCATATCTCCCCTCAGCCGTGTCTCTTTTCCAGGTTAAAGAGCCCTAACCTTTTTAGCCTTTCATAGGAGTATCCTTTCATCCCCTTTACCATTTTGGTGGCTCACCTTTGAACACCTGTTTATTCACACTTTCAAAAAAACATAACAGATTAGTAAGACAAGATCTTCCTTGTCTAAAGCCATGTTGGCTGTCTCCCATTAGGCCATGACTATCTACATGCTGAGTAATTTTATTCTTTATGATGGTTTCTACCATTTTTCCCGATACGGACGTCAGGCTCACCGGTCTGTAGTTTCCCGGATCACCCCTGGAACCTTTATTAGAAATTGGTGTTACATTGGCAATCCTCCAATCTTGAGGTATTAGAGATGCTTTTTAATGATAGTTCACAGATTACTAATAGCAGGTCTGCAATATCATATTTCAGTTCTTTCAACACCCTTGGATGTATACCATCCGGCCCAGGTGATTCGCTACTCTTCAGTTTATCTAATAGCTGTAATACATCTTCCCGATGTATCAATATTTCCTTCAATTCTTCCGCACCTTTAAATACCACTTCAGTCACAGCTAACATCCCTACATCTTCCTCAGTAAAGACCGAAGCAAAGAATTCATTCAGTCTCTCCGCTATCGCCTTGTTGCCTCTTAGTGCCCCTTTAACCCCTCTATCATCTAATGGACCAACTGACTCTCTCACAGGTTTTTTGCTACGAATGTATTTGAAAAAGTCTTTATTTTGCGTTTTTGCTTCCGCAGCAAGCTTCTTCTCAAATTCTCTCTTTGCCTGCCTTATCAATGCCTTGCATTTGACTTGCCAGTGCTTGTGCTGTTTCCAGCTTTCATCGTTTGGTTCTTTTTTCCATTTCCTGAAAGATGCTTTTTTGGCAACAATAGCCTCTCTGACCTCACCTTTAAACCATGCTGGCAGTTTTTTGGTCTTCCTTCCACTTTTCTTAAAGCGTGGAATACAGCTGGTCTGGGCTTCCAAGACAGTATTTTTCAACACCACCCAAGCATGATGTAAGTCTTTAACCTAAGCAACTGCTCCTTTTAGTTTTTTCTTAACTATTTTCCTCATTTTATCATAGTCTCCCTTTCGAAAGTTAAAAAGTAGTACTTTGGATTTCCTTACTATCCCCTCCTCCACTAATTAAATCAAAGGCGATCATGCTATGATTACTATTGCCAAGTGGCCCCAAGACCCTTATCTCTTGCACTACATCTGGTGTTCCACTAAGGACTAGGTCTAATATGGCTTCCCCTCTGGTCGGTTCATGAACCAGCTGCTCCAAGAAGCAGTCATTTATTTCATCTAGGAACTTTATCTCCCTAGCATGTCCTGCCGTGACATTGACCCAGTCGATACCGGGGTAATTGAAATCACCCATTATTATTACCGAGCTGTAACTTTTGCTAGCTTCCTTGATTTCTTTGAGCATTTCATCATCCATTTGGTCATTCTGGCCAGGCGGTCGATAGTACACCCCCCCACTGCCATCGCCTTCCCCTTTTTACATGGAATTTCAATCCACAGAGATTCTACAGCAAATTTTGTTTCCTGCAAAACTTTAATCCTTTCTGACTCAATGCCCTCTCTAACATAGAGCGCAACCCCTCCACCAATTTGATCAGCTCTATCATTACGATATAGTTTGTACCCAGGTATCAGTGTCCCACTGGTTGTCCTCCTTCCATGTCTCTGATATTCCAATCATATCTAACCTGTCATTTAGTGCTATATATTCTAACTCTCCCATCTTATTTTTTAGTCTTCTAGCATTTGCATACAAGCATTTTAGAGACTGTATTTTATTAATATTAATTTGGCTATTGGTAGACATGGGTAATTTGGAATCTTTAAGCTCTGTCTGCTCCATACTCGGGGGTCTTTGGGCTACTTTACTCTTTTTTTGGAACCTCTCTGCTTTAGGTAGTATCCTTCAAGGATACATTCTTCCGAACCATCTGCTCTTGGGCGACTGTTGGCTTTCCCCTATTATCTAGTTTAAAAGCTGCTCTCTCTCCTTTTTAAAGGTTAATGCCAGCAGCCTGGTTCCATCCCGGTTAAGGTGAAGCGCATCCCTTCGGAAGAGCCCCTCCTTTCCCCAGAATGTTCCCCAGTTCCTAACAAATCCAAAACCCTCATCTCTGCACCATTGTCTCATCCACACATTGAGACTCCGGAGCTCTGCCTACCTTTTGTGTCCTGCGTGTGGAACAGGAAGCATTTTGGAGAACGCTACCCTGGAAGTTCTGGATTTCAACTTCCTACCTAAAAGCCTAAATTTAGCCTCCAGAACCTCCCTACCACATTATCCTACGTCATTGGTACCGACATGTACCAAGACAGCAGACTCCTCCCCAACACTATCTAAGACCTTATCTAGATGGCGCGTGAGGTCCGCTACCTTCGCACCAGGCAGGCATGTTAGCAGGCAATCCTCACGTCCACCAGCCACCCAGCTATCTACATGTCTAATGATCGAATCACCAACGGCTGTCCTAACCCTTCCTTCATGAGCACATGGCCCTGGAGAAACTTCCTCGGTGCGAGAAGGTTTTACATCACCTGGAGGACAGGTCCTAGCTACAGGATCACTTCCTGCCACACCAGGGTGATGCTCTCCTGTCACGTGACCTGTCTCCTCCATGGCAATAGGGATGCTGCCAGACTGGAAGTGGGACTACAGGACTATATCCCTGTAGGTCCCGTCTATGTACCTCTCTGTCTTTCTTATGTTTTCCAAGTCTGCTACTCTAGCCTCTAGAGAACGGATTCGTTCCCTGAGAGCAAAGAGCTCCTTGCACCTAGTGCACACATAAGACCTCTCACCAACTGGGAGAAAATCACACATGTGACACTCAATGCAAAGGACTGGAAAGCCCCCATCTCGCTGCTGGACTGCTGTCTGCATCTTAGTTTTAAGTTTGTGTTTAGATCTTTAAGTTCTTTACTTACGAAGGGTTGCTATGGATATTTATACTAATAAAATTGTACCTAATACGTCTAATATACCTTGTTCACCTGAAGCTTAATTAATCTCAGGCCCTTAGTGTATGACTGATTTGGGTAACAAGCTTCACCTGAGAGCACCTCCTGTCTCTTAAGATGTGTAAGTACCTATAAAGCTACGATTATGCCAGGGGTGGGTGGGTGTTGGGAAGGGAAATAACACTTATTAAAAGAGGGCTGCTACACAGTACCCTGTATTTTGTGCTGCTGAGGTAAGCTATATTCTGATTTGATTTAAATTATAGCTCTTTGCTGCTGCTAGGCTCTAACTTATTATGAAATTTAAACTACAAGCTCTCTGCTGGGTTCTAAATTTAACCAGAAACTCTCTTCTGTGTTTTAAATTTAAACTAAAAGTACTTTGTTGATGCTAGGCCCTGAGTGACTATTAAATTTAAACTACAAGCTCTCTGCTGGGTATGAAATGTAACCAGAAAGTTCTCTTCTGTGTTTCAAATTTAAACTTAAACTGCTGCTACTAGGCCCTGATGGATTGAACAAAAAATAGTGGGTTCACAGATTAATTAGCTTTGATACAAAGAATTCCTTTCAGAAAATTCCCAGAAGTATATACTCACAATTGCAGATCTCTCTCCAAAAGTAACAGTCTCCTTTTCTAGTCTTTCAAGTTGACCTTCACTGGCCTGTTCTACAGCATTTTCTCCCTCCTCACCGTCTGGATATGGGTCCATCCTACAGCATGCTGTGCTTTCCCAGCTCCTGCTGTGCTATCCCTGATCCACAGTGTTTATGTGATGCACGATTTGTGTTACCAACTCACATTCAGTGTAACATGCGCTCTGCGTTTGCACAATGTGCGTTATATATATGTAATGTGCGGTCCGTCAGTTCACGGCACATGAGCGTGGCGTGTTGTGCAGATGCACTGCATGTTCTGCAGCCGCACCATGCGTTGCACATGGGCAGACGCTCCATGCCTTGCGTCAACGCAATGCCCCATAGGTGGAAGTAACGCATGCTGCATATAACACGCCTTAGGAACGTGAGTTACAGCAGACGACAGCAGCTAGACTACAACATGCCACGACTGTCAAAAAAGCCAAGGTTCTCCCAATCCATCAAGAACAATCATTTCCCAAATTTAAATCCCTCCTAAAAAGCCACCTCTTTTGTACTGCCTATGACCTTTTTCCTGACTCCCCTGTTTCCTCCTCCCACTCCACTTAGGCTCCTTTTCCCTTTAATCTAGTATGGTTGCGCACTTTCCTGTCTGGCACTGTAGTTCTTTTCTGATTCTGGCTTTTCCTGTATTATTATTATTGTAAACCGCCCAGATGGCTTCCGATGGGCGGCCTAGCAAATGTTCTGATAAAGATAAAGATAAAAGATGATGTCTGGCTTCTGGCCACCTTGATATGCAAGAAACAGGCCAAGCTCTTTCCCAGCTCTTCAGTTGGGCATGACATGGTGCAACTGCAGCACTCCTGGCAGCATATCACAGAAAAATTCAACGTAGACTGCGACTACCCATGGACAGTATGTACATGGGGACAGGGAGGAACACAACATGTGACACAATAGGTCATATATGATGTATAGCAGGGCGCAGGATTCCAGTCACAGATATCCATGACAGACAGTCCATGCTCCTGAAGCATATGACCTCTTCAGGGCATCTGGTCCAGCAACCTTATACATGTGGTTCTGTAATGTGGAGGCCACCCAGCACTGGACATGACGCAAATGCACTGTGCTTTGGGCTCACATGTATTGGTGGGGCATGTTTCACCATGATGCTACACAGGGTACGGGGCCTGTTGTGGACATGCTGGCATGCATACAAACATGAGGACTTAGGATATGCCAGGCTGGGTCAGACCAAGGTCCATCATGCACAGTAAACTGTTTCCAAAGGTGTCCGACTTGGGTCACAGGTACCTAGTGATTTCTCCAGAACGCACAGGGCCCACAATGCCTTTTCAGGGACAGGCTCTGGATTACCAGGGTGACCTTCAACAATGGCTATGGTCACCCCACCATCAGGGGACCAAGAGTAAAATACATCAGTGATCTATAGCACTACTCATAAATGTGTATTCCATATACAGGTATGAATTCATAGGAAACCTACTATTGGGTAGCTGAGCTTAGCTCCACAGGCATGATCATGGAAATACAAAAACATTCTTTTGTATGATCCAGTCAACCTATTATCAGTTCACTAATTGAAACTCACTGCATTGGATTCACAAAAACCATTACTGCAGGCAGCCAACACCACCTCACCTGTATCTGGAACACAGAGAACAGCGATATCATAACCATATCGCCATAAGGGGCTTCAATGAGCAACCGGATACTTCAACTGTGCTTGAATCCCTTGATAAAAATCATACTTTACATGGCCAACAACGATCTTTGTTTCTCTAGGTGGCCTCATCAGGGCCAGACCATTGAACTCTCCTCAGAGGGGTTAACAATATGGCAATAATGGTACGATATACGTGTTCTCTTTGTTACAGATACTGGGGAGCTTTGGCTGCCAAGAGTAATGGATTTCATGGACTCAACACAGTCTGGTTCAGTTACTGGTCTGATATTATGTTGATTGGATTTAGCCAGGAATAACATAGGATTTTGATATTATGCCTGTGGAGCTAAGCTCAGCTACCAGGTAGTGGGTTTCCTATTAGAGATCAACATTCAAGTACATAACACTCCATGAGGCATTTTTGCAATCAATGATGGTTGTTAAGATCAGTCCTCTGTTGGTGAGCGACTACCTGTTAGAAGGTGTGCATAATTGCTGCAATCATTTCTCCTCATTTTACAAAATGTGTTAGAATTACATTGGGATTGGTGTTGTACAAACCTCTTCATAAAAAGGGTTGTGTGATTAAACACACAGGGCTGCCATGGTGTTCTGCCATAACAGTTAACTAGCTGGTTCTTTACACATGGTGATGCTGTTGGTATTGCTTATATGCTTCTTGGCCAGTGCATGAACATGCACACCGCATGTGAAGCGGCAGGGCAATAAACATTGACATGCTTGTTACTGAGGCTCACAGGTGTGCGCCACCTGTCATCTTAGGTGCTAGCCATGCATACAGGGCACTTACTGCTAACTCTGTCGTACACAGGTGGATGACCTGCGCTGGAAGAGGAATCACCTGCGCCAAACACAGGCCAAGTATCTGCAGCAGGTTCGGGATATGTGATTCTGTGCAGCAGTTCTTATGTGTGATTCTGTCAGCTGTCAACAACTGATTGTGCATTTATGATGCCTCATGTCCCTGTGCTCATGAACCTCTCTGTTTCCCTCCAACAGACACGCAGGCCTCAACATCTCATGAGACTGAATGGCAGGCATACAGTGGGGATGGTGCTGTGTCCACAGAGTCCCTGGCAAGCGGCACAGAGGAAGGAACAGTGGAGGGTCATCTGGGGCCAGACACAGCCAACAACAACATGGACATCCCAGACTAGCCAGAGGATGGATTGTGGAAAGTGGGTGGTCAGGGGTGTGTGGCCAGCAACACCATGATGGGGGAGGTGCATGGGACTGTGTCCCAGGCAGGGGCATGGTGTTGCACTGTGTCACCAGGGATGCTGCCTGCAGCCCCATCCACCTGACATAATATGTGGGCACTGGCAGCAGCCCAGTCAGACACTGTGATACGAGAGAATATGGATGCAGCCCCATCCACCTGCCTCCATCACTTGCAGGGCCCCTGGCTGCAGCTAGGGATATATGGCCCTACCTGCACGGGCAGATCTTGGCCTCCATCACATCTATACTCCATATGCAGCCACATCCTACTAGAGTGATGTTGAACTAACAACCTGTTTATACATTGCATGAAGGTACATACAGTCCCTTTAGCAGTATCCCTTCTCATGACAGCTGATGTAGAGGATTAGCATAATGATTAGATCACTGTCTTTGTACATGACAGACCATAGTTCGATCCCCAGCTGGGGTGTTTCTTTACTGTTCAAGTTTCCTCTATATACCGTCCAAACCAGTGCAGGGGGTCTGTATTGCATCATGTACCCATTCATTGTGATATTTATTTCAAGCACACTCATTACAGTATATTCTCTTTCAAATCTGTCTCTTATCAGCATACAGAGCACACACGTTTCAAGCATGTCTTGCTGCAAAGAACTCCATTGTGAGAACAAAACATACCTGCTGTGAGTGAGGCAGAAGTGCACTGAACAGCTGGACCTTGTAGAATCACCTCTTGCTCATCTCTAGGCAATTTAACTCCACAATATGGACAAAAATTATACAAAGGCTCTGCTTTTTTACCACACTGGGGGCAAAAATGTACAATCATCCTGAATCTGAAAAGAAAGTTACATTTAAGATTATTCTTCATAGTACAATGAAGCAAATCTGATCTGTTCAGCAAATGAGTAGATAAAACAGTCAAAGGGTTAATGTGTTGGAGCCTTCCTGTAACCACATGATGTGCATAGATTTACATGTTTAATAAACCAGTACTTTAAGCACAAAGAAGAAGAATGTTGCATGGCTATATGTGAATCTCATGAGAAAATATTTGAACAAAGGCTGACCAAAGATATATGTGGGATCTGGGGTCCAATTAACTTGCCTTGGGCCTCACCTTTTATGATTTCTTTTTTTTAAATTTGAGAATTTTGAAATGTACATTCCACTTAAAGCACATCCTTTTAGGAAAAAACAAACAAGAAGGATGACGACAAAGACACAAAATAAAAAAAAAAAAAAAAAAAAAAAAAGGTATACACGTAGCCCTCATTACAGGGGAAAAAAAGCACCAATATCATTAACCACTTAAATTATAGGAAAATAAGGCTACAATGCCCATTACTTAGGTGGTTATCAACATACTGAACTCCAATTCCCAACCACCCCAAAATTATCACCTCCTATATGATGGAAGTGGTGGAGGCAAACACAGTGACAGAATTCAAAATGGCATGGGACAGACATAGTGGATCCCTTTATAGCAACAGGATAAAATCAAGATAAGCATAACTATCTCTTATATCTGGACAGGTGGGGGTGACCTGCATGGAGCGATGGATATGCCCCTGGACGGGGGGCATGGGGAGAAGTGACCTGTATGGAGCAGGAGATGCGGCTGCTCTTGCCACCTTACAGGGCAGATTGGATGGACCGTACTGGTCTTTATCTGCCGTCATGTACTATCTAATAAAATACATCTGAGAAACATCTCGAAAAACAAAAAAAAGTGTCGTTACTCACCTGTAACAGGTGTTCTCCAGGGACAGCAGGAATCAGTCCTCACATATGGGTGACGTCGGCACCATCGGAGCCCACGTGGAGCATTTCCCCAGCTTTCAAAGAAAGCCTTTGGGCATGGCACTATGCATGCTTGGTCCCCTTCCCGCCCAAAGGTGCCAAACTGATCAGTCAGATGACATAGCTCAGGCAAAAAAGGAGAAAATACCAAGAACAGTGGGCAACTCCAAGGGGAGGTGGGAAGGTTGCAAGGACTGATTCCTGCTGTCCCTGGAGAACAACCATTACAGGTGAGTAACTACGCTTTCTCCAGGAACAAGCAGGAAGTCAGTCCTCACATATGGGAATACCCAGCTACAGGCTACTGAGGACCTGTAGAAAAGCACCATGGCGAACCGTGAGCAGTCGCTAGTAACGGAAGACAGACCGAGGACCCTGGGTCCCTGGAAGATGACGCTCCTGGCAGCCACAGAAGAAGGGTCGGAGGGCAGGAGTTGCTTAAACCCCAAATTATGGAGTACGGCCTGGCCGAAGGCACTGTACGGACGGTACTCCCTCTCCAGGCAGTAGTGTGTTGCGAAGGTGTTAGCCGAGGACCAGGTGGCGGCTCAGCAGATGTCCACCAGCGGCACAGAGTGCAAGTGGGCCACTGACACCGTCCTCACACGAACACCATATGCCATGACTCGGCGGTCCAGTGGTAACTCTGCCTAAGCCTGGGCGAGGGTGATGCAGTCCACCACCCAGATGGAAAAAGTTCACTTAGTGACCGTGAGACTCATGAGGGCAGTGTCGTAGGAGACGAAAAGCCGTTCAGACCTTTAGTGAACCCACGTACATTGCAAGCAGAAGGAGAGAGCCCTCCTGCAGTCAAGGGTATGGAGGACCACAGACGCCTGATCGACGTGGGGCTTCAGGAAGAATGTCGGCAGCACTATCTCCTGATTGAGGTGGAAATCCGAGACAACCTTCGGGAGAAATTTGGGGTGCGTTCTGAGAACCACCCGGTTCCCGTAGAATCTTGTGTAGAGGGCGTCAGCCATCAGGGCCTGACGCTCACTGACCCTCAGGCTGAGGCAAGAGCCACCAGAACCACCATCTTACAGGAAAGGTGCTGAAGTAAGCAGGATGCCATTGGCTCGAAGGGCAGCTGAGTTAGCTGTGTGAGAACAACATTGAGGTCCCACTCTGCTGGAGGTGACTGGACGGGGGGGGGGCCTGGAAAGGAGCAGCCCACACATGAAGTGGGAAACCTAGTGGATGACCCAAGAGGGGTCTGCCCCCATGGTTAGCCGTGAAAGCGCTCAGGTGGACCCTGATCAAGTTTGACTTCAAGCCTGCCGCGAGAGATGGAGAAGGTACTGCAGGACCAAGTGGGTAGGACAAGAGAACAGGTTGGCCCGTATCTCCGAGCACCACACTGAGAACAGATGCCATTTGAAGGCGTAAGCCCTCGTAGTCAAGTCCTTGCGCGAAGTCAGCAGTATGTCTTCGACCTCCAACGGGAGATGAAGGGGGGCTAAAATGACCCGTTCAGCCGCCAGGCCATGAGGGATAAGGATCTCAAGTTTGGGTGAAGCAGCAGTCCCCCCTCTGCATCAACAAGCCTGGTGTTTTGCCGAGGGGAACCGGAGGCTCCGATGAGCAGCAGCGGGAACCAGGGCTGTTGAGGCCACCGCAGGGCCATGAAAATTACCAAGGCCCCATCCTGCTGTATTTTGAGGAGAGTCAGTACTATGAGCGGAGTGTGTGTGTGTGTGGGGAGGGGAATACATGCAGTAGGCCGTGCGTCCACAACAGGAGGAAAGCATTGGGGGCTTCCCTGATCGGGTGGGGAACTGGGCTGCAGAAGCTCGGGTGGGAGCTGCGCATTTGCTAGGCTGGAGAAAAGGTCTAGGACTGGAGTCCCCCAATGCCGGAATAGCCGCTGTTCCATCTGCAGGCAGAGATGCCACTCGTGCGGCTGCAGGAGCTGGCTTAGCCTGTCTGCCAGGACATTGTCCTGGCTCGGGAGATAGGTGGCCCGTAGGGCTATGCACTGGCAAACCGCAAAGGAATGTAGGGTTACCACCTCCAGGCAGAGGCTGTAAGAGCGGGTGCCCCCTTGTTTGTTCATATAGAACATTGCCACCCAGATGTCCATCTGGACGAGCACCGCCCGATAGTGAACGCGATGCCTGAATGCCTGGAGGGCGAGGAGGACCGCCCAGAGTTCGAGGAGGTGCATCGGCTCCTGGAACTCCTCCTGGGACCAAGTCCCCTGCATGCGGAGCTCGCCGCAATGGGCTCCCCAGCCCATAAGGAAGGCATCCGTGGTTAAAACTACATTGTGTTGAGAAGCCTGGAATGGCATGTCTCGAAGCAAGTTCTGGGCGTCCCGCCACCAGACGAGGGAATTGGCCAGTTGAGGAGTGACCGAGACAGCTTCTCGGAGATGACCCGTTGCCCAAGACCACTGAGCTCAAAGGCACCACTGCGCCGCCCACATGTGTAGTTGGGCATCAGGGATGACAAACCGTTGAGGCCATATGGCAGAGGAGATGGCGCATCGCTCGGGCTGATACTGTTTATGTTTATTCAGTAACTTGATATACCGCCCCCGATAACATCAGGGCGGTTTACAATATTCCAAAACATGAGAAAAGAAGTGAGAAGGAACTACAATTTTCCATAGGAAAGAGGGGAGAAGGATACAGTCGTACAAAACACTCAAATGAAACAATAGTAAAAACAGTAGATTAGGGGACAGCGGAGGGAAGGTCGAAGGCAGAGCAGAAGAGGTGGGTCTTCAGAAGGGAATAAAACTTGGGGTAGGATTCCCTAGACGGAGTGCAGTGGGAAGAGAGTTCCACAGGGAGGGGCCAAGGTAGAAGGCGGCCGATTGTCGGGTGGATTGCAGGTGTGCATGAGTAAGGGAAGGGAGCTGGAGTCAGTTGACATGGACTGATTCGAGACTTCGGGAGTGTGAAACACAAGAAGGTTGGCCAGGTACTGGGGTCTATGAGTGTAAATTGCTTGGTGTTCCAGAGTGAGAACCTTGAATTTAATCCAGAAATCTATCGGAAGCCTGTGAAGTTGATAGAGGATAGGGGTAATATGATCCCGATGAGAGGCATGAGATATGAGCCGGGCTGCAGTATTTTGTATTAACTGCAGCCGGTGTCATTGGTACTGGGGGACACTGGCAAGCGCAAGATTGCAAAAGTCCAACCTAGAGATAACTAAAGAAAGAAGAAGGGTGGTTAGGGCCTGTGGAGAGAGAAATGGCCGGATAGCTCAAATACAACGAAGGAGGTAGAAGTAGCGTCGAGACACCTGTGAAATGTGATCATGGAATGAAAGATTGTTATGTAGCAGTACACTGAGATAGCGAAGCTTAGGGACCAAAGTGATTGGGGTATCAGAGAGAGCGAGCCAAGGATGGGCAGCTGGATCCATGTGGAAACCAAATGGCTGCAGTTTTAGTGATATCGAGGACAAGGCAGTTGGCAGAAAGCCAGACAGAGATCAGTGATAAACATTTGTTGAGGGGGGAGATATCCGGTAGAGCAGAAGTATGGTGCAAAATGAAAATGTCGTCGTGCTGTTGGACCGTGGATACCAGGGCTATAAGGTGGTCTGCCCTGTCCTGGGGAAGGAAGGTTGTCGTCCACCAAGTGTCAAGGCGCGCACCGATGAACTCCAGGGATTGGACTGGGGCAAGGTGAGACTTTGGGTAATTGACCATGAAGCCGAGGTGCTCAAGGAGGTGGACTGTGCAGGCCGTGGCCCACTGCGCCTCATCGGCTGTCCCTCCTGTAACGAGCCAGTCATCTAGATAAGAAAAGATGAAGATGCTCTGCAGTCTAAGGTGGGCCATGGCCACCGCGAGGCATTTGGTGAACGCTTGTGGGGCAGACACAAGGCCGAAGGGAAGTACCCTGTATTAGTAGTGGTTCCTTTGTACTCTGAAGCGCAGGTATTTCCTGTGTTTGGGATAGACAAGGATGCGAGTGTATGCATCCCAAAGGTCCAAGGAGCATAGCCAGTCGCCCTGCCGGAGGAAAGGCAGCAAGGCACCAAGGGAGAGCATTTTGAATTTCTCCCACACCAGGTATTTGTTGAGATTTCTCAAATCGAGGATGGGTTGGAAACCGCCCGTCCACTTTGGCACAAGGAAGTAATGGGAGTAAAACCTGTGACCTTTGAGATGCGGCAGAACCACTTCCACTGCTCATTCCTCAAGGAGGGTAGCAAGCTCCTGCGTCAAGAAGGCCTGATGCATGGGGAGTTGAGGGGGCTCCGCGGGGCAGAAAGGTGGAGGAAGCCAGTCCAGGTGGAGGAGGTAGTCCTCTCGGATGATCTGGAGGAATCTAAGGTGAGAGACTCATCTGGGAGCGAAGTGGACCAGGCACCCTCCCACCAGTAGCTGGGTCATCTGGGGGCGAGTGGCTATGCATCTGGTGTAAAAAGCCCGGGGCCAACTGGGCCGGTGCCAGGGTTTGGCTCTTGAGTCCCTTGGGCTTACATGGGCATTGGGGCCCACTCTTGCTCTGTCCACTCCAAGATGGAGCCGACGTCGGAGGGTAAGGTGGGTAAGCCTCGGTAGGGGAAACCCTTCCTCTGGAAGAAGAGCGTTTTGCCCTGTTGCTTCTTCCACAGGAGGGAGGGAGGGAGGAAGTCTTCTGGGAAAGACGGGTGCGGGTGACGTACTCTGTCTCAATCTCCGCTGCCTTGTCCTCCATCGGCTTGTCAAATAATTGCTCATCCAGGCATGGCATCAAGCAGCTTCTCCTGAACCCATTGCTCAAGATCAGAGGATTGCAGACAGGCCTGGCCCCGATGCCAGCAGCTGCTACCCGGGCGGAGGATTCCAAGCTGTTGTATGTAGCACGAGTAAGGTACTTTGAACAGTCCCCAACTGACTTCAGGAGGTACTGGAAATGGTGGAGGTAATCGCTGTCTAGACCCGCCTGAAACACCCTGAGCTCCTTCGCAAGGTTGCGGAGGAACCTCCCTATGTATAGCTGATAAGCCTAAATGTGGCATGCCAGCACAGAGCCTTGGTAAGCCTTAGGCCCAAGGGTGTTGAGGGCACAAGAGTCCCTACCCAGAGTGACCGAAGAACGGGTCTTCGGACTTTTCTGCCTCCGCATGGCAGACTCAACTACCATCGAGGTATGGGGGAGCTGGGTCTTCCAGAAGCCGGACCCCGATGGACCCTGTACATGATGTCCAGGCGCTTGCTGATAATGGGGATAGACGCAGGCGTCTCCCACATACGGAGGAGCAGCCAAGTTAGGATGGAAGGAACCGGGACCATGAGGGATTCTCTCAGCAGGGCCTCGAATTGTAAAATATCGAGTTCCTCCGCACAGGGCTCCTCCTCGGATTGTGTGGAGAGCGCCAGGGCCCGAGCTATGTCCCGCACAAACTCCAGAAAGGAAATGTCTTCGGGAGGGGACAAGCTTTTCTGAACAGGCAGGGAAGGGTCCTAGGGAAGATCACAATGAGCCCGGGTTTCGGGGGAGGTGTCCCCCTCTGATTCCCAGCCAAAATATTCCTAGGAAGACTCTGAGCTCGGCTGCTCGAGCAGAGTCTGTGTCTTGCGCTGAGCTCCCGAGGCTGAAACCCACCTGGAGCCGGAGGCACTAGCTCGAGAAGATCTCGCACCTGATGACTGGGATGGAGATGGAGATAGAGATCCTTGCCGGGTTCCCTCATGAGTCCCCTGGCTCTCAGGGGTTGCCACAGCGGTCTGGGGAGTCATCAAAGGCGTTTCCCACGAGGTCTCAGGGCGCATGTCAACCTGCTGGGCAGCAAGGAAGGCAGAAACACTGCGCTCCAGTGCCAGCATTTGGGCTTCACACTCGGGAGTGGGGCCCTTCGATGCCGACGCTGGGGTGACCGAGTCTGGCGTCGAGCAGAAGAGGGGGTCCTCGCAGGGATGACACTTGGGAGACCAGGCACCATTGCCGGAGGCCTCCGTATATGTATGGGGTACCTTTTGGGGCCACTCCCTCTCAGATTCCTGCTGAGTGGGGCTGAGGGACCAAGCGTGACCATGCTCACGCTTGTCCGGAGCCCCCGACAGGGTCCTCGAAGCCTTCTTCTTCCGCTCCCTTTCGGGTGAACTCTGCTCAGAGGGGCGCTGAGGCCTTGGAGCAACCACGGGGGACCCCAGGAGCTGTGGGTCAGTGGAGCGGGAAGCTACCGGGGACACCGGGGCCGTCTTGCGGAAAATATCATCCAGCTTCTGCTTACGACTCTGTATGGCCTCATAGGATATCTTTTTACAAAGGGAGCAGAGCTCCGGGTTGTGGTCAGCTCCTAAGCCCCTAAGACAACAGTCGTGAGTGTCCGTGAGCAACATATTTTTGGAGCATCTGTCACACCTTTTGAAACCAGAGGCCATGGGGGCAAAAAAGAATCCCCGCAAGGTCAAAGACCTTTGATGTGGCCAGTGGTGGAAAAGGGTGCGAAAATGCGCTGGAGACCAAACTCAAGAAAAATGAAAAAAACGACAAAGTCCCAGGACCCGCTGCCGAGGCAAGGACAGCGGGGATGGCAGGAAGAGGATCGGGAAACCGGAATTAGAGAGAAAAAAATTTGAGACTTTTTCCGAGGTACAGGACGTGCATCTGAAGAACTCCGCAGAAAAAGGGAGACTGATCAAGATGGCACCCTTGGGTGGGAAGGGGACCATGCATGCGTGGTGGCATTCCCAAAGGCTCTCTTTGAAAGCTGGGGAAATGCTCCTCGCGGGCTCCGTCGGTTCTGACGTCACCCATATGTGAGGGCTGACTTCCTGCTTGTTCCTGGAGAAAAAAAAAGTGTTCCCCTTTAATGTTACAATACATTTACAGGGGAAACTTAAATATAAAGTGGCCCCCAAATGCTAATACCTGAGATTTTAAGGCCAAAAACTGTTTTCTGCAAAGTTGTGTGCCCCTTGAAACAGGAAAAATGGTCAACCTTTGACCACAAAACAAAAGATCCTTACTTTTTAATAAAGCTTTCAAAATCCTAAATTTAAGCACATCTGAAGAAAAACTAACTCACAAGGTAGCATGTTGAATCGTCAAGAAAAGCTGTCAGTTTCTGACGCTCAGAAGGTTTAAACACATCTAAACCCCCTTCCAAGGGGTTAGCACTCAAGGACTTATCAGGAACATACGCATTAAGAATCTCAACATCTTCTGACAATTTCAAATTCTCAAGAAAATATGTTTTAAGGAGTAATTCAGGGGAAAGCAAATGAATACATGGAAAATTCTTTCTAACCTATCCCTTCTCCCTGGTCCTCCCCCCGCACCTCAATTTCCCAGCAGGAAAAAACACTTTTTACCTATGTCTTCTCTGAAGTGTGAACACACGAGATGGTTGATGTTTGTATTTATCCAAATCCTGAACTTTATAACAATTCAGCTTTATTTGGAATGTCAGAGAACACTTCCAGAGCTCTACTTTGGCTGCTCCTTCATGCAGATTCCTATAGCTTGACCTTTGACAGAATGCCGATCTGCTATCTATTACAGTGCTATGACTGCCATCTATTACAGTGCTATGAGAATTACATTGGACTTGTCCTGGGTTTTATTTTGTAGTATTTTAAGTATTACATTTATGAGAAGATAGGAATAAAGGAATTTAGTGCCCTGATTTTTTTTTTACTTTATATTTATTATATTTTATACAAAACATCAAAGAGAAAATCAAGTCAATTACATCAGGAAATATAGCATGGGCATCTTAAAAAAACAAACAAAACAGAATTTATCTTTCAGTAAACCTGATTACACTGCAGAGATTAAAAGGAAAAGAAAGAAAGAAAAAAGGTAAAGCACTTTAGGTAAGAACCTATGCTATTTGGCTTATATAAACCTAAATGTTATTTAATCGCTTCAGGCGAGGATCAAATCCTATTTGATCCTCGCCTGAAGCGATTAAATAATCTAGAAATGCCCTCACACTGCAGTGTAGATAGTTTATGTATATAGTTAACCCAGTTATCCAAGTTTGTACTCCTGTTCAATGTAAAACCTGACAGTTTGTCGTTATGGTCGTTTTGTTATGATGTAAACCGCGCTGATTCTAAATAGCGCGGTATATAAGAAACTGTAATAAATAAAATAAATAAATAAATAAATTTCTAGAATTTTCTTGCCCAGCCTTCAGGCCTTCCTTTATGTTAATCAATGCCTCCAAGTGGCAGGGTCAAGAAATACATTCATCTGATACTTTAACATCTCTTAGGATATTTCAGAAAAAAGGTCATTCCTAATAGTAAAGCCCTAGGCTTAGCTGCAGGAACTTGAAGCTTATAGCAGGTCAAGCAGTCCTGGAAATAACCTGCCAAACCCTGTATAAATGATTTGAAAGCCAAACAATTTCAAATTTCAGAACAAAAAAGTGGATGCAATGCTAATGAAAAAAGAAAAAAAAAAGTGGAGAAATTCTGTCGGTATAAACAAATCCACTTATAATCCAAATGGCAGCATTCAAGCAAGCTGCAAGCATCTAAAATATTTCCTAGGGATGTCAATCAGGACAGAATTACAGTAGCAAAGTCTGGTTTTAACGGTGGCAAGAGTTACCTTAACTAAATCATCTGATTGCAGGAAAGCACTAACTTGCGTCATAACTTTAAAACTAGCAAAATGAGTCTTGCAAAGCAGCAAACAGAAATTAAGGAAAGCTCGTGATCATGCCACGCTGACAAACTTAAAATGAAAAGAAATCAAGATCCCCTGAAAAAGAAAATTATTCATAGACAGAATCCTAATCAGTCTGAAAAGTTGTAACACATCCTCTGTCCAATAAAGATTATAATTTAAAAAAAATTAAAAAAAATCTCAAACCTCCCAACTCGCAAAATCTGTCTTAATGGTGTTGAGGTTAGGCAAATTATATGGCCCACACTTTTACCTCAACAAGAGTCATGCAAGCTAAGCAAAACTTGAGGTCACGTCTTTCTCAAAGAAGCATACAACAAAAAATCATAAGCAATAAAGTACGTTATACTTCCAGATAGCTCTGCAAAAAGAGTTGAGGTACAAACTAGTCCAGATCCCAAAAGTGCACCACAGCTAAGAGGCTGAACAGAGAAACTGCCAAAAGAAACTGATTTCTCCGCCAAAAAACCCCAAACCAATACAAAGCAACTCTTGAATTCTGTAACCAGAGAGGTGGTGCAATAGAATAGCAGATATACAGAATTAAAAGCGGTCATGAGTGTCAAAATGACCAAAAGTACACCATTCCCATGATCCAATTCAAAATGAATACCATCAAACAGACCACCCCTTACAGAACTGCTAATAAAAACAACCCAATTCATCCACATGTATCAAAAAAACTCAGGTAACTAGTTCAAAATCACCTTTGAAATATTTTACTGAGGGAAGGAATACTAGAGATAGGACACAAATTGCTTAACTCAGGCGTATGTGGGGTCTTCCATTTTAACACAGTATTTACTGCAGAAGTTTATAAAGCTTCAAGCATAAGATCATCATGTAGTGAAGCATTAACGATAACCAAACTGCCTTGAAGTCCGTAGTATACTCCCTTAATAACATGAGAGAAAGGGATTAGTAGTTGCCCTAAGAGCACCCACAATCTTAATACATTCTTCATGATAACAAAGCTGAAATCAGTAACAACTGACAGGATATAACTGATTCTTGTCCCAGACAGTTCACATTCTAAGCAGTAGCGTAGCCAAAAATGTTTTGGTTTGGGTTTTTTTGCGTGGCCTAAGCTAACATGGGTGGGCACTACACATACAGGTCTGAGACAGACTAGTTATATTTTTATCCACAAATAATGCTTTGAAGGCACTTAACAGATGTCTAAGAAATTTGCCATCTTGTGTCATGGGTAGCATTTTTGCATTACTGAGGTTTTCTCAGTCTCAGAAGAAAAGGACACCAAAAGAGTGGCCCTAGTAGAATTACATCCTGAGAAGATTCATTAAAGGCAGAAACATCCAGGGAATCCAAAGAAGATAAAGGGGCGGCTCCCAATGGAACCTCACCTGAAGTCACCCCCACCTGAGGTAAATAAAACAATTTAGTAACTACAGGTTTAGTACTCTCTCGATACCCTAAGATTTCTGTCAAATATTTATCAAACAAAATTTGAGGGGCTAATAAAGGAGTACGAGGAAAATTTAAACATCCAACATTCACAGCCCTCAAATTATTTTCAAGCAATTCTTGCTGGGTATGCAAAATAAGACTATCCTTAATAAAAGACATAGAAGTATTCTGTAATGCATTACATTGGATTTCCAATTTCTGACACTTATTATCCAAAGCAATTATTTGAGAATCCTGCTGGGCTAACTTAGCCACAGAATCTTTTGAAAAATCCGAGAATTGAGACACCACAGAAATGAAGGAAACCTTTATACAAGAGAGAACACGCCACACATCAGACAAGGAAATATCATGCGAGTCTACATGCATAGTAGGCAAACCACCCCGTTGAGCCAAAACAAGATCCTCCGGAACCTGTAGAACCTGTGGTAAAGATACAGCCACAGGGTCCAAGGAGCTCACAGAAGGAACTACTGGAGATGACAGGACCTGCCGTTGAGGTGACCCCTCCAACAAGGGTGAAGATGTCACTGGGGCAATGGGTAAAATGTCAACAGGAGGGGCAGGGCTAGTAACCCCCAAAAAAGACGAGGAGCTAAGTGGAAGCTGGGATCTAGCTGCGGCAACCGAATCACCCTCCATATCTTTCACTGCAACAACATGCTGATCCATTGGACCCAAGACTTTAACCAACTTGGTGGGATTCAGATGACGCTTCCTACGCTTGCCCATTCCAAATTTCCAGCTCCACGGCTCCTCGAGCGCCGAAGGGGCACAAAAGGGGCTTATCAGGCCCCTTTAAAACGTGCCCCTTCAGAACGTGACCGCTACTGCGTACCAGGCCGCGTTTTTAGGCCCCCCTGGATGACATCGGGGCAAGGCGCCACGTGGATGAACCGGGTGCTCCCAGCTGCCTGCAGGGAACAGCAGCAACATGGTGCACAAGGTCGGGCAGCAAACCTCCTCTCCTCACACGCTCCGACTAACTGCAAACTCCGTTGCATTTTTAAGGCCCCCTGGATGACGTCGGGGCCAGGAGCCGCATGGATGAACCGGGTGCTCCCAGCTGCCTGCAGAGAACAGCAGCAACGCGGTGCACAAGGTCGGGCAGCAAACCTCCTCTCCTCACACGCTCCCTGGGTAGCATTTTAAATATTTTAAATAATTGTTATAAGCACTTGCCACCGCTAAACTATAGGTCCAACCATGAAGGAAAATACCACTCACACAAGCAGCCAGACCATAATGAGGTGTAAACCACAACAGAAAAACTTTGAGGGAAACACTAGGGGCTACAAGATCTGACACGGCTGTGTTTCAGCACCACCTTCAACAGGGGTATTGGCCATCAGCAAGAAAGCACAGTTACTTACCTGTAACAGGTGATCTCTGGGAACAGCAGGAATTAGTCCTCACATATGGGTACGTCGGTACCGACTGAGCCTGCGCGGGAATGCTCCCCAGCTTCCCAAAAAGGAAAGCTTTTGGGAGCATCCCACTGCGCCTGCGTGCTGCCTTCCCGCCTTTCCTAACCAACTCTCCTCAGTTCTAGTTTAAAGCTGAGACAATAGAGAGAGAGAGGAAAGGAAAGAGAGAGAGATAGAACTCCTAGGGGAGGTGGGAGGGTTGTGAGGACTAATTCCTGCTGTTCCCAGAGATCACCTGTTACAGGTAAGTAACTGCGCTATCTCCAGGAACAAGCAGGAATGAGTCCTCACATATGGGGACTCCCTAGCTAAGATGCCTGGGAGATCCCCAAGGAAATGAGACCCTGAAAGGTTCCTCGTCTTCCAATGGATCTCAGGCATCCATACAGGGAAGGAGGGTAGGAGTTGTTCAAGAATGGAACAGGTGTCTGAGGACAGCCTGACCAAACAAGGCATCCCGGCGGGAATCCTTGTCCAAGAAGTAATGGGCTGTGAAGGTATGAACCGAGGCCCAGGTGGCTGCTCGACAGATCTGGTCAATGGATACAGAATGAAGATGAGCCATAGAGGTGGCCATGGCCCTCACATTATGAGCTGTGACATGGCCCTCCAGAGAAAGGTTCTTACTCTGGTAGGCAAAAGAAATACATTGAGCAATCCAATTGGACAATGTTCTCTTAGAGACTGGAAGTCCTAAATGAGAAGGATCAAAAGCAACAAAAAGCTGAGAAGACTTTCTATGTTGCTGTGTCCTATGTAAGTAAAAAGCAAGGGCTCTTTTACAATCCAGAGTATGAAGATTCCTCTCTGCACTGGATGCATGAGGAGCTGGAAAAAAGACAGGTAAATATACCTCTTGATTAAGATGAAAAGGTGAGCCTTGTATAAGATGGAGCCTTGTATAAGATGGAACCTTGTATAAGGCGGATTAGCCACTAAGGCCTGCAGTTCACTGATGCGGCGAGCAGAAGTGACTGCAATGAGGAAAATAACCTTCCAGGAAAGAAATTTCAAGGAGGTAGTAGATAATGGTTCAAAAGGTGGTTTCATAAGCTGACCAAGAACCAAGTTTAAGTCCCTCGCCACCAGAGGAGGCCGAATGGGAGGCTTAGTTAAAGTTAGGCCTCTCATGAATCTTGCAATAAGAGGATGAGAGGAAATAGGTTGTCCATTGAGAGGCTTAAGAGATGCTGCAATAGCACTCAAATGGACCCTTACTGAATTTGTCTTCAGGCCTGCATTAGAGAGATGCAGGAGATATTCCAATAGAGAATTCACAGGGAGTGCTAGAGGGTCAAGACCCTTTTGAGCACACCAAATGGAAAATCTTTTCCACTTAAAAGCATAAGAACGTCTAGTGGAAGGCTTCCTGGAAGCATGGAGGATGTCCTTCACTTGCTGAGAGACATTTAAGTCTTGAAGGTCTAGGCCTTCAGCAACCAAGCTCTGAGGTGAAGGGATTTGGGGTTTGGATGCCACAAAGTCCCTGCCTCCTGGGACAGAAGGTCTGGAGCAGCTCCCAAGTCCAGGGAGGGTGCTTGGGAAAGATGCAGAAGTAGAGGGTACCACACTTGGCGTGGTCAGCGTGGAGCTATGAGGATCATAGAGCCTTGACCCCTCTGGAGTTTGAACAGAGTCTTGGGAATCAAAGGAATGGGTGGAAAGGCATACCAGGAAGTCCTGACCCCAATGAAGGAGGAAGGCATCCTTGGCCTGGACTCCCTGACATGGAATTCTGGAACAGAACCGGGGAAGTTTGGCATTCCACGAACTTGCAAAGAGGTCTATGTCCGGGGTTCCCCATTCTTGAAAGATTCTGAGTACCTGATCCATGTGCAGGGACCATTCGTGTGGAAGCAGAACTCGACTGAGTCTGTCTGTCCAAGAGTTTTGGATCCCTGGGAGGTATACTGCCAGGAGATGAATTTGATGCTCTCTGGCGAAGGCCCATAATTTTAGAGCTTCGTTGCAAAGCGACAGAGAGCCAGTTCCTCCTTGCTTTTTTATGTAAAACATGGCTACTTGATTGTCTGTGTGAATGAGGACTGTCTTGTAGCTGAGGAGGGTATGAAAGACCTTGAGAGCTAGGAATACTGCTCGAAGTTCCAAGTGATTGATATGAAGGGAGGTCTCCTGTGGGGGACCAAGTGCCCTGGGTGGAGAGGTCTTGTAGATGAGCTCCCCAACCTGTCTGGGAGGCATCTGTTGTGAGAGTTGCTTGGGGTAACAAAGGTTGGAAGGGGGACCCCAACAACAGATTTTGAGTGGACATCCACCATTGGAGAGACCAAAAGAGACGCTTGGAGGTTGCTATTTGGTCTGAGAGAGCTCCTGAAGCTTGAGTCCACTGGGTGGACAAGGTCCATTGAGCTGCTCTCATATGTAGGCGAGCATAGGGTACATGTACTGTGGAAGCCATGTGGCCTAGTAGCTGTAGCATCTCCCTGGCAGTGAAGTGAGTCTTTGACTGAATCTTGGAGGCTAGCTGTACTGGACGTTGGCAACGGGCCTGTGGAAGGTAGGCCCTTGCAGTGGTGGTATCCAACCAGGCCCCTATGAATTCCAGGGACTGAGTGGGGGTGAGCTGGGACTTTGGGAGATTTACCACAAGTCCCAGGTATTGCAGAATGCGCCTGGTGCGGTTTAGAGAGATCTGAGCCTCTGACTGGGTTGGAGCTCGAATGAGCCAGTCGTCCAGGTAAGGGAAGACAAATATTCCCAGAGTGCGGAGAAATGCAGCAACTACTGCCATGCATTTGGTGAACACTCTGGGGGCAGAGGCTAGACCGAAAGGAAGCACTCTGTACTGATAATGTTTTCCCTGGAACAGAAAACGTAGGAATTTCCTGTGAGATGGATGGATGAGGACATGGGTGTACGCATCCTTGAGATCTAGAGAACAAAGCCAATCCTGGCTCTGCAGGTAGGGAAGGAGAATGCCTAGAGAGAGCATTTTGAACTTCTCCTTGTATAGGAATTTATTCAATTCTCTGAGATCTAGAATGGGTCTGTATCCCCCTGTTTTCTTTGGGATGAGAAAATAGGGGGAGTAGAACCCTGACCCCTGCTGAAGAAGGGGAACTTCTTCTATTGCCCCTTGGGCAAGCAGGGTAGTCACTTCCTGACCCAGAAGGTCGAGGAGAGATGTGGGAGAATTGAAGTGTCTCACCATGGTGTAGGGAGGAAGGTCTGAGAAATGAAGTTTGTAGCCCTCCCTTATAATGGAAAGGGTCCACTGCTCTGAAGTGATTTGCTCCCATCTGGGAACAAAATGAGCTAACCTTCCTGGAATGGTGAGAGGTTCTGGCTGGCGTAGAGCCAGAAAGGTTAAGTTCTCTAGTATCAAGTCAAAAACCCTGAGGAGGTTGGGACTGCTGGTTTGCAGCAGTTCCTGCAGGTTTAGGCCTGGCCTGTTTAGTTTGCTGACGCTTAGCAGGAAAACGACCTGCAGAAGATTGCTGGCCAGAAGTGGAAGGAAATCTGCTCTTTTTGTAATAAGCCTTTTTGAAAGGTTTTTTCTTGGCTGGAAGGGAGGTAGACTTGGAAAGTCTATCCAGAGCAGAATTCTCTGCATCCATTTGAGTGGCTTTAATTTGCCACTCTCTGCCAAAGAGATTTTCACCTGTACAGGGCAGATTTCCCAAACCATCCTGAACCCAGGGCTCTAGATCAGAAGCCTGGAGCCAAGCAATTCTACGAGCAGCTATGGCAATGCCTGAGGCCCTGCTAGCACCTTCAAAGGAGTCAAAGGCTGCCCTATTGGAAAACTTGGAAACATCTTGAGTATGCTTAAACCAAAGAAGGAATTCATCCTTTCTATCCTCTGGAATGACAGGGAGAAAGGTATGCAGCTTTAGTGCAATTTCCTTTAGAAACATACCCATATAAAGACTATATGAGTTGATTCTTGCAATAAGCATACTGGCTTGGAAGATTTTCCTACCAAAAGCATCCAAGGTCCTACATTCTCTTCCTGGAGGAGTAGAAGAGTGTCTTTTAGAACTCTTAATCCTTTTCATAGCTGACTGCACCACAATGGAATGGTGAGGAAGCTGAGTTTTTTGAAATCCAGGACAAGGAGGGACACGGTACATAGTGTCCAATCTGCGAGAATGAGGAGAAAGGGTGAGAGGAGTCTCCCATAAATCAATCATATGTTCATGAAGAATTTCATGAATTGGCAAGGTGACTGCCTCTCTGGGAGCCTTAGAGTAACCTAAAATATCCAGTTTTTTAGCTCTAGGCTCTATTTCAGAAGTTACTGAAATGGAAAGTCCTTTAGCTACTTCTAATATGAAGTCTTGAAAGGACAAATCCTCTGGAGGAGACATTCTCCTCTTTGGAGAAGAAGGTTCCTCAGGAAGAGTAATGGATACTTCAGGGGATTCCTCTGATGAATCAGAATCCTCAGAGGAATCGAAGTATTGTCTGTCCGATTCCAACAATCGATACGCGTATCGATCGGTATCGACATCGGGCGTATCCGTTACCGGATCGGCACCGGGGAAGTGCTGTGATCCAGGAACCGGAGTCGGTATCCTGGTCGATGCCGAAGCAGTCGGTACCGGTATTGGACCTGGTACCGGTGCCGGCGCCGGTATCAACAACGGGAATCGTTGCGGTACCGCCGGCGTCGCAGCCTGAATGAAAGCCATGATAGCTTGCTGCATGGATTGGACAGTATGATCCATAGACGCCACGACTGCCTGGATATCGGTACCGGGAGAATGTGCCGGTACCCCAGAGCAGTCTAACAGGTGATCGGTCGAGGCCGTGCCATCGATGTCAACCTGTAACCCCATAGGAGGAGCTTTGGAAACCGGAGCTTCCCGCCGGGGTTGTTTGGCTGGTGCAGGATCCTCTAGGGCAAGCCCGGAGGCATCTCGATGCTTAGAGGGAGATTTGCCCTTCAAGGACCTGCTGGGTTTATGTTTGGTTACCTGAGATCCTTCAGGAGAGGAAGACCTGGAAGATGTCGATGGCACTGCCGGAGTCTCCGTGGGAAACAGCATGTGGAGCTTGGCAGCTCTGTTTTGTAACCCCCGTTTAGACATGAGGGAGCAGGACTGGCAATCCGGAATGGAGTGGTTCAGGCCCCAAACATTTAAGACACCATTCATGGGTATCTGTAACAGAAATTGTACCGCTACACTTAGTGCATTTTTTGAAGCCGGAGGCTGGTTTCTCCATGAGAGAAATTTTCTTGTGGGCCTGAAGGCCTAAGAAGAAAAAATACACCAAGTGGGGAAAAGAATAGTTTGTTTGGTTTTTTTTTTAAAGAAAAGAAAAGAAAAGACTGGCGGTACCGGTCTGGCGTCGGGGAAGGCAGACACGCGACCAAAGAAATAAATTAAAATAAAGAACTTCTTCAGCGGTGACAGGAACACGACCTGCTGGCTCCGCGGAAAAGAAAAACTGAGGAGAGTTGGTTAGGAAAGGCGGGAAGGCAGCGCGCAGGCGCAGTGGGATGCTCCCAAAAGCTTTCCTTTTTGGGAAGCTGGGGAGCATTCCCGCGCAGGCTCCGTCGGTACCGACGTACCCATATGTGAGGACTCATTCCTGCTTGTTCCTGGAGATACAATGTTGAAATAAATTAATATATAACCAAAGTTAAACCAATGTTATACAAACTAAAGAAAATTAAACTTACCTGCTAATTGTTGTTCCTTGAGGAACTCCAGTCCAGTCCCGCACCTCTGGGTGGTGTACCTCCTCCCACAGCTTGGAGACTGGGCATGTCAGATTCTGAAGCCACCACACATATACTGCTGGCACCTCCCACCAGCTCCCAGTGACCTACTGACAAAACAGACCTAAAGGAGCAACAAATAAGTAGCGAAACTCTAAGTAAATACATTAACTAAACACTTAACACAACTCTTCCGCTAATAGAGGAAACTGTTCCCTCCAATGCCACAGAAGATCTGGATAGACAAGAAGAGAGAGAGAGAGCACAACAGAGAAAAAGAAAGAATAGCAGGCTAAAATTAGCTTGAGCCGCAACTAAGTTCGCAACTATCCTTCACTCCGACTGCACATATTGAAACAAAACAAGTTCTAACTAGTACGACGGAACCCCGGGTGGGATCCGGGACTGGACTGGAGTTCCTCAAGGAACAACAATTAGCAGGTAAGTCTATTTCTCTTTCCTTATCGTCCCTCCAGTCCAGTCCCGCACCTCTGGGATGTAACAAAGCAGTACATTAATGGGAGGGATCTGACAAACTGGCCCGCAAAACCGCCGATCCAAAGCAGGCATCCCCTGCCGCTTGAACATCTAGACGATAATGCCTACTGAAAGTATGCAAAGAAGACCATGTAGCTGCCTTGCAAATCTCAACCGGAGGAACAAAAGTAGCTTGAGCCATGGTAGAATGCGCCTGCAACCCTACAGGGACCTGACGACCCTGTAAAATATAAGCAGAAGATATTGCCTCACAGACCCATCTGGAAATGGAAGCCTTATCCGCCGCTTCACCCCTACGCAGCCCCCCAAAGAGGACAAACAACCAATCAGACTTGCGAAAAGGCTCCAACGCTTTAAGATAATGATTAAGAACCCTCTTTACATCCAGCAAATGCAAAGTATGGTCAGAGATGCTGTCTTCCGCAGCCCGCAAAACTGGCAAGGACACCGGCTGATTCACATGAAAAGCTGAGACCACCTTCGGCAGAAAAGACGGAACCAGACGCAAAGCTACCTTATCTCAAAAAAAAGTTAAAAACGGCTCTCAGCAAGACAAAGCCTGCAATTCCCAGATCAGGGGTGCGGAACAGATTGCCACGAGAAAGACAGCTTTCAATGTCAAATCCTTAAATGAGGCCTGACTTAAGGGTTCAAAGGGTTCTCTTGTCAACGCCCCTAAATTGAGATCCCAAGGAGGGATCACTACTCTCCTCGGAGGACGCAGACGAGATATCGCCCGTAAGAAATGTAAGACATCCGGGTGGGAGCCTAAAGTGATGCCCTGAATCTTACCATGATAGCAAGCAATAGCCGCCAGCTGGACCCTTAATGAACTGGCTGCTAAACCCTTATCAAAACCATCCTGCAGGAAACTCAACACCTGCGGAACAGAGGCGGACGCCGGTTGTGCCTTCCTTGCCTCGCACCAATCCTCAAAAATACGCCACACACGAACATAGGCTAGAGAAGTTGACCTCTTTCTGGCTAAGAGCAAAGTAGAGATTACTGCTCCGGAATAGCCCTTCTTCTTTAGCATTGCCCTTTCAATGGCCAAGCCGTAAGCAAGAATTGATCCACTTGCGGCATTCGCAACGGACCCAGAAGCAGGAGATCATCCGATACTGGAAGCCACCAGGGTCGACCATCGAGAAGACGCACCAAATCGGCGTACCACAGATGTCGTGGCCAATCCAGAGCAATTAAGAGAATGCGACCCCGATGAGACTCGATGCATTGAACTACCCGGCCTATGAGCGCCAAAGGAGGAAAGACAGAGGAGCCCCTCCGTGGGCCACTGTTGCAGCAAGGCATCCAGACCTTCAGACATCCTCTCTCGCCTCCTGCTGTAAAAGCGGCTCGCTTTGGCGGACCGAAAGGTAGCCATCAGATCCATAATGGGTGATCCCCACCTGCGGACTATCTGAGTGAAGACCTCTGAATGAAGCTCCCACTCCCCGGGGTCCACGCGAACTCGTCTGCCGTCACATTGTCTACTCCTGCAATGTGCGCCACCAACAGCGCCTGAAGTCGAGGTTCTACTCAGATGAACAAGTCTTCCGCCTCCTTTTCCAGAGCTGCGCTGCCTGTACCGCCTTGCCTGTTGAGATACACCACCGCGGAGGCATTGTCCGACAAAACTCGGACCGGTCAACCCAGGAGATTGGCTTCGAAGGTGCTGAGCACTAGGAGCTACTGCCCTCAATTCCAGAAGATTGATTGACCACTGAGCTTCCTGAACATTTCAGTTTCCTTGTGCAAACTCCTCCCTGCAATGAGCCCCCCAACCCGTTAAACTGGCGTTGGTTAAGACCAGAACCCACTGCGGTTGCTCGAGAGGCATGCCCACGGCCAAAGTTTCTGGAAGAAGCCACCACCGAAGGGCCTTCCTGACAACCCCCGGACAGGATAGACGTTTTGTCAGAGAGTCCCCCTGGTGGGACCTGCGATGGAGTAAGGACCTCTGCAACGGGCGCATGTGCGCTCTCGCCCATGACACTACTTCCAGAGTGGCAGCCATCATTCCCAGTACATGAAGATACTGCCAAGCCATTGGCGCTGAGCACTTCAAACAAACTGCGCACCAAGAGATGAAGTCCTTGGGCTCGGTGATCTGGCAAAAACATTGAGCCCACTCAAGTGTCGAACCAGACCCCACGAGGGCACCAATTGGCTCTTGGCCACATTGACTACCCAATCAAGACTCTCTAGTAGCTGCACTACTCTGGCTGTAGCCCGCACACTCTCGGTCCTGGACTTTGCTCGGATTAGCCAGTCATCGAGATAAGGGTGTACCAACACTCCCTCTTTGTGTAGAGCTGCCGCCACTACTACCATTACCTTGGTGAAGGTGCATGGTGCTGTCGTGAGACCGAACGGCAATGCCTGGAACTGAAAATGTCCATGAAGTACAGCAAACCATAGAAAGCACTGATGATCCGGCCTGATCGGAATGTGCAGATACGCTTCGGTGAGATCGAGAGACGTCAAAAATTCTCCCTTTCGCACCACCACGATAACTGATCTCAGAGTTTCCATGCGAAAATGAGGCACCCGAAGACAATGGTTTACTCCCTTGAGGTCCAGAATGGGATGAAAGGACCCGTCTTTCTTGGGAACCACAAAATAAATGGAGTTTCGACCGCAGCCATACTGCTCTCGAGGGACAGAAACCACTGCTCTCAGATGAAGTAGACGAGACAGTGTTTCCACCACCGCCACGTTTCACCCCCTGCATGGAGACAGAACAAAGGAATCGGCTACCAGCCGGGTGAATTCGAGTGCATACCCCTCGCGAATGACTTTCAACACTCAATGGTCGGATGTTATCTGGACCCAGGCTGGAAGAAAATCCCACAGCCGACCTCCTATGGGCTGAACTGCATTGAGCCTTTCTAAATCTTGAGGTTGAGGGACTAGCGAAACCTCTGCCCGCTCCTCGAAATCCTCTGAACATCTGACCTCAAGAGGGAAACCTTCCCTTTTGGAAACTTCCCAGACAGGAGGTACGAAAACACCGGAAATCCCGCAACTGGCCTCGCGAGGGAGCTGGTGCCCGACTGGGCTTTGGCCTATCCTCTGGGAAGCGACCCCCTTTCAATTCCCCCAAGTCCTTGCCCAACTTGTCAAGGTCCTCCCCAAACAAGAGTTTCCCCTTGAAAGGAAGCTTACTAAGCTGTGACTTGGAGGAACTATCAGCTGCCCAATTCCGTAGCCAAAGATAACGTCATGCCGCGACGAGCGAGGTTATGGTTATTTATTTGATATACCGCCCTACTTCAAAAATCAGAGCGGTCCACAATTTACAAAATTTAAAGTGGGCGCGTGGCCATAAAAATGAAAGAAAATTACAATCAATGATAGGACAGTGATAGCGAGTAGACATACATGACAAAGAGAGTAGTTATTGTACTTGGGAGAACAGGATCAGACAAAGGGGAGGGAAGGTCGAAGGCTAAGGAGAAAAGGTGGGCTTTTAGGTTCTGCTTAAAAGTGATGTGATGGGGTTCCAGCTTGAGGGAGGAGGGCAGGGAGTTCCAGAGTGCAGGACCAATGAAAAAGAATGCTATTAAACAACCTCCTAATGAAGTCATAGTTGAGATCTTCCAGGTAGGCCGCTCCAGATTCCAGCCTAGTTACGTCTGCCACGTGTTCTTGAGTCTGGTCTCCTGGAAGCTGCAGGTGCTGTGACCATCGGAGACACGATCTTGCTACCCAAGCTCCACAAACAGACACTTGAAGGGATAACGCGTTGACTTTGAAGGCCTGCTTTAACAAGGAGTCTAACTTCCGGCCCTGTCCATCCTTCAGGGCAGCACTGCCCTCTACCGGAATGGTTGTCTTCTTGGGGACTACCGAAATGGCGGCATCCACACGAAGAGAATGAAACAACTCATGCTCTTGGTCAGACAAGGGATAGAGATGAGTTATGGACCAAACTCCCCTTAGACCTGCCTCTGGAAGGTCCCACTCATACTGAATCACCTGCCTGACCACACGGTGAACCGGAAAAACTGCCTGCGTCTTACGTACTGCCTGGATGAGAGGATCCTCCACCGTCTCATCCTCTGCCGGATGAACCACCACCAGGTTAAGAGCCTGAAGCAATTCCGTAATTAAAGCTGGCAGTTCTTCCTTACAAAACACTCGAATAATCCTAGCCTTGTCTTCAGGCTCTGGGATCTCACCTTCCTTGAGATCCTCCCCGCCTACTTCTGGCTCTACCTCAAAATCATCGCCCTCTAGCCAGTTAGACAACAACGGCTGTTCCTCTACAGACTGAGCCCTTTTTGCCGGACCCCCTGCCGTAGCTTCAACCTTCTCTGCCGAGGTGTGGTCCCCTCCGGCCCCTATAACCGAGAGATCCGCAACAACACCCTGCTGTCGCAAACAAAAGGCTTGATGTAATAAAAGAACAAAATCTGGGGAAAATCCCAGCAAAGTCCCGCCCCCTGCGACTGAAGAGACAGAAGGACCTGGGGCCGACAGGGCCGCTCCTTGCGGGGAGATCGGAGTCTCCAACAGAGAACTCACCTCCATAGAGGCCTGAGCCCCTGCCCAGCCACAGATGCCGCTTCCTTAGACTTATTTTGCAGCTCCTGCTCCATGTTAAGTGCTTCAACTGCACAGCCACGGCACACTCCGGCATCCGATACCGTCCCATGCCGGGTACCACAGACAAGACACTGTGGACGCGGAGGCATTAGCCCAAAAAAAAACCCTGCATTAAGGAAATACTAAATGAATGAAGTAAAAACAAAGAAAACTCCTAGATCCCCCCTTTTTATTTTTTATTTTTAGTGTTGACACAAAACTGCTACAGCCCGAAGAAAAAAACTGAAAATAGCAGCCAAATTTTGTTTATGTGAAAAGATACAGACCACTGATAAGGAAAAACAAAAACAAAATTGATGAAGACAGCAACCCGAGAAAAAACACGGAACAGGGCCAAGCAGCAGTTAAAAGTAAAAAATTATAACGAGCTGTGCACGAGGCAGAAGGCCGCGACTGAAAGGCCTTCTACAGCTCCTGCAAATCACAGGATTCACCTCCGGGGCACCGGGCCTGAAAGACCGCTGTAAAATGAAGCTCAGAAGCACAGAAGACGCCAGTGAAAATCAACATGCCAGTAGCGGCAGCGCGGTAAGAAACCCGCCAACAGCTCCCGCTTCACTGACAAGATCGAGAGCCGTCCGGGTAATGTAACTGCCACTCAATACCTCAGCTCCCCTCCATCCAGACAAGGAGGGGAATGAAGGAAGAAAGGACGCCCGCAGACAAGGCAGCAAATGGAGAGTCTCTCCTCACGATGCCCCCCACCCCCTCCGTCTGGCCTCAGAACCCTTTTTTTTTTCACATTAAGCCTAAAAACACTACTTACCAAAGATAAAAACCCATAGGAGAGATAAATAAAATACAAAATCCCTAGCTACACTACTAAAAAGCTCCATATTCGTCACTCCAGTGAGCCCAGCACCTAGGCTCACTACCACCTCCAGTTGCTTGGAGACTGAGCACACTGGGAGCTGGTGGGAGGTCCAATGGATCAGAGCGGAAGCTAATGACCACGGCCAACACAGAGAAATGATGTACAATAACCTTTATTAACAGACCCCCCATGGCCGTACCTTTAATCTGTTGATAAAACTGACCATTGAAGAGAAAATAATTACGAGTCAAAGCAATATGTGCTAATTCTATAAGAAAATGTGTGGGTACACGAACTGGTATGGGACGCATATTCAAGTATTTAGTGATAACTGTCAAAGCTTCTGCCTGGGGAATATTAGTGTACAGGGATTCGATGTCCAATGTTACTAAGATAATGTCAGAGGTATCACCCTTAAATCCTTGTAAAAAATAAATCACATCAGCAGAATCACGAACATAAGACGCAACTATGGGAACAAAGGGCGGTAAGAAAATATCAATAAATTTGGAAAGTGGTTCTAAAACGGATCCAATACCAGATACAATGGGCCTACCTGGCGGTGAAGTGAGGGACTTGTGAATCTTGGGAAGAGTGTATATTGTCGGGATGACAGGATGTGTGACTGTTAAATATGAAAATTCGCGCTGCGTGAGAAAGCCAGCATTGAGACCATAGGACACTAAAGAATCAATGTCTTGCTTAATAGAAGGGGTGGGGTCAGAGGGTAAATGCTGATAAAAATTCTTGTCATTAAGTTGACCAGAGAGCTCACTGATATAGTATGAACGATCTAATACAACAATGCCCCCACCCTTGTCCGCAGGTTTGATGATAATATCAGAGCGTGCTTTAAGAGTACGTATAGCTGATTGTTCGTCATGTGTGAGATTGAAAAATCTACATCTTGATTTATGTTCCAGTTTATGGTCAGTTTTATCAACAGATTAAAGGTACGGCCATGGGGGGTCTGTTAATAAAGGTTATTGTACATCATTTCTCTGTGTTGGCCGTGGTCATTAGCTTCCGCTCTGATCCATTGGTACTCCTGCGGAAGATCCTCTTCTCTTGCCTTCCCCAGCTGGTGGGAGGTGCCAGCAGTATATGTGTGGTGGCTTCAGAATCTGACCTGCCCAGTCTCCAAGCTGTGAGAGGAGGTACACTACCCAGAGGTGCGGGACTGGACCGGAGGGACGATAAGGAAAAACAATTAGAAACAAGTAAAAGCAACTAAAAGCATTTAAAAAAGCAAAGTTATCCTAAATATAAAAGTAAATTAAAAGAAATTTTACAATATATAAAAATATAAATAAATACTTAGAATAAGAAATAAATAGCAACCAAAAATTATATACTACTAAAAACAAAAGGACAATAAGAAAGAATCGTCATGAAAATAAGCAACATCCTTAAAAAGTCATCTTTTAAAACAATAATATAAACACATTAGGGAAAACTAAAAGGATTATATGTGAAAGACTGATAAAATTATTTAGAAGCAAAAGTGTTTAAAGAAAGATACAGTGCCTTTCAAAAGTATTCATCCCCTCTGTGTTTGTCCTGTTTTGTCGCATTACAACCTGGAATTAAAATGGAGTTTTGGGGGTTAGCACCATGTGATATACGCAACATGCCTACAACTTTGTAGGTGGAAAATATCCTTTACTGTGACACAAAAGATAATTATGACAAAAAAACAAACAAACCTGAAATCAGGAGTATGCACATGTATTCCACCCCCCCCCCCCAACCCAAAGTCAATACTTTGTAGAGCCACCTTTTGTTGCAATTACAGCTGCAAGACTCTTAGGGTATGTCTCTATTAGCTTAGTACATTTAGTCACTGGAATTTTCACCCATGCCTCAAAGCAAAAATTGCCCCAAGTCCTTTAAGTTAGATGGGTTGCGTTGGTGTACAGCAATCTTCAAGTCATGCCACAGATTCTCAATTGGATTGAGGTCTGGACTTTGACTAGGCCATTCCAAGACATTTAAATGTTTCCCCTTAAACCACTCCAATGTAGCTTTAGCCCACTCTCAAATCTCTGGTAGACAAACAGGTTTTCCGCAAGAATTGCCCTGTATTTAGTGCCATCCATTGTTCTTTCAATCATGACCAGTTTTCCTGTCCCTGACGATGAAAAACATCCCCACAGCATGAGGCTGCCACCACCATGTTTCAATGTGGGAATGGTGTTCTCAAGGTAATGGAAGTGTTGAGTTTATGCCACACATGGAATTTCCCATGATGGCCAAAAAGTTAATTTTTCATCTCATCTGATCAGAGAACCTTCTTCCATGTGTTTGTGGGGTCTGCCACATATTGTTGTGTAAACTCCAAACGTGTTTTCTCATTTCTTTCTTTAAGCAATGGCTTTTTTCTGGCCACACTTCCATAAAGCCCTGCTCTATAGAGTGTATGGCTTAAAGTGGTCCTATGGACAGAGCCTCCCATCTCCATCGTGGATCTTTGCAGCTTCTTCAGTGTTATCCTTTATGTCTTTGTAGCATATCTGATTAATGCACTCCTTGCCCAGTCTGAGGTGATGGGTGGCTTTCTCTTGTCAGATTTGTAATGGTGCCATATTCTTTCCATTTTGTTATAATGGATTTAATGGTATCCCATGGGATATTCAGAATTTGGGATTTTATTTATTTATTTTATAACCCAACCCTGATCTATACTTCTTCACAACTTTGTCTCTGACCTGTTTGGAGTATCCTTGGTCTTCATGTTGCTTGCTTAGTGGTGTTGCAGAGTCGGGGGCCTTTCAGTATGGGTATACTTATACAGGCATCATGTGACAGATCATGCACACAGGTGGACCCTAATCAACTAATTATATGACTTCTGAGGTTAATTGGTTGGACCAGATCTTATTTAGGGGTTTCATAGCAAAAGGGATGAATACATATGCACTCACAAATTTTCAGTTTTTACTAGTTTTTTTATATATACACAAGGTATTTTATTGTCATTCCACTTCACCAATTTGGACTATATTGTTAGGTCCATTACCTAACATCCAAATGAACCTCCATTTTCATTCCAGGTTATATGTAATGCGACAAAACAGGACAAAAACCAAGGGGATGAATAGTTTAAGGCACTGTGTCGTTTATGTCGAGCCATTCTAATGGCGAAATGCAAAAAAAAGGGAAGAGAAGGAAAGAAAGAAGCACATGCGGTATAAAGGAACGCTGTGAGAAACAAAAAGTGCCAATAAATACCGAATCGCTCACGCCACATGGGATCAGCATGTGTGAGTGAGGTGCATACCCTCTGTTACAGCAACCCACACTGAAATTATAAAGATACCCATTGAAATTATATTTATGAAAAACATCTCAAGTACATGGGTGGGGAGGGGAGAAGAGACGATTTTAGATTTGGGCTCGCATTCAGTCCAAGTGAAAATTATATCATTACAAACCTACCAAGGACTGCTAAACGCAGCACGGCATGAAAGGGCTGCACAAACTAAAGGCTACTAATGCATTTATCACATATGGTGTAACATCAAATATCTCCAAACTTAGATCAAATTAATTTTATAAAACATACCGAGAAGCACTAGCTCCATTTACAATAGCTATTGCAGGAGCTGATAAATGTCAAAATCCTGCACAGGCTCGTGAAAATATCCAGGTCTCATAAAAATACTTTCCCAGTAATTTAAAATCCATTTAGGAGAATGATACAAAATCAATACATGAGAAAATACAAAAACAAGAGAGATTCATACCTTCTAAAGCCGCCAATATAAGTTATCGATTTGGGCTTGTATTCAGTCCAAGTGAAACAGGCAACAGCCAGCCCTGCCGGCGTATAAAAGGAAAGGTTTGGCACCAAAAAAGTCATCATGGTAACAAGATAAACAAAACCACACTACACTCATAAACAAAGATAAAAAACAATTGACAAATGAACTGCTAAAGTAAAAAACGTATATTATAAAAATGTATAAAGAAAAATAAAACATATATATTAAAATTATGCATTAATATGTATATTAAGATTATGTATCAGCAATGTAAAGGACTTAAGGGGTGCTGCTGTAGCTATGTTTTGAACTGGATAATATTTGAGAAGAGAGTGATAAAAACTTGGAGTTTAAAAATCCTTTTTTGCATTACGCCATTAGAATGGCCTGACAAACCATATCTTTCTTTAAACACTTTTGGTTCTAAATAATTGCATCAGTCTCACATATAAACACATTAGGGACTACTAAATGGATTATATCATTGTTTTAAAATATTCTTTTTTAAAGATGTTCCTTATTTTATGACGGTTCTCTCTTATTGTCCTTTGTTTTTAGTCTTAGTATAAGAAATAAATAGCAACCATAAATTCTAAGTATTTATTTATATTTTTATATATTAAAAGATAATGGGGCTTGTTTACAAAGCCGCGGTAGCGGCTTCCACCCAATATCGGAGCCGCGGCCCCATTGAATTCAATGAGGCCGCGGCTCCGATATCGGGCAGAAGCTGCTACCGCGGCTTTGTAAACAAGCCCCAATGTCTCTTCATTTACTTTTATATTTAGGATAACATTGCTTCTTTTAAATGTTTTTAGTTACTTTTATTGCTTTCCAATTGTTTTTAATTTGTATAACACTGGTTTAACATTTGCTTACATATCAATTTAATTCAACATTTTTCTTGTAGTGGCCAATACCCCTGATGAAGGTGGTGCCAAAACACAGCCATGTCAGGTTTTGTGGCCCCCTAGTGTTTCCCTCAAAGTTTTTTATGGTTTACACCTGGCTCTGGATTGTTTGCACCACTAAACCATATACACGCTTATAGAAACAGTTCAATTATATTAAAAGATGTCTCAAAAGGCTCTAACCCATAAGTTAACTGAAACTTCAAAGACAAACATCTCAATACACATAGCTTAGAGCTTTCTAAATCCTGATACTGTGGCAAAATAATTAGATCAGGGCTTGACAAATTAGATGCCAGGTCATTATGGCTACCAGAAATTTAGGCTTGGTGCCTGTGATTTTCTTACCCACCTCTCCCTTTTACTAAAAAACAACAACAACAAAAAAAACCTGAGATCGCGGACAGCAGAGACTCCTATCTGCACGTGAGGATCCCATCTCCTGTGGGCAGAAGAGAGCCATGATTGCAGTAGAGATCCCTCCTATCTGCCCACAGTACATGGAATTACCAGGGATTCTGTGTACTGCAGACAGAGGACAGCAGCAATCATGGCCTGTAGAAAGTAACAGTTGGAGGGGGAGGGAAGTGAGGCAGTAAACATTTAAAGGGTCAGTACAGAAAAAAAACACGCACAAGGAAGGAGGATAGGGGTAATGGAGGGCAGAGGTGGGCTTTTTGAAGGAAGAGAGAAGAGGAGAGAAGGGTGCAAGGTGTTGGAGGTTAAAAGGATGAATATGGGGGCAAAAGGGCACAATGCATAAGTTCAACCCCCCAGATCATGCGCATATGCACACTACCTCTGCACGACAAGCACCCATCCTCCACACAACAGATGCACGTGCGCATATACACATGCGCCCCCAACTCTGCACCACAGATGCACAAGCACACACACAAGCACCCCACCTCCGCATATGACGCACATGCGCACCCATGTGTGTGTGTGTGTGTCTGTCGTGCGGAGGTGGGGTGCACACCCCACCTCTGCACCTCTTCTGCTTGGGAAAAAGATGACTGAGGGGAGATATGATAGAGGTCTATAAAATAAATGACAGCAGTGGAACAAGTAAATATACAGTTGTGGTCAACATTATTGGCACCCTTGCATTTTAGGTATGCTGTGTACAATATTTTGAGAAATAATTGGAAATATTCCAACTATACATCATCATAGTATTATAATAGCAAGTTCAAAGGTATACAACAAAAACAAACATACATGCCTATGCAACTTAGATGTAGCAATTTCTGAGAAAAAAACGAACACAAGATATGACCTAGACAGGAATAATAAACAGCAGGTCTGTAGGACAAGTGGTGAGGCACTTTTATTATAAACAGTCCCCAACGTGTTTTGGCCCAAGGGGCCTTCCTCGGAGGAGGGGGAACCTTGAAAAACAACCAAATAAAAACATAAAAACAATAAATAACAAATCCAACAAGTAAAGAGTACAAAATCCCACTAAAAATATACATTAAGAACCATTTAAAACACAAATAGTTAATATGTCAAAATAAATAAATAAACCAACCGGCTGGCAATCAATATATAAATAAACACATTAAAAGGCCGACTACAAATATTAAGAACTCAATGTAAAAACCAATTTAAAAAGAAAATAAACACAGTGTATAGAAAATAAATACACCAAAAATAAAGGTGAGAGAGAGGAGGATCAGGAACCATATTAAAGGACCAGAATATTTAAATAGTTACCTATTATTCAGATGAACCCATATGGAATGAAGCCACTGAGCATGAAGTACAGTGAAAAACTTAGGGGCTTGTTTACAAAGCTGCGGTAGCGGTTCGCAATCGTTATCGGAGCCGCGACCCCATTGATTTCAATGGGGCCGCAGCTCCGATAACGACCGCGAACTGCGGCTTTGTAAACAAGCCCCTTAGTTGTTTAGCTGAACCCGAATGAAGCAGAACCACTAAATACAAGTCACAGCATTTGACCTAAGAAATGTATGATGGAACAAAGTGCTAATATAGTAAATATATGTGTAGTACAATTAAAAATGAGTGTCTCGAAACCCACATAGCAAAGGTGAACTAGAAAAAACTGTCAGGTGGGAGGTGAGAGATATCATAACATCATTATGAACCATGCTTTTGAATTGAACATCTTAAAACGCTCTCACACCAACCGTGCAATTCAACAAATCTAGTAAGGTGTAATAGAATTCCTACAAAGATCATACTCAATTCCAAACAAAATGACAATCCAGTCAAAAGTGAGCAAAGATCTGAAACGGGAGACCGTGACCGAGGACAACCTCGAGCCGCAAGGGACTCGAGTATCGGCTCGGTCTCCGGGGTCGATTTCGAGGTCGACGTCCCGGTGGTCGGGGCAGATGCGCCAGACAGGCTGGCCATCAGTGCCCGCTGCTGTTCCATGAAGGCAGACATTCTGCTCTCCAAGGCTGTCAACCTGAGACTCAGCTCGGGCGACACAGCAGCCACCGACTCGGGCCCCAGCGGCGCCGGGCCCGACGTCGGGTCTCGAGGCGGCGAGTCCACGAGGACAACAGGACTTACGTGTCCAGCAGACTCCGGCTCGAGGCGAGGAACTTTAGAGGGCTTCTCCTGGTCCACGGGCCCGGGACGACGGTCGGGGGTCTTAGACCTGGCCTGAGAGGGTTCAGGGACCTCTTCCGACGCCGCCCTCATGAGCTTCTTCTTCCTCTTACGTTCCCGACTGGGGGACCCCTTGTCCGAGGAGCTTCGACGCCGCTCGGGATCGGAATCCCGAGATGTCGAAGCCTCAGACGAGGTCCGGGCGCGGGCAGAGGCTGAGTCAGAAAAAAGCTGCTCAAATTGTTGCTGACGACTTCGGAGGGCCTTAGAAGACATCTTCCCACACGGCACACACGTTTTTGGATCGTGGGCCGGGCCGAGGCACCGAAGGCAGCAGTCGTGCGTGTCGGTGAGCGACATAATCTTCGAACACCGATCACACTTTTTAAAGCCGCTGGAGGCCATCGGGGGAAAAAGGGACCCCGCAAGGTCGAAGGACCGGGCCTCCAGGGAAAGAAAAAGAAAAGTGGCGCGAACGCCAAGCCACGAAGGGCAAAAACCAAAAAAGAAAAGAAGGGGATGCGATACCGGCGTACCGACCCCGGCGGGAGGGGAACCGACGTTGAATTCGACGAAAAAGGAAAAAAATAAATCTTCTTTCACCGGGAACACAGGACACACGTCCGATGGGCTTCTCGGAAAATAAGAGACTGGGGTAAGATGGCACCTTTAGGCGGGAAGGGAACCGCGCATGCGTGCCAGCATTCCCAAAGGCTTTCATGGAAAGCTGGGGAAATGCTCCGCTAGGGCTTCATCGGCGTCGATGACACCCTTAAGTGAGGACTGACTTCCTGCTTGGTCCTGAAGAATACCTGTTACAGGTGAGTAAGTATGCTTTCTCCAGGAAGAAGCAGGAAGTCAGTCCTCACTTATGGAACTTCCCAGCTACAGGCTACCGAACCTGCAACCAAAAAATGCCTCTGCGAGGCCGTGAGCAGAAGTCAATGCCCGAAGGAGTCCGAGTGGCTTGGAAAGCAGAAGACCCCGCATTTTTTGTTTGTAATAGCGAAGGGCCCGCAACCCAATAATACCCGGAGTCAATGGACGAGGATTCAACTCAAAACAATAAATAGTAAAAAAGTAAAAAAGTTTTACGTTTCTTATCAAGAGTAGAGCGAAGTGTTATCAAGGTTGAGCAGAGCGGCTCCTTTCTAACAGCTAACAGCATTCTGTAATTTTCCACAGCTAACAGCATTAATATTGTAACGTAGGGGAGAAGGATTCAGGCCTAGTTACCAGGCCTCTGCTACATACTAGGCCATCGCCTATCACATTCCCCCCTTTTGATTATTCACACCCGCAAGTGAGGAAGGGTGCGAATCTAATCACATACATAGTAAAATACTTTAGACTATAGTAGAGGGATCACTGCGTGGTATAGGGTAATAATCCCATGATGCTAATATATGTGCCGCTGCCTTGCGGTCAATAGTACTATCAATAACGGAGTTTAGCATAAGAAAGCATAAGGGAAGGCAACATGGGATACATAAGCAAACAGCCACAATCAAGAATACAAGTATAATAAGTGTCTTCAGGCCGCCCAGGCCTGAAAACCAAGAACCAAACCAGCCATCTAGTTGCAAGCCATGCCATGTTTGGACTGGGACATACGTTTGCTTTCTCATGTGGTTGGCTATATCTTCTACAACCTGGCCTTCATTATCTATTTGTAAGCAGCAGTTCCTTAAATTCAATTTTCCACAAACTCCACCTTCAGCTGCAAGCAGGTAATCTAAAGCTAAGCGGTTCTGGTAAATGGCTGTACGCATCTGTGTGGCTTGTTTAGCTAACAAGGTTAATGCTCTACTAGTTTCATTGGTTATAATTTCAACAACAGCTTGCAAACATATAATATGATTTAACATATACACAGGGGTGCGGTAGCCCTAAGAACCATCTTGTGCCCAGGTAGCTGGGTCATAATAAGAAACAATTCTCTCTGGAGGCCATTCTTCAGAGGTTGCGTCCCATTTATCCCACTGGCCGATTTTCAGAGCCTCTCATTTCTGTCAGCTCTTATATACAGGGAACCCCAATTGTTCTCCGTGGGAAAGAGGCAAAAGGAAGAAAGAGGGACGTATGGTTCCTAGAACACATGCTCCTCCCCATTTGGCAGGGAGTTTAGCATATGCTCGGGTTCCACAAATCCAGTATAGTCCAGGTGGAGCTTGCCAAGTGCTGTGTGTAGCCAGATTTGTCCATATTCGGGCTAAGTGAGGAAGAATGATCAGAGGATTTGAAGGTTCTGGAGTATTGGCACCTGACCACCAAGAAGTCTTCCCAGTGGTGGCGTTATAATGTTTTTGGTTCAAACAGACCAACTGTCCCACAGGTGCAATCAATTGTGGTCCTGTTCATGAGAAACATAGTCTACCCACTATGGAGTGGGCTAGGACCCATTCATTTGTAGTATTATGAACATCAGTTTGGTTATATGGCACAGAATAGTTCAGCTCTTGTGCTTCCCAAGGCCACTGGTCTCCCATTTGAGTTCCTCCACAGAAGAGACAGTCTGAGACATGGAGGTTGGATGCCACAGCTCCAGCCAGTTCAAGGAACAAGTTCTGTGAAGCGTGGGGAACAACAAAATCTGCCTTCATGGCCTCATGGAAGGTGTGATGTATGCGATAAGGTGAAGAAACATGAGTCTTTACATTTAGCTGGATGAATATGATGGTTCCAGGATCAGTTCCACCTCCTGCAATGCGCAGGCCAAATCGAAATCCTTGCTTCCACTGGCTGGGGTCGAAGATCTGCAGTCGTAGAGGGTTGCAGGCACTTTTCTTGCACTGTACGGGTTTCAGCGGGGGTAATCTTTCCAGCAGCGCCTTGCGATTATCACCAGTCTGTCCTGTAGGGCTATCAAACCAGGTAGCATAGTACACGCAGTCCCACTTTGGACAATAGTAATCTGCTTCTGATGGTTTACCATACGCCGTTGGGGAGTGTATCTTGTGCTCAGGACACATATACTTATCATAATAGTAGGCTCGCCATGATCCGCACCTGTAGTAATTATTTCTGTTAATCAAGTCACAAGCATCAAAATACAGGTACGCAGGTTGGTTGGGATCGGAAAGTTGACTTGTAGCGTTGACAAGGGCTCCATCTTCATCATTCCATCTCAGTTCCAGGACGTGGTAAGAGGGATTCTGTGGTGGTCTGAAACAAGTACGTGTCTTTCCCTTTGTGCAGACATTCAGCTCTGTACCATTATAGATACACCGGCTGACTATGCCAGTGCAAGTATAGTAAGAGTGGTAAAGTAGTGTCTGGGTGAGTTGCATTCCAGTTCGGGTGGTGGTTATACAGGCGGCACAAGGGGGCAAGGCAAGAGTGGTTCTTAAAAGTCCTAGGGCTACCGCAAGAAGGAAACAGCAGCAATAAATAATCACCATGATTGTAGTCTTTGGTGATTACTGAGGTAGATGATGGTTGGTTGAGGTAGATAGATAAGGATGGATAAGGTCTGAAATGTAGATAATACAAAACTGATGTCTCTTTTGTTGATGTTCAGGAACAAGTTGGCAAGGTTCTTTACGACGATGGATCTTTTCTTCGCAGTGTGAGTCGCAACGGTGATGCAGGATTAGCGATCGAAGTCCAGGGGCGACTCTCAGGAACTGTTGCTGGCTTTACTCGACTGTGGTGGATCCAGGCGTCGATCTCTGCCACTTTAACTGCTGTTGGGGTTGATAGCAAAACGATATATGGGCCTTTCCAATGAGGCGCCAACGGTGTCTTCTTCCACTCTTTTACCCACACCGAGGCTCCAGGCTTGAAAGTGTGCAAGGGTTCGGTTAGATTGATAGGCAACTGGTCCTGCACCCAAGTATGTAGACCCTGTAAAACAGAACTCAGAGCCAACAATTCTTGCCTAGTGATTTGTGATCCAATCTGATTCATATCTCCCCTTATCCCCTGAATTATAGGCGGGGGCCTCCCATACAAAATCTCAAATGGGGATACTCCTAATGGCGTGATGGGTGCTGAACGTATCCGGAGCAGGGCTATGGGAACAGCTTGGGGCCACTTCAGGTGGGCTTCCTGACAGAGTTTGGATATCTGTGACTTCAGGGTCCGATTCATTCGCTCTACTTTCCCTGAATTCTGGGGCCTATATGCTGTGTGTAACTTCCATTGTATCTGCAGGGCATGGGCTAGCTGTTGGGTTACTTGTGATATAAAAGAGGGCCCATTGTCAGACCCCATAGTCAATGGTATTCCAAATCGGGGGATGATCTCATGAAGCAAGGCCTTGGTGACTTCTCTGGCCTTCTCAGTTCTGGTGGGAAAAGCTTCCACCCATCTAGAAAAAGGTACAAACTAGGACTAACAAGTAGCGGTATCCATTTGCTCGTGGCATTTCTGCAAAGTCTATTTGGATATTTCCCATGGGGGTAACTCCTACTGACTGAACTCTTGGGGGTAGGACAGGACCTTGTCGGGCATTGTTTTTGGCACAAGTCACACAGCTTTGGGCTACTGAGGTGGTTAAAGGTCCTAGCAATGAGATATAGAAATATGGCTTCAGAGCTTCTGCCATCTTTGTTTTTCCATAGTGTGTGGCCTGATGAAAGACTTGGACAAAGGCAGGGCCTAATGCTTCAGGAATTACAGTCATACCAGGGGTTGAGCTCCCTTCAGGCGGTGGCAACACTATCCATCCAGTGTCTGATAATTGCCCCCCCTCAACCTGACAGTAATGGTCCATCTCCACTTTGGTATATCTGGGGGTCCATGCGCTAAGAGGTACTGGAAATATGGCTGCTTGAATTGTTGCATTTGGTATGGTAATTTGCCCTGCAATGGCTGTTTCTCGGGCTGAGGCATCAGCAAATCTGTTTCCACGGGACACTTCTCCATCTCCAGTTTGATGGCCTCGACAATGCATTACAGCAACTTGTTTGGGGGCCCATACTGCTTCCAACAAAGTCAATATTTCTGGGCCATACTTGACAGACTTGCCTCCTGAAGTGATCAATCCACGTTCTTTGTACAGGGCCCCATGGGCATGTAGTGTTGTAAAAGCATATTTAGAGTCTGTATATACATTCAGGCTGATTCCTGCTCCAATTCTGAGTGCACGTGTGAGGGCTATTAATTCAGCCTTTTGTGCTGAAGTTCCTGGGGCTAGAGCTGATGATTCTACTACCATGTCCAGAGTTACTACTGCATATCTAATTATATTTTGTACATATGTTTTTAGTTCCCCTGTTGCTCCAAGTTTATGCTCCTGTTACAATGTATGTTCCAAGTTTAAACTCCTGTTACAATGTAAGCACAGAACAGACTTCTGACTGTGCACCCTTGTTGTATGTAAACCGCACTGATAACAAATAGCGCGGTATATAAAAGTTATAAAATAAATAAATAAATAAAATATCCAGCACATCGCTACTCCCATCCACGAAGAAAGTTTTGTCTGGGTGGCTCAAGGGAATATCAGTCAAATCTGGGCGACTTGAATGTACAGTGTCCATTACTTCTAAGCAATCATGGTCAGGAGGGCCTGGACCAGTTGGTAACAGGGTAGCTGGGTTCAAGGTTTGGCTAACACTCAATTGCAATCGTGGATTCTCACATAGCATACTTTGATATTTCAGCATTCGGGTGTTGGTGAGCCAATGGTTTCCTTTATGTTCCATCAGGGTTAGAACAGAGTGTGGTACAGTGACTTGAAGATTTTGTCCTAGGGTGAGCTTGTCAGCTTCGCTCACTAAGAGGGCTGTGGCTGCTACAGCTCTCAGGCAAGGTGGCCAGCATTTGGCGACAGGATCCAATTGTTTTGACAGGTAGGCCACAGGTCGCTGCCAAGACCCAAGAGGCTGGGTCAAGACTCCCAATGCGTTTCCACTTGACTCATGGACATACAGACGAAATGGTTTCTGCACATCCGGTAGTCCCAAGGCTGGGGATGACATCAATGCTGTTTTCAGCGACTTGAATGCTTTATCTTGTTCTGGGCCCCATTCCAGGGGAGATCGTTCCATTCCCTGTGTGACTTGGTACAAGGGCTTTGCCATGAGCGCAAAATTTGGTATCCATATGCGGCAATAGCCGGCAGCTCCCAAGAAAGCTCGCACCTGTTTTCTGGTAGTGGGTGTTGGGATGCGGCATACTGCTTCCTTTCGCTCGAGTCCTAATTTCCGGGTTCCTTTGGACAGATGGAACCCTAAGTATTTCACTTCTGTCTGGCACAGCTGCGCCTTGGCTCTTGAGACCTTGTATCCAGCTTCATTCAAAAGGTGCAAGAGATCACTTGTAGCTTGTATACAATCAGACTTGTTGTTGGTGGCTATAAGCAAATCATCTACATATTGGAGCAAAATTCTTTTTCCCGGGGTTACAGAGTAGCTTGACAGATCTTGACTGAGGGCTGCACTGAAGATAGTGGGTGAGTTCTTGAATCCTTGTGGTAATCGAGTCCAAGTGAGTTGCCCTCGTCGTCCTGTGGTAGGGTTTTCCCATTCGAATGCAAACAAAAGCTGACTGGCCTCTGCCAGGCGTATACAGAAAAAGGCATCTTTTAAGTCCAAACAGTAAAATGAGTGGCTTCTATTGGAATCAGTCCCAGGAGGGTGTAAGGATTTGGTACTACTGGATGTATGGTTTCAACTGCACTGTTCACTCGACGTAGATCCTGCACTGGGCGGTAGTCACCTGTCCCAGGCTTCTTGATTGGGAGAAGGGGGGGTGTTCCAGGGCGATTGGCATTCTCTAAGTAGTCCATACTGCAATAATTTCTTCAGGTGGCGATGAATGCCTTCAATTGCTGGTCTTGGGAGGGGATACTGACGCACATGCACTGGTTCTGCTCCCGGTTTCAGGGTAACAAGCACAGGAGCTATATTCTTTGCTAGGCCAGGTGGATTATTCTCTGCCCATACTCCAGGTGGGGCTGCAATGCTGTTAAGTATACAGGAACTTGCTGTTTTGGATGCAGGTAAATAGAACCGCCATTCTTCTTCTCGGGGGACAGTTAACACCATCAGGCCAGCAGATTTTGAGTTTATAGTCATTTCCATTTTTCCCCCTTCAACGAAAGATATCTGTGCTTGTAGCTTTGCAAGCATGTCTCGGCCCAAAAGGGGAACTGGGCATTCAGGCATGTACAGGAACTGGTGCGTTATCTGCTGCCTCCCTAGTTCACAGGCGCGGTTCTGCAGGAAAGGTCTTGTGGTTCTAGTTCCAGTAGCTCCTACAATTGTAACAGATCGAGAGGACACAGGGGCCACAGGCTTGGCTACTACTGAATGCTCAGCCCCTGTGTCTACCATAAAGTCCATATGCTGGTCTCCAATCTTTAATTTGACCATAGGCTCCTGGAGACCCAAGAAGAACTTGGAGCCCGGTCTGGCCTAGTCCTCATCATCCATGAAATAGCCCTCGGCGACTATTCCTTCTACGGCAGTCTCATTCTGCTGAGTCTGTTGAAACTGTGCGTGCTGCATCCCCCCTCGCTGCTGGAATTGCCCCCCCCCCCCCACTCTCCTGGCGCTCCCACGTCCCCTCCAGGGGGTGGAGCCACGTTTCGGGCATGTATCCTTCCAATGTCCTTCCTCTTTACAATAAGCGCACTGATTTGCACCTAAGGGGGGCCGAGCGCTCCCTCGGCCCCTTCCTCGCCCTCTGGCTCTTCTGTTAGGATATCCTCCTCCGCGTCCTTCCATTAGTGCTGCAGCGAGCAGATCCACTTTTCTCCTCATCCTTCTGTCACTTTCCCTTTTACATTCTTCATCACGATTCACATATACCTTTTGTGCGACTTCCATTAGCTGTGCTGAGTTCATGCCCGCAAATCCTTCTAATTTCTGCAGTTTTCGCTTTATGTCTCCCTGGGACTGACTCACAAAAGCAGTATTCACCATGCGTAAATTCTCCTCGGCTGCTGGGTCATAAGGGGTGTAAAGTCTATAAGCTTCAGATAATCGTTCATAGAAAGCAGCCGGACTCTCATCTGGGCGCTGAAGAACTTCTGCTACTTTCCCAATATTCATAGCTTTCTGGCCTCCCTTCTTCAGGCCCTGTAGCAAAGCCTGACGAAATCGGGTGAGGGCTTTTTCTCCTACATCCTTATTTGGGTCCCACTTGGGATCTTCATTGGGGAAATCTGCAGCTGCTGCCTGTCGGGGATTTAGTTCGCTCCCAACTACAGGGTTCTCCTCCAACCATTTAGTGGCTGCCCGCACTATCCGTGCCCGCTCTTCCGTAGTAAAGAGGGTAGCCAGGAGCTGGCGGCAATCAGACCAGGTGGGCTGATGGGTTTGCATAATACTAGTCATTAACTCTGTCAAAGCTTGGGGCTTGTCAGTATAGGAGGCATAATGCGTTTTCCAGTTTAATAAATCTGTTGTGGAGAAAGGCACATAAACTAGACTGGTCGGTCCGGGCACAACAACCTGACCAACATCATTTTGCATAGGTATTCCTGGGACCTGCCGCAGTGGCAATTGGTGGGCTTCTTTCTGACCTGCCTTTTTCCGGGGTTTGAGGGCGTCACGCAGCTTAGTGGATCTGGAGGTGTCTGTGCTGCTGGCATGTGGACCGGTGGATGGCTCTGGACTGGCATCTGACTCTCCACTAGCAGTTTCCTTGGTGGGTGATTGCTCCGCATCAGAGTACTGCTCAGGACTAGGGCTCCGACTTCTATGGGGAGGGGTCTGCACCTCAGGCTTTGGAGGTGGATGCTCGGGTGGAGGCACCTCGGCTGGAGGTACGCGTGCTACCTCCGGCTCTACTCGGGGTACAGATGGGGGTACTCGGAGTGGAGCTGACGGGACTGGGGTATACAGAAAGGCGGGTAAATATCCCGGGACCTCTGGGTGCTCTGGCTCTGCATAAATTGGGGGCGTCTCTTTCTTAGCAGGGACTTTCGTGGTAGTTGCTAACAATCTTTTTCTGTCCCTCACTGCAACTCTTCATCCAGGGGGGCTGCTTCTCACATATACCTAACCAGGAGTCTATATATGAAAACTGTTCGGGACTATAGCTGCGCACTATCTTGTGCACACGGGACACAATCTGGATATCAAAAGTACCTTCTGGTGGCCACCCGGCGTCCAGCGCTGGCCACACCCTACTACACAATATTTCTAAGCGGGTCGCTGTCATTTTTACCCCGTAATCACCACTAAATCCTTTCTTAAAATTTGTGATCATACAGTTTAACGGAGTTTGCATGGACTCCGCCCCTCCCATTATTACGTACAACGTACAAGACAGTACACAGAAAGGGTAGGTAGAATGGCTACGGGTAAGGGGTCCGCGTAGCCCACAGAACACTGAGGGGGACAAACAACAGACGCTTCCTCCTGTTCGCGACTTGAACGCGGTCGCCCGGTCAAGAACTGCGCTACTTAGGAGTCCATTTTCGCTCGGCCTGTGTTGCAAAGCCTCTCAAGCACACTTCACACAACCAGACAATGCATTCCCAAATTCCAAAAATTCCGAGCTGACTGACTAAACCAGAATTACCAAAACCGAAAGGGTCAGCGGTTTCACCCTGCGCACACACCTGCAGGGGTACTAAGGCTGCCCGTGGAAGTTGATCAGACTTTCTTTTACCTTACCAGATTTGTCTCGAGACTTTCCCAGAGCTAACTGACTAAGAACCAGAAAAAGCAATACTCACCGGATCCGGTAGCCAATGCGCTGCGCAACCTGTTCCACCTTGGGTTGAATCCTGGACTCCCCTCAACCAGGGTTCGAGGTGTTGGCCAGCTGGACCCGGCAGGCTGCCGAGGCAGGGCGGAACCTTCCGATACAAGGGACCGGCGGCACCTGGGATCCTCTCCGCTGTCGGTCGGCTGCGGTCCCAGCCGGACCAAACCTAGAGGCGGTAATACGCGGTAGTATTCGCTTGCGGTATATTCGTATTACGCCTTCTTGGCCAAACGCACCAGGAAATGTAATAGCGAAGGGCCCGCAACCCAATAATACCCGGAGTCAATGGACGAGGATTCAACTCCCTTTTATTGTATATACAGTCTCAGCACTAGCATACAAAATGTCTGAGTCCTGAGCTAAGTCAAGCAACAGCTTTTATACATTTCTTCTCCATTCTAATACAGGCCAAACTCCTCATTGGTCTCGGTAGCCCACATACCTTTACCCAATAGCCATCTGTGACCGGGCTTACCTCTGCCCTCCTTAGAGCACATCTTTCTAGCCAGGGCTCAAAACTGTAGACAAAATATTCTGACACTTTTCTGCCTTGCAAGGTCAGAGCACATCTTAGCAAAAACACAGTGAAGCAGCAAAGACATCTGGCTTTCCAAAACAATAAACAGTAAAAAAGTTTTACGTTTCTTATCAAGAGTAGAGCGAAGTGTTATCAAGGTTGAGCAGAGCGGCTCCTTTCTAACAGCTAACAGCATTCTGTAATTTTCCACAGCTAACAGCATTAATATTCTAACGTAGGGGAGAAGGATTCAGGCCTAGTTACCAGGCCTCTGCTACATACTAGGCCATCGCCTATCACAAGGTGGGAGGTGAGAGATATCATAACATCATTATGAACCATGCTTTTGAACTGAACATCTTAAAACGCTCTCACACCAACCGTGCAATTCAACAAATCTAGTAAGGTGTAATAGAATTCCTACAAAGATCATACTCAATTCCAAACAAAATGACAATCCAGTCAAAAGTGAGCAAAGATCTGAAACGGCTTTAAATGGAGGATTCCTGACAAGTGAGGGGAGGGGGCGTCAAAGGTCACGTTATTTAATGTATGTATACCAACATAAAAACAAATTGTAATGACCCTGGGTATGAAACAATGATGACTTTTTTAAAAAAAATGATGAAAAAACAATGACGACGTTTTTAAAAGGTGGTGGTAAAGCACAAAACACAAAATGGGCATACACAACATGTGGTTATCGTGGTCTGTAAACTCACCAACCGTGAGAAATATATTAACCACAATAAAAGCGTAGGAACCTACTATAGAAACCCAGCATAAAAATGTCTAAAACAAAATGCTAAAAGCCAATATAAAATGTGTTCAAGAAAATGTGGGGTTTTTTTGTTTTGTTTTGTTTTGTTTTTTTAAAAAGGAGGGCATAACAAAATCTAACCTTGGATGTGAGTGCCAATCGTCCCCTAGAAGAGGATTGAGAGTGTAAAGTGTCTATACAGAAACTCAACATTGACAGTCTCATTTATAATGAGTATTACATGTTATTACTGTCCCTATAAAACTATTATATGTGGAACCGGACCTAATAGATAAAACCAATAATGCAATAACGCCGACGAATACTATGACAGTAAAATGAATAGTAAAAACGGAACCAAATGGCACATTAAAAGAGCGCCATCTAAATGAACCATTAATAAAAACTGATAAAACCAATTGGACCTGTGCTTGAAGGAAATATGAAGACTTTTCAATTATTCCAATGAACCCATGTCTATTTGAAACCAACTTTATAAAGACCACATAAATAACTAAAGACAGCTATGATCAAGAATAAATAACTAAATAAACAAACCAAAAGTGCATTAAATGAATAAAACCCTATGATTAAAAGATGTGCTAAGTGCTATGTGACTCCTATAAGATTTTTTTTTTTCTGTGCCATCAAGTCAGTGTTGACTCATAGTGACCCAGCTACCTCTGGGTTTTCTTGGCAATGTATCACCGGAAGTAGATCGCCAGCCTTTTCTTCCGAGGCAATGGAAGGTAAAGTGACTTGCCCAAGGTCACAAGGAGTGCTAGTGGGAATTCAACCCTTGATCCTCTGGGTACTAGGCAGTTGCTCTAACCATTGGCTACTCCTCCACTCCTATAAGATGTTAGTCCAGTCCTAAATCATATGGGGGTACCTTCTCATGACTCTGTGGGTCAATATTCAATGTAAATGAAGATAAAAACCATAAAAACATATGTAAAAAGAGGGGGGGAGGGAGAGGGTACATCTGTGTCCCAAATAGCGTAGTTACTCACCTGTAACAGGTGCTCTCCAGGGACAGCAGTAATCAGTCCTCACTTATGAGTGACGTTGGCACCAACGGAGCCTGCGCGGAGCAATTCCCCAGCTTTCAAAGAAAGCCTTTGGGATTGCTGTCACGCATGCCTGGTCCTTTTCCCGCCCAAGGGTGCCATCTTGCTCAGTCAGGTCTCTTAGCTTGAGCCCTACCAAGCAGATGGCAAGGGAAGGACAAAAATCTAGCAACTCATCAGGGGAGGCGGGAGGGTATTGAGGACTGATTCCTGCTGTCCCTGGAGAACACCTGTTACAGGTGAGTAACTATGCTTTCTCCAGGAACAAGCAGGAAGTCAGTCCTCACTTATGGAACTTCCCAGCTACAGGCTACCGAACCTGCAACCAAAAAATGCCTCTGCGAGGCCGTGAGCAGAAGTCGATGCCCGAAGGAGTCCGAGTGGCTTGGAAAGCAGAAGACCCCGCATAAAGCGGGAGACTAACGGCTGCCCCGAGAGGGGCTTTCCCTCGATGGGGAGGTGATTCGCCAAGATGGCGCTCAAGTGTACCCTGACAGAGTTCGACTTCAGCCCTTCCTTTGAGAGATGGAGGAGGTACTGGAGGATCCACCGAATGGGAGACAAGAACGGGTTGATCTGGAGCGCCGAGCACCAGACCGAGAAGCACCTCCACTTGAAGGCATAGGCTTGTCTAGTGGAGTCCTTTCTCGAGGTGAAGAGGACTTCCTCGACCTCCTCCGGAAGGGCCAGTGAGGCTAGGGAAACCCATTCAGCCGCCAGGCCGTGAGGGATAAGGAAGCTAGGTCCGGGTGCTGCACCTGCCCCTCCATCTGTTTTAGCAGCCCTAGGGCAGAGCACAGGGGAACAGGAGGGTCCGTCGACAGCCGGAGCAGGAGCGGGAACCAAGGCTGCCGAGGCCACAAGGATCAACGATGCCTGATCCCGCTGAGCCTTGAAAAGGGTCTTCGCAATGAGAGGGAAGGGAGGGAATGCATAGAGCAGTCTGGATGACCAGTCCAGAAAGGAAAGCATTGGAGCTCTCCCTGTTTGGGTGTGGTACCGGCCCGCAAAAGCGGGGGAGCTGCGCGTTCTGGGGACTGGCGAAGATGTCTATCGCCGGCGTCCCACAGCGGAGAAACAGCCAGTCCGCTACTCCTGAATCAGGTTGCCATTCGTGGGGGCGAAGAATTCTGCTGAGTCTGTCCGCCAGGACATTCTCCTGAGCCGGAAGGTAGGTCTCCTTGAGGGACATCTTCCGTCGGACAGCGAAAGAGCAGATGAGGAACACTTCCTGGCAGAGGGAGGGTGATCCCATGCCTCCCTCCTTGTTGATGTAGAACATTGCCACACGGTTGTCAGTCTGCACAAGAACTGACCTCCCTCTGAGGTGTTCCTCGAAGGCCCTCAGGGCCCACCGAATCTCCCAGAGTTCGAGCAAGTTTATCTGCTGCTGAGACTCTTTGGGCGACCACTGCTCCTGCGTGCATAGCGGCCCGCAGTAGGCTCCCCATCCTAACAGGGAAGCGTCTGTCGTCAGCACTGCATCATGCTGCGGGGCCTGAAAGGGCAATCCCTGCAGGAGGTTGCGGGGGTTTTACCACCAGCTCAGGGACAAACGGAAGTCGGTAAGGACTATGACGGGTCCCTGAGGTGACCAAGGGACTGGCTCCATTGGGCACTGAGACACCACTGAGCAGTCCGCATATGCAGGCAGGCGTGGGGGACCACATGCACAGTAGAGGCCATGTGGCCCAGGAGGAGTGCTTTGGACGCAGGCCACAAGAGCTCGGAGGCAGTTGGCACGATCCACCATTAAGAAGGCAGTAGCCTGCTGAGTATTGAGGCACGCCCCGATAAACTCGAGTGCCTGCACCCACTCGAGGTGAGACTTTGGGTAGTTGACCAAGAACCTCAAGCTCTCCAACAGAAGGATGGTGCGTGACATTGCTCGCCAGGCTTCTTCGACTGAGGTAGGGAAAGATCGGCATGCCCTGACGCCGGAGATGGATGGCGACCACGACAAGGCACTTTGTAAAAACTCGCGGGGCAGACACGAGACCGAAGGTCAGCACCCTGAACCCTGAAATGCAGATACTGCCTGTGCTGAAGGTGGATTAAGATGTGGGCGTAAGCGTCCTTTAGATCCAAGGAGCATAGCCAGTTGCCCTGCTGGAGGAAGGGCAGCAGAACGCCAAGGGATAACATCTTGAATTTCTCCCGCACCAAGAACTTGTTCAACTTGCGGAGATTGAGGATAGGCCGCAGGGCCCCATCTTTTTCAGGACGAGGAAGTACCGGGAATAGAAGCCCAGACCTAGAAGGTGCGGAGGGACCTTCTCGACTGCCCGTTGGGCAAGGAGAGAGTGTAATTCCTGCTGCAATAGACGCTGGTGCGCGGGGAGTCAAGGAAGCTCCGCCAGGGAGAACAGAGGTGGAAGCCTGTCGAAGCGAAGGCAATAGCCGTCTCGGAGGAGGACCTGGAGAACCTAGGTGTCTGGGGCGATGGAGGCCCACGATGGGGCGAAATGGGACCGGCGTCCCCCCACTGGCTGCTTCGTTGCCGGAGGGCGAGGGGCTATGCTGATGGCGTCAAAACTCCTGAGCGGGTTGTGGAGGAGCCAGAGTTTGGGCTTTAGGTCATTTCGGCTTACGATGCCCTTGGCCGGATTTACCCTGCATCGGGGTGGTCGGCGCAGGGATAGTTGGGTATGGTGGATAGCCCCGGTACTGGAGGCCCTTCCGAGGAAAGAAGGGCTTCTTGGCTGGTTGCTTCTTTCGGGGCAGAGTGGAGGTCTTGCGTGAGAGACTGGTTCCGGTGACGAATTCAGTCTCTCTCTTTGCAGCTTTATCTTCCATCGGCTTGCCGAAGAGCTGCTCGCCAAGGCAGGGCATGTCCAGTAGTTTCTCCTGCACCCACTGCTCCAAATATGAGGACTGGAGCCGTGGCAGGCCCCAATGCCTGCGGCCGCCACCCGAGCCGATGACTCGAATCCATTGTAGGCGGCTTGGGAGAGGTATTTAGAGCAGTCTGCGACGGACTTCAACAGAGTGCCGAATCTATTGAGGGGCTCTCCCTCGAGGCCCGCGGAGAAACCTCCGAGCTCCTTGGCTAAATCGCACAAGAACATACCAATGTATAGTTGGTATGCCTGAATGCGAATGCCTGAATGCGACAAGAGAGCATGGAGCCTTGGTAGGCCTTGCGGCCCAGGGCATCAAGGGCTCGCGATTCTCGGCCGGGCGGTACCGATGAGTGTGATTTTGGGCTATTTTGCTTCCTCATGGCCGATTCCACCACCATAGAGGTGTGTGGAAGTTGGGTCTTCCTGAAGCCTGGCTCACGTTGTACCTTGTATATAGTGTCAAGGTACTTGCTCACGATGGGGACCGAGGCGGGGGCCTCCCACATGCAGAGCAGCAGCTGAGATAGAATAGAAGGAACCGGCACAGTGAGGGATTCCCTGGGTGGGGACTCGTACTGAAGAATATCGAGTTCTTCAGCACAAGGGTCCTCCTCGGCCTGAGTGGCCAGGTTAAGAGCCCGTGCCATGCCCCGAACACCAGGAAGGAGGTGCCCTCGGGTGGCGAGCGCCGCTGAAACGCAGGCAGGGAGAGGTCCGACGGAAGATCCCGGGTGTTACGGGTTTCCGGGGAGGTGTCCCCATTGAACTCCCACTCCGAGAAATCATTCGAGGAATCCGAGCCGGGTAGATTGCCCTGTCCAATGGCCGGTGCCCGCTTGGAGCCGGAAGCCCTGGAAGATCTCGCCTCCGAGAGATGGGAGGGCGAGCGAGACAGACGTCAAGGACCCTCACGAGGTACGCAGCTCTCGGGGGTTTCCTGGACGGATTTTGGTGTCCCATGCGAGGGACCTGTGGTCTCTGGGCGCAAGTCAGCAAAGCTGGCTGTGAACGCCTGCTGGGAAGCAATGGACGCAGAAAGAGTAGTTACTCACCTGTAACAGGTGTTCTCCAGGAGCAGCAGGAATCAGTCCTCACATATGGGAGACGTCGGCGCCGACGGAGCCCTCGCGGAGCAATTTTCCCCAGCTTTCAAAGAAAGCCTTTGGGAATTGCAGCAAGCATGCGCGGTCCTCTTCCCGCCCAAGGGTGCCATCTTGCTCAGTCTGATGACATAGCTAAAAGACAGCAAAAAATTAGCAAAAACGAAATCATAGGACTGCAACTCCAAGGGGAGGAGGGAGGGTTGTGAGGACTGATTCCTGCTGCTCCTGGAGAACACCTGTTACAGGTGAGTAACTACTCTTTCTCCAGGACCAAGCAGGAAGTCAGTCCTCACATATGGGACTCCCAAGCTTAAGGCTACCGGAGACCCGAAGCACAAAAAAGGAGCTCCCTCAAGTTCAGTAGCACAGAAGGAAGGAATCTTCTCTGAATATGTCTCCAACCGGTAGCCCAACATCCGGGATGGAGGGTAGGAGTTGCCTATACCTCAAAGAGATTACGGAGGACTGCCTGTCCGAAAGCACTGTCCCTGCGGGACTCCCTCTCCAGGCAGTAATGGGCCGCAAAAGTCTGGCTTGAAGACCAAGTAGCGGCCTGGCAGATGTCTGCCAATGGAACAGAGCGGAGGTAAGCCACTGACGCAGCCTTCGCCTGAACACGATGAGCCGTGACTCGACTCTCCAACGAGAGGCCGGCCGCCCCATAAGCCCAAGTGATACAGTCAGCAACCCAGATGGACAGAGTACGCTTGGAGACAGGGAGCCCCAACTTATTGGGGTCATAAGATACGAAGAGCTGAACAGCCCTCCGGTGCTCCCGTGTACGGTCAAGGTAGAAGGTTAACGCCCTTCTACAGTCCAGGGTATGCAGGACCATTTCAGCTCGGCTGGAGTGTGGCCTGGGAAAGAAGGTCGGAAGTACCACCTCCTGGTTGATGTGAAAAGGGGAAACCACTTTAGGAAGAAATTTAGGGTGAGTCCGTAGGACTACCCTATTCTTATAGAACCTAGTGTAAGGGGGATCAGACACCAGGGCCTGCAGTTCACTAACGCGTCTAGCAGAAGTGAGGGCTACCAAGAACAAGGTTTTCCAAGAAAGAAAACGAAGAGGACAGGTAGCCATAGGTTCAAAAGGCGGACAGGTAATCCGCTGTAAAACCACATTCAGATCCCAGTCAGGGGCTGGTGGGCGCAAAGGTGGTTTAAGGAGAAGAAGTCCTCTGAGAAAACGAGCCACTAGAGGGTGGCTGGAAAGAGGCCTGCCATCCACCGGCATGTGATGCGCAGAAAGAGCACTGAGGTGGACCCTGACCGAGTTGGACTTAAGTCCAAGATTGGAGAGACAAAGCAAGTACTGCAAGACCACAGACACCGAACAGGAGAAGGGGTCTTGAGACTGCTGAGTATACCAGGCGGAGAACCGATGCCACTTAAGAGCGTAGGACTTCCGGGTAGAGGGTCGCCTGGAGGCCAAGACGACTTCCTCCACATCTGGAGGCAGCAGGAGGGGAGCAAGGACTACCCTTTCAGCAGCCAGGCCATCAGATGAAGGGACCGGAGGTTGGGGTGCAGGAGAGACCCCTGATCCTGTGTCAGGAGATCGGGTTGAAACCCCAGAGGTAGCGGAGTGTCCACCGCTAGTTGCATCAGCAGCGGGAACCAGGGCTGTCTCGGCCACCGGGGAGCTACGAGAATCATCGAGGCTTTGTCTCGGAGAACCTTGAAAAGCGTCCGAGACACTAGCGGCATGGGAGGAAAGGCATACAGGAGGCCTGTGGACCACGAGAGCAGAAAAGCATCCGCCGCTACTCGGAGGGGATGCGGTTCCCGAGAGCAGAATCTGGGAAGTTGTCGGTTTAGAGGACTGGCAAAGAGATTCATCGTGGGGAGGCCCCACTTCAGAAAGATCCGTTGAACCACTAACGGGTCCAATCTCCACTCGTGTGGTTGGAGGATTCTGCTCAGTTTGTCTGCTAGGTAATTTTCTTGACCTGGGAGATAAACAGCTTTGAGGAGGATGCCGCGGCTGACTGCCCAAGAGCACAGCTTTTGTGCTTCCCGACAAAGAAGGAAGGAGCCTGTGCCCCCTTGTTTGTTCACGTAGAACATGGCAACTTGATTGTCCGTCTGGACCAGCACAGACTGGTGAGATGTGAGGTGGGAGAAGGCCCGTAGAGCCAGGCGGATTGCTCTGAGCTCCAGGAAGTTGATCTGCTGGGCAGACTCCCAAGGAGTCCAGAGGCCTTGAGTACACGTCCCCTGGCAATGTGCTCCCCAACCCAGGAGAGAAGCATCGGTCGTCAGGATCTGAGAAGGCGGAGGAGACTGAAAAGCCATTCCGAGCACTAGGTTTGGCAGATGAAGCCACCATTGCAGAGAAGAGACCAGAGGGCCGGAGATCTGTACGGAGTCCGCTAGGCTCCCTGTGGCCTGATGCCATTGTGTGCGAAGGCACCACTGAGTAGGCCACATATTCAGGCGGGCATTGGGGGTCACATGGACTGTGGACGCCATATGGCCGAGCAGTCTCAGAAATTACCTGGCAGAGACCAGGGAATTGCTGTGAAAGTGGCTGGCAATAACCATGAGCCTGTGTGCCCTGTCGAGAGGCAGAAAGGCTCGTGCCTGAAGCGTGTTTAATCTTGCGCCGATGAACTCGAGATCCTGAGAGGGGAGCAAAGTGGACTTTGCGAAGTTTATGACAAAGCCCAAGTGCTGGAGTAGAGCCACAGTGCGGTTCGTGGCGTGAGTGGCCTCTTGGGAAGACTGTGCTCTGATGAACCAGTCGTCCAGGTATGGAAACACAAAGAGGCCTTGAAGTCTGAGATAAGCCGCCACCACTGCGAGACATTTGGTGAATACTCGGGGTGCGGAGGATAGGTCAAAGGGTTGTACTCTGTACTTGTAATGATTGTCTCCCACAACAAACCTGAGATATTGTCTGTGGCTTGGGTGGATGAGGATGTGAGTGTAGGCATCCTTTAGATCCAAGGAGCATAGCCAGTCTCCCTGCTGGAGGTAGGGCAGCAGGATTCCAAGGGTAAGCATCTTGAACTTTTCCCTTGCGAGGAACTTGAGGTTTCGCAAGTCCAGGATGGGTCTGAGGCCTCCTGTTCTTTTTGGTATCAGAAAGTACCAGGAATAAAAGCCTTGACCTCTCAGGTGGTGGGGCACCGGTTCCACAGCCTGTTCCTGAAGAAGACTTGCCAACTCCCGAAGGAGTAAGTCCCTGTGCAGAGGGAGTCGGAGAGGCTCCCCTGGAAAGTAGGAGGGAGGTACCTGGTGGAAGTGCAGAAGATAGCCTTCTCGGACTATGTGAAGCACCCAGGTATCTGAAGTGATGTTGGACCACCTGTGGGCAAAGTGGACTAGCCGGCCTCCTGTGCTGAGAGAAACCAGCTGAGGGGGAGGCTATGCTGATTAAGTCAAAAACCCCTACCCTGCTGAGCAGGGGCCGGTGGTGCAGGCTTGGGGGCTTGCTGCCTACGGGACCCATTACCCCGTCCCTTGGCCTGCTGACCCTGTTGGGGAGCTGCTGAGGCCTGATAATGAGGATAGTGTTTATAGGCAGCTGCCTTCCTTGGGTAAAAGGGCTTTTTCCCCGAGCCCTTCTTCTTCTGAGAAGGGGCAGAGGTCTTCCTGGAGAACCGAGTCCTGGTGAGAGTCTCGGTCTCGATTTGTGCAGCCTTCTCATCCATGGGTTTGCCAAAGAGGTTTTCACCTCTGCAGGGGACATCGACCAACTTGTCCTGCACCCATGGCTCGAGGTCGGAAGACTGAAGCCAAGTCTGTCGGCGGGCACCGATGCCGGCTCCGGCCACTCGAGCCGATGCTTCAAAGCCATCATAGGCTGCTCGAGAGATAAACTTTGAGCACTCCCGAATACCAGTTGACAAGGCTTGGAACCTCTGCAAAGGTTCCTCGGAGAGACCAGCAGAGAACCCGGCTATTTCTTTAGCCAGGTCTCTAAGATACATGCCCATATAGAGCTGGTAGGTCTGGACTCGACAAGCAAGCATAGAGCCCTGGAAACACTTCCTACCGAGGGCATCCAGGCTGCGAGCCTCCCGCCCGGGAGGCACCGAGGAGTGCATTTTTTGACTTTTAAGTCTATGCATGGCCGATTCCACCACCATGGAATGGTGCGGTAGTTGTGCCTTTTGGAACCCGGGGCTCATGCGGACTCGATAAATGGAATCGACCCGCTTGCTTAACACCGGCGCCGACGCCGGGTTCTCCCACATGCGGAAGAGAAGTCGCTCCAGCATTGGAGGAACCGGTACAGTAAAGGCCTCCTTCGGGGGAGAGTCATACTGGAGGGCATCGAGTTCTTCGGCTCGAGGCTCCTCCTCTGGATCCGCGGGGAAGGCCAAGGCCTTGGCCATATCCCGCACGAAGTCCGAGAACCGGGTGTCCTCCGGGGGGGACCGTCTCCGAGGTTCGGACACGGGGGAGTCCGATGGGACACACCGAGTCCGAAAAGAACCAGGTGACTCTTCGTCCTCGGATTCCCAGGCGGACTCTTCGGAGGAGGAGTCAAGCGGCTCCGGTCGGGCAGGCATCGATGCCGTCCGCCCCGACGCCGAGGGAGTCGGCGTCGACGACCTCGGTCCCGAACGGGAGGCCGAAGGAGACCGTGACCGAGGATCGACTCGAGCTCTCATGGACTCGAGGATCGGCTCGGTCTCCGGGGTCGACTTGGACGTCGACGTCCCGGTGGTCAGGCAGAAGCACCGGCGAGGCCAGCGATCAATGCCCGCTGCTGGTCCATGAAGGCAGTCAGACTGCTCTCCAAGGCCGTCAACCTGAGTCCGAGCTCAGGAGACCCAGCAGCCCCCGACTCGGGCCCCGACGGCGTCGGGCCCGACGTCGGCTCCTTCGGAGGCGAGTCTACGAGGACAACAGTACTCACGTGAGCAGGCGAGTCCATCTCGAGTCGAGGATGTTTGGAAGGCCTCTCCAACTCCAAGGACCCGGGACGGCTATCGGGGCTATGCGACCTGGCCCTCGAGGAATCAGGAGCGTCCACCGATGCCGCCCTCGCGGGTTTTTTCTTCCGATGATGTTCCCGGGTAGGAGACCCCCGTTCAGAGGAACTTCGACGATGCTCAGGACCAGAGTCCCGAGACGTCGAAGCCTCTGACGAGGTCCGGGCTCGGCCGGAGTCAGAGAAGATACGCTCCCGCTGGTGCTGCCGACTCCTCAACGCTTTTGAGGACATCTTGCCACACGGACCACAGATCATCGGGTCATGATCGGGTCCGAGGCAGCGGAGGCAGCAGTCGTGTGTGTCGGTAAGAGACATGAGCTTCTTACACCGATCACACTTCTTAAACCCGCTGGCAGCCATCGGGGGAAAAAGGGCCCCTGTGAGGTCAAAAGACAGGGCTGCCAGTGAAAAAGAAAAAAAAGGGCGCGAAATCTGTCACGAAGGACAAAAAAACGAAAAATAAAGAACGGACTCGCGACCGGCGTCGCGGATCCGGGCGGGAAAAGAACCGGCGTCGAACCAAGAAAAAAGACAAATTAAAATCAACTTTTCTAGCGGTGAATTACAAACAACGTCTGTAGGGCTCCGCGGAAAAAAAGAAGACTGAGCAAGATGGCACCCTTGGGCGGGAAGAGGACCGTGCATGCGCGCTGCAATTCCCAAAGGCTTTCTTTGAAAGCTGGGGAAAATTGCTCCGCGAGGGCTCCGTCGGCGCCGACGTCATCCATATGTGAGGACTGACTTCCTGCTTGGTCCTGGAGAAACGCTGCATTCCAGCGCCAGCATCCAACACAAAAGCACGAATCCACGTGCAACTAAACAAACCAGTCCAAAACGTGGGTAGCAGAGGAGGATAATATTTTATTGAACAACTTTAGCCATTGGCCCGACACAGGCTGTGTTTCGCTATGCCTTCATCAGGGGCTTATTTGGCTAGGCTACAAACAAAAACATATAATAAATGATAAAATAAAAAAAACACACACAAATGCAGGCACCGTAGAACTAAAAATAATACATAAAAGATAATAGTTAAAATAATACACTTATAAAAGATTAAAATACATTCATATACACCATGTATAAAGTCGGTAACTAAATTATAATAATGAACATAGACGATATATAAAATCATCATTATTAATTTCATCTATAAACCAAACAGATATGAAACATGACAAAAATGAATCATTAAAAGAGTGAAATAAAACCAACAACGATGTGGCTAATAACATATTAAAAGGCATACCTGTGCGTTCTGTTTTACATTCAAAATAATCTGTATCACTAGGAGAGAAAGGAGAATACACTGTATGATATCCCATAATGAAAGATAACCAGCGCAAAACTTTCATCTATATGTATTATATTAACTGCATTACTCTATATTGATACAAAAGATTAAAAGTGCTTGTAAAATAAAAACTACCACCAGCATATTAAATTAAACCCTATACCCTATGGTTGTTTTTAGTATAGGGTGACATGGTCCCTTCCCTTTGATTCACATGGATAATTGACAATATGCAATTTCCTATATATGCTGGTAGTTTTTATTTTACAAGCACATTTAATTTAATACATATAGATGAAAGCAAATTTCTATGACATATTATAATTTCAAAGAGAGTACGATATTTGATTTTGTATGTTTATTGTGTCGGCACTGATGACTGCAGAGTCCAGTGCCGCTTACATAAAAAAATATACCCGGATTTTAAAATTATTCTTTGAATGATATTAAATAATGGTCTACTCATTTAATGCATCCTCCTTGATCAATTGTATTGTCCCTTCTCCTGTTCCACTGATCCCTTCTAGTTTTGCGCTGGTTATCTTTCATTATGGGGTATCATACAGTGTATTATCCTTTCTCCCCTAGTGATACAGATTATTTTGAACGTACAATAGAACGCACAGGTATGCCTTTTAATAGGTTATTCGCCAATTCGTTGTTGGTTTTATTTCACCCTTTTAATGATTTATTTTTGTCATGTTTCATATCTATGTTTGGTTTATAGATGAAAATAATGATGATTTTATATATCGTCTATGTTAGTTCATTATTATAATTTTGTGTTACCGACTTTATACATAGTGTATATGAATGTATTTTAATCTTTTTATAAGTGTATTATTTTAACTATTATCTTTTATGTATTATTTTTAATTTTATGGTGCCTGCATTTGTGTGTGTTTTAATTATTTTAATTATTTTAAGTATTTTATCATTTATTATATGTTTTTGTTTGTAGCCTAGCCAAATAAGCCCCTGAGGAAGGCATAGCGAAACACGGCCCGTGTCGGCCAATGGCTAAAGTTGTTCAATAAAATATAATCCTTCTCTGCTATCCACGTTTTGGACTGGTTTGTTCCAGCGCCAGCATGCAGGACTCCCATGCGGGCGTGGGGCCCTGCGACATACATCCCAGGGTCACCGGGTTGGGCGTTGAGGAGGAGAGGGGGTCCTCACCGGGACGGCCCTCAGGAGACCGGGTGCCTTCGCCGAAGGCCTCCGCTTCCGTGCGGGGTACCTTGCGGGCCACTCCCTGTCCGACTCTTGGGAACGCCGAAGGGGGCTAAGCGACCGAGCGTGGGAACGCTCGCACTTGTTGGGAGCCCCCGAAAGCGACTTTGAGGCCTTCTTTTTGCGGCACTCCACCTCAGGGGATCCGCAGGAGTGGACCCCACCGGGTGAGACACAACCGAGGATGCCACCGGGGATTCCGAGGCAGCCTTTGGGAAAATGTCTTCGGACTTCTGCTTATGGCTGAGCAGGCCTTAGAGGACATTTTCTTGCAGAGCAAACAGAGCTCCGGATCATGGTCAGCTCCGAGGCACCGCAGACTACAGTTGTGAGTGTCCATAAGTGACATGTTCCTAGAGCATCTATCACATTTTTTTGAAGCCGGTGGCCATGGGGGCAAAAATGGCCCATGCGAGGTCGAAGACTCACGCAGCCACTTGGTTAGAGAAGAAAGGGCGTGAAGCCCATAAGAAAAAATGAAAAGGAGAAGACTATCTCCGATAGCTCTAAAAATGTAGAGCAGGGGAAGGACGGGTAGAGGACCAGTGCAACTTGAGAACAAAAAGGCCTGTAGGCCCAAAAAAATGAAACTTTTTCTGAGGGATGAGGACGTGCATCCAATGGACTCCATGGAAAAAGGGAGAGTGAGCAAGATGGCACCCTTGGGTGGGAAGAGGACCATGCATGCATGGCAGCAATCCCAAAGGCTTTCTTTGAAAGCTGGGGAATTGCTCTGTGCGGGCTCTGTCGGTGCCGACGTCACCCATAAGTGAGGACTGACTTCCTGCTTGTTCCTGGAGAAAAACTAATAATAAATAAAACAAAAACAGTAAAACCAATAAAACAAGGGAGGGGAGGGGACAGGGGAAAGGAGAAGGTGGAGTAGAATGAATGGAAGGAAGGGGAAGTGGAGGGAAAAGGGAGGAATGAAAAGAGGGGAGGGGGGTAAGGTAGCAAAGGAAGGGAGAGGGAGGAGAGAAGGAACAGCGGAGGGAGGGGATGAGAGAGGAGAGGTGTAAGGGAAGGAAAAGGAAAAAGAAAAAGGAAAGGGGGGCAAGGGGGAGGGGGAAGGAGGGGAATGGAGTAGACAGGGGAAAGGGAGAGGGGAGAGCAGGGACGGAGAGGGGAAGGGGAAGGGGAAGAAGGAAAAAAGGGGGGAGGGAGAAGGGGCAAGGTGGAAAAGGGGAAGGGGTGGGGGAAGGAATGGGGTAATGGGGAGAAAGGGAAAAAGAGGAAAATGAAAATCAAAAGTGCTCTGATAAAAGAATGAATAAATAATGAAAACTTATAAAAGAAATGGAGAAATTGATCTCTTGATTAAGTCCATCAGGCTTCAGAGTCTTGAGTACAAAAATGTACCTTTACTCTAAACGCAGCAAAATCTTGTCCACATTTCCTCCCCTCCAGTGAAATCTAACGACTTTTAACATCAAAAATTTAAAATCTGTAATGGAATGAGTAAAAGCAAGCCAATGATCAACGAAAGGCTTGTCAACTGCTCTACACTTGATACAGCTCTTATGTTCCATGATCCGTGTTCTCACATTTTACTTTGTCTTTCCTATGTAGCACAATTTTCAGGGACATATATCAAATAAATGACGAACTGTGATTCACATTTTGAAAGGTCATCCAGTTTAATTGTCCAAGATTTTGAAAGATCACGGTCAAGAAATGCGCACAAATAGAACATCAGCCACAACGAAAATGACCCCTAACTCTAGGGCAAATGCAAGGCTTGGATAATGCTGAAGGGACCAAAATATTTCTCAAAGTGTGATTTCTCTTGTAAACTATAATTGGACCTAAGGTGTTCAAAGATGGAACTGAAGACAAGAGGCGCCATTCTTCTTTGAAAATGCGTGCAATGTCACGTGCTAAATTGGAAAAAGCGAGGACACAAACTAATTTGTTTTCATATTGATCTCTCTTTTTTTGAAGAAGAGAGGCTCTAGTAGCTGTGCGAGCCCTATGATAAGCTCTCCTTATGCAGTCATCTGGGTAACCTCTAGTTTGGAACCGCCATGTTAAGTCTTGGGCCTGCGTTTAGAAATCCAGCTCAGACGTACAAAGACGATGTATCCTCAAAAGCTGACTTATGGGGAGGTTCTCCTTTAGTGATCTGTTGTGAAAACTTGCAAAATGCAATAACGAATTCCTGTCTGTAGGCTTGCAGAATAAACTAGTGATGAAACCATTAGGGCCCTTGGAAATTAAAATATCTAAATAAGAAATTTGGCATGTTTCATATTGCAACTGAAATTGCAAATTCTCATCCAAGACATTCAGCCAAGACAAATAAAGAGCAAAAGGTCATCCTCTGAGCCATCTCAAATTAAAAAATCGTCAATGTACCTTCTCCACATTTTTACTTGTTTTTCAAAAGGATATTTAGTCAAAAAAACTTTTTTGAAATGAGCAACACATAAATTAGTCACACCAGGAGCCATTGAAGACTCCATAGCTACACCTTTAATCTGTTTGTAAAATACTTCGCAGAAACAAAAGAAGTTCTCAGTCATCACCAAGGTAGCCATTTGCATTAAAGAACAAGTAGGGGTTCTGACTGGTCTAGGCTGGCGTAACAAAGTGTATTTAAGTACCTCTAATGCAGCATGCTGAGGAATGTTAGGGTGTATAACTTTAAATTATTTATTTACATTCTCTTATATACCGCGCTATTCTGCATCAGCGCGGTTTACATTGAACAAACTGAAATTACATTGAACAGGGCATTATAACTTGGAGATAACTATTTTACAGGGAACATGGGCTATGGAGGGTTAAATGGTTTGCCCATGACCACAAGGAGCACCTGTGGGACTAGAAACCCCAGTCCTTCCGGCCCAAGGTTGCTGTACTCTAGTGGGATTTGAACCCCTGACCTTCTGGCCTGAAGTACCTTGCCCCAACCAATAGGCCACTCCTACACTGCTAATTGTAGTTCCTGAAGGAACTCCAGTCTAGTCCCGGAAACTCTAGGGTTGTCATCCTCTTCCAGCAGCTTGGAGACTGATAGATGACATTCTTTGATGACACTGGTATAAGGACACAGGCACCGGCTCCTCCCACTCCAGTAACCTATTGACAAAGCAGACTCACCAGAGCAACAATTAAGTTAGAACACATACAGAAAATCTAGTTCCCACTAACTGTAGAAGTACCAAACAGTAACATAACCTTAACATAATATTATTAACATAATATGACCCAACGATATAGCACAGTTACTTACCTGTAACAGGTGATCTCTGGGAACAGCAGGAATTAGTCCTCACATATGGGTACGTCGGAACCGACGGAGCCTGCGCGGGACAGCTCCACAGCTTCCCAGAAAGGAAGCTTTTGGGGTCTCCCACTGCACATGCGCGCTGCCTTCCCGCCTTCCTGACCAGCTCTCCTCAGTTCGAGTTTATAGCTGAGACAATAGAGAGAGAAAAGGAAGATAGATAGAAGATACAACTCCTAGGGGAGGTGGGTGGGTTGTGAGGACTAATTCCTGCTGTTCCCAGAGATCACCTGTTACAGGTAAGTAACTGTGCTATCTCCAGGAACAAGCAGGAATAAGTCCTCACATATGGGGACTCCCTAGCTAAGATGCCTGGGAGATCCCCTTCCAAGGGTTCGCCATCTTCGTATGGATCTCAGGCATCCATCCTGGGAAGGTGGGCAGGAGTTGTTCAAGTATGGAACAGGTGTTTGAGGACAGCCTGACCAAACAAGGCATCCCGGCGGGAGTCCTTGTCCAAACAGTAATGGGCTGTGAAGGTATGAACCGAGGCCCAGGTGGCGGCTCGACAGATCTGATTTATGGATACAGAGTGAAGATGAGCCATAGAAGTGGCCATGGCTCTCACATTGTGAGCTGTGACATGGCCTTCCAAAGAAATGTTTTTACTCTGGTAAGCAAAGGAAATACACTGAGCAATCCAATTGGAAAGTGTACGTTTGGAGACTGGAAATTCCAAATGAGAAGGATCAAAAGCCACAAAAAGCTGGGAAGACTTTCTATGTGGCTGAGTCCTGTTGAGGTAAAAGGCAAGAGCTCTTTTACAGTCCAGAGTATGAAGGTTCCTCTCTGCACTGGATGCATGAGGAGCCGGGAAAAAGACAGGTAGATATTCCTCTTGATTAAGATGAAAAGGCGACACCACTTTGGGCATAAAGTGGGGATTCGTCCTAAGGACCACCTTATCATGATGGAACCTAGTATAAGGTGGATGAGCCACTAAGGCCTGTAGTTCACTGATGCGGCGAGCCGAAGTGACTGCAATAAGGAAAAGGACCTTCCAGGAAAGAAATTTCAAGGAGGTAGAAACCAACGGTTCAAAAGGTGGCTTCATAAGCTGACCTAGAACTAGGTTCAAATCCCATGCTACCGGAGGAGGCCGGATGGGAGGCTTAGTTAGAGTCAGGCCTCTCATGAACCTTGCAATAAGAGGATGAGAGGAGACAGGTTGTCCATTTATAGGTTTTAAGGATGCTGCAATAGCACTCAAATGGACTCTTACTGAATTCGTCTTAAGGCCTGCATTAGAAAGATGCAGGAGATAGTCTAGTAGAGAATTCAAAGGAAGTGCTAGAGGGTCAAGACCCTGTTGAGCACACCAAATGGAAAAGCGTTTCCATTTGAAAGCATAGGAACGCCTCGTGGAGGGTTTCCTAGAGGCATGAAGGATATCTTTCACTGGTTGAGAAAGATTGAAGTCATGAAGGCTTAGGCCTTCAGTAACCAAGCTCTGAGGTATAGGGACTTGGGGTTTGGGTGCCACAAAGTCCCCTCCTCCTGAGACAGAAGGTCTGGCGCAGCTCCCAGGTCCAGGGAGGGTCCCTGGGAGAGATGCAAAAGTAGAGGGAACCACACTTGGCGTGGCCAGCGTGAAGCTATGAGGATCATCGATCTGTGATCCCTCTGGAGTTTGAACAGAGTCTTGGGAATAAAAGGAATGGGTGGAAAGGCATATAGGAATTCCTGACCCCAATGCAGGAGAAAGGCGTCGTTGGCCTGAGCTCCCTGACACGGAGTCCTGGAACAGAACCGGGGAAGTTTGGCATTCCACGGACTTCCAAAGAGGTCTATGTCCGGGGTTCCCCATTCCTGAAAGATTCTGCCTATCTGGTCCATATGTAGGGACCATTCGTGTGGAAGCAGAACTCGACTGAGTCTGTCTGCCCGAGAGTTTTGAACCCCTGGAATGCTCTCTGGCGAAGGCCCATAATCTGAGAGCTTCATTGCAAAGCGACAGAGAGCCTGTCCCTCCTTGTTTGTTTACGTAGAACATGGCCACCTGATTGTCTGTCTGAACTAGGACGGTCAGGTTGACAAGGAGGGTATGGAAGACTTTGAGGGCAAAGAAGATTGCTCGCAATTCCAGGAGGTTGATGTGAAGGGTGGTCTCCTGTGGAGACCAAGTACCCTGAGTGGAGAGGGAATGTAGATGGGCTCCCCACCCTGTTTGGGAGGCATCTGTTGTGAGGGTTGCTTGGTGCAACAAAGGTTGGAAGGGGGCCCCCAACAACAGATTCTTGGTGGACATCCACCATTGGAGGGACCAAAACAGACGCTTTGAGGTGAGGATTTGGTCGGAGAGCGCTCCTGATGCTTGAGTCCACTGGGTGGCCAAGGTCCATTGAGCTGCTCTCATATGAAGACGAGCGTAGGGCACCACGTGAACCGTGGAGGCCATGTGGCCCAGAAGTCGCAGCATTTCTCTGGCTGTCAAGTGACTGCTGGACTGAGCTTGGGAGGCCAAGCACACCAGACGTTGGCCCCGGACTTGAGGTAGGTAGGCCCTTGCAGTGGTGGTGTCCAACTGGGCCCCTATGAATTCCAGAGACTGAGTAGGGATAAGTTGAGACTTGGGAAGGTTTACCACCAGTCCCAGATACTGCAGAATGTGCCTTGTGCGGTCCAGGGAAATCTGGGCCTCTGACTGAGATGGAGCTCGGATGAGCCAGTCGTCCAGATATGGGAATACAAAAATTCCCAGACCTCTTAGAAATGCGGCAACAACTGCCATGCATTTGGTGAACACTCTTGGAGCAGAGGCTAGACCGAAGGGAAGTACTCTGTACTGGAAATGTTTTCCCTGAAACAGAAATCTTAGATATTTTCTGTGGGATGGGTGGATGAGTATATGTGTGTACGCATCCTTGAGATCTAGAGAACAAAGCCAATCCTGACTCTGAAGGTATGGAAGGAGAATGCCTAGAGAAAGCATTTTGAATTTCTCCTTGTACAGAAATTTGTTCAATTCTCTCAGATCTAGGATAGGTCTGAATCCCCCTGTCTTCTTTGTTATGAGAAAATAAGGGGAGTAGAATCCTGTCCCTTGTTGAAGAAGAGGAACCTCTTCTATTGCCCCTTGGGCAAGGAGAGAAGAGACTTCCTGACCCAACAGGCCCAGGAGAGATGGGGGAGTATTGAAGTGCCTCACCATGGTATATGGAGGAAGGTTGGAAAAATGAAGTTTGTAGCCCTCTCTGATGATAGAGAGGGTCCATTGCTCTGATGTAATTTGCCCCCATCTGGGAGCAAAGTGAGCTAACCTTCCGGGAATGGTGAGGGGCTCTGGTTGTTCTAGAGCCAGAAAGGTTAAGTTCTCTAGGGGCAAGTCAAAACCCCTGAGGGGGTTGAGCCTGCTGAGGAGTGGCAGACACTGCAGGCTTTGACCTTGCCTGTTTAGGCTGCTGACGTTTAGCAGCAAAGCGAGGCTGAGAAGATTGTTGGCCAGTATTTGTGGAAAATCTGGCCTTCTTGTAGTAAGGCCTCTTGAAAGACTTTTTCTTGGCAGGAGTAGAGGTAGACTTAGAAAGTCTAAGACTTAGAAAGGAGTGGAGGAGTGGCCTAGTGGTTGGGGCAAGGTACTTCAGGCCGGAAGGTCGGGGGTTCAAATCCCACTAGAGGACAGCAACCTTGGACCAGAAGGACTGGGGTTTCTAGTCCCACAGGTGCTCCTTGTGGTCTTGGGCAAGCCACTTAACCCTCCATAGCCCATGTTCCCTGTAAAATAGTTATCTCCCAAGTTATAATGCCCTGTTCAATGTAATTTCAGTTTGTTCAATGTAAACCGCACTGATGCAGAATAGTGCGGTATATAAGAGAATGTAAATAAAATAAATAAATAAATCTAAGGTAGCATTTTCTGCGTCCATTTGAGTGGCTTTAATTTGCCAGTCTTTACCAAATAAGTTCTCACCTGTACAGGGCAGATTCCGTAAGCCATCCAGGACCCAGGGTTCTAGGTCAGAGGCCTGGAGCCAAGCAAGTCGTCGGGCTGCAATGGCAATGCCCGAAGCTCTACCGGCACCTTCAAAGGAATCAAAGGCTGCTCTGTTGGAGAACTTAGAAACATCTAGAAGCTGTTTCACTATAGAAATGAACTCCTCCTTTTTATCCTCAGGGATAAAGGGGGCAAAATGCCGTACCTTTAGGGCAAGTTCCCTGAGAAACATGCCCATATACAGACTGTATGAATTAATCCTGGCTATAAGCATACTAGCCTGGAACATTTTCCTACCAAAAGAGTCTAGGGTCTTACATTCTCGCCCTGGAGGGGTAGAAGAGTGCCTTTTGGTACTCTTAATCTTTTTCAGCGCAGACTTCACCACAATGGAATGGTGAGGCAGCTGAGTCTTTTGAAAACCAGGAGGAGGAGGGACCCGGTACATGGTGTCCAACCTACGAGAATAAGGAGACAACGTTAGAGGAGCCTCCCATAAGTCCATCAAGTGTTCTTGAAGGATTTCATGGATAGGCAGGGTGACTGCCTCTTTAGGAACCTTAGGGTATCCTAAAATATCCAGTTTCTTTGATCTAGGTTCTTTTTCAGAGGATGTGGTAATAGAAAGTCCTTTAGCTAGTTCTATAATGAAGTCTTGAAAGGACAAATCCTCTGGTGGAGACATTCTCCTCTTTGGGGAAGAAGGGTCTTCAGGAAGAACTAGAGACAGCTCATCAGAGTCCTCAGAGGAGTCAAAATCCTCAGAAGAATCAGAGTATCCTCTATTTGCTTCCAACGCACGATACGCATACCGTTCGGTATCGACATCGGGCGTACCGGGGATGGGATCGGTATCGGGTGAAAACCCGGATCCGGCATGCAGAACCGATCTGCGTTTGGAAGACGATGGTCTCGGTTCCGATATGGGAAACGATACCGGAACCGGACCCGGAACCGCTGGATGCGGTACCAAGGGCGTCGCAGCTTTAATGAAAGCCAGCATGGCTTGCTGCATGGTCTGAACAGTATTGCTCATAGACGCCACTGCTGCCTGGATGTCGGTACCGGTATGGGCCGGTACCCCAGAGCAGTCTAACAGGTGATCAGTCGAGGCCGTGCCATCGATGTCAACCTGTAACCCCATAGATGGAGCTTTGGAAGCCAGAGCTTCCCGCCGGGGTTGTTTGGCTGGGGCAGGATCCTCAGATTCAAAAGTGAGAGCCTCTCGATGCTTTGAAGGAGATTTGCTCTTTGAGGACCTGCCCGAAGAAGGTTTGATTACCTGAGATGCATCCGGAGAGGAAGACCTGGATGACTGTGATGCTGGATTATCTGAAGCAAACAGCACATGGAATTTGTTGGCCCGGTTCTGCAAACCACGTTTAGACATCTGGGAGCAGGAAGGGCAGTCCGGAATGGAGTGGTCAGGTCCCAAACATTTAAGACACCAGTCATGGGTGTCTGTGACAGAAATAACAGCACTACACTTGGTACACTTCTTGAAACCAGGGGCTGGTTTCTCCATGAGGAGAATTTGTGTAGGCCTGAGGCCTAACCGAAGTCACCAAGTTGTGCAAAAATAAAGATTTTTTTTTTTTTTTAAAGAAAGAAAGAGAGAGACCGGCGGTACCGGTTTCGGTATAGGGAAGGCAGATACGCGGTCTAAAGAAACAAACTAAAACAAGAATTTCTTCAGCGGTGACAGGAACACGACCTGCTGGCTCCGCGGAAAAAGAGAAACTGAGGAGAGCTGGTCAGGAAGGCGGGAAGGCAGCGTGCATGTGCAGTGGGAGGCCCCAAAAGCTTCCTTTCTGGGAAGCTAGGGAGCTTTCCCGCGCAGGCTCCGTCGATTCCGACGTACCCATATGTGAGGACTTATTCCTCCTTGTTCCTGGAGATTTAGCTTGACTGTGAAGGGTCTGGCTTCCTTCCCAGGAAGATTACCATTGCCCGGAGCATATCAAACCCCCCTAAGGCCTCGAAACGCGCCCCAAGCCCAAAGCACCACAGTTCTCCCTCCTCTCTCACCCGTAAAGCTGTGCTTCAGGCTCCAACTCTTTGCAAAAATTCAGGACGGGATCCGGGACTAGATTGGAGTTCCTTCAGGAACTACAATTAGCAGGTAAGTCTAATTTAAACTTCCTTATCATCCCTCCAGTCTAGTCCCGAAAACTCTAGAGATGTAACAGAGCAGTAAAAAGAACTCAATGGGGGGGACCTGCTAGCCCAGCCTGAAGCACCGCTGTCCCAAAACAGGTATCCCTACCTGCCTGAATATCTAGACGATAATGCTTCACAAAAGAATTCAAAGACGACCACGTCGCCGCCTTACAAATCTCCGCCGCCGGCACAAAAAACTGTACTCCGCCCAGGACGCCGCTTGCGCTCTAGTAGAATGCGCCAAGTCATCTGGCACCGGCTTTCCTTTCAGAAGGTATGCTGACTCTATTGCTTCCTTTATCCATCTAGCAAATGATGCTTTGGACGCATCTTCCCCCTTGCGAGGGCCGCCAAACACAAATAACCTATCCGACCTCCTGAACGTCGCAGACCTCCTGAACGTCGCAGTCCTCCTGAGATATCGCTTCATGGCCCGTCGGATATCCAAAAGATGCAACTGTGGAGCAGAAAGGCCCTCCGATGTCTTACGGAACACTGGCAGAGACACTACCTGATTCACACGAAAAGGAGACAGGACCTTCGGCAAAAAAAGACGGTACCGCTCTTAAAACTACCTTGGACTCATGAAAGGCCAGAAACGGTTCCCTACAAGATAACGCCTGTAGCTCCGAAATCCGCCTCGCCGACGCAATGGCCACTAAGAACACCACCTTCAGAGTAAGATCCTTCAGCGTTGCTTTCGCCAAAGGCTCAAAACGGCTGTGAACTCAACGCTGTCAATACCAACTGCAGATCCCACATTGGAACTAATTGCCTGCACAGTGGTCTCAAAACCCCCACCGCTTTCAGAAATCTTTTAACATCTGGATGGGTGCAGAGCGCTTGCCCCTTGATCTTTCCTCTATAACAGGAATGCGCTGCCAATTGTACTTTTAAGGATGCCGCCGCTAATCCTTTTTGGAAACCATCTTGCAAAAACGCTAAAACCTGCGGAATAGAAGCCCGCAAGGCCTCACACTCCCGATCCATACACCAAGCCTCAAAAACGCGCCACACGCAAACATACGCTAAGGAAGTAGATCTTCTGCGCGCCCTCAACAACGTCGCAATCATCTCTGACGAATAGCCTTTAGCTCTTAACCTCGCCCTCTCAAAAGCCATGCCGTAAGCGAGAACAGAGCCACCTGAGGCATCAACAACGGACCCTGCCGCAAGAGATCTTGTCTGGCCGGTAGCTGCCACGGCTTCCCCACGATCAGCCGCCTGATATCCGCGTACCAAGGCCTTCTCAGCCAATCTGGCGCTATTAGTATCACACACCCTCTGTGGCGTTCGATGCGCCGTATTACCCGGCCTATTAACACCCACGGAGGAAAGACAAAGAAGCTGATCTGTTGGCCACTCTTCGGATGAGAGCATCCAGGCCTTCTGACATCCTTTCTCTGTGCCTGCTGAAAAAGCGTTCTACTTTCGCTGAATTGAACGTCGCCATGAGATCCATAACGGGTGTCCCCCAGCGCCAAACTACCGCATCGTAAACCTTCGGGTGAAGCGTCCACTCTCCCGGATCCACTCTCACCAGACTCAGAAAATCGGCCGCTACATTGTCTACCCCTGCGACATGTGCCGCTGACAGAGCCTGAAGGTTTTGCTCGACCCATTGAAATAACTGATCCGCCTCAGCCTCTAAGGGAGCACTGCTGGTGCAGCCTTGCCTGTTGATGTAGGCTACTGCCGTCACATTGTCCGTAAACACTCTGACCGCAGCTCCCTTCAGATACCGCTGAGACTCCTGCAACGCCAAACCCACTGCACAAAGTTCCAACCTGTTGATTGACCAAGACCTTTCCTGAACTGTCCAGAGTCCCTGCGCAAACCTTCCTTGACAATGCACCCCCCAACCTAGGAGACTTGCATCCGTAGTCAGTAGAATCCAGGCTGGCATGTCCAAGGGCATGCCTTTTCTCCAGAGACTCCGAAAGCAACCACCACTGCAACACTTCCCGAGTCGAGTCTGGACAGAGAAGTCTCATGGAAAGCGGATCATTTTGATGAGACCATCTTCTGAGTAACACTCTCTGTAATGGCCTCATGTGCGCTCTCGCCCAGGGCACCAAGTCGATCGTTGCCACCATCGTCCCTAGGACTTGCAAGTAATGCCACGCTGTTGGACGCGGCCGTTGGAGAAACCGTCGAATCAATCTTTGTAAGGCCAGCACTCAATGCGGAGGTAGAAAAACCTTGCCTGCCCCGGTATTGAAACGTAACCTGAGATACTCGATATCCTGAGAAGGATCCAGACTGCTCTTGGCCACACTGACTACCCAATCTAGCTTCTGCAGGCAGTTGACCACCTTGGCAGTAGCCGCCTCACTTTCCACCCTGGACTTTACTCGAATTAACCAGTCGTCCAGATATGGATGCACTAGAACACCGTTCTTCCTCAGCTCCGCCACTACGACTACCATGACCTTGGTAAAGGTCCTTGGCGCCGTCGCTAGCCCGAAGGGTAGGGCTAGAAACTGAAAATGTCCCATTGGAACCGCAAACCTGAGGAACTTCTGATGCTCGCGGCGAATCGGAATGTGGAGATATGCCTCGGATAAATCCAGGGAAGTCAGATACTCCCCTCTTCTGACTGCCATGATGACTGATCGCAGTGTCTCCATATGAAAATGAGAAACCCTGAGACACTTGTTTACCTTTTTGAGGTCCAAAATTGGCCGATAAGTCCCTTCTTTCTTTGGAACCACAAAATAAATGGAATATCGACCTAACCCGCATTGATCCAGAGGCACCGGCACTACCGCCTTGAGATCCAGCAACCTCTGTAAGGTCTGTTTGACTGCCTCGCGCTTGTGCAGCGCCTTGCAAGTGGACTGAATGAAGGCATCGGTTACCGGTCTTTGAAACTCTAAAGCATATCCTTCTCGAATCACCGCCAGCACCCACTGGTCTGATGTAATTCTGACCCAGGCAGCGTAAAAGTCCCGCAGACGACCGCCCACTGCTACGCCCACCTGGGTCCCCCTGACTTCATTGTGGCTTTTTGGCACCCGAAGTGGCGGCAGTAAAACCTCTGCTGGCACCTCGGAATCCCCAAAAACTCTGTTTTCTAAAGGGAAAACGCCCTCTCTGGCTCTGTGGGAACCCAGGGGAGTGAAAACGATGAAAATCCCTCAGTGGAAATCTCAGCATCGGCGAAAATTTCCCCTGTTTCTGCTTGTCCTTCGGCAGCCTTCCGCCTTTGGATTCTCCCAGATCTTTAACTATCTCTTCAAAATCCTCTCCAAACAGTAGCAGTCCCTTAAAGGGAAGCTTACTTAACCGGCCTTTGGAAGAAGCATCTGCTGCCCAATTTCGTAGCCAGAGATACCGCCTTGCGGCCACTGCTGAAGCCATACTGTTCGATAGCCCCCTAATGAGATCATAATGGATATCCGCGAGATACGCCACTCCGGACTCGATATGAGCCGCCTCACTAACGGAGTCCTCAGCCTGCTCTCCTTGGAGCCTCTGAGCCCAGCGGAGACAGGCTCTGGCCACACAAGCCCCACAGATGGAAGCTTGAATGGAAAGAGCATTAACCTCAAAAACCTGACTTAACAACGCATCCAGCTTTCTGTCCTGAGTATCCTTAAGAGCCGCATCGCCTTCCACTGGAATGGTCGTCTTCTTGGTCACCGCTGAAACAGCCGCGTCCACTTTTGGTGTTTTGAAGAGCTCCTTATCTAGCTCCACCAGCGGATAAAGGCGAGACATTACCCGAGAGTCTCTGAGTGAGGACTCAGGCATATCCCACTCACCTTGTATCATCTCTTTAATGACTCTATGCATGGGAAAAGCTTTTTGCGTCTTTCGAAAAGCCTGCAAGAGTGGATCCTCTAAGGTAGCCTCCTCAACCGGCTCAGACACCGGCACATTTAGCGCCTTCAATGTCTCTGAAATCAGTAAGGGTAACTCTTCCCGTCGAAAAATACGCACCACTCTAGCCTGATCCTCCTGTTCAATAATCTCTCCTTCTTCCAGCTCCTCGTCCATCTCATGACCATGCTCCTCCCCTTCCGTACGCAAATCCTCCGAAAACTCGGAGTGACACCGCTTATCCGGCTCTACCCGGGCTCTCTTTGGCCCTACGGCCGAAGGTGTCACTGAGAGAGGAGAGCCAGGCCGTTTGTGCCCTAATTCTGCCCGCATAGGCGCAAAGGCCGAGGAAGAAGGTTCTCTAGGAGCACTGACAAATGCTCTTTGAATAAGAGCTACAAAGTCTGGGGAAAAAATTGAGGCCAAATCACTAGCGAAGGGGGCCTGAGTTCGAGGCACATCCGGAGCCGTGGAAGGGCCGGGCACAGGCTCCATGGGATCAAGCAGAGGAGACAGCGGCCCCTGCGCTACTACGTCCCTGTCCTCCATGGAATCTAAGCGCTGCTGCTCTACCGCTGAAGCCTGGCTGCAGCTTTTACAGATGCCTGCTTCTGACACTATAGACCTTTTCACCCCACAGAGCAAACATAAGGTCTTTGCCGGCATCCTAACTCCTATATGCTTCCAACGTTATAGAAGTCTTGAAAAGCCTTTAAAAACAGCCCAAAAAACCTCTCTCTCCAATCACAGAAAACTGGCAGGGATGTTCAGCTGAAACATGCCCTGACGATTCAGGGCTGTTTTTTTTTTTTTTTACACTTGCAGCAAATTAAAGCAGGAGGTCACCCGACCTGAATTGTGAGAGAAATACTTAAAAACGAAGCTTCCTGCTCTTAAAACTTTAAATTGTTTCCCCGAATGCGCTACTGGCTTTTCCTGCTCAAAACGGGACGCGGCAGGAAAATGCTGCTTACACGGGTCTCGTACCAAACCGTACACTCCCGATTCGACAGAGAGAAGTTAAATAATCGCAGCTTACCTTACAGAGAGGAGTTGGTAAAGCAGCCCCAGCTCCCTCAAAGCTGTTCAAACCCAACGTGCCCGAACTCAGTTTTATCAAATTCAGAAAAAAACCCAAAACGGTAATCAAATATAGTATATAATGATGTGAACAAGATACCGTAGAGACCCTCAGTAACACTTTTTATAATATTTTTTGTCGGACATAGATTGTGAAGGAAAGGTACTATGAACCATCCCCAAAACACAATACATATCCCTTTTATTCAACCAGAAGGTTTAAAACAGGCTCAAAAACAAAATCATTCCTTAAACAGTAGAAAACAGCACTTATCTGAGAACACGCGCGACGTGCACGTTTCGAGGATGAACCCCTGTATCAAGCGCTCCCAACTCAACTTGAATAGAACTCAGTCCACCTTGTAACTGACAAAAAACGCCGAAATTATGGCTGTTGAAAACGAGGATACTAATTTAGGATTGGCTAACATGAAGCTGCCCGTCATCCCGAACCACCAATCACAGAAAGGGAGTCCCCACACATCAGGGAACCCCCTGCCGTAAAAGGTTATATGTCAACTAGCGCCCAACCAATCTATCTCACAATTCAGTCCGGTGGGGGAAACAGCCTGTAAAAGGAATATCCAACGCTGTTCAAGCCTGCGCAATTTGAAAACACGGTCTCCCCCTCGGGGGTCTTCGGGGACATGATCAATTACTGTCCACTTCAAATGTTGGAAATCGTGGCTAAATTGTAAGCAGTGTTGAACCATCGGGGCCGTCAGTAGCGATGGTCGAAGCCGAGAGGCATGTTCAGCCAAACGAACCCTAATCTTCCACGTGGTGCTGCCCACATACCTCAGTGGGCAGCTACATTCAATGAAGTAAACTACATAAGTAGAATTACACGAGGTTTGCCACCGACGATGAAAAATACGGCCCGTATGTAGATCAGTCCACGAAGACCCCGAAATTGTAGCATCACAAAACTTACATTTAGTGCATGACCCATGTGTCCCAGTCCGCCACTGAGGTTGCACCGGTCTTACGGGACAAGTTGATTTCTTCCACTGTGCCATTGGATCGACTGGTGCAACCTCAGTGGCGGACTGGGACACATGGGTCATGCACTAAATGTAAGTTTTGTGATACTACAATTTCGGGGTCTTCGTGGACTGATCTACATACGGGCCGTATTTTTCATCGTCGGTGGCAAACCTCGTGTAATTCTACTTATGTAGTTTACTTAATTGAATGTAGCTGCCCACTGAGGTATGTGGGCAGCACCACGTGGAAGATTAGGGTTCGTTTGGCTGAACATGCCTCTTGGCTTCGACAATCACTACTGACGGCCCCGATGGTTCAACACTGCTTACAATTTTTTTTTTATACTTTATTTTATAACCACCAACAAATACAATACATCAGATATACACATCTCCAAGAGGGGTGGACTCTGATCCCCCCTCGGAGTAGTAACAGAGCAGAACAGAAGAGGTGGAAGAGCATTTTTCCCCCTTTATATTCCCCCAACCCCATCACCCACCACCCCCCTCCCCTCCCCCCTCCACCCTCAGCACACTCCCCAAACCTTGGAACCCCCAGTGGAACAAACCACCCCACATCTCCCACCAATAGCTCAGCTACCAACTTGTAGGATCTCATTACGACTCCTGGCACTTAACTGTTGAATGTAGGGCTCCCCATACACGCATGAAGGCTGTCCAACGTTTGACACTGCCCCGCGCCCCCCATCTCTCTATTAACATCATTTGATGGAAGCAGTTACGCCACTCACCAAAGGTAGGCGTGCTGCAATCCCTCCAAAGGCGAAGAATGGGACCCTTCCCCACCAAACAGGCCTTGCGCACCAACAAACGTTCCCCCTCTACCACCGGACAAGGGGGGTCAAGCTGATCCAGCACCACAAGGGCCCCGGACCAGCGCACCCGTCGCTGTAGCAATCGATTTAGAAAAGCACATATCTTGGCCCAATAGGAGCGCAATACTCTACAACCCCACCACATATGTAACAAGGTCGCTAGTGGTTCCGCGCATTTAGGGCAGCAGCCATCGGTGGTCAGTCGACTACGAAACGCCCTCCGCGGAGAAAAGTGCGCTCTGGTTACACATTTAAATTGTATCTCCCGCCAGCGTGTTTCCTGGGTCAGCCTCACAATCCCTTTTAAAACCTGCCTGACTGACCCGGGGGGCAAGACTTCTCCCAACTCCACTTCCCAAGCCACCTCAACCCCTTGATAATCATGGCCTGTACTAAGCCGAGCCAAACGCTTCTTGAGATCTTTGATCGATGGGGGATTTTCCCCCCCTAACCCAAAAAATTCCAATATTTGGGCTGACCTGTCAACGTGTAACGCCTCTCGCGGCAAAGAGGACACATAATGAGCAATCTGCATATAAGCAAAGGAATGGTTGGTGGGCAAATCATACTCCCTACACAAGGTCAAAAAAGATTTGCATTGCCCTGACGGCTCCACTACGTGCCCAACATTCCGTATTCCCCGATTACTCCAGTCCCGAAAGGTCTCCGTATCCGAACCAGGCGTAAAAGCAGCATTGCCCTGTAAGGGCAGCCAACTAGAAACCTTCCAGGCTGTATTCCAGTGGACATTAAGTTGTTTCAAGTCTTGATAACCGAACCAATCAACTCATTCCGCACTACCTGACTAGGGAGAGCCTGCTGCGTCCCATGTAAGACTCCCAACAACGTCAACGGCGCCACAAAGCACTCCTCCAAAGCCCGGGGCGTATACACATCTGTCCCTCCCAACCAATCTCCAAGATGTCCGAGCCTGGCAGGCCAGAGCATAACCTACAAGATCTGGAAGACCCATCCCCCCGTCACGCCACGTCCCCAACATCCGCGACCAAGAAATACGCGCCTTCTCTCCCTTCCACAGGAAACATCTAATAGTGGCTTCAAAGCGGCGCACATCTCGGCGCAATAACCAAACAGGCAATGTCTGAAACCAATACAACAGCCGCGGTAGGAGCACCATTTTAACCGCCGCTATCCTCCCTGATAAGGAGAGAGGCAGGGGATCCCAGGCTTTCAACTGTACCTGCAGCCGTTGCAGTGTTCGCTCAAGGTTACGCACATAAAGGGCCCGGGGATGACGGGTCAGCACTATGCCGAGATTGATGAATTTATCTATCGCCCACTTAAGAGGAAAGGCTCCCACCCAACTCCCCCGCAGCTGGTCCGATACATCTAGGGCTTCAGATTTATCCTTGTTGATCCGCAGCCCCGCAATGCCACCAAATCTCATAAACTCCTCCAATAACTTCGGCAGCGACTGATCCGGGGTAAGTAGGTGTACCAAAAGATCATCCGCAAAGGCGGCGAGTTTAAACATCTGGGTGCCCATTCGTACTCCCTGTATCTCGCGGGAAGCTTCGATGGTCCGTATCAGGGGGTCGAGTGACAGGACAAACAATAAAGGGGAAAGGGGGCATCCCTGACACGTACCCCGCTCCAAGGGAAAGTCTTCAGAGAGTACCCCATTGCACAAAACCCCAGCTGTTGGCTGGACGTAAAGGCTCTCCACCATTCTACAAAACTGAACACCCAATCCGTAACGTGGGAGAAGGTTACGTAGGTATTGCTAGTCCACCCTGTCAAAAGCCTTTTCCGCATCAAAGCTGGCAAGCAGGGACGGTAACCGATGAGCATGCACCCATTCCAAAGAAGCTAAGATATTACGCAGGTTCCGAACCGCATAGCGCCCCTTGACAAACCCCACCTGCGAGTCATGCACCAAATGTCCTAAAACTGCTGCCAGTCGCATTGCCAAAACTTTTGCATTAATGATATCAAAATTAAGCAAGGATATAGGACGATATGATCCTACTAGCAAAGGATCTTTACCCGGTTTAGGGATCAGTGTTAGATGGGCATGATTACGTCCCCATCGAAAGGCCCCCTTGTTCCGCCCGCTTATTAAAGACCTCCGCCAGTACATGGCTCACGGATTCGTCTAGAAGTTTATAAAACTCGGCCCCCAAACCGTCTGGTCCAGGCGCTTTGTTACAATTAGCTGCCAAAATCGTGGAGTGCACCTCTTGCGAGGTTATAGGCTGCTCTAACATCTCCCGCTGTTCAACAGTAAGCTGCGGCAAGTCCAACTCTTTCAAATAATCCCCCAGCTCCATGGTGGATGTAGGTTGCGCCTTATATAAATCCTGAAAAAAAACCCGAAAGACCCGGGCGATTGCTACGGACTCCCGTTGCAGTTGTCCCTGATCATCTCGGACTGCTGCCACTAACGAGGAGCCCCGTTGACCCTTCAGACAACGGGCTAGCAACTTCCCCGGTTTATTCCCGTAGCAATGTAGCTGATATCTATAATAAAGGATAGATTTCTTGGCTCTCTGATGTATCAGCTCATTGAGATCCACCTGAGCTTCCCAAAACTTTTTCTTATTTGCGGGCATCGGACAACGCGCACAGAGCTTGCGCAACCTGTTAATCAGTCGCTCTAAACCAATTATTTGCTCTGCTATTAACCAACGTTTCCGGGCTGCAAATCCAATGATATCGCCCCGTAACACTACTTTTGCCGTCTCCCACACCAACTCAGGATCTTCACTATGGCACTGGTGATCGCTCATAAATTCCTTCCATCGCTGCCTCAGAAAATGCTGAAACCGAACATCCTGACACAACCCCAGGGGGAGTCTCCAAAGTCGTGCCCGGGCATTGTCTATCCCCCATTACAGCTCCATTCGGACCATCGCATGATCAGATATCTCTAGTGGGCCAATCTGCACCTCACTCGTATGAGCAAACAGATCCCCCGACACCAAGATATAATCAATTCGAGCACTAGAGCCGTGTGCCCGGGACTGGTGGGTAAAATCCCTTTCCAAAGGATGTAATAGGCGCCAGGGGTCGACCAAGTCCAGCCTACTACGAAAACGCTGCAACATCCGAGTCGTCGGGATCCTATCTCTCGCCTCCCCTCCTCTAGAAGTGTCAAGGTCCACACATCTAAAACCCCATTAAAATCCCCGGCAAGAAGCAGCGGATATTCCGGGAGCTGCTCTATTTTGGAGGCCAGGCCATTGTAAAAGCTAGGGTCCATCACATTAGGACCGTAAAGATTCCCGATAATCACTGGTTTCCCCTCTAGCCGACCAGCCAGCAAAAGAAATCGCCCGTCCTCCGCAACGATAGTTTTTTCCAGGGCAAAGCAGACTCGTTTGTGGAACAGGACTGCTACTCCTCCCTTCTTCCCTCGCGCAGGAGCCCCCCATACCTGCCCCACCCAGCCTCTATGGAGTTTACTATGTTCTTCTTCCGTCTGGTGCGTTTCCTGAAGAAGGGCAACATTGCACTGCTGTCGGGCCAGGGCCTGCAAGATTTTATATCGCTTTATAGGATTCCCCAACCCACAGACATTCCAAGTAATAATCTTCAGAGGCATGGGGCAATGTCAAGACCCAGCCATGCAGAAAACTCTAAGCGCAACAGAGGAGCTCCCCCCGCCTGGAGCCCCCCCCCCCCCCCCTCCTAACAGCCAGCAGAAAAAAAATGCTGAGCCACCTACAAGTAAACAGTGAAGTGTGCACTATCCTACCCCCTTGTCTCTCTCCCCCTCCCACCCCCCCCCCCTCCACTTCCCCATCCCTAAACTATCAAGTCCACCCATCAGGCTGGACAACTTCCCTATGGCAGTCGGGTCTGCCCCATACTTCCCCGGATCCAACATTGAACCTAACTATCTGATAGGATTCCATTCTCTTTTTAACCACTCCAAGATTGAGATTACAGTACTCCTCACCACTCCCCCTCTCCACTCATCCCTAACGCCCCAGCGCTCCCTGACCTACTCCATTAGGTATTGGGACTTAGTACCATCAGGCCCCTCCCCCCATCCAATACCCCTACTAGCTTTTGTCCCCCAGGTCTCCTATCCCCTCCGTTCCCAATTCTATGGCCCTACCCCTCCCCTCCGTATCGCCCCCCCATCCGATATTTAATATAACCATATTTCACCTCTGAAGCACAATCTAAGGCCACCGTATTAAATCTACCCAATACCACACCCCCACTCCTCGATTTGGTAGGGCTGCCACCTTATTACTCACAAAATGGCATAGGGGGGCACCATCAAGCCTCTAAAGGCCACCACAGGAATTAAACTAAACATCTAGAAAATGTCATAGGTATAACAAACAACCCACTCATCCGCTCATTCCAAGCTTACACCCATAACACACCCCCCCCCTCCACATTCTTCTACCCCATTCCACCTGATATATCTATCAGCATCCCCTCGTACAGATGTAATCCCCAGGGTGACAACCGAGGAACTGCAAGATTAATCTCCTCGCGCCCCTCTAGGGGTTCCACCCACTGGTGCCAGCCCCTCCCAGTGCTGCCCACCCAATGTCACTTAATTCCCAACGGGATATGTGAGTGTGATCACCCTCCCTCCCACTAGCAGCAAGCCGACTAACCCATGGCCCACCTCCCCCGGCTCCTCACCTTCGGCCACATAAAGACTAGGGGCTTGCAAGGCACAGCTCTCCCTCCTACACTATACTTCTCCTCAGTATAAAGGAAGAGAAAAAAAAAAAGAAAAAAGAGGGGAGGAAGCACAAATGAGACTTTACAAATAATTACCGTTGTCAATATTATAAACCCCCTCCTCTGGGCCTGCAGCAGATCTTCACCTGGCCACACATACAAATATGCCATTCACCCAGCTCAAACAGTAGTAAACTGCACATACAGTTGCTCAGCAAAACAATTGAAACACAGTAACGGTTTAACAGTGCTGCCATCTAAATATCTTAGACAAGGGAGCCAGTTGACACAATATGGCCAAATGTAACAAGTCACAACTTAAACAAAACCAAGAAAGTAACAGTGCAACACTGGAATCAAAGAAAGACTAGCTGCTATAGTCCAGAGCTACATCAGGCCCTTGGGCCCCTCTGTCAGCGAGACATCCAAATGCCATTCCCATTGGCAATCCAAGATTCACGAGGGCGAAACAGCCTGGGCATTCAGGGTTTCCAGAAGAGCAGCAGCCGCTGCCGGTGTCGTCAGGTAGCGGATCTGTCCCTGGACCTCCACTCGAAGCCGGGCAGGATACAACAGCGAGAATCGCACTCCTTTGTTCAGCAATTGTGTGCAGATCCCCGAGAAGGCCCGGCGCTGCTGACTAACTAGGGCCGAGTAGTCTTGAAACACAAGTATCGGTTCCGAATCCTGTTGTCGCATCTTTCGACTCCGGGCAGCTTTTAACACAGCTTCTTTTTGTCGGTAATCCAAAAAGCGTGCAATAACCGCTCGTGGCCGTCTTGCCTGCTCCTTCCGCTGGCCAAGTCTATGCACATGCTCCAACTTTACGGGATCACCGTCCTGGTTTTGCAACAGGTTTTCAATCCAGGTCTGCAAATAACCGAAAAGGGCGCCATCCGCCACACTCTCCAGTATCTCGATGAAGCGCAGGTTCTTACGCCTCCCCCGGTTTTCAAGCTCGTCCAGCTTGTCACCCTGCTGCTTTACCAGAGTCTCCAAGGCCTCCACTTTAGCTGCTAGGGAGTGCTGGGTGTCCTCCACATCTGAGACTCGGGTCTCTACTTGGTCTAGCCTCCCGGTAAAGTCAGTAAAACGTTGGCTGACAGTCTGTATCTGGTCTTGGAATCGGGTATCTAGCGCCTGGACCACCGCGGCACTCACCTCCGTGACCAGATCCGGAGTGCCACCAGATTTCGGGCTGACGCTCCCTCCGCCATTTTTCCCTCCGTGGCACGCAGCTTCTCCCTTCGTGGCGCTTTCGTCGCCATCTGGTTTCGCAGCGGGGGGGGGGGGGGAACTGCTTCCAGCACTAGGTGAATACCCCCTTTGGCAAGGATCAGTAAATATGGATACAGGACCCACTCAGCAAGTATGGGTATTTTTCAGCAAAGTTGGTCAGGGTTAATCCGCAGCACACACCGTTGTTTGCGATTGTCCTTAGATAAAGGACAACGCCTAAGAGGCCACTCCAAGAAGCCCTCCGGCAAGGCCCTCAAGCGCGGGCCCGTCAATCGCGGTCTCGCCTCAGCGTGCTTCCTCTTGTGTGCTGTTACCTGCCCCGACCGGGCAGGGATAGCCGCAGACCTCTTCTCCACTAGAGGCACAATACCCCGGGAGGGGAAAGTTAAAGAAGGCGGTGGAAGAAATGTCCGATCGCGCCTTGGCGCGCTTACTTTTATGTGCAGTTGCCCGCTCCGGTCAGGCAGGGATGGCCGCAGGTCCCCTCACCGCTGGAGGCACTTCACCACGTGAGGGGAGAGCTGATGATGGTGATGAAGGAAGTGCCCGATCGCGCTCTCTTTTGTGTGCAGTTGCCTGCCCCGATCGGGCAGGGATGGTCGCAGGTCCCTTCTCCGCTGGAGGTACAATACCCCCTGAGGGAAGAGCTGATAGTAGCGGTGGGGGAGGTGCTCGATCGTGCCCCGGTGCGCTCTCTTTCGTGTATGGTTGTCTGCCCCGAACGGGCAGAGGCAGCCGCAGGTCTCTTCACCGCTGGAGGCTCAGTACCCCGTGAGGGAAGAGCTGATGATGGCGGTGGGGGAAATGCCCGATCGCGCCCCGTCGCGCTGTTGAGTATAGTTGCCTGCCCCAATTGGGCAGGGATGGCCGCAGGCCTCTTCACCGCCAGAGGCCCAATACCTCGTGAGGGGAAAGCTGATGATGGCGGTGGAGGAAATGCCCGATTGTGCCCCGGCACACTTTCTATATGTGCAGTTGTCCTCTCCGATCGGGCAGGGATGGCCGCAGGTCCCTTCACCACTGGAGGCACAATACCCCGTGAGGGAAGAGCTGATGGTGGCGGTGGGGGAAGTGCCCGATTGCGCCCCAGCGCGCTGTTATATGTAGTTGTCTGCCCCGATTAGGCAGGGATGGCCGCAAGTCTCTTCATCATTGGAGGCTTAATACCCCGTGAGGGGAGAGTCGATGAAGGTGGTGAAAAAAGGTTTTAGAGGGTTTTGTAGCCGTTTTGCGGGGCAAGTTGCCCGGAGCTGATCGTGACCCGTCCGATCAGCTCATTGCCAAACCGGAAGTCCACTGCTTACAATTTAGCCACGATTTCCAACATTTGAAGTGGACAGTAATTGATCATGTCCCCGAAGACCCCTGAGGGGGAGACCGTGTTTTCAAATTGCGCAGGCTTGAACAGCGTTGGATATTCCTTTTACAGGCTGTTTCCCCCACCGGACTGAATTGTGAGATAGATTGGTTGGGCGCTAGTTGACATAACCTTTTACAGCAGGGGGTTCCCTGATGTGTGGGAACTCCCTTTCTGTGATTGGAGGTTCGGGATGACGGGCAGCTTCATGTTAGCCAATCCTAAATTAGTATCCTTGTTTTCAACAGCCAAAATTTCGGCGTTTTTTGTCAGTTACAAGGTGGACTGAGTTCTATTCAAGTTGAGTTGGGAGCGCTTGATACAGGGGTTCATCCCCGAAACGTGCACGTCGCGCGTGTTCTCAGATAAGTGCTGTTTTCTACTGTTTAAGGAATGATTTTGTTTTTGAGCCCGTTTTAAACCACCTGGTTGAATAAAAGGGATATGTATTGTGTTTTGGGGATGGTTCATAGTACCTTTCCTTCACAATCTATGTCCAACAAAAAATATTATAAAAAGTGTTACTGAGGGTCTCTACAGTATCTTGTTCACATCATTACGAACTCAGTTTTAAGCAACTGCTCCTGTAAAGAGCTCAGAAGAAACCTGCAGCTTAGTTGTGCCTGTCTGCCGATTCCCCCAAGCACCTGCAGGCAAAAACTTCTGCGTTGCCCCGGAGAAGGCAGATAAAATTAATCTGAGCACCCCCCCCCCAAGGCTTACTCCGGCTCTGAAAACTTCCTACCACTGTCTCTCCGGTAAGAGGGAGGAAGAATGGAAGAGAGGCCCCTCAGCCGTCAAAATTTAAAGTGGTACACCTGACCAGAACCTATGCTCAACTAAAGAAAAAATTTGAAGAAATAGAAATTATGCCCAATTTGAGATTTAAATCAACCCCATTGAACGCAATTAACTAACACTAAAGTCCTTAGTTGTTCCTCAAGTGAGCCAGAAGCTCTGGCTCACATCCTCCAGCTGCTTGGAGACTGATATAACTGGAGTGGGAGGAGCCGGTGCCTGTGTCCTTATACCAGTGTCATCAAAGAATGACATTTATCAGTCTCCAAGCTGCTGGAAGAGGATGACAACCCTAGAGTTCCCGGGACTAGACTGGAGGGATGATGAGGAACAAATTTATATCCAGTGTGACTAAAATAATGTCCTGATTATATGCTTGAAAATCATCCAACTATTGTATCATGTGTGACGAGTCGCATACATATGAAGGCGACTGAGACACAAAGGGTCTTAGAAAGATATCTAAGAATTTTGAAACTGGTTCAAAAAAAAGAACCAATAGCTGATATAATGGGACTACCTGGGGGATGATGAAGAGATTTCTGCACCTTTGGTAATACATAAATCGTAGGTGTAACAGGATAACTAACAGTTAAAAACTCAAATTCTTTTTTGTTAGATAACCACCCTGTAGGCCTATGTATAACAACGTATCCAATTTACTTTTAAGTTTCAATGTGGAATCTTCATACAGTCTAGTGTAAAAGGAAGGGTCATGAATTTGATGGTATATTTTGTCTACATAATCTGTCCTGTCATACTAGGGCACCCCCTTTATCTGCCAGTTTGATATTATTTGGCTATTAGCACTCAAGAAATCCAAAGCCTGTTTTTCTTCCTTAGTAAGGTTAAAGCATGTGCGTTTTCTTTTTTTTGATACAGAGAGATTCAACTCTGTGAAGAACTATCATAAGATTGTTAGTATTAGGTGGTAGCCAATTAGAAGGCTTCTTGATCACTGAAGTATCAATAGCTGCTTCATGGGTATCAAAGTAATCCTTAATATTTAATTTTCAAAAAAATTTAAAAAGTTCATCTCTAGTGTCAAATATCATGTTTACATGTAGAAACAAATGATAAACCCCTACAATATAAAAATACTAGCGTAAGAGCGAATGAAAATCATGTATGCGCACACTTGACTTTATAAAATAGGTGTAAAGTAGGCATGCGAGAAACACACATTAACTAGCTGTGACTTTATAAAATTACTTAATTTTTAATTATGTTACGGGGATTATTGAATGCATTTCTTGGGTTTTATGGTTTTTAATTATTTTTTTCTCTTTAATGACGGCATCTGCCCTGTATCCTAAGTCCCTTGAAACATCAGAATATAAGTGCTAAATTAAATTCAATTTAAATCATAGGTTTGGGGAAAAACCTTCAAAAAGTTAGCTTTTGCAAGCACCACATAAAGCTGATGCACTGCTATTACTGAGCTTGGCACAGAACCTCAAGATAAAATTTTGCTAAACAAATCCAGAGTTTAATAATCTTTGCCAGGTGAAAGATTTGAATGTTTCACTTTAAGACAAATTCTGCAACTACTGAATGGTGTGGTAGTTCCATCATATTAAAGCCTGGACTGGGCTGTATGCTATATTTCAAGTCGGCTTCCCTACTACTGATGTACAAGAGATAGAGTTATGACATATCCATGACTGAAGCCCTTAAAGAAGTCTATTTAGAGGAATTACCATTGCTTCTCTCAGAGCATCAGTAAATTTCAGCAAGCCATTTGTCCAGAGCTCTTTTCTCTCCTGGAGAGTAAAACTGGTACTGCCTTTACCACAGTCGGTATATGCTTGGGATGAATTAAATCCTCAAGTAAAGAGGTACTTCTAGGTAATGTGGGTGACTGGTCTGAGGATAGTTAGCTTTGCTCATACCATGTCAAGAATGAACCTCTCATATAAGCCTGGGTATACTGAGTATGACCTCTGTCTCTCAAACATAATGCTAAGTATTTGTCTTAATTTTTGCAATGTACCAAAGAAAGCCTTCTTCTAGAGTTAACAAGGTTTCATATGCGCAAGCAACATATCAAGGTTCGCTTGGAAGTTTTTTAATCAGGCCAATGACATACAATACAGTAGGGACAATTTCTGCATCATTGTGCCACATTTTGTCTCAGTCTGCATTTTTTGTTTTCTTACTGCCTAATCATCTTCTCTTAATATGATATAAAGAAGGGTCGCTTGATACTGACATTTCTATTAGCAATGCTGTTGTGGTAAAAGAGAAAAACACCAGAATATCCAGCTTTCTTACTTCAGTTTTTTTTAATTGATGCGAATAGAAATGTCCTAGGTCTTCATTCTCCACAATTTTGTCAGGGTCATAATCCCAGTGTTTTTCTGAGATAGTAACGAAAGCATTATTATTTAATTCATGCCTTTCCAGTAGCAGCTCAAGGCAAATTACATTCAGGTAAGCGTAGTTACTCACCTGTAACAGGTGTTCTCCAGGAGCAGCAGGAATCAGTCCTCACTTATGGGTGACGTCGGCGCCGACGGAGCCCTCGCGGAGCAATTTTCCCCAGCTTTCAAAGAAAGCCTTTGGGAATTGCAGCGCGCATGCGCGGTCCCCTTCCCGCCCAAGGGTGCCATCTTAGCCAGTCAGATGACATAGCTAAAAAAGACAGCATAAAAATTTGCACAAAAACTAAAGCAGATGATTGCAACTCCACGGGGAGGAGGGAGGGTTGTGAGGACTGATTCCTGCTGCTCCTGGAGAACACCTGTTACAGGTGAGTAACTACGCTTTCTCCAGGACCAAGCAGGAAGTCAGTCCTCACTTATGGGACTCCCAAGCTCAAGGCTACCGGAGACCCTAAGCACAAAAATGAGCTCCCTCTAGCTCAGCAGCACAGAAGGAAAGAATCTTCGCTGAATTATTACCCACCGGTAGCCCACATCCGGGATGGGGGGTAGGAGTTGCTCAGACCTCGAAGAGATTACGGAGGACTGCCTGTCCGAAAGCACTGTCCCTGCGGGACTCCCTCTCGAGACAGTAATGGACCGCAAAAGTCTGGCTCGAAGACCAAGTAGCGGCCCGGCAGATGTCTGCCAGCGGAACAGAGCGGAGGTAAGCCACTGACGTAGCTTTTGCCCGAACGCAATGAGCCGTGACTCGACCTTCCAAGGAGAGTCCGGCTGCCCCATAAGCCCAAGAGATACAGTCCGCAACCCAGATGGACAGAGTACGCTTGGAGACCGGGAGCCCCAATTTATTGGGGTCAAAAGACACAAAAAGCTGAGCAGCTTTACGGTGCTCCCGCGTACGGTCAAGGTAGAAGTTCAAAGCCCTTCTACAGTCCAGGGTATGGAGGACCGTTTCAGCTCGGCTGGAGTGTGGTCTGGGAAAGAAGGTTGGAAGTACCACCTCCTGATTGATGTGAAAGGGGGAGACCACTTTTGGAAGAAATTTTGGGTGAGTCCGTAGGACTACCCTATTTTTGTAGAACCGAGTGTAAGGGGGATCAGACACGAGGGCCTGCAATTCACTTACGCGTCTAGCGGAAGTGAGGGCTATCAAGAACAGTGTTTTCCAAGAAAGAAAACGGAGAGAGAACAGGTAGCCATAGGTTCAAAAGGCGGACAGGTGATCCGCTGTAAAACCACATTCAGGTCCCAGTCAGGCGCTGGCGGGCGCAGAGGTGGTTTAAGTAGAAGGAGACCTCGGAGAAACCTCGCTACGAGAGGGTCGTTGGAGAGAGGTCTGCCGTCCACCGGCACATGATGTGCTGAAAGAGCACTGAGGTGAACTTTGACGGAGTTGGACTTAAGTCCCAGATTAGAGAGGTAAAGCAAGTACTGCAAGACCACCGACACCGGGCAGGAGAAGGGATCCTGAGACTGTCGGGTACACCAAACGGAAAAGCGACGCCATTTAAGGGCGTAGCATTTTCGAGTAGAAGGTCGCCGAGAAGCTAGGACGACCTCTTCCACCTCTGCCGGCAGGAGGAGGGGAGCGAGGACTACCCTCTCAGCAGCCAGGCCATTAGATTGAGAGACCTGAGGTTGGGGTGTAGCAGAGACCCCTGATCCTGAGTGAGGAGATCCGGTTGAAACCCCAGAGGGAACGGATCCTCCACCGCTAATTGCAGCAGGAGCGGAAACCACGGCTGTCTGGGCCAGCGAGGAGCCACCAGGATCATGAAGGCTTTGTCTCGGAGAACCTTGAAGAGAGTCCGAGAGACTAGCGGGATGGGAGGGAAAGCATACAGAAGGCTCCCCGACCATGAGAGTAGAAAAGCGTCCGCCGCAACCCGAAGGGGGTGTGGCTGACGAGAGCAGAAGCGAGGAAGTTGCCGGTTGTGAGGACTGGCAAAGAGATCCACCGTGGGGAGGCCCCACTTTAGAAAGAGCTTCTGAACTATCAAGGGATCCAGACGCCACTCGTGCGGCTGGAGGATCCTGCTGAGTTTGTCCGCCAGGCAATTCTCTTGGCCCGGGAGATAAACTGCTTTGAGGAGAACGCCGTGACTGACGGCCCAAGAGCAGAGCTTCTGTGCCTCCCGACAGAGGAGGAAGGAGCCCGTGCCCCCCTGCTTGTTCACGTAGAACATGGCAACTTGATTGTCCGTCTGGACAAGGACGGACTGGTGAGAAGTCATGTGGGAGAAGGCCTTGAGAGCCAGGCGGATCGCCCTGAGCTCCAGGAAGTTGATCTGCTGAGCAGACTCCCACGTGGTCCAGAGGCCCTGAGTACGTGCCCCTTGGCAATGCGCTCCCCAGCCCAGGAGGGATGCATCTGTTGTCAGCACCCGGGCCGGCTGAGGTGACTGGAAAGGCATGCCGAATATCAGGTTCGGCCGCTGAAGCCACCACCGGAGAGACGAGATCAGCGGCTCGGAGACGCGCACGAGGTCTGCTAGGCCGCCTGTGGCTTGTCGCCACTGCCGGCGGAGACACCATTAAGCAGGTCGCATATTCAGGCGGGCATTGGGGGTCACATGGACGGTGGAAGCCATATGGCCGAGTAGTCTCAGGAAGCGCCTGGCGGAGACCAGGGGCTGGCTGCGAAAACGGTCGGCTAGGTCCATGAGCCGTTGAGCCCTGTCGAGCGGTAGGTACGCTCGTGCCTGAGGCGTGTGCAGCCTTGCGCCGATGAACTCGAGATCCTGTGAGGGGAGCAAAGTGGACTTTGCGAAGTTTATAACAAAGCCCAAGTACTGCAGAAGAGTCACCGTGCGGCGCGTGGCGTTGGTGACCTCCAGAGCGGACGCTGCTCTGATGAGCCAGTCGTCGAGGTACGGAAAGACAGAGGCCGTGAAGCCGGAGATGGGCCGCCACCACCGCGAGACATTTTGTGAAGACTCGCGGTGCGGAGGACAGGCCAAAGGGCAGTACTCTGTACTGGTAATGATTTCCTGCCACCACAAACCTTAGGTATTGGCGGTGGCTTGGGTGGATGAGGATGTGCGTGTAGGCATCCTTTAGATCCAAGGAGCATAGCCAATCTCCCTGCTGGAGGTAGGGCAGAAGGATTCCAAGGGTAAGCATCTTGAACTTCTCCCGCACGAGGAACTTGTTGAGGTTGCGCAAGTCCAGGATGGGTCTGAGGCCTCCTGTTCTTTTTGGTATTAGAAAATACCGGGAATAAAAGCCTTGACCCTTCAGGTGGTGGGGCACCGGTTCCACCGCCTGATCCTGTAGAAGACCTGCTAACTCCTGAAGGAGTAAGTCCCTGTGCAGAGGGGGTCGTGGAGGTTCTCCCGGAAAATAGGAGGGAGGGACCTGGTGGAAGTGGAGAAGATAGCCTTCTCGCACGACTTGAAGCACCCAGGCATCTGAGGTGATGCTGGACCACCTGTGGGCGAAGTGGACCAGCCGGCCTCCGGTGCTGGGAGGAGCCAGCGGGGGGGGAGAGGCTATGCTTAAGGAGTCAAAAGCCCCACCCTGCGGAGCAGGGGCTGGTAGTGCAGGCTTGGGGGCTTGCTGCCTACGGGACCCGTTACCCCGTCCCTTGGCCTGCTGGCCCTGTTGGGGAGCTGCAGGGGCCTGATAGTGGGGGTATTGTTTGTAGGCAGTCGCCTTCCTCAGGTAAAAGGACTTCTTTCCCGAGCCCTTCTTTTTCTGGGAAGGGGCGGAGGTCTTCCTAGAAAGCCTAGTCCTGGTGAGAGTCTCTGTCTCAATTTGTGCAGCCTTATCAGCCATGGGCTTGCCAAAGAGGTTTTCGCCTCTGCAAGGGACATCGACCAACTTGTCCTGCACCCAGGGCTCAAGGTCAGACGACTGAAGCCAAGCCTGTCGGCGGGCACCGATGTCGGCTGCGGCCACTCGAGCCGATGCTTCAAAGCCATCATAGGCTGCTCGGGACATGAATTTTGAGCATTCCCGAATGCCAGTGGACAAGGCCAGGAACCTCCGCAAGGGTTCCTCGGACAAACCAGCGGAGAAGCCGGCTAGCTCTTTAGCCAGGTCTCGGAGATACATGCCCATGTATAGCTGGTAGGTCTGGACACGACAGGCGAGCATAGAGCCCTGGAAACACTTCTTACCAAGGCCATCCAGGTTACGGGCCTCCCTGCCAGGAGGCACCGAGGAGTGCATCTTCTGGCTCTTAAGACGATGCATGGCCGATTCCACTACCATGGAATGGTGTGGTAGCTGTGCTTTCTGGAAGCCAGGGCTCTTGCGGACTCGATAGATAGAATCGACCCGCTTGCTCAGGACCGGCGAGGTGGCCGGACTCTCCCACATGCGGAAGAGTAGTCGTTCCAGCATGGGAGGAACCGGTACAGTAAAGTGTTCCCTGGCGGGAGAGTCATACTGGAGGGCGTCGAGCTCTTCGGCTCGAGGCTCCTCCTCGGGATCCGCAGGGAAGGCCAAAGCCTTGGCCATATCCCTGACGAAGTCCGAGAACCGGGCATCCTCCGGGGGGGACTGCTTCCGAGGTTCGGACTCAGGTGAGTCCGAGGGGACACACCGAGTCCGAAAAGAATCAGGCGACTCTTCCTCTTCAGACTCCCAGACCGACTCCGACGAGGACTCGGTGGGGTCGGCCCGGGCAGGGCGCGGCGCCTGCCGCCCCGACGCCGAGGGAGTCGGCGTCGGCGACCTCGGTCCCGAACGGGAGGCCGAGGGCGACCTCGACCGAGGATCGACTCGAGTTCGCATCGACTCGAGGATTGGCTCGGTCTCCGGGGTCGACTTCGACGTCGACGTCCCGGCGGTCGGGGCAGCGGCGCCAGCGAAACCAGCGAGCAGTGCCCGCTGCTGGTCCATGAAGGCAGACAGTCTGCTCTCCAAGGCCGTCAACCTGAGTCCGAGCTCAGGTGACCCAGCAGCCCCCGACTCGGGCCCCGACGGTGTCGGGCCCGACGTCGGCTGTCGTGGAGGCGAGTCCAGAAGGACCACAGGACTTACCCGAGCAGGCAGCTCCGACTCCAGGCGAGGTCGCTTCATGAGGTGCTCCTTCTCCAAGGACCCGGGGCAGCTATCGGGGCTATGCGACCTGGCCCTCGCGGAGCCAGGAGCGTCCACCGACGCCGCCCTCGCGGGTTTCACCTTCCGTCGATGGTCCCCGGAGGGAGAACCCCTGTCAGAGGAACTCCGGCGACGGTCTGAGCTGGAACCCCTGGACGCGGAGGCCTCCGACGAGGTCCGGGTACGGCTGGGGTCAGCGAAGATTCTATCCCGCTGATGCCGCCGACTTCTCAACGCTTTGGAGGATAGTTTGCCACAAGGCCCACAGATCATTTCTTCATGATCCGGGCCCAGGCAGCGGAGGCAATTGTCGTGTGTGTCAGTTAGTGACATATTTCGGTCACACTGACCACACCGCTTGAAACCACTGGCAGCCATCGGGGGAAAAAGGGCCCCGGCGAGGTCAAAGGACCGGGCTGCCAGGGAAAAACCGAAACGAAAACTGACTAAGTCAGAAAAACCGAAAAATAAGAAGAGGACTCGTGACCGGCGTCGCGAGTCCGGCGGGAAAAAGACCGGCGTCGAACCGAATGGAAAAAACAGAGTAATTCTAAAGAAAATCAACTTTTTCGCGGGGACACGACGGGTACGTCTGTAGGGCTCCGCGGAAAAAAGAAGACTGGCTAAGATGGCACCCTTGGGCGGGAAGGGGACCGCGCATGCGCGCTGCAATTCCCAAAGGCTTTCTTTGAAAGCTGGGGAAAATTGCTCCGCGAGGGCTCCGTCGGCGCCGACGTCACCCATAAGTGAGGACTGACTTCCTGCTTGGTCCTGGAGAACAATAGTTATTTCTCTGTCCTCAAGAGGGCTTACAATCTAAGTTTATACCTGAGGGAGTGGAGGGTTAGTTGACTTGCCCAAGACCACACAGAGCATCAGTGGGATTTGAAACCAGTTCCATGCTGCTGCCCTAACGACTAAGCTACTCCTCCACTCCAGTTATAGAGTTTCCAGTGGGTTTTTTTTGTTATATTTAAAAAGATTTCTTGTCCACACTATCTACCTACTATTCTAGGCAGATTACACATTTACTACTACCTTACTGCATTTTTCACACAGGTCTAACACATCAGCATGTTGCACCCAACGAGGACATACATAATCTTTTTCAATTCTGAGCTACAGAATGTGCATGTCCGTTTTATTGTTTTTTTTCTATGCTGGCTCAGAACCATCTTGCCTGTAGTCTACTGTCCCCTGCTATTTTTAATCACTCATCTTTAGGCTTAAATTTGCCTCTCCTTATCCACCGATGTGTCAATTTTTCATCTATTTATGACCACCAAAATAACTGTTTTTCAACACTGTATTTGTGCTTAGCCAACTGTTTTCCTTGTTCATAGGTCTGAATCTTTAAAGATTTTTTTAGGAATTTACCTTCTGGGTTTTTTTTAAACTTTAATTTTTATTATAATTATTAACATCACATTTAACAAATTCAACATACACATTTTCAACAAGTATACATCATCACCCCTAAGAGGGACATTATACATAGGTTCCACTCTTGTATTAAAGGGCAAAGGAATATTTAACATTCAACGCTTACATTGCAGACTATAGACAACTTACAAATGTTTGACATTACTATTACACTTAACCGCTAGTCTTGAGTAAATAATCTAACTCCCTGATATGTTACCCCCTCTCTCTTGTCTGTCCTTCCCTCTATTATTTCCTTAATTCCCCCCCCCCCCTTTCCTTCCCTCCCCCCTCCAGGCCTCACTTTTCCTCCCCCACTCTCCCCACCTGCTATAATTGCTGGAAGTTCCTTTCAGATTGTTTTATTTCCTCCATTGTGCATAGGAGTACCACCTCTTATAAAAACGTTCAAAGGATTGAGGTTTGTGCGCAGTTATTTCACACTTCCTATAGACATATTCCCACCACTTCACAACCTCCGTGGGCCCTGGTGCTTTGTTACTCCTCCACCCTTTCCATACTATGATATTTCCATATGTGCCCCCACCACTAACATATGCAACATGTATCCCAAATCTGACTCCATTCCCACCGTAGCTCCTTGAGTCCCATTTCTCCCCCCCTCCCCCCCCCCCCCCGCCACCCTAGAATGTCGCATAGCATTGTCTGCAGCCAAACCCAGAGCGGCTGCAGTAGTGAATAAGCCTGCCACATATGAATATAATCACCGCAACCACCACATCCACGCCAACACTGACCGCTCATTTACTAAGTCTAACTGGGGTTAGGTATATGCGATATAGCATCTTATACAAATGTTCTTGTATTGCCGCAGAGACCGGAGTTACTCTGGTGGCTCAGTAAATGCCTTCCCATCTTTCCTGATCCCACTGACCCCCCCCCCCCCCAATACTTTCCCCAAGCCAACATATAGTTTGCTTTCTCGTCCTTGCTCTCAAGTCCTCTATAGATAAGGGATATCAGCCCTCGTCCTTGAGGTCCAATTCCATACATTTGTTCAAATGGACGTTTTGCTGCTCCTAACTCTGCCCTGTCGCTCAGTTTCCCCAGGAAATGTAGCTCTTGAAAGTAACTGCACCAATCGCTATCTGCTAAAGCACATTCCTGCCTTAATTCACAAAGAGTCTCAGATTTCCCTGTGCAGAAAGTAACTGTCCCACATATATCAACCTCTTTTTAGCCCATCTCTGAAAAGAGGGCGAGGTGTCCCCCTCAATAAATCCTGCACACACAACTATACAAGGGGGTACCCAAAAAAACCAGGAATAACATTGCCGTGGGCGGAGCTTGTGTAGTACGCACCTCTGCCGCTAGGCGTGTATAGTGCAACTCATTGTCAGTTCAGTGCCGCCTGTGTTGTCGACCTGGCTTGTTCTGTTCATCTGCAGTGATTGTTTTTGCTAGCGCTGTTTTGTTCTTGTTTCTTTTTTATGATGACAAGTTTAAGTGAACAACGTGCAGCTGTGAAATTTTGTTTTCTACTCGGTAAAAATGCTGCTGAAACTGTTTTAATGTTGAAAACAGCTTATCAAGATGACGCTATGGGAAAAAGTCAAGTGTACCAGTGGTTTGCTCGGTTTAAAAATGGCGACATGTCGATTGATGACAAACCTCGTTCTGGGCGTCCATCAACTGCCCGAATCGACGAAAATATTGAAAAAATTAGAGAGCTTGTGCTCACAGACCGTCGACAGACAATTGATCAACTGTCAGAGATTAGTGGGTTATCTTGGAGCTCGGTTCAGCGAATTTTAACGGAAGATTTGGGAATGAAAAGGGTTGCTGCTAAGTTTGTTCCTCGGGTTCTGACTGAATCAAAAGGAACAGAGTTGAAACATGTCGTGTTTTGAAACAGCTTGAAACTGATCCAGATTTTCTGTCAAAGGTGATGAGTCATGGTGCTATGGTTACGACCCAGAATCAAAGCAACAGTCAAGCCAATGGAAGACGTCATCGTCACCCCGTCCAAAAAAATGTCGTCAAGTCAAATCAAACATCAAAACAATGCTGATTTGCTTTTTTGATGCCAAGGGGGTAGTTCATTCAGAGTTTGTTCCCCCAGGTCAGACCGTCAATCAAACCTTTTATTTGGAAGTTTTAAGAAGATTGCGCAACAGTGTTTGTCAAAAAGACCCGATTTGTGGCAGACAGGAGACTGGTTCTTCCACCACGACAACGCACCTGCACACACAGCCATCTCTGTTAGACAGTTTTTGGCTAAAAATGGCATGGTTCCGCTGCCCCACGCACCTTATTCGCCTGACCTGGCTCCGTGCGACTTTTTCTTATTTCCACGCATGAAAAGGGGCATGAAAGGACACCGATTTGACAACATTGAAGTAGTCAAGAAAAAAAAGAGGGAGGAGCTGTCAGCCGTTTCTAAAGATGACTACAAAAAATGTTTCGAACAGTGGAAGCACCAGTGGGACAAATGTATCAGTTGTAATGGAGAGTATTTTGAAGGGGATAAGGTTGTTTTGTAAAGAATTTGAAATAAATAGCTTTTAAAAAATAATTCCTGGTTTTTTTGGGTACCCCCTCGTACACTGTAGACAGATCCCTCCTCCATTTCCCACCAATAAAGTTCAGTTTTTCTGCCATATCTGCAGGGTTAGATTTACATATGGATTAATTACCTCTGCACCTCTACCTTTCCATGTTTTTTTGCCAGAGGAGATCTGTCAATGTCCAGCCACACATTCCTGACTGTTCTATCTGTACCCATTGAGGGCTGTTCTCCTCCATCCTCCACCCCATAATAGCTTTAAGCTCTGCCGTTCTATAATATCGCAGTACATCCAGTACCGCTAGGCCCCCTTCTTTCCCCTTGATTAAAACCGCCCATTGCACCCTTGGCAGCCTGTGCCGCCAAATAAAAGAGAAGATTCTTCTCTGCAATAGGAGCAGCATCTGATCCAGTACTTTCACTGGTAATGAGCTGAACAGGAAGAGCACTCTGGGTAGAATATCCATTTTAAACAATAGATATGCGGCCACACCATTAAAAAAAAAAGAAAAGTTTGTTCCAACTAATCATATCATTTAGTACTTTTTTCATGACCAGTTCATAATTGAGCTTCAGCAGATCCTGCCCCATATGACTGATCTGCACTCCTAAATATTTTAGGTGATTTTTTTGCCCAGTGAAAAAATCCTCCTTAATTCCTGCTCTAAACAGAGTCTATAAACAAATTCATTATTTTTGTTTTTTCCATATTTATTTTGTAACTGGACGCCAAGCTGTATTGCTGTATTTCCGGGAGCAGAGTCGGCAAAGATAGCCGCAGTTTCTCCAGTGAATATATCACATGGTCTGTAAACAATGATATTTTATATTCCCGGGCTCCCACCCGTATTCCCTTAACACACTCACATTGTTTTATTCATTCCACTAATGGTTTTATTATAAAGGAAAATAATAAAGGAGACAGCGAGCATCCCTCTCTAGAGAGATCTCCTCAGAACATGCCCCATTAACTTGTATCCAAGCAGTTGGTTTTGTATGAAGTGCTTGTACCCATTTGTCTATAATTTTCCCCAATTCCTATATTTTTTTTAGCACTGCAAACATAAAGGGCCACTCCATGCGGTCAAAAACGTTTTACGCGTCCACAGCCATCAAGAGCAAATTTCTATGCTGCATCTGGGCTGTCCAGACCAAGTTGAGAATTTTGTGGATATTATCTCATGCCTACTAGCCGGGGATAAAGCCTGCCTGGTCATTCTTCACCAGTTGCGGGAGGTATCGTTGCAACCTGGTGGCTAAAATCTTAGCAAACAGCTTGGCGTCCAGATTTATGAGTGAAATTAGCCTATGTGAGCCACAACTCCCCACATCCTTGCCTGGTTGGGGAATACCAAGGTACCTGCTACCCCATCGATTTGTGAAGTTCCCCACCCTTATTCACACCTTTAAAGAGCTCTGTTAACAATTCACTTATTTCCTCCGAAAACATTCTGTAAAATTTGGCGGTTAGACCATTTAATCCCAGGGCCTTCCCCTCCTTTAGGGATTTGATAGAGGAAGTAGAAGTCTTACAAGCTATTTCCCTTTCCAGGCAATTACCTTCTTCCTCACTTATTGTGGGTAGGTTCGTATCTTTCAAATATTGATCTAAGTTCATCTCTACTCTGCCATGTTCTGATTTGTATAACTGTCTATAGTATTTGCAGAAAATATTTTGGGTTGTGATGTTTTATATACCCAACCTCCTTGAGTGTCTCGTATCTTATGGATATAATTTTGCATCCTTCGCTCCCTTAGTTTCCTGGCTAAATACATTCCTGGTTTATTGCTTTGTACAAAAAAAGGTATGTTTTAATTGATTTAGTTGATATGCACATTCGGCTGCTCTAATAACTCCCCTCTTATGTGCTCAGTTTGTGATAACTACCTTTTACCTCCTCTCCGCTTATGTACTGCAACCAATTCTGCCAACTGTTTTAATAGTTGCTTTCCGTTGAGCCTTTGCTCTTTTCTTTTGAGATTGCACAAAAATCAAACGCCCCTCATGACTACTTTAAGCCCATCCCATACCCCAGGTAAACCCACCTCCCCAGTATTATACTGGGTTATATAGTCTTTGATCACTGTTCTCATTTTTCTACATCTTTCAGGTCTTCTAAAAGAGATTTATTTAATCTCCAGAATCGTAACCCTGTCTCATTAGTTGTCAATGTGATGTCTATTCCCACTAGCACATGATCTGCCCATGTTATCTGTCTGATCTCTACGTTCTGCACGTGTTCCTCAAGTTTCCCATCCACCCATAACATAACTAGTCTACTGTACACTTCATGTGGGTGAGAATAAAAAGTATACTCATATTGTGTGCTTTTCAGATATCTCCCTGTTGACCTCACCCCAAATTTAACCATCAGTTTTTTCAGGTGTACATGGCCAGCTCGAGGACTCTTTTCCCTTACCGGTTGTACCTAGTTTGGTGTCTAATATTGTATAAAAACAGCGCCTATTATTAAGGGATCCACCAATCTATCTGCCACTTGCGTATAAAATTGTTTAAAGACGACCCCTTGTTGGACATTGGGCACATACATGCAGCACAGGCTCACTGGTTGGCCCTCTATCTCTTCCCTCCATATTAAGTAGCGTCCTTTGGGGTCTTGAATAACTTCCTTTTCTTCCAACTGTAGCCCTTTGGCGAATAAGATACCCACCCCTGCTTTTTTAGGTTGTTCCTTCTGCGCAGCCAGAACTATCCGATCATATTTTCCCTGCCTCAACCAACATTCCTGAGATCTTTTCAAATGTGTTTCTTGGATCATCAGGATGTCCGCTTGCAATCTGGTGTCCTCCTTTATCAGGGCTTTTCGCTTTTGCCACATACTGAGCCCCTTTACATTTAGTGACAATTCTCACCCCTCCCCCTCGATTCTTACTGGTTTAGTCATCAATTATGCCAAATTTAGAGATTCTCCCCATCTTTCAGAGACCTGGAATCCTTTCCCCCTTCCTCTCCCTTCCCATCTGCTAATCTGCCCCCTTCCCCCCCATATCGCACTACACTCCTGCTCCCATCCTATAGCGACTTCATACCTCCCCCACCCCCCTTCATTCTCACCTAATATCTTTACCCTATAGCCATTCTCTCACACCCCTTTCAATATACAATGAAGCATTACTTAGTTCTTTACTATTAAACATAGAAACATGATGACAGAAAAAGACCACATGGCCTATCTAGTCTGTCCTTCCATATCAACAACTACAACAGTCCACTTTTTACCTTTAGAGATCCTCTGTGTGGGTCCCATGCTTTTTTGAATTCAGTTACTGCCCTCATCTCTACCACCTCCACTGGGAGACTATTCCATGGATCCACTACTCTTTCCGTAAAGAAATATTTCCGCATATCACTCCTGAATCTATCTCCCTTCACCCTCATCCCATGTCCCTTCGTAGCAGAACTTGCTTTCAATTGAAAGAGGCTCTCTCCCTGAACATTTATGCCATGGAGGTATTTAAACATCTCAATCATATCACCTCTATCCCGCCTTTCCTCTAAGGTGTACATATTAAGATCCTTAAGTCTGTCTTCATATGCTTTATAATGAAGCCCACTAATCATTTTAGTAGCCACCCTCTGCACCGACTCCATCCTGTTCACATCCTTTTGAAAGTGCGGTCTCCAGAATTGCACACTATACTCCAAATGAGGTCGCACCAAAGACTTATACAGAGGCATTATCACCTCCTTTTTTCTGCTAGCCATTCCTCTCCGTATGCACCCAAGCATCCTTTTAGCTTTTGCCGTCGCCTTTTCTACCTGTTTAGCTATTTTAAGATCATCAGACACAAACACGCCTAGGTCCCGCTCTTCTTTAGTGGACAAAAGTACTTCACCTCCTATACTGTATTGCTCCCTCGGATTGCTGCAGCCCAAATGCATGACCTTACATTTTTTAACATTAAATCCCAGCTGCCAAATTCTAGACCATTCTTCAAGCTTAGCTAGATCCCTCCTCATGTTATCTACCCCTTCCTGGGTGTCTACTCTATTGCAGATTTTGGTATCATCCGCAAAGAGGCAAACCTTACCCGATAGCCCTTCCGCTATATCACTAACAAAGATGTTAAAAAGAATCAGACCAAGGACAGATCCCTGGGGCACACCACTGGTAACATCCTTCTCCTCAGAGTGAGCTCCATTTAATTGTACTCTTTGTCGCCTCCCACCCAACCAATTTCTAACCCAAGCAGTAACTTTAGGTTCCATCCCTAGGGTGCTCAGTTTGTTTATAAGTCACCTGTGAGGAACAGTGTCAAAGGCTTTACTGAAATCTAAATACACCACATCTAGAGCTCTCCCTCGGTTCAACTCCCTGGTCACCCAGTCAAAGAAATCAATCAGATTTGTCTGACAAGACCTGCCTCTGGTGAATCCATGCTGCCTCGGATCCTGTAATCCGCTGGACTCCAGAAACCTCACTATTTTCTCTTTCAGCAGCGTTTCCAATAATTTACTCACCACCGAAGTTAAACTAACCGGCCTGTAGTTTTCAACCACATCCTTACTTCCGCTTTTGTGTAAAGGCACCACATGAGCCTCTCTCCAGTCCTTTGGCACCACTCCCGACTCCAACAAGGCATTGAAAAGGTCAGTCAGTGGAGTAGCTAGAACGTCCCCAAGTTCCGTCAGTATTCTAGGGTGTATCCCATCCGGTCCCATCGCTTTGTCTACTTTAAGTTGAGCTAGTTTCTCACGAACACAGTCTTCTGAAAATTGTTCAAGATGTCCCTCGCTTCTGTTCCTATTTGTGGGTGTTTTCTAAGGTCCTGCTCCTGGTTCTTCATCTGTGAACACAGAACAAAAATATTTATTAAGCAATTCCGCTTTATCCTTATCGGCTTCTACATATTCCCCCCCTGCACCCTTGAGTCTGACAATACCACTTTTGCCCTTCCTCTTCTCACTAATGTATCTGAAAAATGTCTTATCGCCCATTTTATTGCATTGGCTATTTCCTCCTCCTTTTGAATCTTTGCCTTCTGACTACTTTGCAAGCTTCTCTAAGTTTTTTCCAAATACAGATGCCCGTCTTCCTCTCTCTGTGATCTCTTGTATTTCATGAAGGCCTCCCTCTTTTTTTCTTCACTTTTTCAGCTACTTCCTTCGAAAACCATAGCGGTCTCCTTTTCCTTTTGCCTTTATTTACCATTTTAACAAAAAGGTTGGTTGCCCTTAAAATACCCCCTTTCAATTTTGCCCACTGTTTTTCTACAACCCCCAGCTGTTCCCATCCCACTAACGACTCCCTGAGGTATTTGGCCCATCTTCGCAAAGTTAGTCTTCCTAAAGTCTAAGATCCTCACTTTGGAATGGATTCTAACAGTCCTAGTCCTAATACTGAACCACACCATCTGGTGATCACTGGATGCAAAATGATCTCCCACTACAACATCAGAAACACTTTCACCATTGGTAAGCATCAAGTCCAGTATGGCCCCTTTACGTGTGGGGTCTGTTACCAATTGCCTGAATAGTTCTCCCTGTAGAGAATCCAGGATCTCCTTACTTCTAGATGATACTACAGCAGGAATGTGCCAAACATCTGGCATACTGAAATCTCCTATCAGTAGCACTTCCCCTTTCCTAGCAATGCTGCGTATGTCTTCAATAAACTCTCTGTCCACCTCTTCCTCTTGTGAGGGAGGTCTGTATATCACACCAATGCAAATAGATTTCTCTTTCCCTCTTTCTAGTTTAACCCACAATGCCTCCTCTCTCCCTTTTAAGCTCTGTAATTCCAAAGCTTTAATAGTAGTTTTTACATATAGTGCCACTCCTCCTCCCCTTCTTCCTACCCTGTCCTTTCTGAATAAAGTATAGCCAGATATAGTTACATCCCAATCATGGTTTTCTGTGAACCATGTTTCTGTAACTGCCACTAAATCCAAGTCAGCCACTCCCACCAAAGCTTCAACATCAGGGATCTTATTTCCCATGCTACGGGCATTTATACACACTGCTTTCCATATGTTACCCCTGTTACATTAAATACCTTTATGGGAATGGGTATCACCTACCTGGGGGCTTTCACTTACCTGGGGGCTTTCTTCACCCATCCCCAACGAATCTAGTTTAAAGCCCTCTTCAGTAGATTAGCCAGTCTACTAGCAAAGATGCGTTGACCTTTCTTGGACAGATGGATGCCATCTCTGCTCTGCAACCCTTGGAACAGCATCCCATGGTCTAGGAAACCAAAATGCTCTCGATGACACCATCCACGCAGCCATGCACTCATTTCCAGGATGCGAGCCTCTCTGCCTTGGCCTTTACCCTCAACAGGGAGGATTGAAGAGAACACCACCTGTGCACCTAACTGCTTCACCCTCTGTCCCAGAGCCATGAAGTCACTTTTAATATGTTCCGAGGTATACCTGGCAGTATCATTTGTTCCAACATGGATTAGCAACATTGGGTAATAGTCAGTGGGCTTGATGAGTCTCGGCAAATTCTCCGTAACATCTTGGATTTTGGCACCAGGCAGACAGCATACCTCTCTGGACATCAAGTCTGGTCGGCAGATGGATGCCTCAGTACCCCTCAGAAGAGAGTCTCCAACCACCACTACCCTTCGTTTCCTTCTGGTCACTGATTCTGCAACTTTGGGGTACTTGAACTCTGGTTCTTCCCTTTCCAGCGATGCTTTCACCTCCTCCACTTTCAGGGCTGCATAATGGTTCTTCAATTCAAGGGCTGGAGAAGTTGAATTGGTGAGTTTGCAGGCCCTGGTGATTTGTGTCCAACCATCGACATTCTGTTGGCACCCATCTTCTCCTGTGCTGGAGAGCTTGGTTGCTGCAAGAAGCATCTCATCAATGTACTTCTCACTGTCTTGAATGCTCCTCAGCCTCGCCACCTCCTCTCTGAGTTCCTCCGTTTGTTTCCTCAGAGCTTCAGCATGCAGGCACCCTGCACATGGAACTGGTCCTTCAACTGGCATTAGGACCTCTGTCTGGACCGAGGCAGAAGCTGTAATGGGGGGCAACAGCTTTAGCAATATGATTTTTCCCAGCCATTGTTCAGTTCGTGGAGCTTAGGTATCTGTTAAAGCAAAAGAGAGAGATCTACCAAGTACCAGCCGGTTTCCCAGTTGTCCTTTCAGAGAAAAAGCAGTTAAATCTATTTAATTTTATTTATTTATTTAATGGTATTTCTATCCCGTCTTTTCCTTTAATCAAGGCGGTTACACAGCAAACAATCAATTGAATTGTATTTGGGTTCAAGGTGTGAATAAATGTACAGTGATGTGTGTGTGTGGGCGTGATGATTAGTGTGCGCTATTTACATCATGAGCTTTATACAGAGATTGTGCAAAGAGCATGCGGGGAAGTTGTTAGTCCATGGTTGAAGGTCTCAAAATGTGTTCGGGCCGTAGTGCTCCAGGAATAGCAGAGTCTTTAGTTGTTTCCTAAAGTCCTTGGTGTCTTCTGTGCCTCGCAGTTCATCCGGGAGGGCATTCCACATTCCTGGAGCTGCCATTGACAGCGCTCTTCGTGCGGTGGACTTGCATGTCTTTGTGTAGTCTTTTGGCGTGTTGATTGTATCTGCCGTGCTGGTCCAATTCTCTGTGATTTGTTAAAGGGGGAGGTGCCCTATAAAGCAAGACTGCTCACTAGGGGTGGGTGGGAGTCAGGGTGGGTAGGGAGGGAACTAACACCTGATTAGGTGTTAGCAGTTTCGAAACCTGAGGAGGTTACTAGAGTTCAGCAACCTACTGTGCTCAAGGACAGTTCCCCTAAAGCACCAAAAAGAAAGTAACCTTGCTTTAAAAAATATACAAAAAACCCTTTTAAGAGCTCCCAGTCAGAGAGCGAGCAATGTAATATGATAAAAACAAACAAACAAACCCTCAAATCCTTACTGTTTGTTGATCTGTAGAGCCCTGGTTAGGAAAGCCTCAACAGGGCAGGGCACTGGAGCCTTTTATGCAGGCTTCAGCTGCATTAGCCCTTTCTCCCGCCTTAAATTACTCAATGACCATCAAGAGTCCTTAAAACCTTATAAATTCTTAGGTAACAGGTAACTTCTTCGAAGCATCACATTTATTTCTTTTGTCCTTTTTCTCAACCTTGTGCCAAGAGCTGTTATGTTCACCCCCCCTGGACCCTGAGATCTTCAATGGATGATATCCCCACCAGCCTTGCATCCTTCATCGCTGCCGCCAGTTGTGGGAGCGTAGTTGCTCGTCTCATTACTCCACTGCTAGTAAAAGCAAGATCAATGGGGTATAGACACCTGTACCTCATTTTCTCATCCCGCAGCCACTATGTGTATCTGACATAGTAAATGTCGGCATTGCTAGATCCACATAAATGTTCACTTTGTGTCCTTTCCAATAATATGTCCCCATTACTCTAACCTTGGTTAAGATCGTCTCCTTTATTCCGTAGTCATGCACACAAATAATAATGTCCCTGGGCCATTCACTTTTTTGGGGGCCCAGTGTCCTATATGCCCGGTCTAGTTTGATGGTACCTCCATTGCCCTGTTCTATCTCCTGGAGCACCCCCATACAAACTTCATTGCATATAGTCCCAATACGCCTCCTCTTCTGGGACCCCTTTTAACTGTAAGTTATTGCATCTGGACCTGTTTTCCAAGTATTCAACTTTTAATTCTATTTGTACCTTGGCTTCTGCTAACTCTTTCAGTGAGTCTCGTATGGCTCCCACTGAGCCTTGCAGCTCTTTTATTTGTTGCCCCGACTCCTCCACTTTGTTTCCAACTTCCGCCAGCTCTACTCTCGTATCAGCCAGCACTCTCTCCATGTTAATGCGGATCCCAGCCATTTCACAGTCTGAAAATCTTTAAACCAGGAGCGCAGCTCCTCCTTAGTAATCTGCATCAGTGAACTATTATTTGCTCCTGGGTTCTTCCGTCCCTGCCAATTCCTCCTCCTCATTCTTGCCTCCCACCTCTACAGCCATTTTTGTCTGCGGTCTTGTGTTTGGTTTTAGAGCCGTTATATGCAAACTCTTAAGTCTGCGGTTCACTTTCGATATTTGCCATCAGGTCCTTGCAGGTACTCCTGATGTTTCCTTCTCTTTTAAATCATTTTGGGGTTTTTATTTAGCTTTTTTGCCCTTTTTGGGTGTTTTGGATGGCAGAATTGTTACTCAGTCATCCATGTAGGTGCGTGACATCACTGGAAGTCCTACCTTCCATTTTTATTCTTGCCAACCCAATGGAATTTGGAAAGAATTATACAAAAGGAGTCAAGAATGTCTGTCTGGGGGCAAAATAGCTGTCTGAAAATTTAATAAAATGGGATGAAACTAGGCATGTAGGAAAATCTGTTTGGCAACAAAAAAAGGCAGACATCGATTCGAAAATGTGCAAAATTGGACTAGGTATTCCAAAGAAAGAAGTCCTCAAAAAACTAGCCCAATTTATTTCTAATGAAAATTACATAGAAAGCGAAACACTCAAGGCCATTAGGTAATCTCGGCAGTTGCCTAGAGTGACGACTTCTTGGGGGGGAGGGGGGAAGCAAAAAGCAGAGCATTCAAATGTAAACAACAGATTTTGAGAGCCAAGGTGAGTGTAAGACCAGATGGTCTGCCTATGGCTCTTAAACTTTGAACCAACTCAGACCATCTCTGGAAACATTGGTTAGGAAACTGCTTCTTTCAAAACACCTTCGCTGTTTTCTCTACTCTCTTAAATCCCCCCCCCCCAAACTGCCTACTCCCAAATGACCCTCCCCCAAGCACACTGCCACCAACCCAATCCCAATAAATTTTCCCTTGCAAATGCCCTACCAAACCCCCAAATGCTGCCACCATGAAAAAAATAAATACTTCCCTCAACTGCCTCACCCGCAAAATAATATATCCCCACAACTACCCCACTACATCATAAAATGTCCTACTAAAAAAAAAATCCTTCAACTGCCTCACAACCCTGAAAAGGTGAAATTAGACTTACCTGCTAATTGTTGTTCCTGGAGTGGAACCAGTCTAGTCCCGAAACCTCTGGGTTCCCTATCTCATCCAGCAACTTGGAGACTGAGAAACTCCTCCTTTTTGTGACATCACCAATATATCCCTCCGGTGTCTGCCCCATGCCACCAGTAACCTATTTACAAAGCAGACTCACCGGAGAAACATCAATTAAATACAAGCACAGAAAGCCAACCAGGGCTACCGGAACTCCCCCAATTTGAAAAAGGAAGAAACTAGCACCCTCCGGAAGAACTGTAACTGGACACTTGAACAGGCTACTCCTTCCCTCAAAGAAAGGATAGTAAGACCCCCAGAAAACAAGGCTAGGAACTATCCCCCCCGACAGCCCCTACCCCATGTATTAACTAGCATACCTTCATTTGGAATACGTTTTCCTCTTCTCTTTCTTTTTTTTTTTTTTTCTTGTACCCTGTACCTTAAACCAGAAGCTGACTTACCTGAGAACCACACCAACCGTTCAGGCTGCCGTTCGCCCAAGACCGTTGGGAGGGATGCGGGACTAGACTGGTTCCACTCCAGGAACAACAATTAGCAGGTAAGTCTAATTTCACCTTCCTGATCGTGTCCCCAGTCTAGTCCCGAAACCTCTGGGTCAGTACCAGAGCAGTAAATAAATTCAACCGTGGGAGGGACTCGGCAAACCAGCCTGAAGAACCGCTGATCCAAACGAAGTCTCCTCCGCCATCTGCACATCAAGGCGATAGTGCCGAACAAAAGAATTCAAAGACGACCACGTCGCCGCCTTACAAATCTCCAGTGGCGACACTAACCGAAACTCCGCCCAGGAAGCCGCCTGAGCTCGAGTGGAATGAGCCTTCAAACCATCCGGCACCACCCTACCTTTCAGGATATAAGCCGACCTAATAGCTTCCTTAATCCAACGCGCGATAGACGCCTTGGAAGCCGCTTCTCCCCTCCGTGGGCCCACGAAGAGAACAAAAAGCCTATCTGACTTCCGAAAACTGGCCGTGCGACTAAGATACTTCTTCAAAGCACGCCGAACATCCAAAGGATGCTGCGTCTTAGGCAAAGCGGCCCCCTTCCCGCCGGACAGTACCGGCAAGGAAATTTCCTGGTTCACATGAAAAGCGGAGACCACCTTCGGCAGGAACGCTGGCACCGTCCTCAAGACCACCTTAGCCTCAAAGAAGGAAAGATAAGGTTCCCTGCAGGACAGAGCCTGCAACTCCAACACTTGACGAGCTGAGCACACAGCCACCAAGACGACCACCTTCAACGTGAGATCCTTGAGTGACGCGCGCGCTAACGGTTCAAACGGTGCCGGCATCCAGGGCATCCAGGACAAAAGGCAGATGCCACTTAGGAAAAACCAGTCTCGCTGGCGGCCGCACAAGTGATACCGCCCGTAAGAAGCGCTTCACATCACGGTGAACCCCGAGCGGCTGCCCTGCCAACCTGCCTCTGTAACAAGACAGAGCCGCTACCTGAACACGCAAAGACGACGCCGCTAGACCCTTATCGAACCCTTCCTGTAAGAATTCTAAGATCTGGGGAACAGAAGACTTCAGAGCCTCACACTTCCTAGCCTGGCACCATGCCTCGAAAATCCTCCAGACTCGAATATACGAGTACGCCAGGGAGGTAGACTGCTTCCGGGATCTCAACAAGGTCGTAATCACTGCTGCCGAATATCCCTTGGACTTCAACCGCGACCGCTCAATAGCCAAGCCGTAAGCGAGAATCGACCCATGTGAGGCATGGCTAGGGGCCCCTGAAGTAAGAGATCCGCCCTGCAGGGAAGCCGCCAGGGCTTTGCCACCAACCACCTCATGAGGTCTGCGTACCAGGGACGCTGCGGCCAATCCAGAGCTATCAGAATCACGCGACCCCTGAACCTTTCTATCCTCTGCAGGACCCGTCCGATCAGCACCCACGGGGGAAGACATACAGCAGTTGCCCTTCTGGCCAGACCTGCATCAGGGCATCCAGTCCTTCCGACATCCTTTCTCTGCGTCTGCTGAAGAAGCGACTGGCCTTTGCCGAGGCGAAGGTCGCCATAAGGTCCATGACCGGCCGACCCCATCTGCGGACTAACATCTCGAAGACCTCCGGATGCAGGACCCATTCTCCCGGATCCACCGTCACCCAGCTGAGAAAATCGGCTTCCACATTATCCATGCCTGCTACATGCGCTGCAAACAGATCCGCGAGATTTTCTTCTGGCAAGCCGCACAGGGCTTCGGCTTCTGCCTCTAGTGTCACACTGCTGGTGCCCCCTTGCTTGTTGACATAGGCCACCGCCGTTGCGTTGTCGGACAGTACTCTGACTGCTTTGCCTCTGAGTAGAGGCCGAAACTCCTGCAGCGCCAGATACACCGCTTTTAGCTCCAGCCGGTTGATCGCCCACGTGCTCTCCTGGGCAGACCAAAGCCCCTGCGCAAACCTGCCCTGACAATGAGCCCCCCAGCCTAGGAGACTGGCGTCCGTCATTAGTGCCACCCAGTCTGGAGCCTTCAAGGGCTTTCCCCGCTCCAAGGACTTGGGAAGCAACCACCAATCGAGAGCCTGACGAGTCTCCTCTGGACAGACCAGTCTCTGGGACAGAGAATCCTGCTGATGCGACCACCGGCGAAGCAACGCCCTCTGCAAAGGCCGCATACGAGCTCTCGCCCACGGCACTGTCTCTATTGTCGCCGCCATGGTTCCGAGTAACTGCAGGTAATGCCAGGCCGATGGCGCCTTGAACCTCAAGAAGCTCCCCATGAGAGCGCGCAGACCTTGCGCCCGCTGCCTGGTTAAAAACACTCTCCCGCTCTGAGTGTCGAAGCGAGCTCCGAGATATTCGAGATTCTGCCTCGGCAACAAGTGACTCTTCGCCCGATTGACTACCCAGCTGAGACTTTCCAAGAACGACACTACCCGGGCTATCACTCTTTCGCTTTCGGCCTGCAACTTTGCTCGAATCAACCAGTTGTCTAGGTACGGATGCACCAGAATGCCTTCCTTGCGCAAGGCGGCCGCCACCACCACCATAACTTTGGTGAAGACTCTTGGAGCTGTTGCCAAACTGAAGGGTAATGCCTGGAACTGATAATTGCCGAACGTCACTGCGAACCTCAGGAATCTGTGATGTTCCTGCCGTATGGGGATATGCAGATAAGCTTCTGACAGGTCCAGGGAGGTGTGAAACTCCCCTTTTTGCACCGCCACGTGCAAATGCGACATCCATGTGAAAATGCGACATCCGCAAACAGTGATTGACTCTTTTGAGATTCAGGATCGGTCTAACCCCCCCGCCCTTTTTCGGGACGACTAAGTAGATGGAGTACCAACCGCCTCCGAACTGGTCCGGGGGTACGGGTGCTATCGCCCGGAGGTCCAATAGCTTTTGCACCATCTCTTAGCGCCGCACACTTCGCTACAGACTTGCCGGGAGACTGCACAAAAGCCTCCCGCACTGGACGCAAGAACTCTAGAGCGTAGCCTTCCCGGATGATTTCTAGAACCCATTGATCTGAAGTGATTTGGACCCAGGCAGGATAGAACTCCCGCAGACGCCCCCCCACCGGAACCAGGGACAACTGGGTCCCCCTCATCTCATTGTGACTTTTTGAAGGCTGCGGAGGAGGCAGCGGAGGGGGGACCGAAACCCCTGCCCGCTCCGCGAAAGCCACGAAACCCTTGGGTTCTATAGGGAAACCGCCCCCTTTGTCCGGAAGAGAACGTTTGGGTACGAAACCGGCAGAAATCTTGCAACTGACCCCTGCCTCCAGGGGCACCCCGAGCCGGCGTGGGCTTATCCTCAGGTAACCGTCCACCCTTGAACTCTCTGAGGTCCTTCACCAGGCTTTTCTAAATCTTCTCCGAACAGCAGACACCCCTTGAAAGGCAGCTTAATCAACCTAGCCTTGGAGGAGCTATCTGCCGCCCAATTATGCAGCCACAGGTACCGTCGTGCTGCTATCGCCGACGCCATACTCTTAGACAGCCCGCGCATGAGATCATAATGAATATCCGCCAGGTAGGCCGCCCCTGATTCCAAGCGCGCAGCCTCCCCCGCCAAGGGACTCGACTGTCCCTCCTGTACTTGCTGAGCCCAGCGAAGGCAGGCCCTAGCTACCCATGCACCACACACCGCTGCCTGAAGGGAAATTACATTAACGTCAAAAACTTGCCTCAGCGAAACATCCAGTTTCCTGTCCTGGGCATCCTTGAGGGCCGCACTGCCTTCGACAGGTATTGTGGTTTTCTTGGTCACAGCTGAAACGGCCGCGTCCACCCTGGGTGTTTTAAAAACTTCCTTATCCTGATTGAGCAACGAATAAAGGCGACCCATAACCCTGGCTCCCTTCAATGGCGCCTCAGGCACGTTCCACTCTTCCTGAATCATCTCCTGAAACACCCGGTGCACAGGGAAAGCTGTTTGAGTCTTTCGGAACACCTACAACAGAGGGTCCTCCAGCGTCTCATCTTCCGCCGACCCCGGAATCGGCATATTGAGCACCTTGAGGGTCTCCCCAATGAGGGCAGGCAGCTCTACCAGCCGGAAGACACGCACCACTCTAGCCTGATCTTCCCGCTCAGAAATCTCGCCTTCTTCCAGTTCTTCATCTAAGGCCAAACTGTGATCCTCCTCATCCGACAAAGGCCCCTCAGAGGCCTCCGGCTGCTCCCCAACCACCTCCTCCGTACGAGGGATCTTTCCCCTGCCCGGAGGTAGGTCAACGCACAGCGATGCCGGACGCTTCCGTGCCCCACTAGCATCCGCTGCCCGCTGCTGCTGCTGCGGAGAGGCTCCTAGAACCGACTGCTGAAGCAGCGCCACAAACTGGGGAGAAAAAATGGTCATCAAATCTGCAGGGAGAGCCGCCTGCGAGAGAGAGAGAGACCCGCGCTCGAAGAGGGCCCAGCCACAGCCTCTTCCTGAACTGGCTCTGAGACGAGAGAGGCCGAGGCCTCTGCCACCGCCTCTGGGGCGCCTGAGGGAAGGCCTAAATCCATGGCCTCTCCAACACATGCCTTACACACCCCTGTGCTAGAGGCCTTCTTTGCCCCACAGACCACACACTGCGTTTTGGTGGCCATTATCCCCCCGCGGACCGCGGGAACTACAGCTGCTCACCTGCTTTGTGGCTGCTACAAAACCCCAGGCTGTGAAAAAGCAACGCTGGCCAGAGCACCGAAAATAAAATAAAATGGCAAAGGAAACTTAACAAACAAAACGCGCGATCCCGATGGGCCGAAGGAGCGCCCCTAACAAGGCTTCCTTAAAGGGGAGTGAACTGTACCGCCGAGCCCGCCAGTTGACCATGCGGCCACCACGCGGCTAGGCCTCTCCCCCACTTCGCGCCAAAACGCGCTGAAGAAACTGCGTCCCGCTCAGAGAATGCTTACCTTCTGAGAGCCGAGGTAAAACCGCGGCTTTGTCAGGACACCGCGGCTACCTCCGGCTCTAGGACGGTCAGCTGCTCCAGAACCTGCACTCCGCCCTGATCCGTCCACAGCTCCGTTCAGCGGGATCGAGTCGCCAGGTGCGCTGGCAGGCACAACATCTGCGTGGCGCCGGCTGACTCTAAATGCTGCTCTCACACAGGTTCTTGCCACCGCGCTGAGCCCTGGACTGCCTACCCAAGAGAAATCGACAGTACCCAGGCAGGCCCGAGCTGACCCCCCCAAGGACCCCGAGAAACATGAAGAAGACCGAGGGGGAGGAGAGAGAAGGAAAAGGACTGAAAGGAAAGAGACCGTCTGCTGCAAGCAGTAAGGCTACAGTTCTTAAAGCAACAGTATAGGTTAAAGGAAAGGCAAAACAAAACCCCCAAATTGTCAACTATCAAATTCAACACTCCTCAATCGTTTCTCCAGTGAGCCCGGGACCCCCGGGCTCCCTATCCAGCTGCTTGGAGACTGAGGTAACTGGTGGCATGGGGCGGACACCGGAGGGATATACTGGTGATGTCACATAAAGGAGGAGTTTCTCAGTCTCCAAGCTGCTGGATGAGATAGGGAACCCAGAGGTTTCGGGACTAGACTGGGGACACGATCAGGAACTGCCCTTCTCCAGAAATCTACTCCTCTGCCACTGTCCTACTACACCACAAACTGCATCATCCACCAAAAAATGCCCCCCAAACTTGTCCACTCCCCCCACAAACTGCCACATTGGGAAAACCTAACCTCTCCTGTAACCGCCCCACTACCCTGTCATCAACTATCCCCACCCCCATAATACATCCTCCCACAACGGCCCAGTCTAATCATTAGGCAAACTAGGCATTTGCCTATTGCTGCAGATTCTGAGGATCAGCAAAGAGAAGCAGCAGTCAATATATTCTGATAGTTACACAAGCTCAAAGAGCCATTAGACTATTCCGTTACCTACAGGGAGAGTGGGCACACACATACATACAAAAGCATAGTTTAAAAGAATGATGTCCAATTATGAATTTTTGCAGTATAGTTGTGGGAGGACTGGTGCTATGCTGATTTGGTAAGGAAGCATACAGCTAAAGGTGCACCTAGGTTGCTCAATATCCTTGTACCAGCCCTGACCCTGCCGCAACTGCCCCAGCACCTTGTGAACTCCCCCTCCCTAATAAATTCCTTCACCCCAAAAGGTTTTCCCCCCCACAACTGCCCCACCACCCTAGAAAATGAAATCTACCCCCCACACGCACAAACACCATTCCAAAACAACAAAATCTGGAAACGCCCCATCACCCTCAGTTACCTCATCCAGATACAACATATACATAGCACACAGAGGTCACAACAGAGATTCACACACACACGGATTACTAATAAATTCCCTAGCTGTGATGAAATGTGTACGTGAATAATTTAAAATGTAATACATCTTCTTTGCTACGATTTCTAATGTGAAAAGCTACTGACTGAATTTTACTGTTTTTAATGGGTTGTTCGGGGCAGTTTCTCCAAATGGGTTAGTTTTGCACATTCAACCAACTAACTGCCAAAGGGTAAGCTAAAAGTATACTAAATACCAACACCCTTAGAAACACTAACCTACCCCAATCACAAATTTCTATAACTAAATGATCACAACTCTCACATATTCATATAAGGCATATATGACCTCAGAATATCCTTCTCCCTACATGTGGCGAAATGAATCCAAATATAATAAAATTACCTACACCCAAAAAGTACTTTTTAGGGATTCTCAAAATTCTTTTATTAAAAAAGTATTTAAATTTTATCTTAATTTATTCCAAATTTCCACACCGTCAGGCTTTAGCAGAGAGCCGAAGCCCACAAACTGCCCATTTAATTCCTACAAAAGAAAAATAAGGTATTCTTCAATTTAATAGTATACAATACCATACTAGTAACAAAAATTCACTTATCTGGACGTTGTAAGACATCAGTCTGCACCGCAGCGGGACGCCATCACTTTCACTATAACTTTCAAATATCGAAGGAGAACAAATAGAGAACTTTAATGACGGACATCTACAATGGGAGACATTGTAGATGTCCATGATTAAAGTTCTCTATTTGTGTAATTGTGGCGAATATCATCTGCTGCTTTCCTGAGAATCTAATTCTGAATCCCTGACGAAGCCGAACAGGCGAAACAGAAGCCTTTGTCGGGCATAAGAACATAAGATATGCCATACTGGGTCAGACCAAAGTCCATCAAGCCCAGTATTCTGTTTCCAACAGTGGCCAATCTAGGTCATATGTACCTAGCAGTTTCCCCAAGAGACACAAGTTCCACAATGCTTGTACTGGGTCAAGCATTGATATCTTCGGTCACTTCTTAATAATGGTTTATGGACCTTTCCTCCAGGAACTTGTACAAATCTTTTTTAAACCCAGCTACACTAACAGCCTTTACTACATCCTCCGGTAACAAATTCCAGAGTTTGATTACACGTTGAGTGAAAAAATATTTTCTTTTATTAGTCTTAAATAGTTTACCCTGTAGCTTCATTGCATGTCCCCTAGTCTTTCTATATTCTGATAAGGTAAACAATCGATCTACGTTTACCCGTTCCACTCCGTTCATTAATTTATAGACTTCTATCATATCTCCCCTCAGCCGTCTCTTTTCCAGGTTAAAAAGCCCTAACCTTTTTAGCCTTTCATAGGGGTATCCTTCCATCCCCTTTACCATTTTGGTGGCTCTTCTCTGTACCTTTTCTAAAATCGCTATATCCTTTTTAAGATACAGCGACCAGAATTGCACACAATATTCAAGGTGCGGTCTCACCATGGAACGATATAGAGGCATTATAATATCTTTTGTTTTATTTTCCATTCCTTTCCTTATCATACCTAGCATTCTATTTGCTCTCTTGGCCGCCGCTGCACACTGGGCCGAGGGTTTTAACATGGTATCCACAATGACGCCTAAATCTTTTTTCCTGGGTGGTGGTTCCTAATGTGGAACCTTGCATCGTGTAACCATAGTTTGGGTTGTTCTTCCCTAGGTGCATAACCTTGCACTTATCCACATTAAATTTCATCTGCCATTTTGATGCCCAGTCTTCCAATTTATCAAGATCCTCTTGCAATTTTTCACAATCCTCTTGGGTTTTAACAACTTTAAATAGTTTTGTGTCATCTGCAAATTTGATAACCTCACTCGTTATTCCACTTTCCAGGTCATTTATGAATATGTCAAAAAGCAGCGGACCCAGCACAGATCCTGGGGTACACCACTAGTCACCTTTCTCCATTGGGAAAATTGGCCATTTAGCCCTACTCTCTGCTTTCTATCTTTTAACCAGTTCCTGATCCACAATAGTACACTGCCTCCTATCCCATGACTCTTTAGTTTTGCCAAAAGTCTCTGATGAGGGATGTGATAAGGAAGCTTATCATAGCTCAGGAAGGAGCTATAGGAAAGGTGAAGTGACTCTGAACAAGCAACCTGTCAGTTCTGGTAGAAATAAGAAAACAGAATTTTCCCATAAAAGACTACCAGTCCCAGAATGCACCAGGTTTCCAACAGCCATTAGAGGAGCTGAAGTGGGGAAACGTGTGTTCAATCAGGAGGGCTATGAGGTAATCCCTAAGCACTCATCTCAAAGGGCAGGGCCTGATTCAGCACAGCTGCACTGTGTTAGGGAGGAGCACTCATCTAAGCAGAATAAAGGTAAAGTTTATTCTACAGAGAATCAGCTTGAGCTTGATCATCTTCATCATCAGAAGGATCATCAGAAGCAGAAGCCAAACCGGACGGACAGAGAGGGAAAGAAACCCTTTGGAAGAAAGAGGAGAAAAGCCTTTGAGAGGTATAGAAGAGTCCAGAGCAGTACGTATACTGGGAGGCATTCCAAGGGCCAGCATACACTATTGGACTGGGGAAAGCCAGAGGAATGGTGCTGCAGAGCTAGGAATCTCCAGACGCTACCTGTGAGGGAGACGGCTGCACGTGGAAGGGACCCTAAGACCCGTGCCAGAAGGTATGTGAAGAGAGATCCAGTGTCCAGGGATCTGGATTGGAAGGCTGGACATAAGAACTGGACTACATACTGTCCAGGCTATATAGAGAGGAACTCTAGCAGCAATGGAAGCTCAGGTATGAACACTGATCTATGCCCTAGCTATAACCTTGAAAGACAGCAGGGAAACAAGTATTCTCCTGAAAGTGCTTCCTTGGGAGATTCATCTGTGCCAATCCATGATATTGAACCCATGCTTGTTGAAGAAGAGGGGGTGATAGCAGATGAAGAATCTGTTTACATGGACTGCTCTCTGTCTAAACTCCTTTGGTGATTTTCTGTTATAAAGTACAGCAACCATCACAAAGAAATACAAACTTGTTCTTTAATCTACTCAGAAAAGCTCCTGTGTAGGATTTCTAGCCACGCAGTAGGAAGCAAGCCAGCTAAGGGGTTTCAGCTGGATAACTGCTAGCAATTGAGCCTTACCTAATTGCTTGTGAGCTAGGAGAGAATCACTTCTGAATCTATGTGGGAAGATACAAGAAGTTAACCTGAGAAGAACAGTTTTTTTCTTTCTTTGTGGCTTTTGGTTTGTTGTTTGATATATGCTAAGAAAACATTAGCTAATGCCTGACAAGTTTAAAGGTTGTTTTCCTGATTTTGTTTTTTTTCAAGTTTAACACTGAAAGCAAGTAACCTGATTTATGTGCTACCAAGCATATCTGTGTTGGGAAAATAACCCCATAAATAAATTTCTTATTGGCTTTAACACTTGAGCACAACTAAATTATTGTCAGCAGCTGTGTCTGGTGTGAATGAACTGCATTGCCCACAATCCCTTGCAAAACATATAGATATATGCACTGTGAAGATTCTCACCCAGGCAGCCGTCTGACAGGGACCTTGTCAAAGGCTTTCTGAAAGTCCAGATACACAATATCAACCGACTCACCTTTGTCCACCTGTTTATTCACTCCTTCAAAAAAACATAACAGATTAGTAAGACAAGATCTTCCTTGTCTAAAGCCATGTTGGCTGTCTCCCATTAGGTTGTGACTATCTACATGCTGAGTAATTTTATTCTTTATGATGGTTTCTACCATTTTTCCCGGTACTGACGTCAGGCTCACCGGTCTGTAGTTTCCCGGATCACCCCTGGAACCCTTTTTAAAAATTGGTGTTACATTGGCGATCCTCCAATCTTCAGTTATTAAAGATGATTTTAATGATAGTTCACAGATTACTGATAGCAGTTCTGCAATCTCATATTTCAGTTCTTTCAATACCCTTGGATGTATACCATTCGGCCCAGGTGATTTGCTACTCTTCAGTTTATCTAATAGTTGTAAGACATTTTCCCGATGTATCGATATTTCCTTCAATTCTTCCGCACCTTTAAATACCACTTCAGTCATGGGTAACATCCCTACATCTTCCTCAGTAAAGACCGAAGCAAAGAATTCATTCAGTCTCTCCGCTATCGCCTTGTCGCCTCTTAGTGCTCCTTTAACCCCTTTATCATCTAATGGACCAACTGACTCTCTCACAGGTTTTTTGCTACGAATGTACTTGAAAAGGTCTTTACTTCACGTTTTTGCTTCCGCAGCAAGCTTCTTCTCAAATTCTCTCTTTGCCTGCCTTATCAATGCCTTGCATTTGACTTGCCAGTGCTTGTGCTGTTTCCAGGTTTCGTCGTTTGGCTCTTTTTTCCATTTCCTGAAAGATGCTTTTTTGGCAACAGCCTCTCTGACCTCACCTTTAAACCATGCTGGCAGTTTTTTGGACTTCCTTCCACTTTTCTTAAAGCGTGGAATACAGCTGGTCTGGGCTTCCAAGATAGTATTTTTCAAGAACACCCAAGCTTGATGTACGTCTTTAACCTTCGCAACTGCTCCTTTTAGTTTTTTCTTAACTGTTTTTCTCATTTTATCATAGTCTCCCTTTCGAAAGTTAAAAGGTAGTACTGTGGATTTTCTTACTTTCCCTCCTCCACTAATTAAATCAAAGGCGATCATGCTATGATCACTATTGCCAAGTGGCCCCAACACCCTTATCTCTTGCACTAGATCTGGTGTTCCAGTAAGGACTAGGTCTAATATGGCTTCCCCTCTGGTTGGTTCATGAACCAGCTGCTCCAAGAAGCAGTCATTTATTCCATCTAGGAACTTTATCTCCCTAGCATGTCCTGACTTGACACTGACCCAGTCGATACCGGGGTAATTGAAATCACCCATTATTATTACTGCGCTGTAACTTTTGTTAGCTTCCTTGATTTCTTTGAGCATTTCATCATCCATTTTAGTAATTTTAGTAATGTGTTCAAAGTGTATAACAGGAAGTTCTTCACGATAGTAGAAACAATTCGCTGCTCCTTTGATATTTGAAAGTTATAGTGAAAGTGATGGCGTCCCGCTGTACGAATTAAATGGGCAGTTTGTGGGCTTCGGCTCTCTGCTAAAGTGTGACGGTGTGGAAATTTGGAATAAATTAAGATAAAATTTAAATACTTTTTTAATAATATATTTGGATTAATTTCTTGTAAGTTTGAATTAAAGATAAAAAGGTTATGATCCATGATGTGAGGTTTGTTACCTAACCCTATGGTGATTTATTTCGCCACATGTAGGAAGGAGGATACCCTGAGGTCATATATACCTTATATGAATATGTGAGAGTTGTGATCATTTAGTTATAGAAATTTGTGATTGGGGTATGTTGGTGTTTCTAAGGGTGTTGGTATTTAGTTTAGTTTTGCACATACCATGACAGTCATGAACCTCACTTCTAAGTCAGGGTATGTGGAGTACGATCTCAGCCTCTCAAATTACTGCCAAGGCTCGGCATAGTACTTGCATCGTGCCAAAGAGAGCCTCCTGTTGGAGTTTGAAAGATTTAACATGTATGGGTAGTTTTTCAAGATGTGCTTGGAAATTCTTCTTTATCAAGTGTGGCACCCAACACAATGGGAAATATTCCTGTATCTTTCTGCCACATTTTCTTGATCTCTGACTGCATTTCTTGGTATTTCAGGATCTTCTGCCTCTCCACATGATTCACAGAGGAGTCACTTGGAACTGACTCCTCTATTATCAAGCCATACTGGTGTTTTTCTCCTTAACCACTATATCCGGCTTCCACTCACACAGTTTTTTTAATCGGTCAGAATGGGAATATCCCAGGTGATCATAACCTCCTCATTCTCTGTAATTCTCTTAGGGTCATGATCCTAGTGCTTTTCGGGCACAGTGATGTTGTAGTGCTTACAGTTTCCAATGGATGAGGCACACTACTATATTATGTCTTGCTATATAGAAATTTAACTTCACAGCTAAATTAAGGAACTGGCAAACTAGGAACTTACCCAGGGTCCAAAGTTTAGGGGGAGGTGGTGAGAAGGTTCCGTCAGACTGCTTCGTAATCAAGGGATTAGGATTCACAATTGTCTGACTTTTTTCAGGATTCTACTGCTTTTTACATTAATATCTGGACATATTTCAGAGAATTGTCCATGCAGGTTCAAATATCAAAGTGGTGGGTACAGCTTATGGATAGCTGACACTGGTGCACCAACTTTGTTCGTTTTTGACGAGGCAGTGATGCACATGGTAACCCAGGCAATGGTCATTTCAGTTTTTGACTTGGCAACCTCCTTTATGTGCGATTGCCTGATTCTTTGTTTAGGGGGTTGCAGGTGGTCCAAAATACGGCCACATGGATGGTATCCAGTCAGGGTCAGAGAGAATCCATTGAAAATGTACTGAGGCAATTACATTTGCTCTCAATTCGAGACCACTGTCTGTTTAAAATGGCAATGTTGACCTTTAAAATTTTGAGAAAGGAGGGGGGGGCAGCTATTTTCTGGGAGTAGGTGGTATCAGCCTGGCTGTGTCTTAAGGTCCAGCCAGCGAAGCTTGCTGGTGGTTGCCAATAGTTGAGAGATGAGGTAACAGAAATGGAAAGGAAGTGCCTTTAGGGTGACTGCACCAGTATGGTGGAATAAGCTTCCCATTGCAGTACAGCAGAAATTAGCGAGGGTTGCTTTTGGAAATGTTTGAAGATCTTTGTTTCCAGCAGAGGAGGGAGCTGAGTGGATAGGGGCCACAGCCTATTTTGTTATTTTGCATTTTCCTTGTGTTATGTTGTATTAAGTATATTCTTATACTTAGCATATTGTACATGGTAACGGTATATAAATGTTTTTTAAATAAATAAATAATGAAACCTCTATTTGCAGTCTGCTAATCCTACCTTCTGTGCCAGTGAGCCTGCCTTGACTGCTTCCAATGTAACTAGCAGGACGATGTGGACTAGAGGTATTATATGTCACCAAGAAAAGAGGCCAGCTGCTTCTCTCGACTTACATGATAGCTAAGGAAAAGCTAGGGACTCTGGCAGGTCTCTCTCTCATTTCTTTCAATATGCACTAAAGCTCTACAACGGAAGTATAGCTGAGAAACATTGTGTTACCAGAGCTGTTACCCCTTTTCATCAGCTTCTACCTTCATCCATATGGACAGCCTGACCAATGCAAGAGACTGACTCCATCTACAAGATGCTTGCAGGTTGAATCTCCCATGAAATAAGTGGAGGAACTAAGAGAAGAGGTGGTGAGTCAGAGAAGCATTTGTGACAGTAAGAACTACAGCAGAGAGGAAGATAAAATGGTACTGAAAGAGGATAGTTGGACACAGATCACCACAGCTTGGAATAAATGTCCTGATGTCATCTACCCTTAAAATGAGGAACTCGTAAGCATGCCCTGAAAGTGGAAGTGGTAAAAACATCCCATAACAGGAGGAACTGGAAGAGTGTGAAACCCAAAGTTGCCACATCAGTGATCACCAATGAAAGCTCAGCACCAATTACCGAAACCTCACAAATCTCCTCTGTCTGAAACCATAAGAACACATGACCAGCCTGTAAATTGTATATATTGTTATTGTATATAGTTACCCTGTTAGCCAAGTTGATTCTCCTGTTCATATGTAAACACAAAGTACTATTGGAAATGTGTATGTTCGTTGTTTATTGTAAACCGCACTGATGCTGAATAGCGCGGTATAAAAGAGACTTTAAATAAATAAAATAAATAAATAAAGTTAAGTTTGGTGGTAGCTTGTGGCTCCCTTCTGAGGAATATGGAGGCTTCCATCTATGACTAGACATTATGTTGCTGGAGGTATGCTGTCTACCAGATGCCCAGATCCCAGACATCACAGAGTCTGCAGTGACTCAAATCTATCATCAGATACAGTCCAACCATGTTGCACAAATGATAATACTAAGTATCCCTCCAAGGGGCTTGTTTACAAAGCCGCAGTAGCGGTTTCCAATCGTTATCGGAGCCGTGGCCCCATTGAAATCAATGGGGCCGCAGCTCCGATAACGATCGGAAACCGCTATCGCGGCTTTGTAAACAAGCCCCCAAATGTACCAAAACTGACTGCATGGCTCTGGGAGATAGCGTGAAGCAGAAAAGATTGGAGGTGGTGTTCTCCTCAATTCTCCTTGTCAAGGGTTAAAGTCAAGGCAGAGAAGCTTGCATCCTGGAGATGAGTTATGACTGAATGGATATCAGAGTTTTCAGCTTCCTGGACAATGAGATGATTTTCCAAGAGCTGCTGGCATCCACCTATCAAACAATGGGCAAAGTATCTTTTATTTTATTTATTATTTATTTATTTATTTTATTACAGTTTCTTATATACCGCGCTATTCGGTATCAGCGCGGTTTACATCACAACACGACCATAACAACAAGCTGTCTGGTTTTACATCGAACAGGAGTACAAACTTGGACAACAGGGTTAACTATATACATAAGCTATTTACACTGCAAGGATAGGTAAAAATCAGATACTGAATGTAAGGGCCTTTCTAGAGTGGGTCATTTCTTGAGAGGGATATCTAGGTTCAATTGCTGGTTGGGTAGTATTGGAGGAAAAGGTGAGATTTGAGTGCCTTCCTGAACTGATATAGGTTGGTGATGGCCCTAATGTCAGGGGGTAGAGCATTCCAGCATTTGGGGACATAGAAACTGAACGCCCTGTTTGTGGTTGTCTTGTTGCACTTTGTCAATGCCTTTGGGGTTATTAGCAAGTTTACGGCTGTTGCTCTTCTGGATCTGTTGGGGGGGGGGACAATGTGGATAAGATGTGTGAGTGAGGAGGATGAAATACCTTTGATTGCCTTGAATGCTAAGAGTAGGGTTTTGAAGGTGATCCTCCCATGGATAGGTAGCCAGTGAAGCTGTTTGAGAATGGGAGTCACGTGGTCGCTTCTGGATGCTAACCTACTGAAGAGGGCTTTGAATAACATTCTGGATCTAGAGGCTTTAATAGAAGAGATTGACTTAGATTTATTGGCAATCTGGAAGTGTGTTTCTGATATGTTATCTACTAGCAACTAATGATCACCAGATGATGTGGTTCAGTATTAGGACATGGATGGAGGTGGTTCGTTCAAAAGACTTCAGGAAAACTAAATACTATCAAAATGGACGAGTAGTTAGCTAGATGAAGACATGAGGGAGAAGTAGAAAAGCAATGGGCAAAACTGAAAGGAGGTATTTTAAAAGGACAACAAACCTTTTTTGTTAGGAAAGTAAATAAAAGTAAGAAGAAAATGAGGCTGCTATAGTTCTCAAAAGAATTAGATCAAAGGGTAAGGAAAGAGGTTAGCCTTTGTAAATTACAAGAAATTGCAGAAAGAGCAATAATATCTGGAAAAGCTCAGAGAAGCTGGGAAAGTACTCAGGACATCAAAGATATAAATGGATTTAAAAAACAGTCGATACAGGAAAAATGTGAGATTAAAAATCTCTGTAAGATACTGTATATTAATCACAACAAGAAGTTCAAAAGGTATTGTCAAGCTCAAGAGTAAAGGGGGGAAATATGTAAAGCTGATGAGGAGAAAGCGAAATTACTTAACAAATATTTCTGTTCTTTGTTCACAGATAAAGGGCTGAGAGTAGGACTTCAGAAAACAAAACACAAATAGAGGACTATAGAAGAACAGATGTGGTCCCTCTACAAAAAGGAGGAGGAGGAGGTTGGGAACAACAGGCCGGTTAGTCTGAACTCTGTGCAGAGTAGATTAATTGAAGAACTGCTAAAACAGAGGATACTGCAGGGGTATAGGCCCTAAAGGGAATGGCTAGGCTAGAAACTGGTTGAGTGTAAGTTAAAGTGTAGTGGTAAATAGATTTCACTCAGAGAAAAAGGGCATTACCAGTGACGTACTGCAGAGATCAATCCTATGTACAGTTTTTAAAATATTTTTGTAAGCGATATTGTAGAAAGGCTGTCAGATAAGGTTTGCCTCTTTGCAAATGATACCAAAATCTATAAAAGCATAGACATTCTGGAAAGTGTGGCTAATATGAAGAGGGATCTAGAAAAACTAGAAGAATGGTTTAGAATTTAGCAATTAAAATTTAACGCTAAAATACAGGACCAAGCAAATGGTACAGTATAGAAGGTGAAGTACTTCTGTGCATGAAAGATGAGCAGGATGTAGGGGTGATCTTATTTAATGACCTTAAGGTGGTCAAACGCATAGAAAAAGGGGACAGAAAAAGGTAGAAGGAAGCACGAGTGCATAGGATTAAATGACCAGCAGGAAAAGGAGGTGATAGCGCCTCAGCATAAGTCTCTAGTGAGACCTCAATTAAAGTACTGTGTACAATTCTGGAGACTGCATGTTCAAAAAGATATAAACAGGATAGAGTCCAGAGGGAAGCTACCAAGTAGTCCCTGGTCTTCCTCATAAAGCATGTGGGGACAGACAAATAATCTCAATATGTATACTTTGGAAGAAAGGTAGGAGAGGGGAGAAATAAAAACATTTAAATACCTCATCAGTGGCAAACACGGTAATCTAGTATGAACAACCTCATGCAAGCCAGAAGCATGCAGCCAAACTAGTCTGGTGCCGATGACAGAAACAGATTCTGGAAGAGGTATTAAAGACATCATAAACTGAGCACATAAGACGTGTTCTGCATTAATCTGTCTCCATAAGTATTGTTACCAGTTCAAATTATGACTGGGGAGATAGAATGGACAAAAAGTCTTGAAACTACTGGAAGATGATATGCAGAACTGATGGGCTGCAATCTGTGCAGATAAACATTGCACCCTGCAATAATTTTTTGTATAAATGAAATAGTAGTCCAAGACCTTTACAGATGGCATATTAGAAAATTCTCTGTTTTTTCACTCTCTCTTCATGATGTGACAATTATGGAAGAATGAGAAAGCTAGACCTTACTGAATCCACATAAGTGAACTTGATATTAAGTCCATCCTTTTAGACACAGGCTGAATTGTTAGTGGGGTTTGCCATAAAAGAAACTGCTGATCATGTATTTTAAGAGCCCACGAACTACTGATGAAGATTCCGATTCTTGTAGCAGAGGAAAAGGAATTTCTCTGGATGTGTGTTGCATGAACCTCAGATAAGAAATGTTTTCATATGGAGATCTGTTTGATGGAGGAGGAGGAGGAAGGGAAGGAGGGAATTTCTATAAAATATTCCTATGGGATGAAATCGGGATTTGGGCAATCTTCTAGATTATACAGAGAGCCCGCCCAATGTGGGGAAGAGAGAGGTAAAGAATGCTTTTCTTGTGGTTTGGAATCTGAGGTAAGAGAGCAACTAGTGGATCTCGAGATGAAAAGTTTCTCTCTGTGCATATCACATCACTCATGGATTAAAATGTTTATGCTGCATCTGTCTTGATGCTGGCTCCAGTAACCCCTGAAAAAGATAATTAAAACATCTATTACAGAAAAGAGTGTTACTGCTCTGGTAGAGGCAAATGAAACTGATGGAAAGACTTGTCAGCTACTGTCACCAGAACCAGAGTGGACTCCAGCAGAGGCCGATCTGAATACGTGTAATGAGATTTCCACTGGAAGAAAGCTGTCATGAACTGTTAGATGGGTGCTAGCCTTTTAAGATGCTTAGATAACCTAGCAGACACCTGCACAGGTCTGCGCTTAGAAGCTCCATCCTGAGAATCATCTGCACTGAAATACCTGTGCTTTAGAGGGTGGCTTTGAAATTGCCTTGAAGTCAGGCTTCTGTGAGTGTATCACAGATGACTGCACTTCAGGCCTGGAAGCCTCAGACAAGACCCGTGCCTCTCTTTGTTGCTGGACTCTTCAAGTTACTGTGCATGGAGGCAGAAGACGGTCCACTAGAGTGCACAGAGTCAGCTGACTTCTACACAACTTTCCTCATTCTTGCTTCTGTGCAAGAATCTTTTCTCTGCTTCATAACGATTACGAAGCCTGTCAAAATGATATTTTCAAGTATGTAGAGATACTCTTCTGCAGTCTTTACATTCAGCCTGGTTATGGTCTACATCAAGACAAATGAGGCATCTGGAGTATGTTACAAGATTTGGACATTTCTCTGCACTGAGGGCAAGAGTGGAACCTGGACTTCATCTGCAACATCTCCCTTTAAAAAAGGCATGCTAGCAAAATAAGTTCAGAATAAGTGATAATTACAAAATTCAACATTGGGTGACAACTGCAAAGACAGACTCCGCACTATTGGGACAGTTTGTCTTCACACAGAATGGAAAATTACAAAAGTGAAAGACTGAGACAGCAACATGCAGGAAGAGCTGTGCATGGTCAGAACATTACACTTCATTTTGAACTTTGGGAGAACAAAATTTACCTGTAGATACCCTGGATACCACACTGCTCCAAGACTTTAGCTAGAGCTCTCTGCAACCCGTCCCACTGTGAACACAGTCTGCTCCACCTGAAAAGTAGAATGGAAAGATTTTTGTTCTCAAGGGTTCTCAAGTTTTGAAAACCCTCTGCTAGAGGCAAATCTAGCTTTCTTTAGCACTTTCTAGCCCTAATTTGTACACTCTACTAGGCTGGTACTTTCAGCTTTTAGAAGTCATTTATTATGATGTACAATGTAACAAATTAATCTTTGTTTTCTGGCTAAACCTCTGCAACCACTGCATTAATTTTAATAGAAGGTATGAACTGAAAGCCCAAGAGCTTCAAATTCCTGACTATAGTCCAAAGGATCATGAAATCTGGGCTAATCTCAAAGAGAAAACAGCTACACACTTATTAAAAAATGTCTTATAGGCAAATTATATGTGCTATGTGCATTTATTGGATTACGGAAAGTACAAATATGGAACTTCTGCTTTACTAACATCTTGCAGTTTAATCTCCATATTAAAATTCAAGCTAGAGCTAGCTCCATGGCTCAGTTTATTAATCTATGTGCTGTTGAGCAGGGAATCTGAGCCTGTATTCTCTGTGCATTAGGACCAGTTAAATGGTGCAACCCCTGCCAAGCAAACAGTAGCACTGAGGATACACTTTGCAGAAAGCAACCCTTAGCCCTTAGGTTGACAAGGATTCTCCATGCTCGTACATATCATGGGAAAGGCAGCTGAAATAGAGCGTGAATAAAGGTGAAATATTGTTTTTCATATTTTGGATAAATGTTACTTTTCAGTAGAGAGCAATGAAATATGATTACAGACTATGAAAACTCGGGTGCGAGTCAAAACTTTGAGGACCCAAGGACAGGTCTTTCCAATTTCTCTTAGTTGCCATTTTGATTGGGGTTTTTCTTGATTTGTACTTTTCACTTTAGTTTGCTTTATATTTTGTTTCTTTTTCTTTAATTTTTTTTTTACTTTTCTGAATACTAGATTCCAAGTGCCAAAGTGCAAGTACTCGGATGACCTGGCCCCTGGGATTTTCCCAGCCTCGATGATAGATTAGGGTTACCTGCACATTAAGCGGGGTAATTTCATAAAGCTGTTCTGTGTGTAAAGCCTTTTTGACACATTGAAAGGTGACATTTTACTTACCAGTCCTTTCCTTGAGTCCAGACAAGTGGGGTTGTGTTCGCCCACCAGCAGACTGGTGGAGATAAAGAACTAATAAAAAGGCCAGGTTTTAATGACATCACTCCTATGCCTCTATTCGCCTCAGCCACCAGAGGTCTCGTCATCACTCATCCCAAAGCATATGGAAGAAAGATGGCAAGCTTCACACAAGCTCAATCGTGGGCAAAAAGGAGTAATCGACACTAGAGAACTATGAACAGGAAAGTATAAACAGAAGGCTGTCAGTAGAAGAAGAACCTGCAGAGCCATGGATAAAAATCATAGCGGCACCACAGGAGAAGAACAGAGCAATACAGTTCCAAGGGCAGACCCTGGACTGGTCTAGCAGGACTCAAGGAAAGGATATTAACTGGTAAGTAATGTAGGGATGGACAGATACGAGGGATACCAGAATCCCCAATATGTAATTGAAGATGGATGAAGTTCTTGATACAAAATGTGTTTAGAAGTTTGACTTTTCACCTACTTTCTTAAATAGAATAGGATGTCATGGTCATGGGTTCTGTGTAACTGTCTTTAAAATAGATGGAACAGTGTTAACGCAAGCATAAAACATAGGCTATGAACTGTGCAAGCATAAAGTTCATTGTACAGTCAACTGGAAGTCCCTGCTGACACAACATAATTTTTGCAACTTTTGCAATTATAAATTTCATCTAATATACTGTAAAGCGTAGTTACTCACCTGTAACAGGTGTTCTCCAGGAGCAGCAGGAATCAGTCCTCACTTATGGGTGACGTCGGCGCCGACGGAGCCCTCGCGGAGCAATTTTCCCCAGCTTTCAAAGAAAGCCTTTTGGAATTGCAGCGCGCATGCGCGGTCCCCTTCCCGCCCAAGGGTGCCATCTTAGCCAGTCAGATGACATAGCTAAAAAAGACAGCATAAAAATTTGCAAAAGAACTAAAGCAGGTGATTGCAACTCCACGGGGAGGAGGGAGGGTTGTGAGGACTGATTCCTGCTGCTCCTGGAGAACACCTGTTACAGGTGAGTAACTACGCTTTCTCCAGGACCAAGCAGGAAGTCAGTCCTCACTTATGGGACTCCCAAGCTCAAGGCTACCGGAGACCCTAAGCACAAAAATGAGCTCCCTCTAGCTCAGCAGCACAGCAGGAAAGAATCTTCGCTGAATTATTACCCACCGGTAGCCCACATCCGGGATGGAGGGTAGGAGTTGCTCAGACCTCAAAGAGATTACGGAGGACTGCCTGTCCGAAAGCACTGTCCCTGCGGGACTCCCTCTCGAGACAGTAATGGACCGCAAAAGTCTGGCTCGAAGACCAAGTAGCGGCCCGGCAGATGTCTGCCAGCGGAACAGAGCGGAGGTAAGCCACTGACGTAGCCTTTGCCCGAACGCAATGAGCCGTGACTCGACCTTCCAAGGAGAGTCCGGCTGCCCCATAAGCCCAAGAGATACAGTCCGCAACCCAGATGGACAGAGTACGCTTGGAGACCGGGAGCCCCAATTTATTGGGGTCAAAAGACACAAAAAGCTGAGCAGCTTTACGGTGCTCCCGCGTACGGTCAAGGTAGAAGTTCAATGCCCTTCTACAGTCCAGGGTATGGAGGACCGTTTCAGCTCGGCTGGAGTGTGGTCTGGGAAAAAAGGTTGGAAGTACCACCTCCTGATTGATGTGAAAAGGGGAGACCACTTTTGGAAGAAATTTTGGGTGAGTCCGTAGGACTACCCTATTTTTGTAGAACCGAGTGTAAGGGCGATCAGACACGAGGGCCTGCAATTCACTTACGCGTCTAGCGGAAGTGAGGGCTATCAAGAACAGAGTTTTCCAAGAAAGAAAACGGAGAGAACAGGTAGCCATAGGTTCAAAAGGCGGACAGGTGATCCGCTGTAAAACCACATTCAGGTCCCAGTCAGGCGCTGGCGGGCGCAGAGGTGGTTTAAGTAGAAGGAGACCTCGGAGAAACCTCGCTACGAGAGGGTCGTTGGAGAGAGGTCTGCCGTCCACCGGCACATGATGTGCTGAAAGAGCACTGAGGTGAACTTTGACGGAGTTGGACTTAAGTCCCAGATTAGAGAGGTACAGCAAGTAATGCAAGATCACCGACACCGGGCAGGAGAAGGGATCCTGAGACTGTTGGGTACACCAAACGGAAAAACGACGCCATTTAAGGGCGTAGCATTTGCGGGTAGAAGGTCGTCGCGAAGCTAAGACGACCTCCTCCACCTCTGCCGGCAGGAGAAGGGGAGCAAGGACTACCCTCTCAGCAGCCAGGCCATTAGGTTGAGAGACCTGAGGTTGGGGTGTAGCAGAGACCCCTGATCCTGAGTGAGAAGATCCGGTTGTAACCCCAGAGGGAATGGATCCTCCACCGCTAATTGCAGCAGGAGTGGAAACCACGGCTGTCTGGGCCAGCGAGGGGCCACCAGGATCATGAAGGCTTTGTCTCGGAGAACCTTGAAAAGAGTCCGAGAGACTAGCGGGATGGGAGGGAAAGCGTACAAAAGGCTCCCCGACCATGAGAGTAGAAAAGCGTCCGCCGCAACCCGAAGGGGGTGTGGCTGACGAGAGCAGAAGCGAGGAAGTTGCCGGTTGTGAGGACTGGCAAAGAGATCCACCGTGGGGAGGCCCCACTTTAGAAAGAGCTTCTGAGCTACCAAGGGATCCAGGCGCCACTCGTGCGGCTGGAGGATCCTGCTGAGTTTGTCCGCCAGGCAATTCTCTTGGCCTGGGAGATAAACTGCCTTGAGGAGAACGCCGTGACTGACGGCCCAAGAGCAGAGCTTCTGTGCTTCCCGGCAGAGAAGGAAGGAGCCCGTGCCCCCCTGCTTGTTCACGTAGAACATGGCAACTTGATTGTCCGTCTGGACAAGGACGGACTGGTGAGAGGTCAGGTGGGAGAAGGCCTTGAGAGCCAGGCGGATCGCTCTGAGCTCCAGGAAGTTGATCTGCTGAGCAGACTCCCACGTGGTCCAGAGGCCCTGAGTACGTGCCCCTTGGCAATGTGCTCCCCAGCCCAGGAGGGATGCATCTGTTGTCAGCACCCGGGTCGGCTGAGGTGACTGGAAAGGCATGCCGAGTATCAGGTTCGGCCGATGAAGCCACCACCAGAGAGACGAGATCAGCGGCTCGGAGACGCGCACTAGGTCTGCTAGGCCGCCTGTGGCTTGTTGCCACTGCTGGCGGAGACACCATTGAGCAGGCCGCATATTCAGGCGGGCATTGGGGGTCACATGGACGGTGGAAGCCATATGGCCGAGTAGTCTCAGGAAGCGCCTGGCGGAGACCAGGGACTGGCTGCGAAAACGGTCGGCTAGGTCCATGAGCCGTTGAGCTCTGTCGAGCGGTAGGAACGCTCGTGCCTGAGGAGTGTGCAGCCTTGCGCCGATGAACTCGAGATCCTGTGAGGGGAGCAAAGTGGACTTTGCGAAGTTTATAACAAAGCCCAAGTACTGCAGAAGAGTCACCGTGCGGCATGTGGCGTTGGTGACCTCCGGAGCGGACGCTGCTCTGATGAGCCAGTCGTCGAGGTACGGAAAGACAGAGGCCGTGAAGCCGGAGATGGGCCGCCACCACCGCGAGACATTTTGTGAAGACTCGCGGTGCGGAGGACAGGCCAAAGGGCAGTCCTCTGTACTGGTAATGATTTCCGGCCACCACAAACCTTAGGTACTGGCGGTGGTTTGGGTGGATAAGGATGTGCGTGTAGGCATCCTTTAGATCCAAGGAGCATAGCCAATCTCCCTGCTGGAGGTAGGGCAGAAGGATTCCAAGGGTAAGCATCTTGAACTTTTCCCGCACGAGGAATTTGTTGAGGTTGCGCAAGTCCAGGATGGGTCTGAGGCCTCCTGTCCTTTTTGGTACCAGAAAATACCTGGAATAAAAGCCTTGACCTCTCAGGTGGTGGGGCACCGGTTCCACCGCCTGTTCCTGTAGAAGACCTGCTAACTCCTGAAGGAGTAATTCCCTGTGCAGAGGGGGTCGTGGAGGTTCTCCCGGAAAATAGGAGGGAGGGACCTGGTGGAAGTGGAGAAGATAGCCTTCTCGCACGACTTGAAGCACCCAGGCATCTGAGGTGATGCTGGACCACCTGTGGGCGAAGTGAACCAGCCGGCCTCCGGTGCTGGGAGGAACCAGCGGGGGGGGAGAGGCTATGCTTAAGGAGTCAAAAACCCCCACCCTGCGGAGCAGGGGCTGGTGGTGCAGGCTTGGGGGCTTGCTGCCTACGGGACCCGTTACCCCGTCCCTTGGCCTGCTGGCCCTGTTGGGGAGCTGCAGGGGCCTGATATTGGGGGTATTGTTTGTAGGCAGCCGCCTTCCTCGGGTAAAAGGACTTCTTTCCCGAGCCCTTCTTTTTCTGGGAAGGGGCGGAGGTCTTCCTAGAAAGCCTAGTCCTGGTGAGAGTCTCTGTCTCAATTTGTGCAGCCTTTTCAGCCATGGGCTTGCCAAAGAGGTTTTCGCCTCGGCAGGGGACATCGACCAACTTGTCCTGCACCCAGGGCTCAAGGTCAGACGACTGAAGCCAAGCCTGTCGGCGGGCACCGATGCCGGCTGCGGCCACTCGAGCCGATGCTTCAAAGCCATCATAGGCTGCTCGGGACATGAATTTTGAGCATTCCCGAATGCCAGTGGACAAGGCCAGGAACCTCCGCAAGGGTTCCTCGGACAAACCAGCGGGGAATCCGGCTAGCTCTTTAGCCAGGTCTCGGAGATACATGCCCATGTATAGCTGGTAGGTCTGGACACGACACGCAAGCATAGAGCCCTGGAAACACTTCTTACCCAGGCCATCCAGGTTACGGGCCTCCCTGCCAGGAGGCACCGAGGAGTGCATCTTCTGGCTCTTAAGACGATGCATGGCCAATTCCACTACCATGGAATGGTGTGGTAGCTGTGCTTTTTGGAAGCCAGGGCTCTTGCGGACTCGATAGATAGAATCGACCCGCTTGCTCAGGACCGGCGAGGTGGCCGGACACTCCCACATGCGGAAGAGTAGTCGTTCCAGCATGGGAGGATCCGGTACAGTAAAGTGTTCCCTTGCGGGAGAGTCATACTGGAAGGCGTCGAGCTCTTCGGCTCGAGGCTCCTCCTCGGGGTCCGCAGGGAAGGCCAAAGCCTTGGCCATATCACTGACGAAGTCCGAGAACCGGGCATCCTCCGGGGGGGACTGCTTCCGAGGTTCGGACTCAGGTGAGTCCGAGGGGACACACCGAGTCCGAAAAGAATCAGGCGACTCTTCCTCTTCAGACTCCCAGACCGACTCCGACGAGGACTCGGTGGGGTCGGCCCGGGCAGGGCGCGGCACCTGCCGCCCCGACGCCGAGGGAGTCGGCGTCGGCGACCTCGGTCCCGAACGGGAGGCCGAGGGTGACCTCGACCGAGGATCGACTCGAGTTCGCATCGACTCGAGGATCGGCTCGGTCTCCGGGGTCGACTTAGACGTCGACGTCCCGGCGGTCGGGGCAGCAGCGCCAGCGAAGCCAGCGAGCAGTGCCCGCTGCTGGTCCATGAAGGCAGACAGTCTGCTCTCCAAGGCCGTCAACCTGAGTCCGAGCTCAGGTGACCCAGCAGCCCCCGACTCGGGCCCCGACGGCGTCGGGCCCGACGTCGGCTGTCGTGGAGGCGAGTCCAGAAGGACCACAGGACTTACCCGAGCAGGCAGCTCCGACTCCAGGCGAGGTCGCTTCGTGAGGTGCTCCTTCTCCAAGGACCCGGGGCGGCTATCGGGGCTATGCGACCTGGCCCTCGCGGAGCCAGGAGCGTCCACCGACGCCGCCCTCGCGGGTTTCACCTTCCATCGATGGTCCCCGGAGGGAGAACCCCTGTCGGAGGAACTCCGGCGACGGTCCGAGCTGGAACCCCTGGACGCGGAGGCCTCCGACGAGGTCCGGGTACGGCTGGGGTCAGCGAAGATTCTATCCCGCTGATGCCGCCGACTTCTCAACGCTTTGGAGGAGAGTTTGCCACAAGGCCCACAGATCATTTCTTCATGATCCGGGCCCAGGCAGCGGAGGCAATGGTCGTGTGTGTCAGTCAGTGACATATTTCGGTCACACTGACCACACCGCTTGAAACCACTGGCAGCCATCGGGGGAAAAAGGGCCCCGGCGAGGTCAAAGGACCGGGCTGCCAGGGAAAAACCGAAAACGAAAACTGACTAAGTCAGAAAAACCGAAAAAGAAGAAGAGGACTCGTGACCGGCGTCGCGAGTCCGGGCGGGAAAAAGACCGGCGTCGAACCGAAGGAAAAAAGAGTAATTATGAAGAAAATCAACTTTTTCGCGGGGACACGACGGGTACGTCTGTAGGGCTCCGCGGAAAAAAGAAGACTGGCTAAGATGGCACCCTTGGGCGGGAAGGGGACCGCGCATGCGCGCTGCAATTCCCAAAGGCTTTCTTTGAAAGCTGGGGAAAATTGCTCCGCGAGGGCTCCGTCGGCGCCGACGTCACCCATAAGTGAGGACTGACTTCCTGCTTGGTCCTGGAGAATCAGATCTTACTTTGTAAAAAGAACTTTGGCGACACCTTGTGTTATTTCATGGTTATAATAAATGATTGTAACTTCCTCTTTTTCTCTAATAAAAAGGAGCTTTTAGGAGGAGAAATTTGAATTCGGCAGGTGTGGAATTATGCCCGTCCATATACCGCTTGCCGTCTTCCCTCTGAGCTCAAAGAAGATAGCACTTTGTGTGTGTGTGATTGTGTTCTGTATTACTCTCTGCCTGTCTCTCACTACTGATGGACCAGAGACCTAAAGAGCCGAGGTATTGTGGTCAGATCATGGAGTTTTCTTCAAGTAACATGTCACTTTCCATATCGTCCTTCTAGATCAGTCCAGACAAGTTGGATATACCAAAGCTACAACTCAACTGGACAGGAAGAAGACAAAGCAGCCACAAAACCCTTGAGCGAAAGGCTGTGTCACCCTTCGCGTAGACATCCAAGCGGTAATGCTTGACAAAAGTGGAGAGTGATGCCCACGTTGCTGCCCAACAAATGTCTGCAGGGGCTGCCAAGCTCCATGCCACGCAGGATGCCTACACTTGGGTAGAATGGGCATGCAAACCCTCCGAATTGGCCGGTTCTTCAACAGATATGCTGAGGCAATAGCCTCCTTAATCCAGCACCCCAAAGTCAGCTTAGCTGCCACATCACCTTGCATGTGCCAGCAAACAGCACAAAAGATGGTCGGACTTACGAAAGGCATTCATAACCTCGAAGTCCCAGAGAAGCACCCTATGGGCATCCACAAGGTAAAGAACCTTATCCTTTCTCAGACACTGCTCCTTAGAGGAGGATGACCGGCAGACCACCTGGTTCATGTAAAGGGAGAAAGCACCTTAGGCAAGAAGGAAGGCACAGGCCGAATGGAAACTGCCTCCTTTGAAAAAATGACAGATAAAGATCTCAGCAAGACAGAGTCTACAGCTCGGAAATCCGTCTTGTGGAACAAATCGTGATGAAGACCACCATCTTGAGCATAAAATCTTTCAAAGTAGCACATTTCAATGGCTCAAAGGGTGCCATCATCAGAGCCCCGAGCACCAGACATCAGTCTCAAGAAGGGAACACAGACTGGAGGGGAGGACGCAGATGCTGAACCCCCTGGAGAAAGCACATGACTTCCGGGTGCAAGACTAAAGACTTAACCAGCCACTGGACCTCAGAAACAGGCCAAAGCTGCCACCTGAACTTTCAGGGAGCCAAGGGAAAAATCCTTCTCCAGGCCGTCCTATAGACAGGCCAACAGAAATGGCATCTTGGCCACCTCAAGAGACAACTGTCGAATGCCGCACCATCACTCAAAGACATACCCGCGCTTGAGGGCCTCGCCAGAGGGCCCTTTGGCGTGGCCCTTAGGCGGGGTACCAGAAGAAGCCATCCGCAGCCTGTACATGGCAACTGCAAGCTAATAACTGCAAGCAACAGAACTCAGCCGACCCACAACAGCTACCCGAAGGCTCTCCAATCTGCTCCTCCCATGCGACTACAATCTACTTGATCATGGAACCTTCCTATTCACGGTATAGACCAGTGATGGCTAACCTTTTTGAGCCCGAGTGCCCAAACTGCCGCACAAAACCAAAGAATTTCCTCAAAGTGCCAGCACGTCATTTGCATAAGTGGTCTTATTTGCATAAATATTTGCATAATGTTACCATACACTAACTTTTAGTAAACATGTCTCTTAATGAGTGTATGGATAAAGAAAGACTAAAAGATTTCTACATTACTATAATCCAGTGCCAACCGCCAGGCACATTAGGAACTACTACAAACGCTGCCCATTTAGAACCCATAGCAAACCCGCCGTATCCTGACAGCATTACCAGGACTCACAAAGCACCATACCCTACCTATCAAAAGGCAACACTGCAAATATTAAACCAATACATTTCAGTGAATACTGGGGAAAGAGAACAAGTGGCAACGTCAAATAGGAATTTCCTCTTGTACCAAACAAAGCGCAGATGTTAATGATGCACATTTCCCAGAGCTGACATATTCCAGTTAATAAATTCAAAATAAAGAGATATCTTTCTACCTTTTGTGCATTTTTTTTCAGTTGCAATTGGTCCAGCCATTTTCTTCTGGTTTCTTCATGTTTTCTGCTAACTCTCCATCGTCTGCTGTCCATTTGTCCTTTCTTCTCTCTTCTAGTTTTTTTTCCATTCTCTCTCTCTCTACATCTGCTTTAACATACTAATCTTTCTCCTTTTGCTCTTTCCTCATTCCTATTTCATCCACACAAATTTTACCCCTCCATCCTCAATCCCCAATTACTCTCCCAATACCTGGCCAATTGTACATTTTTCATCCCTCATACACAAAATATTTTTCCCCTCTCCATTTTACTCTCCCAGCCCCATCCCATTCTAATCCTCCCCCAACATCAGCTCCCTTCTAGTTCCAGTCTCACCCAGCATCCATTCCCTTCTTCAAGCCCCCCACTTCCCCTCAGCCCATTTCCATTCCAAGCCCCGTCCCCATCAGCTATTTGCAGTTCAAGCCCCCCACTTCCCCTCAGCCCATTTCCATTCCAAGCCCCATCCCCAACAGCTATTTGCAGTTCAAGCCCCCTTCCAGTCAGCCCATTTCCAGTCCTAGCAACCCCCCCAACCCATTACCAGTCCTAGCCCCCCATAGCCCACTCCCAGTCCTAATCCCACCAGCCCATTTCCAGTCCTAACCTCCCCATCAGCCCACTCCCAGTCCTAATCCCCCATCACTCAATTTTTAGTTTAAGCCCCCCCAGCGCCTATCACCACTCCTAACCCCCCCAGCGCCCATCACCACTCCTACACCCCCCCCTCCCAAGCGACCTTCACCACTCCTCAACCCCCCCCTGCCAGCCCAGTGCCCATCACCACTACTAACCCCCCCAGCCAGCCCAGTGGCCATTACCCATCCTAACCCCCCCCCCAGCCAGCCCAGTGTCCATCACCACTCCTAAACCCCCCCACCCCAGCCCATCACTACTCCTAACCCCCCCCAGCCCCGCCCATCACCACTCCTACCCCCCCCTCCAGCCCATCACCACTCCTAACCCCCCCCCCAGCCCAGCCCAGCCCAGCCCATCAACACTCCTAACCCCCACCCCCCCCAGCCCAGCCCAGCCCAGGGAAAATTAAAAAAAAAAGAAAACCTGTCTACTGCCGCTGTCGGGGCCGCCGCGGCAGAATCGAGCGTGCCGCGGGGCCCCCCTGTACCCACCCGGCAGAGCCTGCCCACCCCGTAGCAGCTCTCTCGTTGGAGCTGCAGTCAGACGCGCCGGCTTGCAGAGCGCGAGGGAAGAGTTACCTCGCTGCTCTGTTAAGCCCGCGGGGGCTGATGGGAGTTCCCATCAGCCCCCGCGGGCTTAACGGAGTCGCGAAAGGGAAACTCTTCCCTTCGCGCTCTGCAAGCCAGCGCGTCTGACTGCAGCTCCAAAGAGAGAGCTGCTACGGGGAGGGCAGGATCTGCCGGGTACAGGGGGGCCCCGCGGCACGCTCGATTCTGCCGCGGCGGCCCCGACAGCGGCAGCAGACAGGGTTTTTGTTTTTTTTTTTTCCGATTGCGGACCTTCCCGCGTGCCAGCTGCAAGGCCTTCGCGTGCCACAGGTTCGCCATCGCTGGTATAGACTGTCTGCATTAGTCAACATCTGCTAGACCAATATTTGACTAACTCTCAACATTTTCACTTGGAAATCACCTTCTGCTGTAATACTTTATTTGTATAGCCTGTATACCGTCTCAACTACACAGGTCTGCAAAAAAATATTTTTTGAGAGCTGTTTTGGTTATTCCACGTAATCTTTATGTTTTTTGGTGCGCTGAATCCGAAAATGACCTCCATTTTGTCATAGGACATCACGTTTCCTGACAATTTAGGTAACTATGTTAAATAAGGCAATACCTCAAAATAAATGGAAATAGACTTATAAAATTAAAGTTTTATTACAATATTTTCATGAAAATCCTTTTTTGAAATGAAATGAGTTCACCTACACACACTAAACTTGATTCTTCTTCCTTGTGAGGCTCCTCTTGGTGCATTTACGCTTGTGAGTAGCATCTGGTATGTCTCTCTGAAGCATCCAACAGTAGTCTGCCATCATTGTAATGCTCCATTTTCCCTGGTATCTCCTTTCCATCTCTTTAATGTCTTGGTGGAATCGTTCACCTTGTTCCTCACTCACAGCTCCCAAATTTTCAGGAAAGTAGTCAAGGTGAGACTGGAGGAAATGCACTTTCAAACTCATCAGGCAACCTAAAGCTTGAAATGCTTTCAGCATTCATCCGACGATCTTTTTGTAGTGAGGATCTTTGTTATTTGCCTAAAACATTCTGTACCACTTCTTTAAATGCAATCCACCCTTCTTTTTGAGGATCCGTCATGGTATTGACAAACTCTTGATCAACTATAAGCCTTCTAATGTCTGGTCCGACGAACACACCTTCCTTCAACTTTGCCTCCGACAGGCCTGGAAACTTGGTGACCAAGTATTTGAAGCATTCTCCATCTCTTGGAAGTGATTTTACGAATTGCTTCATCAATCCCAATTTTATGTGGAGAGGTGGTAGAAGACCTTTATGGGAAGATACCAAAGTTTCTCGGAGGACATTTTTTTCACCGACAGTTAGCACCCTCGGCTGCCAACTCTTCTTGGTCCAGTGATTTTGTCGGTCTCGACTGTCCTATAGACACAGAAAACAAGGATATTTGGTATACCCAGCTTGTTGCCCGAGCAGCATGCACAAGACCTTCAAGTCCCCCACACACTTGCCAACCATGGTCTTCATATTTAAGTTTACGAAGAACCATTTCCAAGTTCTCTTTCCTTCAAGTGTACGGAATGACCTACAGGTATGGAAGCGTAAAAACCGTTGTGGAGTAAAACTGCTTTGAGACTTCTTTTTGAAGAATCTAGAAAAAGACGCCATTGCTCTGAATCATATTGGATTTTAAACTGACCCATCAGACCTTCGACATCGATGCAATAAACCAACTTGTTTTCCTGGGCGAATTAAGGAACGAACTCCTTTTCACGATGTCTGAACCATGAAGATGACACTCCTGGCAACAATAAATTCCTGCTTTTCAGCCTTGATCCGAGTAACTCAGCGGCATGTTTGGGAAGATTCAAGTCTCTTACCAAATCATTCATCTCCTCCTGAGAAAACAATTTTGGTCTTGTATCATCTTCAAAGTCAGAACTTGATTCGTCATCTGGTTCAGATATGACTTCACCTTCATCGGAGCTAGGTATCTCTTCCAAGGTAGCAGGGGGTTGGGTACTGGTATATCTGTGCCATGGGGGATGGGACGAATTGCTGAGTGAAGATTGGGATATGAAATGGAATGCTTCCATTTGGAATTAAACCCTTTCACATTGTATGAACAAAAGTAACAGTCGTCACTATGGTTCTTTTGCTCTCGCCATACCATAGGAATCCCATAATGGAAAGATTTTTTTCTTACCCTTGAACCAGTTTCGGAGGTCCTCAACACACCGTTTGCACACTTTATGAGGGGCCCAGACTTTATCTTGATCTCCAATTTTAGTCCAAAGTATGCAAAGTATACTTTTTTCACAAAGTCTGTAATATTCTGCTGTTGCTTCAACACTGTATATTCACCACAGATGAAACAGAAACTGTCTGGCGAATTAATACACTTTCACGGAGCCATAACATAACAGTTGAAGAATGACGAGCTAACACGAATTGCGATGAAAAAGTGTGAACAGCCTAGAACCAAGAACCTGATGATGATTCGTGCACAAGTGTGGCATGCAGGAGAGAGCAGCTCAGTGTCTGTACACGAGATGTCACAGTGCTGGCCACGCCCCCCTGCACTGACCGGAGCTGCTGCTATCTGCCCTGTGTCTCCTTCCCACTGGATTCTTCAGGGAAGATTAACCCCTTCTACCATTAGAAGCACGGACTTAAAACTTGCTTAGCTTATGTATATATTGCTGACCATCAGATTTACAGTGCTACTTTTTTTTTTACATAACTCGGACAATCCCTTTAAGGTTTTTTTGGCATTTTATATCTTAAATGCACTTATGTGAATTAATAAATAGTAATTTGAAAAAAATTGATAAATTTGAAGACAGTTTTGCATTTGTAGCAAATCATGACGTCTAGGAGTTTTTTCAATATTTTATTTGTTTTCAGCACACCAAAATACATGGAAATTAGATGAAAATAATCAAACAGCTTTTTAGTCGCAGACCTGTGCTATCACTTTAATGTGATCCTCAATAAGTCCTAGCTTTTCAGACCTGGTAGCATAGCCCATTGTATTTAAACAATCAGCTATTCTGTTTACTGCCTACTGTGCCTGTAACTTAAATTGCATATCAACCCTATCAATCTGCAGCACTACCTACTGTATGTTCATAGTTAGTAATAGTCTATCTACTGCATTATTTAAGTGTTTTACTCACTGTGTTGCAATCTCATCAATTGGAAAACAATCTATCCCACAATCACTTAGACTACTACTGATACCTCTCAGATTGTCTTACAAGATATCCTTATATGCCATAGCGATAAGTCCAGCTTGAAGACAACCCTTAGAAACCCCTCTACTCTAAATTCAACAGCAAGTTAAAATGGCTCCCACTACCACTGCCTCAATCAGCATTCTACTTCTCATTCTAGGATGGATAGTTGAATCCCTTGCCTTATCACACTCACCACAACAAATTCCAATCCTACAAAGACACACCCATAGACGGGCGAAAGCCCCATATCCTCCCTTAAGAGTTGATACACAACCACGGCACTCTCACCTGTTACACATAGCTCTCCAAAATACCAAGCAAATGGAACCCTCGCAAGTGCTAAATTGTGCCCTCATCAATGCTCGGTCAATCCGTAAGAAATGGCCAATCGTTACTGATTTAATATCTTCCTATAACCTGGATATTCTCATGATAACTGAAACCTGGTTATCAACCAACTCCTACCCAACAACTTCTCCATCCACGCCCGCCATAGAGAGAACAAAAGAGGAGGAGGAGCCCTCATACTAACCAAGACCGACCTGCATTTTTGCACAATAGACTCTACAAGCTCAAACAACCTAGACATTCTTTCCATCGCCAATGATCAATGTTCCATCAACCTTCTTTATAGAGCACCCTCACCCTCCTCCGACGATCTTCCCAACATTTTAGACTTAGCAGCCAACTCTGTCCAACACAGCAAACCGAATTGGTTATTAGGAGACTTCAATCTCCCTTCTCTGCACTCCAGCCATGCCTCAGCCCTCCTAGAAGCAATGGACGAATTAGGATACAGGCAATTAATCAAAAGTCCCACACATACAAAAGGGAACACCCTTGACATGATTTTTGCTCCTCTATCAGCGTGTGAATCAAACAACGATCTTGTAACAGCACTGATCCCAGTACCATGGTCAGATCACAAGTTAATTAACTTCATTATTCCCATAAAACTTTAACACCTCACATAAAAGAACCTCTAACAACCCCACAAAGATAACATCTCGAAGTTTCCGAGCTTTCAACAAAGAACTCATACTTGCAGAAACTAACCCTCTCTACAATGACACTACTCTCAATCTGGAAAACCTGATTGCATCATGGAACAACCACCTCAGCTCCATTGCACAAAAATCACACGATAGCAAGACCTCAAGCAACAGAAAACATGCACCATGGTTCTCTCCTGAGCTGCGGACCTCCCTCTTATACCTTCGAAAACTCGAGAAATGATGGCGTCGATCTCGCTCCACAGATGACCAGACAGCCTACAACACACAACGTTCGACCCACAGAAAAGCAGTCCTGACAAAAATGAAGCAATTCCACACTGATACACTCAAAAGATCCCTAAATAAACCACGGGATCTTTTCAACTTAGTCAAATCCCTATCGAAGGAACCATCACCATGTCTTCCTGAGGAGAGCCACCCACAAGCCTTCGCTGACCATCTACAATCAAAACTATTACAAACAAACAAAATCGCTGCCTTCAAGCCTCAAGACACCACCTGCCTAAACTACCTCTCAATGTTCTCCACACCACCCAAGAAACATGTGGAAGATACCATTGTGGCCATCAACACCACCAATGCTCATACTGACCCTTGTCCAGCTTATTGGATAAAGAATATACGCAGTGATATCAGTCCATTAATCACAAGAATGATAAGCCTATCATTCACAATGGGATCCTTCCCCTCAGCACTCAAACAAACTTCAATTAGAACTCTTCTAAAAAAAACCAAGCTTGACCCTAGTAAAGTGGAATCATACAGACCCATAGCTAGCATACCATTTCTAGCTAAGATATTTGAAAAGGAAGCACAACGACAAATACAAGACCACATCAATACTGCATCCCCACTAGACCCCCCATCAACATGGCTTCAGAGAGTTCCATGGCATGGAAACCCTTCTTATCTCCCTTCTCAATAATATTATCACATGTATTGACAACATCCACCAAGGTTGTGTACTTATCTTCATAGACATAGCTGCAGCCTTCGACTCGGTACACCACGGCCTGCTCATAGAACGCCTAAAAGAAAAGGGCATTAACGGCCTCGCCCTTGATTGGTGCAGATCATACCTTGAAGGAAGATGGCAGAAGGTAAGATCAAGATCAACATCATCAGAGCCTTTCCACCAAGATCAGGGCATTCCACAAGGCTCATCATTATCATCTCTCATGTTTAACATTTACGTACAACCTGTCTGTAACATCATCAGATCTTTCAATGTTCAATGTCAGATATACGCCGATGACATCCTTCTATACATGCCATTCTCCACAAAGCAAATGGACCTCTCACCTCTCATTGAATGTTTTGATGCAGTGTCCGAATGGTTTCTATCTCAAAACCTCCGTATTCAACATAAGAAAACGGAGGTACTCTTCATCACAAAAAATCCGAATTTTACCCCACCACCTCATATAAAAGTGAGAGAAGCTGAACTCCAAACGAAATCTACAATTTGATACTTAGGAGTCACATTAGATCAACGTTTGGACATGAAACTACACATATCCTACATTGTCAGAGCCGTATATTTCAAGATCCGGACACTCAAACACCTCCTATCCTTATTGGACCCAAGTGATTTCCGGACTGTATACCAAGCTCTTATCCTACCCCACTTTGATTTCGCCAATGCCATTCTCCAAGGTCTCCCACAGTCTACATTGAATCCTCTTCAACTTGCCATGAACGCCGCTGCTAGAGTTCTATCTGGAGCATCGAGATTTGACCACATTACGCCCATCTTAATGCAGCTCCACTGGCTCCCAACACATGGAAGAATACTATTCAAGACTCTGATACTTACTTTTAAAGCCATCAACGGCATAACTGCTTCATCACTAGTTAATCTAGTTCAGCCCACTCCGCCTAACAGATCCAGAAGATCCACATCAGCAAACACTCTAATTATCCCAAGTGCATCAACAAAATGCACACTAACGTCGTCAAACAGGACTTTCAGCTTTTATGCTCCCAAGTGTTGGAACACATTACCACCAGGAATCCGAGCCATTACCGATCTCACACAATTCAGGAAGGCACTCAAACACTACTTATTTATACAACATTACCAGATCAACCATACTCCACCATAGCCACACCTCTTCCTCTAGAAACCATTGTATCATAGTCCCTATTCTTAATATCTATCCGTAGGTTGTTCATAATCCATTCTTCAAAGCTTACTGTTACATATGTAAATAGTTGCTGTGCATGTTTCCCCTAAGTTATCCAAGTTGTATTTCCCTGTTCTCTGTAAAACCTAACATTTGTTCATTATGGTTCGTTGTTCCATGTAAACCGCGCTGATACTAAATAGTGCGGTATATAAGAAACTAAAATAAATAAATAAAATAAATACCAGAACCATATGTATGCTAGCTTGGTAGATCTCCTTTCGGCTCTAAGCAGAGGGAGACCACCGCTGGAGAGTAACACTTACCCCCTAACCGTCTCCTTTCAAGAGCCAAACCATAAGCAAGAAGGGGACCAGGTCCTCCAGGACGATCGGTCCCTGCTGCAATAGACCCTGAGATGGAGGCAACCAAAGAGGAGAGACTGCAGGAGCTGCATCAGGTCTCCAAACCATGCTTCCCTTGGCCAATCTGGCAGTACCAGAACAATCCTGACTGGGTGGCGTTCTATATACCAAATCACACGCCCCCACCAAGGGCCGTGGAGGAAGCACATACAGTAGGTGCTGACTCAGCCCAGGTTGAGTCAGGGCAGCCATGCCCTTGAACCCCATCTTCATGTGGCAACTGAAGCAGCAGCAAACTTGGCATTGGAGCATGTCACCAGCAGATCCCTCTTGGAGTGATCCCAGTGGTGCAGAGACAACTGAAACACTTCCTGACCCAACTCCCACTCTCCTGGAACCAGAGAGAGTGCCAGCTGAGAAAATCCATCTCCACAGTATTCACCTCGGCAATGTGCAGAGCCAACAAACTAGGAGGTTCTTTGCTGCCCAGGCAAACAGGAGAGCTATCTCTAGGGCTACTCCAGCACTCCTTGTGCTGCCTCGCCAACTGACCTAAGCCACATCCATGGTGTTGCCTGAAAACATTCAAAACGCCCGGCTCTCAACTAGGGGCTGGAAACACAGAAGAGCTAACCTGATGTCCATCAACTGCCTTGAGGAAAGGGCCCACACCACCTACCTGCGGTTCCAATGGCCCTGGACTACTCAGCTTAACAATGGACCCCAGCCCGAGAACCAGGCACCTGTCATCAGACGGATCCATTAGCAAATGTCCAGCAGCAAGCCCTTCCTCAGGAGAATGGCTACCGCCACCACCGCAGGCTGGCCATCAGCATCACTGGGAGCGGGAGCCTGAACCCGAACCACTGAGAACTCGGAGCACCAAGCCAGTAAGGATAGATGGAGCAGCCACCTATGAGCATGCATCCGCGGCACTCTCTCAATTGTTGCCGACATCAATCTGAGGAACTGAAGATCAACTCAGACTGTGGCAGCATGCTGTGTACAGAATAACACCAGGCAATCCAACAGTTTAAGATTCAATTTAAAACACAGAAGAGAACTTTCTGCTTACCTTTCATACCCAGTAGACAGCTGTAGTTTAAATTTCATAGTCACTCAGGGCCTAGCATCAGCAAAGTACTTTTAGTTTCAAATTAAAACACAGAAGAAAGCTTTCTGGTTAAATTTAGAATCCAGCAGAGAGCTTGTAGTTTAAATTTCTTAATAGGTTAGAGCCTAGTAGCAGCAAAGAGCTATAATTTAAATCAAATCAGAATATAGCTTACCTCAGCAGCACAGGACAAGGTACTGTGTAGCAGCCCTTTTTTAATAAGTGTTATATCCCTCCCTCCCTCCCCACACCCACCCTCCCCTGGGATAATCACAGCTTTATAGGTACTTGCACAACTTAAAAGACAGGAGGTGCTCTCAGGTGAAGCTCATTACCCAAATCAGTCATACACTAAGGACCTGAGATTAATTAAGCTTCAGGTGAACAAGGTATATTAAACTTCTTAGGTACAGTTTTAGTGGTATAAATATCCATAGCACCCTTTAGTACATAAAGAACTTAAAGATCTAAACACAAACTTAAAACTAAGATGCAGACAGCAGTCCAGCAGCGGGATGTGGGCTTTCCAGTCTTTTGCATTGAGTGTCACATGTATGAATTTCTCCCAGCTGGTGAGAGGTCTTACGTGTGCACTAGGTGCAAGGAGCTCTCTGCTCTCAGGGAACGAGTCCGTTCTCTAGAGGCTAGAGTAGCAGACTTGGAAAACAAAGACAGACAGAGAGGTACATAGACGAGACCTACAGGGATATAGTCCTGAAGTCCCACCTCCAGTCTGGCAGCATCCCTGTTGCCATGGAGGAGAGAGGTCACGTGACAGGAGAGCATCACCCTGGTGTGGCAGGAAGTGATCCTGTAACTAGGACCTGTCCTCCAGGTGATGTAAACCCCTCTCGCACCGAGGAGGTTTCTCCAGGGCCAAGTGCCCATGAGGGAAGGGTTAGGACAGCAGTTATAGTTGGTGATTCGATCATTAGGCATGTAGATAACTGGGTGGCTGGTGGACGTGAGGATCGCCTGGTAACATGCCTGCCTGGTGCGAAGGTAGCGGACCTCACGCGCCACCTAGATAAGGTCTTAGATAGTGCTGGGGAGGAGTCTGCTGTCTTGGTACATGTCGGTACCAATGACATAGGAAAATGTGGTAGGGAGGTTCTGGAAGCTAAATTTAGGCTTTTAGGTAGAAAGTTGAAATCCAGAACTTCCAGGGTAGCGTTCTCCGAAATGCTTCCCGTTCCACGCGCAGGACCCAAAAGGCAGGCAGAGCTCCAGAGTCTCAATGCGTGGATGAGACAATGGTGCAGAGATGAGGGGTTCGGATTTGTTAGGAACTGGGGAACATTCTGGGGAAAGGAGGGGCTCTTCCGAAGGAATGGGCTTCACCTTAACCGGGATGGAACCAGGCTGCTGGCATTAACCTTTAAAAAGGAGATAGAGCAGCTTTTAAACTAGATAATAGGGGAAAGCCGACAGTCGCCCAAGAGCGCATGGTTCGGAAGAATGTATCCTTGAAGGATACTACAAAAAGCAGAGAAGTTCCAAAAAAGAGTAAAGTAGCCCAAATGCCCTCGAGTATGGAGCAGACAGAACTTAAAGATCCCAAATTACCCACGTCTACCAATAGCCAAATTAATATGAATAAAATACAGTCTCTAAAATGCTTGTATGCAAATGCTAGAAGTCTACAAAACAAGATGGGAGAGTTAGAATATATAGCACTAAACGAGAGGTTAGATATGATTGGAATATCAGAGACATGGTGGAAGGAGGACAACCAGTGGGACACTGTGATACCTGGGTACAAACTATATCGTAATGATAGAGCTGACCAAATTGGTGGAGGGGTTGCGCTCTATGTTAGAGAGGGCATAGAGTCAGAAAGGATTAAAGTTTTGCAAGAAACAAAATTTGCTGTAGAATCTCTATGGATTGAAATTCCATGTAAAAAGGGGAAGGCGATGGCAGTGGGGGTGTACTATCGTCCGCCTGGCCAGAATGAACAAATGGATGACGAAATGCTCAAAGAAATCAAGGAAGCTAGCAAAAGTTACAGTGCAGTAATAATAATGGGTGATTTCAATTACCCCGGCATCGACTGGGTCAGTGTCACAACAGGACATGCTAGGGAGATAAAGTTCCTAGATGAAATAAATGACTGCTTCTTGGAGCAGCTGGTTCATGAACCGACCAGAGGGGAAGCAATATTAGACCTAGTCCTTAGTGGAACACCAGATGTAGTGCAAGAGATAAGGGTGTTGGGGCCACTTGGCAATAGTGATCATAGCATGATCACCTTTGATTTAATTAGTGGAGGAGGGATAGTAAGGAAATCCACAGTACTACCCTTTAACTTTCGAAAGGGAGACTATGATAAAATGAGGAAAACAGTTAAGAAAAAACTAAAAGGAGCAGTTGCCAAGGTTAAAGACGTACATCAAGCTTGGGTGTTGTTGAAAAATACTATCTTGGAAGCCCAGACCAGCTGTATTCCACGCTTTAAGAAAAATGGAAGGAAGTCCAAAAAACTGCCAGCATGGTTTAAAGGTGAGGTCAGAGAGGCTGTTACCAAAAAAGCATCTTTCAGGAAATTTATTTTTTATTTATTTACATCTCTTATATACCGCACTATTTGCGATCAGCGCGGTTTACATAGAACAAATGGAAAAAAGAGCCAAACCATGAAACCTGGAAACAGCACAAGCACTGGCAAGTCAAATGCAAGGCATTGATAAGGCAGGCAAAGAGGGAATTTGAGAAGAAGCTTGCTGCGGAAGCAAAAACGCGAAATAAAGACCTTTTCAAGTACATTCGTAGCAAAAAACCTGTGAGAGTCAGTTGGTCCATTAGATGATAAAGGGGTTAAAGGAGCACTAAGAGGCAACAAGGCGATAGCGGAGAAACTGAATGAATTCTTTGCTTCAGTCTTTACTGAGGAAGATGTAGGGATGTTACCCATGACTGAAGTGGTATTTAAAGGTGTGGAAGAATTAAAGGAAATATCGATACATCGGGAAGATGTCTTACAACTATTAGATAAACTGAAGAGTAGCAAATCACCTGGGCCGGATGGTATACATCCAAGGGTGTGAAAGAACTGAAATTTGAGATTGCAGACCTGCTATCAGTAATCTGTGAACTATCATTAAAATCATCTCTAATACTTGAGGATTGGAGGATCGCCAATGTAACACCAATTTTTAAAAAGGGTTCGAGGGGTGATCCGGGAAACTACAGACCAGTGAGCCTGACATCAGTACCGGGAAAAATGGTAGAAACCATCATAAAGAATAAAATTACTCAGCATGTAGATAGTCACGACCTAATGGGAGACAGCCAACATGGCTTTAGACAAGGAAGATCTTGTCTTACTAATCTGTTATGTTTTTTTGAAGGAGTGAATAAACAGGTGGACAAAGGTGAGTCAGTTGATATTGTGTATCTGGACTTTCAGAAAGCCTTTGACAAGGTCCCTCATGAGAGACTTTTGGCAAAACTAAAGAGTCATGGGATAGGAGGCAGTGTACTACTGTGGATCAGGAACTGGTTAAAAGATAGAAAGCAGAGGGTAGGGCTAAAAGGCCAATTTTCCCAATGGAGAAAGGTGAATAGTGGTGTACCCCAGGGATCTGTGCTGGGTCCGCTGCTTTTTGACATATTCATAAATGACCTGGAAAGTGGAACAACAAGTGAGGTTATCAAATTTGCAGATGACACAAAACTATTTAAAGTTGTTAAAACCCAGGAGGATTGTGGAAAATTGCAAGAGGATCTTGATAAATTGGAAGACTGGGCATCAAAATGGCAGATGAAATTTAATGTGGAGAAGTGCAAGGTTATGCACCTAGGGAAGAACAACCCAAACTATGGTTACACGATGCAAGGTTCCACATTAGGAACCACCACCCAGGAAAAAGATTTAGGCGTCATTGTGGATACCTTGTTAAAACCCTCGGCCCAGTGTGCAGCGGCGACCAAGAGAGCAAATAGAATGCTAGGTATGATAAGGAAAGGAATGGAAAATAAAACAAAAGATATTATAATGCCTCTATATCGTTCCATGGTGAGACCGCACCTTGAATATTGTGTGCAATTCTGGTCACCGTATCTTAAAAAGGATATAGCGATTTTAGAAAAGGTTCAGAGAAGAGCCAACAAAATGGTAAAGGGGATGGAAGGCTACTCCTATGAAGAAAGGCTAAAAAGGTTGGGGCTCTTTAACCTGGAAAAGAGACGGCTGAGGGGAGATATGATAGAAGTCTATAAATTAATGAACGGAGTGGAACGGGTAAACGTAGATCGATTGTTTACCTTATCAGAATATAGAAAGACTAGGGGACATGCAATGAAGCTACAGGGTAAACTATTTAAGACTAATAAAAGAAAATATTTTTTCACTCAACGTGTAATCAAACTCTGGAATTTGTTACCGGAGGATGTAGTAAAGGCTGTTAGTGTAGCTGGGTTTAAAAAAGGTTTGGACAAGTTCCTGGAGGAAAGGTCCATAAACCATTATTAAGAAGGGACCCAGGATATCAATGCTTGAACCAGTACAAGCATTGTGGAACCTGTGTCCCTTGGGGAAACTGCTAGGTACGTATGACCTAGATTGGCCACTGTTGGAAACAGAATACTGGGCTTGATGGACCTTGGTCTGACCCAGTATGGCATATCTAATGTTATCTTATGTTAACAGTCTCTGATGTTCTCCTCTGGCAGGAAGACTCTGCATACTCAAGAATTGAAAGGTGCTCCCAGGAACTCCAGAGACTTGAACTACAATAACTGGCTCTTTTCCCCAAGTGATCACTCAGCCGAGGCTCATCAGAAAGGACACCACTTGGGGAGCTACCCAAGATGCTCTGAAGCAGAATGGGATCGGATGAGCCAGTAGTCCAGATATGGGTGCACACAAATCCCTGGGCACCAGAGCGCCGCAGCCGCCACTACCATGACCTTGGAGAACGTCCATGGGGCAGTGGAGAACCCAAATGGGAGGACGGAGAACTTAAGGAGAAAGCCAAGCATAGCAAAAACAAAAATACTTTGCTGATTCCCCAAATCCAGATAAGACAATACACCTCAGCCAAATCCAGAGATGTTAAGAATTCCCCTTGGTGTACCACTTGAAATCATGGATTGCAGAGTTTCCATCCAGAAGCGCATCACATGGAAGCGCTCGTTTGACACACTGGAGGTCCAGAATGGGCCACAGTGTTCCTTCCGTGTCGGCACCACGAAACAGATAAAATGCCTGCCCCAGCCCTTTTTCCCCCTTCCCCCTCCCCCTTTTTTTCCCCTCCCCCTCTCCTTCCCTTCCCTTCTCTCCCCTTCCCCCACCCTCTTCACATATATTTATCCATTTATTTCATATAATAATGTATTTGTTTAATTTATTATTCAATTATTCTATTCTATTTATTTTTTACATACAGCTATTTCATTCCCTTTATTTACCCCCTTTTTTTATCCTCCGGTAGAGATGTTTATATATATATACATTAGCAGGTTAGTGCAGGTGGTTTAACAGGATGGTACCGGTCCGTAGTGCTGTGTATATTCATTCAATTCCTTATATATAGCCATTTATTTCTTTTCAACAATACCCTTTTTACCTTCCGGTATAGATGTCTATATGTACACATTAGTAGTTCAATGCGGGTGTTTTAACAGGAAGGTCACCGGTTTGCAGTTGTTGGGTACACTCATAATGTTTTTATCCTTTGTGTTTTTTTTTTTTATTGTAATATATAGCGTTCACCTTATAGTGATGAATGTTCTTACATATCCATTTATTAACGATGTCATGTCTAGATGACACATAGTGTGATGCAGCAAGGGGTACACAGCCTATGGAAATTCAGGTAGAAGAAAGACTTACCTCAGAGTCAGCTTTAGAAAGCAGCACTAGGCACTCTGATTCACCGGAGCAAGGGAAATTCTTGCTACGTAGCAAACAAAAATCCCATCAGGAACACCTGAGTGAAAATCCCCAGGTCACGTGCAGAGCTAGGGATTACTTAAGGCAAGGTTCCAGTCAGTGGAGTAGATTGGGAGTGGCAAGAGGAGGAGCAAGAACACGAACACCAAAGGGAACTGCAGAGAGTACGACTGCAGGTCGGGTTGCAGAGAATAGCAGGAGGTGTGGCTCTCATCAGCTGAGCAGAAACCCCAGGGGATTGCTGGGAGGAAACTCTTCTCACGGAGAACCAGGAAGTGAGTCTGACTCCAGCTCTCGAGAAGAGAGGTTCAAGGCAAGCTGTTCCAAGAGTAAACCTGCTACCAGAAATAACCTGAAAGAGAAGCTAGGAGGATCCCACTACACTAGAGACCGGTATGTGCCAGCTCAAGGCAGAGGTCACTGTGAGAGGAAAGTGTTGGGGGATGGGAACTCCAAGCACGTCTGCAGCCTAAGAAGTAGGTGTAAAACTAAGTCTAATTATACTCCTAGACAACCAGCCTGGAAGGCAAAAGACATAAGGTATAGGGAGCCAAGTATTAAGGCAGTCCCTGCAGAGAGAAGGAATCCTCCATATGATTATAGGGAGAAGTTTAAAACCCCTAAGTACCAAGGGCGTGGTCCTGAATATAACTACAAGCAGCAAGGTGGTTCAGAACTGTTATTCTGGGAGGAGAGCCCAGGCAGAAGATACCACAGGCCAGAGAGGTATAGCCCTGAAGGGAGAAGAGCCTCTTTTGATTATTACAGTGATTTATCACAGGACACTGTGTCTGAGCGCCATTTGTATGAGGAGTCTGACACAGGGAGTTTGGGCACTGCTGAAGAGAATATGATATGGGAAGACGCTAGCAATCTTCCGGAGCCCATTCCCATGGAATGCAGCATGTGTTACAAACGCAGCCTTGTTATGTGAATGAATGCAAAGAGAACTGTGTACAGGAAACAAGGATTATTTGTTTGCCATTAATTTGTTGCTCTGTTCATCTTTAAGTTTCTGTTTTCTTGACAAGTCCGAGCGGGACGGGGAATAAAACCCACTTTAAGTTTCATTCAAAATTGCTCTGAAAGACTCTTTTGTTTATCAAGCCAGAGCAATTACTTGTTCATAGGCCCTAGGCAACCGCCTATACAGGGCAATAAGGGCTCTAACCACGGGCCCCATCACAATAGTCATCGGGCTCGTCTTTTACATACTATTTTCCTTCTATGCAAGATTGTTTTTAAGATTGTGTTGATGATCAATTTTTCAAAATACATTTCATACATGTATTTAACTCATTGGAGTCAAAGCTTGCATCTTATAGCGCATGTGCCAGTTTTTCCTGCGGTATTGTTTCTCTTTTTTAAGAGCGCATGTGTAGGCATTCTCAACTTTTGCTATAGTGTTTTTAAACGGTAAGTTTATATTCTCCAATTTGGCATCATTTATTCCTTTTGTTGTACAGTGTTTACATCACATCTAAGGATGTCTTTTAAACGTTCACACATTTGTATTTCACGATTGCCAGTGTATCTGTCCTAGCATCTAATTTTTCAGTTTATTTTATTAATTTGGTTTAGATATAATTATCATTTATCTAATGTAATGTGTTTATTAATGTTTTACATTCAGGGTCTTCAGGCTATTCATTTTGTTTTCACTCAGTGGTTGTCAGACTGTTTAATGGTGAAGCATATCACATCCCTGTTTCAATTCATCCTTCTTGTCTACCCACTAATTTGGCTTTTAGTTCTTACAATATTTTAGATAACTCTTGGGCAATTTCTAAACTTCATGGTTTAAGAGCAATGCTTTGAGATGATATTAGTAGTAAGTGCTGTGATAAGGAAGCTTATCAGGACCTAGGAAACAGGGATAAAGAGAAGGAATTCACCCTTATCAAAAGGACCTATTTTACAAGGTCAGAGACACAAAACTCCATTTATACCAAGAAAGCAGGTTTTTCCTAGCTGCAATAGGTTGCAGAATGCCCCTAGTGGAGAAAAGGAGAGGGAATGCAGCCCCAGGGTAAGGATCCCTTACGTCACTGAATTCCCCAATCACTCAGCTGCCACGAGGCAGTTTGATCCCCAACACCTGAGAGGAGAAGGGGTGGGGCTGGAGCCTGAGAGGTTTAAGACTAGGTCAGATTATCCAGAGAGAGAGAGAGAGAAAGGGAGAGAGAGAGAGAGGGGAGTAGGAATGCTTACTGGAAGAGGAATGGAGCTGGAACAGTAAGAACAGCAGGAACACAAGTTGGAGGACAGGACGAGGAAGCTCAGGTGGATGGTGGCCAGAGCATGAGAGAGGAGAAGCTGATACAAGCCTTGACCCAGGTAGGAGCATTAGAAGCTTGTCTAATTTGGAGCACTACCGAGTTGCAAGAGACAGCTTTTGCCCTAACGGGAGGCAGTCAGCCAAGCCCTCTGAGCCAGCCATGAAGGTAGAGCCTATGCAACTGGGTGAACAAGACCTAGCTGTAGAAGAAGACGACTCATACATGGATTGCTCTTTATGCCAGTCTTCAAATACAGAGGCTTTGGAAGGGAGTCAACCGTAAGGAAAACCTCCAGAGTCCGGTAACCCTGAAAGCCTGTAGATAACTTGTGAAAGTCCTGTATTAAAGGAGAAATACCTTTGCTGAGCAAACTGCAGCTGTCTAATTACAACTTGTTAAACAGCTGCTAGCCAGTGCAGTGCACAGCCTGAAGCCGTGCTGACGGTGAAAGTAAGAAAAACTTTGATTTTGTTTTTTCACTATTCCTAAAAACCTTGCATAGAGAATTGTTTGCCTATGAAGAGTTTGACTTGTAGAAAGTTTTTACTGTGCTTAAGGAGACAAACAGCCGGGAAGTTTATAAGCTGTTTTGTTTTGAGTTCAGTTATATCCTGATGTATTTCTGAAAGAATCCTGGAGAAGCAATCCAAAGGTGTTATTTTGTGAACTTTGCATTACCCCATAAATAAATAAATATCTGTCAAAGCCTTACCACTCAAGCCAACTACAAATATGTTTTTTTTTAGCTAAAGCCAAGTACCTTCTGACTGGACTACATTTCCCATGAGGCATTACAAGGCAGCCAGTCAGGTAAAGGTTAAACGGTGAATCTCTCCTATGACAAGCACGCCCCTCCATACTGTCTGTAAGGGGCTAAGGGCGTGACAGTGCATACATATATATGTGCATACATGTATACTCTTACCATATTAAGTGTTGCCCAAGCTGATTTTCAATTAGGTTTAGATTTACAAATGTGTTTTTGCATCATGTAATCCTCGTTTCGCTCCTGCTCTGGTTGTTGGTGTATTTATTTTACTCATATGTTATTTCAGATTCAGTACTTACATTGTAATAGGTTATATCTCTATCATCGCTTCTAGTTATCCTTCACCTCTATATATGGTACAGATAAAGGTATGCAGAGATTATAATCCACAATAAGATATAATTTTATTCTAATCATTTTAATTTTTGTCACCCCCTTTTACAAAGCTTTTTTACATAAGTTTGTTGTTTATTCTTTTTATGTTTTATATATCTATCTATCATGTATGGATGTTATATATTATTTTAATTATTTATTTATTCATTTATCCAAGGGTAGTATTTATATTGGCACATTTGTTTTCCTGTATGTGATCATTGTCCTCTTATGTTTTTATATGATGATTCATTTTTTCTGTTGTATTAGTATTGATAATTTATGTATTTATGATTTTAGCGTGCCAGTTCTATACCCCTGACGAAGACAACAAAACACGGCCTGTGTTGGGATAGTCCCTGGTATATAATAAATAAAGGTGGTCTTTCCATACTCCATGTTTGGACTTGTTCTTCCCCCTACACCAGGGGACATAGTCGCCGTCGATCCACCAGAGGTCAGGGAGAGACCCACAGCAAGGTCACCGGAACCTCCAGCCAGTTGCAGATCATTACCCATAGCACCATCTGCCATCTCCTCCCTGAAGCAGGCAAGGTCAGACTAACAGCATCCCCCAGCTGAAAGAGTGGAGTAGTCCCTCCAGGGATGACTCAGAAGCAGCCCTGCAAGAAAGACAGAGTCCAGAAGCAAGAGATGAGATGTCTCGCTTGCCACAGGCCAAACATAAAAACATAAGATATGCCATACTGGGTCAGACCAAGGTCCATCAAGCTCAGTATTCTGTTTCCAACAGTGGCCAATCTAGGTCATACGTACCTAGCAATTTCCCCAAGGGACACAGGTTCCACAATGCTTGTATTGGTTCAAGCATTGATATCCTGGGTCCCTTCTTAATAATGGTTTATGGACCTTTCCTCCAGGAACCTGTCCAAACCTTTTTTAAAACCAGCTACACTAACAGCCTTTACTACATCCTCCGGTAACGAACTCCAGAGTTTGATTACACGTTGAGTGAAAAAATATTTTCTTTTATTAGTCTTAAATAGTTTACCCTGTAGCTTCATTGCATGTCCCCTAGTCTTTCTATATTCTGATAAAGTAAAAATCGATCTACGTTTACCCATTCCACTCCGTTCATTAATTTATAGACTATCATATCTCCCCTCAGCCTTCTCTTTTCCAGGTTAAAGAGCCCTAACCTTTTTAGCCTTTCTTCATAGGAGTATCCTTCCATCCCCTTTACCATTTTGGTGGCTCTTCTCTGAACCTTTTCTAAAATCGCTATATCCTTTTTAAGATACGGCGACCAGAATTGCACACAATATTCAAGGTGCGGTCTCACCATGGAACGATATAGAGGCATTATAATATCTTTTGTTTTATTTTCCATTCCTTTCCTTATCATACCTAGCATTCTATTTGCTCTCTTGGCTGCCGCTGCACACTGGGCCGACGGTTTTAACATGGTATCCACAATGACGCCTAAATCTTTTTCCTGGGTGGTGGATCCTAATGTGGAACCTTGCATCGTGTAACCATAGTTTGGGTTGTTCTTCCCTAGGTGCATAACCTTGCACTTGTCCACATTAAATTTCATCTGCCATTTTGATGCCCAGTCTTCCAATTTATCAAGATCCTCTTGCAATTTTCCACAATCCTCTTGGGTTTTAACAACTTTAAATAGTTTTGTGTCATCTGCAAATTTGATAACCTCACTCGTTATTCCACTTTCCAGATCATTTATGAATATGTCAAAAAGCAGCGGACCCAGCACAGATCCCTGGGGTACATCACTATTCACCTTTCTCCATTGGGAAAATTGGCCATTTAGCCCTACCCTCTGCTTTCTATCTTTTAACCAGTTCCTGATCCACAATAGTACACTGCCTCCTATCCCATGACTCTTTAGTTTTGCCAAAAGTCTCTCATGAGGGACCTTGTCAAAGGCTTTCTGAAAGTCCAGATACACAATATCAACCGACTCACCTTTGTCCACCTGATTATTCACTCCTTCAAAGAAACATAACAGATTAGTAAGACAAGATCTTCGTTGTCTAAAGCCATGTTGGCTGTCTCCCATTAGGTCATGACTATCTACATGCTGAGTAATTTTATTCTTTATGATGGTTTCTACCATTTTTCCCGGTACTGATGTCAGGCTCACCGGTCTGTAGTTTCCCAGATCACCCCTGGAACCCTTATTAAAAATTGGCGTTACATTGGCAATCCTCCAATCTTCAGGTATTAGAGATGATTTTAATGATAGCTCACAGATTACTAATAGCAGGTCTGCAATCTCATATTTCAGTTCTTTCAACACCCTTGGATGTATACCATCTGGCCCAGGTGATTTGCTACTCTTCAGTTTATCTAATAGTTGTAATACATCTTCCCGATGTATCGATATTTCCTTCAATTCTTCCGCACCTTTAAATACCACTTCAGTCATGGGTAACATTCCTACATCTTCCTCAGTAAAGACTGAAGCAAAGAATTCATTCAATCTCTCCGCTATCGCCTTGTCACCTCTTAGTGCTCCTTTAACCCCTTTATCATCTAATGGACCAACTGACTCTCACAGGTTTTTTGCTACGAATGTACTTGAAAAGGTCTTTACTTCGCGTTTTTGCTTCCGCAGCAAGCTTCTTCTCAAATTCTCCCTTTGCCTGCCTTATCAATGCCTTGCATTTGACTTGCCAGTGCTTGTGCTGTTTCCAGGTTTCGTCGTTTGGCTCTTTTTCCATTTCCTGAAAGATGCTTTTTTGGCAACAACAGCCTCTCTGACCTCACTTTTAAACCATGCTGGCAGTTTTTTGGACTTCCTTCCACTTTTCTTAAAGCGTGGAATACAGCTGGTCTGGGCTTCCAAGATAGTATTTTTCAACAACAGCCAAGCCTGATGTACGTCTTTAACCTTTGCAACTGCTCCTTTTAGTTTTTTCTTAACTGTTTTCCTCATTTTATCATAGTCTCCCTTTCGAAAGTTAAAAGGTAGTACTGTGGATTTCCTTACTATCCCCTCCTCCACTAATTAAATCAAAGGCGATCATGCTATGATCACTATTGCCAAGTGGCCCCAACAACCTTATCTCTTGCACTAGATCTGGTGTTCCACTAAGGACTAGGTCTAATATGGCTTCCCCTTTGGTCGGTTCATGAACCAGCTGCTCCAAGAAGCAGTCATTTATTTCATCTAGGAACTTTATCTCCCTAGCATGTCCTGACGTGACACTGACCCAGTCGATACCAGGGTAGTTGAAATCACCCATTATTATTACTGCACTGTAACTTTTGTTAGCTTCCTTGATTTCTTTGAGCATTTCATCATCCATTTGGTCATTCTGGCAAGGCGCTCGATAGTACACACCCCCACTGCCATTGCCTTCCCCCTTTTACATGGAATTTCAATCCATATAGATTCTACAGCAGATTTTGTTTCCTGCAAAACTTTAATCCTTTCTGACTCAATGCCCTCTCTAACATAGAGAGCAACCCCTCCACCAATTTGATCAGCTCTATCATTACGATATAGTTTGTACCCAGGTATCACAATGTCCCACTGGTTGTCCTCCTTCCACCATGTCTCTGATATTCCAATCCTATCTAACCTTTCATTTAGTGCTATATATTCTAACTCTCCCATCTTATTTTTTAGACTTCTAGCATTTGCATACAAGCATTTTAGAGAATGTATTTTACTCATATTAATTTGGCTATTGTTAGACATGGATAATTTGGGATATTTAAGCTCAGTCTGCTCCATACTCGAGGACATTTGGGCTACTTTACTCTTTTGTGGAATCTCTCTGCTTTTGGTAGTATCCTTCAAAGATACATTCTTCCGAACCATCTGCTCTTGGGCGACTGTCGGCTTTCCCCTAATATCTAGTTTAAAAGCTGCTCTATCATTTCCTGGAAGAAGGCATAGGGGCTTGTTTACAAAGCCGCGATATCGAATTCAATGGGGCTGCGGCTCCGATATCTGGCAGAAACCACTACCGCGGCTTTGTAAACAAGCCCCATAGAGAGTTAAGGTAAATATCACAACAGCAGGCACTAAGGCTGCGGCAGCCTGACATGCACACATTAACTGCTCTTTTATTGCAACACGTGTTAACAGGCAGTAGGGTAGGAATGCGCTTTGGAGCCACTCAGGTGGAACATGTGCAAGGAACACACGACTGCCAGGCGCACAATAGTAAAAACGCTAACACGTGCAGAAAACTGTGGTAAACCCCACACTGCGTCAACTGTCGCTAGCAGTCTTCCCTGAATTGTGCCCCACATAGAATCAGAAGCCCCCAACAAGGACAATGGCAAGGTTAAGCCTTGGTACTCACCCTGAGAGCCCCAGACAAAGGATCCATAACAGGCTCAGCCCTACTCCCCTGAAACATTTTCTCTGGCTTGGCAGCACTGCGTTTTAAGTGGTCGACAAGCAGATTCCTTTGAGAGCCTTCTGCAACCTTCAGGAGAGAGTAGGGGGGAATGGAGGAGAAGGGAGGGGCAATGAAGTTGTGAGGCTGCTGAATTTTTCCATCCTTCCAATTTTCTGGCTGCTCAAAAGGCTCTTATCCAGGGTAAGAGCATAGAGCTAAATCAATTTTCCCTCTTCCAATGGATACCGAAAAGACTAGTCTAGTGGAGACTTCTACCTTGTGCTCAAGTGAGTCACCCTCAAAGTGGTCTGTTATGAACATTTTTATTAATCTTTTTATCTCAATTCTTCAGATTTTCTTCAGAGAGGAGAAAGTCCATCCACCATTTGCTGGAGACAAAGAAACACTGAAGAGACCTTTGGTGCTAAGGCAAATAGAGGCACAGGAGTGATGTCATTGAAACCTGGGCTTTTCATTGGTTCTTTGTCTCCACTAATCTGTTGGTAGGCGAACACAACCCCACTTGTCTGGACTGGTCTAGCAGGATGATATGGAAAGGCCCTTTATAAAACTGTTCCATGGTATACCTGCATATATGTACATATAGCAAGGGGATGGTACGTACTTATGTGCATGCTGCATGTAATGTTCCTGGGGGGCATAGTTTGGGTGGAGTTGCATATTTTATAAAATACCTGGGTACACTAAGTACATAGAAGCTACAATTCAATGCTAAAAAAATAAAGATCGTGCATTTGGCTGCAAAAACCCAAGGGAGAGGTACAATATAGGGGTGGTGAAGTACTTCAACCCACTAAAGAAGAGCGGGACCTGGGGGTCATTGTACTGGATGAACTTAAGTAGCTAAATAGGTAGAAAAAGAAATGGAAAAAGCCAGAAGGATGCTTGGGTACATAGAGAAATGGTCAGCAGGAAAAAGGAGGTGATAGTGTCTTTGTATAAGTCTCTAGGGAGACCTAATTTAGAGTACTATGTAAGATTCTGGAGACCGCATCTTCACAAGGATATAAACAGGATAGAGTCAGTCCAGAGAGCGGTTACTAAAATGGTCAGTGGTCTTTGTCATAATGCATATGGGGATAGACAAAGATCTCAGAAAGTATACTTTGGAAGCAAGGCATGAGGCGCGATATGAGACAGATAAGAATAAATGGAATAAATGCACAGGTGGTAACCCTCTTCCATTTGAAAGGAAGCTCTGAAACAAGGGATCATAGGAAGAAGGTGAAAGGGGATAGACTCAGGAGTAATCTGAGGAAATATTTCTTAACAGAAAAGGTGATGAATACGTGGAACAGTCTCCCAGTGGAGGTGGTGGAGATGAGAATGTATCTATATTCAAGAAAGCACAGGACAAATACAAAGGATCTCTGAGGGAGAGATTGTAGAAAATAATTCTTATGGATGAGCAGATTAGACAGGCCATATGGTCTTTATCTGCCATCATTTTCTAAATGAATAGCGTCGTTGCTTACCTGTAATGGGGGTTCTCCATAGACAGCAGAGCTATGCAGCCATACTGTGATGGTGATGTCCCGGATGGAGCCATGTGTGCTGGACTCTCCCATAGCCCAGAGAAGTCTGTTGGACTTCACAGAGCATGCGTGCCTTCTCCAGCCTCAGCCTTCTCACTCTGCCTTCTTCAGTTTTCTTCTGCCACACCAGCATGTTGCATGGCTCTCCTTCGCTTTCCTCTTAGTGACAAATCTATCATTGTCTACTACCTACCTGAGAAAATTAACACTTGTCACCTCAATCTTCCATTCCATGTGCACAGCAGAGATTGTGCTGCACAGCAGGACCTGCGGCCTCCACTGCTGAATCGGTTTTATTAAAAAAAAAAAAAAAAAAAAACCCACCCTCAACACAACAACAAAAGCAGCAGCCACGCCTGTGGACAACCTCTCTAACCACCACCGATTCTGTCCCTTTCTCCGGAATGCCTTTCTCCTAGCACATCTGTCTGACTTTGGGATTTGTGGGACCATCTTACAATGGTTTCATTCCTTTCTGTCCTCACGCACCTTCTCCGTGCACTCCCATCATTCCGCCTCCACTCCCTCCCCTTCAGTTTGCGGTGTCCCTCAGGGATCTATTCTTGCCCCCTTACTCTTCAATGCTTTCCTCGCTCCACTTGCTCTACTTATCCAACAATCCAGCATATCCTTCTATATTTACGCTGATGACATCCTGCTGATCCACCATACCTCCTCCTCCACTCCTGATCTGGTTCCACTTAATCGCTGCCTTTCTTCCATCGCATCGTGGTTCGATTCTAACTTTCTACACGCTAACCCCGCCAAATCCTCTGCAATCTGGTTCTGCTTCGGTCACGCTCCCCCTTGCTTGTCCCCTGTAATGTCTTCCCTTCCAATTCCCTTGGTTCCCACCCTTCGCTATTTGGGCATCACTCTGGACTCATCTCTCTCCTTTCACCAACACATTTCTTCTGTCATTCGTACTTCCTTTTTCCAGTTATGCAAGATCCGGGCCGTCCAATCATCACTCCCCCCTGCCTCTGTTGTCACTCTTGTCCTGTCCCTAGTCATGACCCGGTTAGATTATTGCAATGTCATCTATGCAGGTCTGCCTTCTCTTCAGCTTCGCCGTCTTCAACTAGTACAGAATGCTGCCGCTCGTCTCATTACCGGTTCCCCAGCTCGTTCCCATGTGTCCCCCTGCCTCCTTGCCTTGCATTGGCTCCCGGTCCGGTTCCGCTTCATCTTCAAGGTTCTCATCCTCACTCACAAAGCCCTCCATTCCAGCACTCCCCAATACCTGTCAGACATCATTCACCTTCAACCCTCTCCTCGCCTTCTCCGATCTTCCTTTGGCAACCGCCTTTTCCTTCCTTCCCCCACTCAGGCCCACTTAGAGCTCACCCGACACTCAGCTTTCTTCTTCTTAGGTCCAGCTCTCTGGAATTCCCTCCCTTCATGTCTTCGTTTGGAACTTTCCTACTCCCGCTTTAAAACTCTCCTTAAAACACATCTCTTTTGTCAAGCCTTTGATCTCCCTCCTTCCAACGATGGTGCCTTGTCCTCCGGTTGTCCCCCCCACCCTCCATGACTATACCCTTCCTTGTCTGTTCCCCTTCCTTTTTCCTTTTCCTCCGTCCTTCTTCCGCCCTCTATCCCTCCGGCCCCGCCTGGGCTCTTTTCCCCTTTCAATCTTTCTCTCTATTCTTTCCTGTCCTGTTGATTTTGGCGTTCTTTTCTAGCTTTGTTTTCGGTAGCCTGCTTTTGTATTGTACACCGCCCTGATGCTTCGGCCTGGGCGGTTTATCAAATCATGCAAATAAAGATAAAGAAAGCAACTTCCTCCACTGCCCCATCGGGCCCAGACAAGGCATGATCGGGAGTGGCCCCCACAACCGCAATGCCTATAACAGACTTCTTCCAGGTGCCAGCTCTCATAGGGGCAGCCCAGGTCCATCCTACCAGGACTCACGGCTTTACCCCTTCCTTCACTCACTGCTGACACAGATGAAATCAGACCGTGGACAATAAGAGTGCACAGAAGGGAGGGTGGTAAAGCAACTACCTAAAGTAAACACTCAAGCAGCTCCCGCGATGCTGCATGCCATACGATCTTTATCTGCCATAGTTTTCTAAATGAATAGAGAGTACACACATTTACATTTGCTTTGATACAGAAGTAAATGTGTTTGTGAGCATCTGTACATTATTGGAGCTAATTCTAAGCAACTATCTTATAAAACACCTAAGTATCCTGATGTAAAATCAAGTCACAAGCATTCAGTTCAAGTGACTATGAAGTACAATTTAAGAGAGATTAGAGGATACCATAGAATAAATTTACTAAAAGGCACTACAATGTTACCATACGCTAACGCAAGTTATTTATCACAGGTCCCATTTTATGCAATGGTTCCCGTTTACTTCTAACACACAGTAATGACATTAGCACACACTAATGTAGTAGTGCAAATTAATAAATCTAGCTCTATAATCAGCCTTTTAAAACTGCCTTGGGGAAGCAATGTCAACAGTCCTAACAGCTTGCATTATGTTAACCTAATGACGAATATCCGGGGCGAATTTAAAGCGGTGACAGCCAGCAACTTTAAGTGTGCTGGCCATCACTGCTTAAAATCACCTATTTTTCTACTTACTAGAAGAACTGGGGTGGGGGGGGGAAAAGAGTCTCACATCTTCATCTGTAACCTGTGAAGGATGCAGTGCACGGGCATTGTCACTGTCACAGCCTCCTTGGAGCCAGAAAAACAAATTTAGTCATGCAAAACCACAAAATACGTCCGTGGGGCTCCGCAGAAAGAAAAAGGACTGAGAGTAAGACAGCACTGTGGCAGCATGTGGGAAGACATACACATGCAGTCAAGCTTCCAAAAGCTTCTAGAAGGAGGGCTTTTTTCCTGCTCATCCATGAAGAAATGGGGGTATGAGCCTGCAATAAAGCTGTTAGTTTAATGCAGTGGTTCTCAACCCAGTCCTCCAGGACCCCCAGGTCAGTCAGGTTGTCAGGATATCCACAATGACTATGCATGAGAGAGATCTGCATACAATAGTTGCAAGCAGTACATGCGATCTCTCAAGCATATTCATTGTGGATATCCTGAAAACTTGACTATTCTGGGGGTCCCCAGAGGACTGGGTTCAGAACCACTGGTTTAATGAAGCAATTGGATGATTCCTTATGTAAGTGTAACGTTAGATCTGAATTTTAAATAATTTGTAATTCATGCTGTCCTTATTAAATTGTCTCCTCTTTTTGTTTTGTTTTTTAATTATGTAACCATTTCAAATGACAATTAGTCACAAAAAAATGGTATCTTTATTGGATCTCTTGATTTACCGCACCTTCAGAACCATCAAGGTAATTTACAATGGAGCAGAAAGCTGCAGCAGCAAAAAGCCAGAAACGGAAAAGAACAACATTTTCTGACAGGAAAGCAACAGTAACACCAGAGATAGGGAGAAATATAAATATTTTAAAATAAATAATCGAAGTATCTTACTACAGTAGGTGGCATTAGCATGCACATCAACTGAGAATTTTCCACATACAAAGAGCTGCATTCAATTATTTGATTTACATTAACAGCTCTTCAGTTCCAAAGGGCTTGGTGATTGGCCTAAACAAGCAACTTTCCTTCACAACCACCAAGACTGCAGAAAGGGGACGGAGTGCCGCGCATTTCCTGCTTGGCATGAGGCCCCGCCCCCTCTATGCCCCCCCCCCCCGCGCTCTCTCACTAAGAATGTGCCACCCTTCTTTCCCTCACAATGGGTGATGCCTTCCTACCAAACTTCTCCCTACCTTTGCGATGCCACCACCTGGCGCTATCTCTCATTGCTGCCATCTTCAGCGGACATGCCTCTCCTCTACCCATGCACCCTCCGGCTGACACCACGTCCTCTGTTGACACTTCGTGGCCCCGATGACATTTCCTATTATTTATTCCCCCCAGCATCCACCCCGACCTCCCTGAACCAACCCGTCCCTCTCCCTTTTTATTCCATAGTAGCACCTCCTAAGCCCTACTCCATGCCAGTGATGTCCTTCTTACACCTTCACCCTCTATGACATTTCTCCACTCATGTCCCCTGCCTTCAACTCCTCTAGACCTGTCTCTATGCACCTCTTCAACTTTCCCCTGACGACCATGGCCTCTGAGACATCCCCAAAATAGAGGGCAATCTATTGTTAAAAGCCTTAAGTAACGCCAATCTTACTTTTCCTGCTGTTTTCCCGTCTTACAAAACCAAGAGGAGCCTGAACGAGAAGGAGCGACAAGGTGATGGCCTATGGAGAATAAACTAAGGGATAGAAACAATGGAGAGTACTCCAAGGACAGGGGTAGATGTAGAGGACATAGAGAGGAACTTTGGGAAGAGGGAGATGAAAAGGAAATTAAGGTGACAAGTGGTAAGGAATTTACCGGGGGGGGGAGGGAGAGGGATGGAGAGGCACTTGAGAGGGACTAGCTAAAGAGGAACCTGTTGAGGTTATGAGGAAGTGTTTGGAAGGGACAGAAGGAGAAGACAGAGCAACAGAGAAGGCATAGGGATAAGATTGTCTGCAGGGGCGGCTCAAGGCAATCTGCTGCCTGAGGCGAAGTATGAAATGGCGCCTCCAACTTAGAGGGCGCGGGGCTTTTTCAGAAATCCAATCAGAGACTCAACCAAACCAAAAAGCCGATTAGATTATACGGAGGAAATGCAAGATGTTTGTACACAGGGTCGTATCGAGCTGCAATCGCACCCTGTGCAACTTGGAGCTCAGGCGCACGCCCCCTTCTCTCTCCCCATACCTCCATCCAGCGCTTCCTGCTCTTTCCCTGCTGCTGCCGCCTTCTGTTCTTTTCACGGTGGCGCTGGCAGCAGGGAAAGAGCAGGCAGCGCTGGACAGAGGTATGGGGAGGAGGCATGTCCCCCTATTTGCGCCTGATCTGAAAGGCACAGGCACTTTAAGCAGATCTGTTCCTCCCTACTCTGACATCACGTCAGAGGAGGGAGGGACCAGTCCTGCTTAAAGTACTGCAAAAAGGCTTGGGGAGCACATTTAGACTGCCTGCTAGTGTCCTGCCAGTGGCGGCAGGGCAACAGCAGACAGCTGAAATGCACCCCCAAGCCTTTACGCCCTGTGCGGCTGCACCGCTTGCACAGGTCTAGGTATGGTCCTGTTTGCACACCAAGGAACTAAAAGCAAGAACCAACAGCATAGTTTATAACAACAAAATAAAAATGAGTTATAATTTAGTTTTATAAACTGCGTATATGGTTCTTGCTTTCTTTTTCAACATATATTTTGCATCCACAGCAGGTGCAGAGCAGAACCAGGACATTCACCCACAGAACTCAATATTTAAAAAAAAAGTCTGATTCTGATCTCACTAACAATCACTATTCTCCAGTAACAGCCATATTGTGAACTAATACAAAACCCTACAACAAAGAGCAAATCTACCATATCATATCAGCACAAATTTCCAAAACTCACATAAGGAGCCCATCCAAAAAAAGCATCACTGTGAATACTACAGTGGGCCCTGGAACATCTATACCCCTATTTGAAAAGCTGAACAAGTCAAATTACTACAGTACAGTATAGATCTTTATGTACAAACTCCATGTTAACAGAACACCTGACATCATTCACACGCAACATCGACCCTCACCAAGTACAGAAGAAGTAACCACAATCTAAAGTAAAAATAAAAATATGTAGACAAAATTTAAATTGAAACCCCAAGAAGCCAGAGTCCACATGCAGTGCAACATCAGATAAATAAGAGATGCAGTTCCCCAGTACTGTGTAAAATATAAAAATAGAACAAAGTCCAGTCACTAAAATTAAATAAAATTATTTTTTCTACCTTTGTCGTCTGACTATTTTATTCTCTGATCATGCTGGTCCTGATCTGAGGCTTCTGCTTTCCTGTCTTCTCTTAGCTCTCTTTTGTGGTTCATCTGCCATTTCTTATCTTTTCTTTTATTTTCTTCACTTCCTTCCATCAGCCCATTTCCAGTTCCAGTAACTCTCCCCAGTATCAGCCCCCTTTCCAGTCCTTCCCTCCCAGTACCTTCCAATATCAACCACCTTGCATTCCCACGACTGCCACTGGTGTCCATTTCCTTCCAGTCCCCCTTCTTCCCCACTATCCAGCCCCTTCTAGTCCAAATACCATCCCATATATCAGCTCATGTCCACTCTCAGTGCCACCCCCCAGTCAACTCCCTTCCAGGCGCCTTACCCTCTGTCCATCCCCCTTCCTGTGCCATTTGCATGTCAGTTCTCTTCCAGCCTCCTCCCTATTACCAAACCACCTACCACTCCCATCCCGAAGTGTCAGCTCCCTTCCAGTCCCCCTTCAGTACATCCCAGGTGTCAGCTCCTTTCCAGCCCCCTTCTTCCCCCATGTCAGCTCCCTTACTGCCCCCTCTTTCCCCTGGCAGACCCTCTCATTATCAGCTCCTTTCCAGTCCTATTCTACCATCCTCCTGCATCAGCCCATTTGTAGCCCTAGCCCCTAGCTTTCTTCCAGGGCCAGCAGCACTCCCCTCCCCTCCCCCATTAGCCCATTTCCAGTCCTAACCCCCCCCCTTATCAGCCCACTCTAGTCCTAGCCCCCCAATCAGCCCATTACCAGTCCTAGCTCATTTCCAGTGCTAGCTCTCCATCTGCCCATTATCAGTCCTAACCCCCCCAATAAGCCCATTTCCAGTCCTATCCCCCTTATCAGCCCATTTCCAGTTCTAACCCCCCCATCAACCCATTTCCAGTCCTAGTTCCCCCTCCCGATCAGCCCATTTCCAGTCCTAGTCACCCCTGAAAGCCAATTACCAGTCCTAGCCCCCCCTTAGCCCATTACCAGTCCTAACCCCCCCCCCATCAGTCCACTTCCAGTCCTAAACCCCCCCTCAGCCAACTTCCAGTTCTAACCTCCCCCCACCCATTTCCAATCCTAGCCCCCCCCCACCCCAGGGAAATTGAAAAAAAAATAACCTGGCTGCAGAAGCTGAGGCTGCTGCCACTGGGGCAGCATCAGAATGAAGTGCCCCGCAGCCTCCAAGGCAGAGTCCTCCTATCTCCCTCAGCGCCGGCTTTTCACGGCTCAGGGATTTCCTGCTTACCATCAGCACCGGTGGGCTCAACTAACAGAACTGCAAAAAAAGGAAGCTCTCCTTTCGCGTCTCTTAAAACTCAGCGCTGAGGGAAATAGGAGGGCTCTACCGGGGAGGCCGCGGCCACGAGGCACTTCAGTCTGTTGCTGCTGTGGCGGCAGCATCTCCTCTCATCGGGGTTTTTTGTTTTGAAAGCCGAGTGAGGCGGGCTTTTTGGGGGCAATTTTTGCCACCCCCAAAATGTTGCCACCTGAGGCCACCGCCTCACTCGGCCTCATTATAGAGCCGCCCCTGATTGTCTGCACAAAAACGTCTAGCTCTGCTCATGTATGATAGTCAAATTTATGTTTCTGTGATGGCCAGACTGATTAAGCAGTCCAACAACGGGGCAGTCGCATTTGCAGAACAACACATGCAGCAACAGAAGCAAGGTGAAGAAAAACTAGACCCTTAAATTGTGAAGAACCAACTGCCCAAACATAAGCAGGACCGTTGTGGACCTTGTTCTTTCTATGTAAGAACAGATACAAACACAAAAACTTTATTTAGCTTAATTCAACTAAGCACTGACTTCTGCAAAATTTTAAAGACTATTGTTCCTTGAACACTATGGACCAAACACAGAATAAAAGCGCCTCCTAATTCACATGCAACTCACTACCATCATGTAAAATGTTATATTTAAATTGTTAGTGCTAAATTATCTTTATTTATTATTCTCTGTAATGCACACCTTACTGTTAAGATTACTGTTCTTGGCATGACGTTCTCTGTAAACTGTCTTGACTTGTAGAAAGACAGTGTAAAAAAAAAAAAGATGTTAAATAAATACATGTATTTAGCACAGAGTATTTATCACCAGTTAAAGTTAGCCATACTTCATGGCTCTGAGAGAGACTAAGCAGCAGATAAGTGCACAGGTGGTATTCGCAGTCCTCCTTGTTGAGGGTAAAAACTGAGGCAGAGAAGCTCGCATCCTAGAGATGAATACATGGCTACGTGGATGATGTCAGCGAGAGCATTTTGGTTTCCTGGATCATGGGATTATTTTCCAAGGGCTGCTGAGCAGAGGTGGTGTTCACTTAGCCAAGAAATGTCAAAGGGCCCGATATTGCAAGGCATTTATTTGTTTTACAGAGCTGTAAACCATGTAAATGCCCCGAAGAGGGATATTCACCGGCACTAACATGGTTAGTACGCTTAATATCCCCAAGTAATGCTGCTATATGCCCTGATGCTAACCGCATAGCATTGAGGTGTTCTGGGAGCAGTACCCGGGGATAACCATACAGCGGCAATATTCAGCTGCTGCCCCATTATCCTTCAGTGGCGAAAATTAGGCACAGCAAAAGCTGTCCTTTTTCCACCGAAGCTAACCGGGCAGCGGCTGAATATTGCTGCTTCACGGTTAGCTTCTGCGGCTGTACTGCAAACCTGGATAGTCAATGCCGGTAGTCGGATATGGCCCCAGGTTGAATATCTGAGGTTAAAGTTTGGCGGCAAAAGGTTGCAATTCAATATCGGGTCCAAAGTGTCTTTGGTGATGGGTGAAGAAAAACCCCAAATAAATAAAAGGCCTCAAGTAAGTAAAACATTAAATACCTCTGTAGAAAGGGAAAAAGTGGGAAACTTCTGGAAAATGGTTTGTATTAATACTTGTAGTATGGGAAATAAGATTCTGGATCTTATGGTTTTATTAAACTTACTATTCTACCTTTAACAAACATACAAAAGATCAATCATTATAAAAGGAAAAGAAACTCCATTAGTTATATTTTTCAGATATGTTAATGAAAGGAGGAAGTGCAAACGTGGTATTTTCAGACTCAAGGGTGAAAGGGAGGAATATGCAGAAGCTGATTAGGATGAAGCAGAATTATTTAACAAATATTTCTGTTCTATGTTCACAGATGAAGAGCTAGAAGAAGGAGCTCAAAAAAACACACACAAATAAGAAAAGAAATGACATGCACCTTGAACGATTTTCAGAAAACTGTGTTTGAGAGTAGCTAGCTAAACTAAAAGTAGACAAAGTGATGGGGCCAGAGAGGGTATTTGAGGGACTTGAAAGAACTTAGGGAAGTTCTAGCAGCTCTACTATATGACCATTTTAATGCTTCTTTAGAGTCGGGAATGGTCCCATAGGACTGGAGAAGGGTGCATGTGGTCCCTCTACACAAAAGCAGAAGTAAGAACGAGAACTACCGGCTGGCTAGTCTGAACTCTATGGTGAAAAAATTAATAGAAACTTTGCTAAAACAGAGGATATTGAGGTTTCTGGAATCCAAAGGATTGCAGGATCTAAGGATCAGGTTTTACTAGAGGCAGGTCTTCTCAGACAAATCTGATTAATTTCTTGTGAGAGAGTCAGTTGGACCATTATATGATAAAGGGGCACTAAGAGGGGACATGGTCATAGCGAAGAGACTGAATGAATTCTTTGCTTTGGTCTTTACTGAGGAAGATGTAGGGATGTTACCAATGACTGATGTGGTATTTAAATGTGATACGGCGGAAGAACTGAAAGAAATATTGATACACTGGAAAGATGTATTACAACTATTTGTTCAACTGAAGAGTAGCAAATCACCTGGACTGGATGGTATACATCCGAGGGTGTTGAAAGAACTGAAATATGAGATTGCAGACTTGATAGTAGTAATCTGTGAACTATCATTAAATCATCTAGAATACCCTCTCTCTTGGATTTTCCCCTGTTCTTACTCCCTGGCCCTCCCACCCTCTCTCATGCTGCCTTTCTATTTCCCTTCCACCCATCCATGTACTCTTCTTTCCCTATCTTTTGCCTGCTACCCACTCTCTTCATTCCCTAACACCAGCCTTTCACTTCCCTTCCTCCCTCACTTTTTGTACTTACCTTGTTCAGTTCCTTTTCTGTAAATTCACCCCTTCGCTTATGCTCTACCCATTGTTTCCTATAACTCTGTCCCGTCTCTTCTCTTCTATAACCCTGCCCCTTCCTTTATGCTCCATCTCTTTCTTGTCTAACGCTGATCCCGCTTATCTTTTCTATTCCTGCTTTTTCTTTCCTATATTCCTTTGGCTTTCCATGCCAGTGGGAGCCAGGGACTCCCAATAGCTCTTTGAAGCCACTGCTCCTCTCTTCAGTGCCTGTGGGACTCCAGGGCTCCTGTTGGCTCTTTGAAGTTGCTGTTCCTCTCTTGGCTCTTTAAACTCACTGCTCTTCAGAATATAGAATGATGCCTTATACATCTGTTTGTTTGCATATATATGACACAAAGGCATATCAGACTCTCGACAATAGGTGCTTAAGTGAAATGTGCCTAAAACTGTTTGCTCATACATGGGACTGGAACAAGCACGAGTCAAATGCACAGTTAGGGAATTAATTTGCCATGGCGTGGCCATAGTGGCTGCAGTAGTTGCGTGGCTGAGAATGAAGAGTGGCTGGTGGAGTTGCAGAATGCAGTGGATGTCACTGAGATTCGGTGGACAGCCTGGGAGGAGGTCAAAGAAATCCTACTCTTGAAGATTGAAGATCTAGACAATACTGTAGATCTAGATGAAATAATTTCAGAATCAGAGGGGTGCCAGAGGAGTCTGAATTTAATGACTGCAGGAAGGTGGCTAGTGCTATCTTCTTGGAGCTTCTGAGGAAGGTGGGAGTAGAGGAACTGCCCATGGCCATCAAACTCAACAGAGCACACTGGCTGGTGGGAATGGCTCAGAGTAATTTGCCAAGGACATTCTCTATTGTGTGCATGACTTTGAACTGAAAGAGAAAATAGCAGCTAGGATGAGAGCTCTGTCTGGCAGAGTTACCAGGTAGCCATCTTTGTTGCAACGTCAAAAGAACTTTAAAGACATCCTTAGCCCGACAGTTTTACGATCCCCCGATAAGGATTCTTAATAAGTTTAAGCTTAACTAATACACATATTATCAGTCTAGAGTTGGACTAACACTACTTTCTAGTTGTTATACAGAGTTCATTGTGTATGTTTGGCTAAAAATACTCTGTGAAAAACAGACTGACTAAGTGAGTTGTGATCCACATTAATGGAAGGTCAATCTAAAGAAGACATATTCAGTTTTTCGGAGGAATTTATTTCCAATTTGTGTAAAGTGTCTACTCCTTTCTCATTGGGACAAGATGGGGCAGCTCCACCTGACTCACCTAGCTTGGAAGATCTACTGAAACTTCAGAAGAAAGTTTGTATGGAGCTACACCGGCTATCACTTATTGAGTACTTACGAAGGCGCCATATACCACGGGGGCTAAGAGTTTATAAGGAGCCGAGAATGTTTGTGTCAGACATGGGGTTTGTTACTAAATGGAACTTGATCCTCAATAAATGTTCGATGGATTTGATGGTGCACATAGTCGAAACTACTCAACATTTAGCTACTCTCACTATGGAAATAGACACATTGTTAACTTCACTTAAATCTGAGGAAACAGCAGAAATTTATGAGTGTAAGACAGCATTGATGAAAACTCAATTATCCACATTACACGAGGAAGTAAAGCAAACCAAAGAGAAAAAATTACGTCGTGACTATATGGACTATACAAAGGGTTATGTTTATCCTTGGATGAACATTAAACGCAAGTTATTAGGAAAGCAGAAACAAGTTACTTTTGAGAATACCTCCGAAGATACTGCATCTACGGATTCGGAAGGAGCTTCCCGACGATAGGATTTTTCAGAGGATTACAACAAAGAGAAAAAGAAAAAAAGCCAACGACACCCGGGGGAAGACAGCGCGAGTAGATCACTCCCGATGCAAAGTTTAGATTCTTTAGTGATTAATGTATCGGGATTAGAAGTAACCGAAGAGATGTATGCAGTTCTAGAGAAGGGTTTATCTTTTGTTCCTTCTTTGAAATTTGATTTTTTTCGGTTTAGAGTTGATTTGGAAAACTTCATAAGGAAATTACATTTGAAAATATTCTTTGCAGAACAAGCACCGTTGAGAGTAGACTCAGAGACCTCATCAGCTAGTTCACAATATGGAAGAGTGGCATTACCTTTGAAATCTAAGTGGACTCCTTCAGGTCCATTGCACCCCTCCTTACTTTTATATCGGGATTTAATTATACAGGATATGCAACAAGCAGTTAATTCTCAAAGAAGTTTTTTTACGTCCTTAACTTCATTGGAAAGGAGTGCGCTGTGGGAATTTCAATCCCGCTCAGATTTAGTAATAAAGAGAGCGGATAAGGGGGGTGCAATAGTTATCTGGAGTAGACAGCAATATTGTGAAGAAGCCTATCGCCAATTGGGGGACCAGCAGGTTTACACCATACTAGAAGTGGATCCTACATCATCACTTCAAGATCGTATTCAGAAATTGACTAGGCGGCTTTGCAGGAGAAGTTGATTTCTAAAAAAAGAGTATCAGTTTCTTAATCCCGTGGATCCGGTTCCATCTAAGTTCTATCTAGTCCCTAAAATACACAAAAATTTAAAACAGCCTCCAGGCCGTCCGATAGTGTCCACCCATGGGTCTTTGCTGGAGCCTTTGTCAATATATTTGGACTCCTATTTACGACCTTTGATGACTTCTATATCGTCTTATATTAAGGATTCAACCCATTTCTTAAACATCTTACATGAGTATGAATATTTGACAGCGGCTGCTGAAGTGATTCTGGTGACTTTGGATGTGACCTCTTTATATACAGTAATCCCACAAGCACAGGCTCATGCGGTGGTTATGGAAGCTCTCTGAGGTCGGGGGGATTTGTCTGATTCCTCACTCACTTTCCTGTCTACATTAGCAGAATTTACTTTGTACAACAATTTTTTTGTATTTGAGCAGCAACTATATCATCAGCTTTCCGGAGTGGCCATGGGTGCTACGTGTGCCCCTTCAGTGGCTAATCTCTATATGCAGAAATTTGAGTTACGATGGCTTCAACATTCTCCCTATCAAGAGTCTCTGCGAGTATGGAAGCGGTACACTGATGACATTTTTGTCATATGGCAAGGTACTAGGTCTTCCCTCCAGAGTTTTTTTGATTGGTTAAATTCTTGTGAGTCTAATATTAAATTCACTTTGACATGTCATGAGACTCAGGTCTCCTTTTTGGATGTTTTAGTAATGAAGACTTCAACGGGTTGGAACACCTCTGTATATCGTAAAACCACTGATAAAAATACTCTTCTGCATTATTCAAGCGCCCACCCTGTGCAGTTACGTAACAGCCTGCCATTTTCACAGTTCATTCGGTATCGGCGGAACTGTAGTACTATGTATGAATTTAAACAACAGGCAGTTCGATTGCGGCACAATTTCTATCAGCGAGGATACCCGAGAAAAATTATCAAAGACGCCTATACTAGGGCACGCTTTGTTAATAGGGATATGCTTTTGCATCCTCCGAGTCAAGGGCCACAAGTGGTGAATTGTGTAAACTTGATAACAGCTTATTCCCCACTGAGCAAGAAGCTCCAGAACAGCTTGAATTGGCATAAGAATATTTTATCCACAATACCAGGTTTACAACAATATCGCACACGGTGCGGGTGGCAACGTCAAAAGAACTTTAAAGACATCCTTAGCCCGACAGTTTTACGATCCCCCGATGTAGAGAGCTCAGAGGTTCGTGGTCATAAGTCCTGTGGAGAATGTATGATCTGCTCCATTACTCAAGAATGCAATAGTTTCTCACATAAAGGGCTTATTTACCAGCTACGCGCTAATACTTCTTGCGGATCCTCAAATGTAGTCTACTGCATAAGGTGTCCTTGTTCCTTGCTGTATATAGGAAAAACCAACCGTCCATTTAGAATTCGTATGAACGAACATAAAAGTAAACTAAAGTGTAAACGATTGAAGGCTCCTATTGTCGAGCATTGTTTGTCCTTACACCATGCTTTTGAGGACTTACGCTGTTTCTGCATAACTCAAGTATTAAGACCACAGCAGGGTCGTACTAAAGAACAGACTTTGTTATATGTAGAACAGCAGTGGATCCACATGCTTCAGACTGTCATTCCTACAGGTCTGAACGCTCGAATAGAGTGGGAGACCTGTGTGTGACGTCAGGTTATTCACGTTCCATTCATAGACAGCTCCCTCTATTTAAGATGCGCATGCGTGGCGTTTTTTACAACCGCTTAGCAGTTCAGCAATTTTTGTGGATAGAACACCAGCGTGTATAAGAGGTACGGATATGATCTTTACACCGTTTTATATTTTACATTTTTTGATGTTTAAGATTGTCTGCGATGAAAGTAAAGTCTTTAAGAACTGCTTTTCTGTTTTAGAGCTTAGCAATCTCCCCTGATGAAACCTTGATCGGTGAAACGCTTAGTGCCTGACAGCGTTGGGAAAGACCCTCTAAGCTAAGCACTGGAAAAGACATTCAAAGCTAAGCATTTTTGTTTATGGTTCAATATTGAAAAAGACGTTTACAATTAAAAAATTTTTACCATTCAATATTGATAAAAAATAAGGTGGCTGCACTGTGGTGGTCCTTGATGTTAAGGCTAGGGCGATAAGTCAGTTTCACTGACAATAGCCCGAAGATACTGAGACCACGCGGCTACCCGATAAGGATTCTTAATAAGTTTAAGCTTAACTAATACACATATTATCAGTCTAGAGTTGGACTAACACTACTTTCTAGTTGTTATACAGAGAAAATATAATCATAAACAAGGCATATTGTATGTCCAGTAGTCCACATCTTGCGGTAAAACAAACAAAGAAAAATCCAATGACAAAGAAACAAGGAGCTTAGCTCCGTAATTACAGCCTCAATAAATGCCCACCCATTACCTCACCCAACAAAGAGCAAGCCAAACATGACAGGAATGTGGATAGTGTGAGGGTGGTCAGTGCTGAGGGGGACAAAAAAGGGCTGATGGATCGAATTTGTCGAAGAAAAAAATAAGACGTCTTCGCTAGACGCGATATGTGATCTTTGAAAGTGAGGTTGGAATCAAGGAGGACAACTAGGTATTTGAAGGTAGAAACAATGGGGATCACAGAACAGCCAAGGGAAGGAGCAAGAAAGGGGCAGAGACTCCCGAATGTAAACCATGTGGCAGAAGATTTGGCGGAGTTGAGATGGAGACAGTTGAAGGATAACCAACTGGAAACTAGAGTGAGGCATGAGTTAAAGGGTGTGAGGTCAGGATTGATTAGCTTTGAATGCCCAGCTCTTTGCTGTCACCCAGAATCTACCACCCTATGCAACAGCCTAGTTTGTCTGATGGTTAGTCCAGTCCTGAGTTTGCCCTTGCACACCACAGCATGTTTTTGTCTATGAATACTGAATGTATCTGCATGAATGCTTGCTTGTATGTGTTTGTGTATTTGTTCTGTGTTTCTCTCTGTATCTCTAAATGGCAAAGAAATGAGATGGGCGGGCTGTCCGACAGGACCAGTTTTAAAATTGCAATGCTATTATGACTCAGTGATTGTATGCTGCAGCTGTTGGAACAGCTTTTCTTATAAAAACGCACCGAGGCATATTTTGGGGTGGGGAGTGAGGGATGGGACTTCATTTCTATCTACACCACGTGCAGAATCTTAAACTGTACATCATGGGAATTTCCCCCAGCTCACCTCGTCTCTTTCTGTGGCTAGAGCAGTATGCTAGTGCTCTGCCCCATAGCCTTCCCATTGACTGGATCCTACCCACAGCATCTGGTGTTAGTTACGTTGGAATCAGATAGGGATGCTCGCTCACACAGGGGAAGGAATAGAGCAGGACTGTACCACGCTAGAAATGCACCCAGCACCATATCTAGGCCTGTGTGAGCCCCCCCAAAAATAGGGATGCATTTAGGGTTGCCAACTGCCAGCCTTTGCTCCCCCCCCCCATGCTGTCTGCCCAGCCTACCCTTGACCTGCCACCTCTTTTCTGGTTCCCTTGGCAGCAGACCTCCAATTAAAAACAAAATCTGCATGTCTTTCCAACTCTGCGCCATCGCCAAGGGCACAGGAAAAAGTGGCATTGGAGTAAGGACAGGCTGGGCAGGCAGCATGGGGGGAGGGGGAAGCTGGCTGGATATGGTGTGTTAAGATGGTGAGATGTTGGGGAATGTGGGATAGGGGCAGAAGTGCTATTGGGGGAATGGAGCAAATGACAAAAGTCTGATGTAATTGGGGAGGGGGGAGGGTTCCAGGTTTGCAAGTTGCACAGGGTGCATTTATGACTTGGTACAGCCCTGAATGCGCCCTATGTGACTGTGAACCTGATGGCCTCTACCACCCACTCAGTTGCATGGAGGAATTCATTTTTGATAGACATTCAGGAAGTCCAGTGATGACATCAGCGCCTCTTCTGTACATGTACCCTGTGAGGTCGCACCTGTTGCACAGCCCTTGGTACGGCCCTGAATTAGAGAATTGCAGATAGAGGTTTTAAACTCTGAAAAATGTCCAGACGTATTAGTCATTCTTCTATCTCCCAGACATTCATGTAAAAATCAGTAGCAATCCTAACCTCCCCAGTATTTTATAGGAATGGGGGCAATTTGTGGGCTGGTAAGGCAGTTGCAGCTAAGTATTTTAAATAAAGGAGTAGGGTGCATGAAGATAATTTTAGGGGATGAGGCAATTGTGGCAGGGTAGATTTTGTGGGTGGGGCAGTTTGCAGGATGGTAGGACAGTTGGGATAGTTTTGGGGGATGGTGGTAGGGCAGTGGGATAGTTGCAGGCAAAGGGTTAGGTTTTGAGGGTGGGGCAATGGTGAGATATAGTTTTTGGGCGTGGGAGTTTATAGGATGGTGAAGTTTTTTGGGGGGCTGTTTTTGTTGTGGTGGGGCAATTGTGAGGGTGTATTTTTGGGGGTGGGGCAACCTGCAGGGTGATGTGGCAGTTGTGTGGGTGTATTTTTTCAGAGTGCATGTATTTGGTGGATTGATAGAGCAGTTCCAAGATAGTATTTTTTGGCATAGGGAAAAAACTTTGAAAAGATGCACTTAGTTTGAAAATGGGCCCCATCAGACCAGGGGTTCCAGAGAACTAAAGCCCTCCAAAAAAATGGTACAATGTATTTCTATGGATGAAGCAGTCACAGCTTTTGCAGTATAGCAACATTCAACCACTGAAAAAGAACAGTTAAGACATACTGACAAAACACAAACAAAAAATAGGCCCACAACAAAACACAAAGACAAACACATACAAGATAAGCACAAAAACACACAAAAAGCATAGAGACACATATGCCTAGGCACACACCCATATACATACAAAACACAGATGCATATTTAACAGATGGATTGGAAATAATTTCATGGGGCATGCTCTATTCCCCCCCCCCCCCAAGTGCCCCTCCATCATTGCCATACCCTTGTCCCTGCTGAGTTGGCTGTTAGTGATTTAGATGTGTATTTAATTTTCCTTGTAAAAACCATGGCAATACCTGGGCATCCTATGCTGAAATTGTAAAATCGGTTGATTATGACATCTAATGTACATTTTTGTATTTAGCTTACGCCTTTCCAGTAGTAGCTCAAGGTGAGTTACATTCTGGTACAGTTGGCATCCAATGCTATGCCTTTAACGCTGATGCCAGCAGTCCCCTCAGTCTGGTTTGTTAGTCCTGCACCCGCCTCCTATTTGTTGGCTATGCTATTGACTAGTTAGAGTTATTCTGCTATGTAAGTTCAAAGACAATGCCAGAGCCTCCTTCCAGCCCACATAACCATGAGATTTCTATGGCATATGCACCCTAGCACACACGTGCCCTCCCACTAGTCTCAAAAGACACCAGTCTGAATGTGTTACATATGCTTTTCATGAAACACTTGCCTAGTTCTACACCCACAGACCTAAGGAGGTTATTTTATAAAGGATTTTTATAAAATTACTTCAGGGATTACATGTGTAAAAGTACACGCGGTGAGAAGATGTGTACTTTTATGTGACCCACATGTAGGTATGATCCGGGGCCGAGTTTGGGCAGAGCTCGGCCCCAGTTCTGATTTATGCACATACTTTATAAAAATATGCACGTATGCGTGTACTTTACCAGCTAGATTTATGCCTGCTCCCAAGAAAGCGTAAATGCCTGCTGCTTCAATTTAGCCACTTTTCCTGCTAGTTTACACTCTAGTATTTTATAAAGAAATCCAGGCGCTTATGTGTCTTTATAAAATAGACCAAAACTAGGTGGCATGTAGGCGACCCATTATAAAATTATCTTCTACTCGCCCATGTAGCCTCCTGCATGACCTCTACTGTGGTAGGCGAAGGCCTGTGATCCATGGTGTCTGAAATAAGCAGACAGGCCTGAAATGCTTGACCTGTAAATGAAGCCTGTGGAGAGGCCCATAGGAATTGCACATCCCCCAATATGCTGCTATTGTAGAACTAGAACTCAGCAAAGCATAAAAACAGCTTAGATGAGCAGAATCAGAACTCAGAAATATGAAGAACAAGTTTAAATCGCCACTGATAAGGAGTACAGCTGCTAGGCATTTAATTAAAACTGCTGAAAGAAAGGTTACAATGCCCCGCTTTCCCACATGTGCTAACTAGTTAAATGGCCTTGGAGGAGAAAAGTATCTAAGTTGGTGAACTGACCATTGTAATTGGGACTAGAAGGGGGGTGAGCAGGTGCTAAGCCCAGTCAAAGGACATCATTGGGTAGCCATATTAGTACCGGGACCAATAGAAGGTGTACGGGAGGTTACCGGGACCAATGAAATGTTTTCCTATACCTAGAATGGAGTAAAAGTCTATAAAAGTTGTTGTTTTACTATAAACCATTGCTCAGCCATTTTGAATTTGATTCTGCTTGAGACTTGTGCACAAATGATTTGGACTTTCTGAACAGACTCCTGGTATCATTGGTTTGTCTGCGCTCTGCTGCTACACTACAAAGTTAAATGATAGGTAGTAGTAGTATCCTCTGTAGCTCAGGTTACAGGCAGAAGGAATAATCTTGAATTACTGGAATACCTCAAAAACGCTAGACGCTCTGGACTGTAGACTATTTCTCTAAGCCTGGATACCTAAACTGCATGAACATAAAGGTGGAAAATAGCTGTGTGCCAGGGTGCACTGGGCACTGACTTGTTTTCCCTCTAATGGCAGCAGACCCAGAGCAGTGATAACCTAGGGCCACAGTCTGCAAGACAAAACATTTTCAGTGCTGCACAAGGTGAGGTGAATCTTTGAGGGAATCACATCTACTTGTTTCATCCCTACGGAACTTCAAAAGTGTAGTAAAGAAAGAATTGAAAGACAAAAAATTAAGAAACATGTTCCTCTTAATCTTGGTGAAATTCTAGGTTACTCACCAGAAAAAAGTTTGTCTTGGTGAAAAGCAGCAGTTTGCCAAATCCTTGCAGACCTGACTATGGTGAGCCCAGCAACCATGAGAAATACGATGAACTGATACTAGAGCAAATGTTAGTGAAACTTCTGTGACACAGATCAATTTTAACTTTGTATCTCATCCAAGTTTCACTTCTGATTTTTGCAGGGTCAAGGTCCAACTTTGTACAAAGAATGTACCAAGTGCCTGCTCTCATGCTTTTTCCCACCTGTGTTAGGACCTTGCTGTCTGGCTTTCTGCTGATAGCTCTGATATTTTTAATTTAGAGTTGGACGTGCCGGTTTCCCCATCCTTAATAAAGGGCAACCCAGCATTCTGTGAAGAAAGTCTAGGGGTCGAGACCCGGGCCTTGGTCACTGGACTCCTCGTCCTCGAGCACCTCAAACAAAATACAGGAACTAACCCTAGGCCAAGGGAAGAATCAAACGAGCAGTGACTGTCAAGTCGCCCCCAGCCCCGTTTTAACCCTCCAAGCTTCTCCCCATAGAAAACAGTAACCTAGCGCTTGGAGCCGCTCACCTCTCCAAAACACCAGAGCTCTGCCCCTCACGCTAACGTTACCTGAACTTCGCAACCACCGAGACTGCAGAAAGGGGACGGAGTGCCGCGCATTTCCTGCTCGGCATGAAGCCCCGCCCCCTCTATCCCCCCTCCCCCCGCCTTCTCATTAAGAATGCTCCGCCCTTCTTTCCCTCACAATGATGATACCTTCCTGCCAAACTCCTCCTTACCTTTGCGATGCCACCGCCCGGCGCTGTCTCTCATTGCTGCCATCTTCAGCGGACATGCCTCTCCTCTACGAATGCACCCTCCGGCTGACACCACGTCCTCTGTTGACACTTCGTGGCCCCGATGACATTTCCTATTATTATTTATTCCCCCCAGCATCCACCCGACCTCCCTGAACCAACCCGTCCCTCTCCCTTTTTGTTCCATAGTAGTACCTCCCGGCCCTACTCCATGCCAGTGATGTCCTTCTTACACCTTCACCCTCTATGACGCTTCTCCACTCTCATGTCCCATGCCTCCAACTCCTCTAGACCCGTCTCTATGCACCTCTTCAGCTTTCCCCTGACGACCATGGCCTCTGAGACATCCCCAAAATAAAGGGCAATCTCTTGTTAAAAGCCTTATTAAGTAACGTCAGTCTTACTTTTCCTGCTGTTTTCCCGTCTTACAAAACCAAGAGGAGCCTGAATGAGAAGGAGGGACAAGGTGATGGCCTATGGAGAATAAACTAAGGGATAGAAACAATGGAGCGTACACCAAGGACAGGGGTAGATGTAGAGGACATAGAGAGGAACTTTGGGAAGAGGGAGATGAAAAGGAAATTAAGGTGACAAGTGGTAAGGAATTTACCGGGGGGGGGGGAGGGAGAGAGGGATGGGGAGGCACTTGAGAGGGACTAGCTAAAGAGGAACCTGTTGAGGTTATGAGGAAGTGTTTGAAAGGGGCAGAAGGAGAAGACAAAGAGCAACAGGGAAGGCATAGGGATAAGATTGTCTGCAGGGGTGGCTCAAGGCAATCTGCTACCTGAGGCGAAGTATGAAATGGCGCCTCCACCTTAGAGGGGGCGGGGCTTTTTCAGAAATCCAATCAGAGACTGAACCAAACCAAAAAGCCGATTAGATTATACTGAGGAAATGCAAGAAGTTTGTACACAGGGCCGTATTGAGCTGCAATCGCACCCTGTGCGACTTGGAGCTCAGGCGTACGCACCCTCTCTCCCCCCAAACCTCCATCCAGTGCTGCCTGCTCTTTCCCTGCTGCTGCCGCCTTCTGTTTTTATCACGGTGGCGCTGGCAGCAGGGAAAGAGCAGGCAGTGCTGGACAGAGGTATGGGGAGGAGGCATGCCCCCCTGCATGTGCCTGATCTGAAAGGCACCTGCACTTTAAGCAGATCTGTCCCTCCCTACTCTGACATCAGGAGGGAGTGACCAGTCCTGCTTAAAGTACTGCGAAAAGGCTTGGGGAGCACATTTAGGATGCCTGCTAGTGTCCTGCCAGCGGCGGCAGGGCAACAGCAGACAGCTGAAATGCACCCCCAAGCCTTTCTGCCCTGTGCGGCTGCACCGCTTGCACAGGTCTAGGTATGGTCCTGTTTGCACACCAAGGAACTAAAAGCAAGAACCAACAGCATAGTTTATAAAACTAAATTATAACTCATTTTTATTTTGTTGTTATAAACTGCGTTATGGTCTTTGCTTTCTTTTTCAACATATATTTTGCATCCACAGGTGCAGAGCAGAACCAGGACATTCACCCACAGAACTCAATATTTAAAAAAAAAATCTGATTCTGATCATCTCACTAACAACAACAACAATCACTATTCTCCAGTACCAGGCATATTGTGAACTAATACAAAATCCTACAACAAAGAGCAAACCTACCATACCATACCATATCAGCAGCACAAACTTCCAAAACTCACATAAGGAGACCATCCAAAAAAAGCATCACTGTAAATACTACAGTGGGCCCTGGAACATCCATACCCGTATTTGAAAAGCTGAACAAGTCAAATTACTACAGTACAGTATAGATCTTTATGTACAAACTCCATGTTAACAGAACACCTGACGTCAGTCACACACAACACCGACCCTCACCAAGTACAGAAGAAGTAACCACAATCTAAAGTAAAAATAAAAATATGTAGACAAAATTTATATTGAAACCCCAAGAGGCCAGAGTCCACACGCAGTGCAACATCAGATAAATAAGAGATGCAGTTCCCCAGTACTGTGTAAAATATAAAAATAGCACAAAGTCCAGTCACTAAAATTAAATAAAATTATTTTTTCTCCCTTTGTTGTCTGACTATTTTATTCTCTGATCATGCTGGTCCTGATCTGAGGCTTCTGCTTTCCTGTCTTCTCTTAGCTCTCTGTGGTCCATCTGCCATTTCTTATCTTTTCTTTTGTTTTCTTCACTTCCTTCCATCAACCCATTTCCATCTCCGGTAACTCTCCCCAGTATCAGCCCCCTTTCCAGTCCTTTCCTCCCAGTACCTTCCAATATCAACCACCTTGCATTCCCACGACTGCCACTGGTGTCCATTCCCTTCCAGTCCCCCTTCTTCCCCACTATCCATCCCCTTCTAGTCCAAATACCATCCCATATATCAGCTCATGTCCACTCTCAGTGCCACCCCCCAGTCAACTCCCTTCCAGTCGCCCTACCCTCTGTCCATCCCCCTTCCTGTGCCGTTTGCATGACAGTTCTCTTCCAGCCTCCTCCCTATTACCCAACCACCTACCACTCCCATCCCCAAGTGTCAGCTCCCTTCCAGTCCCCCTTCAGTACATCCCAGGTGTCAGCTCCTTTCCAGCACCCTTCTTCCCCCATGTCAGCTCCCTTACTGCCCCCTCCTTCCCCTGGCAGACCCTCTCATTATCCGCTCCCTTACAGTCCTATTCTAACATCCTCCTGCATCAGCCCATTTGTAGCCCTAGCCCCTAGTTTTCTTCCAGGGCCAGCAGCACTCTCCTCCCCTCCCCCATTAGCCCATTTCCAGTCCTACCCCCCCCCCTTTATCAGCCCACTCTAGTCCTAGCCCCCCAATCAGCCCATTACCAGTCCTAGCTCATTTCCAGTGCTAGCTCTCCATCTGCCCATTATCAGTCCTAACCCCCCCCAATAAGCCCATTTCCAGTCCTATCCCCCCTATCAGCCCATTACCAGTCCTAGCCCCCCTCCCGATCAGCCTATTTCCATTCTTAACCCCTCATCAGCCCATTTCCAGTACTAACCCCCAATCAGCCCATTTCCAGTCCTAGTCACCCCCGAAAGCCCATTACCAGTCCTAGCCCCCCCTTAGCTCATTACCAGTCCTAACCCCCCCATCAGCCCACTTCCAGTTCTAACCTCCCCCCCATCCATTTCCAATCCTAGCCCCCCCACCCCAGGGAAATTGAAAAAAAAATAACCTGGCTGCAGAAGCTGAAGCTGCTGCTGCTGCCACCGGGGCAGCATCAGACTGAAGTGCCCCGCGGCCTCCCAGGCAGAGCCCTCCTTTCTCCCTCAGCACCGGCTTTTCAGAGCCGCGAAGGGAAAGTTTCCCTTTCTCACGGCTCAGGAATTTCCTGTTTCCCATCAGCACCGGCGGGCTCAACTAACAGAACTGCAAAAAAGGGAAACTCTCCCTTTGCGGCTTTTAAAAGTCGGCGCTGAGGGAAATAGGAGGGCCCTACTGGGGAGGCTGCGGCCACGAGGCACTTCAGTCTGTTGCTGCTGTGGTGGCAGCGTCTCCTCTCATTGGGGGTTTTTGTTTTGAAAGCCGAGTGAGGCGGGCTTTTTGGGGGCAATTTTTGCCGCCCCCAAAAAGTTGCCACCTGAGGCCACCGCCTCACTCGGCCTCATTATAGAGCCGCCCCTGATTGTCTGCACAAAAACGTCTAGCTCTGCTCATGTATGATAGTCAAATTTATGTTTCTGTGATGACCAGACTGATAAAGCAGTCCAACAACGGGGCAGTCGCATTTGCAGAACAACACATGCAGCAACAGAAGCAAGGTGAAGAAAAACTAGACCCTTAAATTGTGAAGAACCAACTGCCCAAACATAAGCAGGACCATTGTGGATCTTGTTCTTCATATGTAAGAACAGATACAATAACAAAAACTTTATTTAGCTTAATTCAACTAAGCACTGACTTCTGCAAAATTTTAAAGACTGTTGTTCCTTGAACACTATGGACCAAACATAGAATAAAAGTGTCTCCTAATTCACATGCAACTCACTACCATCATGTAAAAAGTTATATTTAAATTGTTAGTGTTAAATTATTTTTATTTATTATTCTCTGTAATGCACACCTTACTGTTAAAATTACTGTTTTTTGCATGAAGTTCTCTGTAAACCGTCTTGACTTGTAGAAAGACAGTGTAAAAAAAAAGATGTTAAATAAATACATGTATTTAGCACAGAGTATTTATCACCAGTTAAAGTTAGCCATACTTCATGGATCTGGGAGAGACGAAGAAGCAGATAAGTGCACAGGTGGTATTCGCAGTCCTCCTTGTTGAGGGTAAAAACTGAGGCAGAGAAGCTCACATCCTAGAGATGAATACATGGCTACGTGGATGATGTCAGCGAGAGCATTTTTGTTTCCTGGATCATGGGATTATTTTCCAAGGGCTGCTGAGCAGAGGTGGTGTTCACTTAGCCAAGAAATGTCAAACGGCCCGATATTGCAAGGCATTTATTTGTTTTACAGAGCTCTAAGCCATGTAAATGCCCCAAAGCGGGATATTCAGCGGCACTAACATGGTTAGTACGCTTAATATCCCTGAGTAATGCCGCTATATGCCCTGATGCTAACCGCATAGCATTGTGGTGTTCCGGGAGCAGGGCCGGCCCGTCCATTGAGCAAGAATGTTTTTTGCACAGGGCCCCACGTTTCAGGGGGCCCCGCGCAAAAAACATCTTGCATTCAGCCATCAGCCCAGCTAGATTATAAAAAAAACACAGACCAGCTGCTGCTGCGGCTGCCGCCGTAGCAGCAGCAGAATCAAGCACCCCGCGGGGCCCCCCCTGCCCTGCAGAGTCCTCCCATCAGCCCCATGGCGGGATTAACAGAGCCACAAGAGGAGACGCTCTCCCTTCGCGGCTCTGAAAAGCCTGCGCTTTGGGAGCAGAGGCTGAAAGGAGGACTCTGCAGGGCAGTGGGGAGCCCCGCGGGGTGCTCGATTCTGCCGCTGCCACGGCGGCAGCGGCAGCAGCAGCCGGTCTGTGTTTTTTTATTATCTAGCTTGGCTGATGGGGGGGAGGGGGGTTAAGACTGGTAATGGGCTATTGGGGGGGGGGGCTAAGACTAGAAGTGGGCTGATGGGGCGGTTAGGACTGGTAATAGGCTATGGGGGTTATGACAGGTAATGGGCTATGGGGGGGCTAGGACTGGAAATGGGCTTATGGGGGGGTAGGACTGGACATGGGCTGATGGGGGGTTAGGACTGGTAATGGGCTATGGGGGTGGGGGGCTAAGACGGGAAATGGGCTTATGGGGCGTTAGGATGGGTAATGGGATGATTGGGCGCTAAGGACTGGAAATGGGCTGATGGGGGGAGGTTAAGACTGGAAATGGGCTGATGGGGGGTTAGGACTGGTAATGGGCTGATGGGGGTAGGACTGGTAATGGGCTTTGGGGGTAAGACTGAAAATGGGGTGATGGGGGGGTTAGGACTGGAAGTGGGCTGATGGGGGCTTAGGACTGGTAATGGGTTGTGGGGGGGCTTAGGACTGGTAATGGGCTATGGGGGGCTAGGACTGGTAATGGGCTGGGGGGGGGTTGCTAGGACTGGAAATGGGCTGAGTGGAAGGGGGGCTTGAACTGCAAATAGCTGATGGGGATGGGGGCTTGGAATGGAAATGGGCTGAGTGGAAGGGGGCTTGAACTGCAAATAGCTGATGGGGAGGGGGCTAGGAATGGAAATGGGCTGTGAGGGGAGGGAGCTAGGGCTGGAAATGGGTTGAGTGGGGGGGCTAGGACAGGAAATGGGCTGATGGAGGGGCTAGGATAGGTTTGGAAATGGGCTGTTGGGGGGTGCTAAGATTGGAAATGGGCTGTAGTGGGGGCTTGAATTGAAATGGACTCATGGAGGGGCTAGAACTGGAAGTACGCTCATGGGGGGCTTGGATTGGAAATGGGCTGAGTGGAGGGGAGCTAGGATTTGACATGGGCTGATGGTGGGGCTAGGAAAGGACTTGAAATGGGCTGATGGGGGGCTGGGATTGGAAATGAGCTGATGGAGGGACTCGGATAGGACTGGAAATGGATGGGGAAGCTAGGACTGGAAATGGGATGATGGTGGGGCTAGGATAGGATTGGAAATGGGCTGATGGGGGGCTAGGACTGGAAATGGGCTGATGCGGGGACTAGAAGGGAGCGGATGCTGGGTGGGGCTGGAACTAGAAGGGAGCTGATGTTGGGGGAGGATTAGAATGGGATGGAGCGGAGATTTCCTTGCTGTTTCCTGTACCTGGAGGATCCGTGCGGTGGTTGGTGGAGGAGGAGACCGGGAGACCCCGCCCCCCTTCAGGCTGCTATTTCATCGGTGGCTCTCCGCGGCTCCGGTGAGATTTCCTTGTTGTTTCCTGCACCTGGAGGATCCGTGCGGTGGTTGGTGGAGGAGAAGACCGGGAGACCCCGCCCCCCTTCGGGCCGCTATTTCATCGGCGGCTCCCCGCGGCTCCGGTGAGATTTCCTTGCTGTTTCCTGCACCTGGAGGATCCATGCGGTGGTTGGTGGAGGAGGAGACCAGGAGACCCCGCCCCCCTTCGGGCCGCTATTTCATCGGCGGCTCCCCGTGGCTCCGGTGAGAATCCGTGCGGTGGTTGGTGGAGGAGGAGACCGGGAGACCCCGCCCCCCTTCGGGCCGCTATTTCATCGGCGGCTCCCCGCGGCTCCGGTGAGATTTCCTTGCTGTTTCCTGCACCTGGAGGATCCATGCGGTGGTTGGTGGAGGAGGAGACTGGGAGACCCCGCCCCCCTTCGGGCCGCTATTTCATCGGCGGCTTCGGTGAGATTTCCTTGCTGTTTCCTGCACCTGGAGGATCCGTGCGGTGGTTGGTGAAGGAGGAGACCGGGAGACACCCCCCCCCCCTTCGGGCCGCCATTTCATCGGCGGCTACCCACGGACGCGACCCGCGGGCGCACACCTGTGGGCGCATGCCCGAAGGGGCGTGACCAAAGGGGCAGGTCCTGCCCCTTTGGAGCCCCTTCGGAGCTTGAGGAGCTTGTGACACAGACTTATGGGCAGACAGAGGAAGAAGGTGTTTCCATCGGTTCCTGCAAAAATTGGAAAAACTGTTGGCCCAATGGATTGTCATCTTGTGGGTGCTGGAACTTCTCCTTCTTCATGAAATCCTCCTGGAGAGTCTGTGAGTACTGTGTCTGAGTCCTCTATTGCGCTTGGGGATGCCCAACCCGGGAAGGAAGAGGTGTTGGAGAGTATTTCTGTCCAAGACGTTTCTCTCAGCGGACTACCTCCCTGTGTTCAGGAAGCTTCATCTTTATTGTCATTGGGGGGACAGAATGTTAAGATGCCTTCTTCTGTTATGTTTTCCTCTGAAGTTTTGAAGATATCTGTACCGGCTGAAGTTTCACTGAAAGATGTTTGGGAACTGGTGGCGCGAATGGAAGGGTCCCTTCGAACCTCCCTCTCCCAAGTAGAACGTTTTTCTGCTGAAGTAGTACAGAAATTTTCAGACCAAGATGTTTTGCTTTCTGACTCTAAGAAATTATTGTCTAAATTGGAAGGTCGCTTCACTGTTTTGGAGGCTGCTGTATCTTCCTCTATTAAGGATAGTGTTCTGGTACATCATTAGCAAGAGGTTCTGGAGAATAGTAATAGTTTAAAAAATCTCCGCTTTTTAAATTATCCTTGTACTCATTACCTCTCGCCGTTAATTTTAGTACAAAAATATCTGAAGGAAATCTTGCTGATTGATAAGGTGGATTCTATTAAGTTCTCCTCATTATATTATATTCTTAAACCTTCCGCAGTGAAGGCTTCCTCCCCGGTTGAATTACAAGAAGGAAAACCCAATGAAGCTGAGTCCTTGGATCTTTCAAATTTTTTGGAATCTTCTGTTGATTTGATCCCACAGCGTGCAACTTTGATCGTATCATTTGTTTCATTACAGGATAAAAATATGATCTTCAATTTATATTTTAAAAAGAAAAATTTGGCTTTTTGTGCCGAACCTATACAAATTTTTCCTGTGGGAGTAGGAGTACCCAGGCACGTCGGAAAGTGTTTCTAGCTTTGAAAGACCGAACTCTTGCCATTGGGGAATCCTTCTTTTTGAAATATCCGTGAAAGTGTATAGTGGAATTGGAAGGCACTAAGTATGTTTTTCTCGATGTCAATCAATTTGAGGCCTTCTTGGTTAGTAAGGAGTCCTTTTGAATGTTACTTCTTTCTTTCCATGTAAATTTGGGCTTAGTTGAGTTGATCCTCATTATTTCTAATTTTCTTATGTTGTTAAGTTGGGAGTCTCCTAGATGTGGACTTTATTTGTAATCCTGCTTTAATTTTTGAATAAAGAATGTTTGAAAATCAAAAAAAAAAAAAAGAATGGGATGGAGCTGGGAGAGTGAAATGGAGAGGGAAAAAATATATTGTGTGGGAGGGAAGACAAATCTACAATTGGCTGGATATTGGGAGAGTAAGTGGGGATTGAGGATGGAGGGGTAAAATTTGAGTGGATGAAATAGGAATGAGGATAGAGCAAAAGGAGAAAGATTAGTATGTTAAAGCAGATGCAGAGAGAGGATGGCAAAAAACTAGAAGAGAGAAGAAAGGACAAATGGACAGCAGACGATGGAGAGTTAGCAGAAGACACAAAGAAACCAGAAGAAAGTAGCTGGAGCAATTGCAACTGAAAAAAAAATGCACAAAAGGTATAAAAATATCTCTTTATTTTGAATTTATTAACTGGAATATGTCAGCTCTAGGAAATGTGCATCATTAATGTCTGCGCTTTGTTTAGTACAAGAGGAAATTAATTTATAGTTTTATTTCTACAGTGTTGTACATTCCAAATTTAGCTTTTGGGGTTCCCAGTTTAATTAATGTCTTCCTGTTTCTAAATTGTGATTCCTTGTTTGGTGATGGTCTATGTTCTGCATGTGTAACTGAGCAGAGGTATTCTGTTTATGTAATTCCTATTTGACATTGCCACTTGGTCTCTTTCCCCAGTAGGTCATGTATTGTTATTCTCTGAAATGTATTAGTTTAATATTTGCAGTGTTGCCTTTTGATAAGTAGGGTATGGTGCTTTGTGAGTCCTGGTAGTGCTGTTAGGATACGGCGGGTTTGCTATGGGTTCTAAATGGGCAGTGTTTGTAGTAGTTCCTAATGTACCTGGCAGTTGGCACTGGATTATAGTAATGTAGAAATCTTTTAGTCTTTCTTTATCCATACACTCATTAAGATGCATGTTTACTAAAAGTTAGTGTATGATAACATTATGCAAATATTTATGCAAATGAGGCACTTTATGCAAATGAGGCCCACACTGAGTCTCCGCACATGGCCCCGCACCCCCCTTGGGCCGCCTCTGTCTGGGAGCAGTACCCGGGGATAGCCATGCAGCGGCAATATTCAGCTGCTGCCCCATTATCCTTCAGTGGCGAAAATTAGGCACAGCAAAAGCTGTCCTTTTTCCACCGAAGCTAACCGGGCAGCGGCTGAATATTGCTGCTTCACGGTTAGCTTCTGCGGCTGTACTGCAAACCTGGATAGTCAATGCCGGTGGTCGGATATGGCCCCAGGTTGAATATCTGGGGTTAAAGTTTGGCAGCAACTGGTTGCAACTCAATATCGGGTCCAAAGTGTCTTTGGTGATGGGTGAAGAAAAACCCCAAATAAGTAAAAGGCCTCAAGTAAGTAAAACATTAAATACCTCTGTAGAAAGGGAAAAAGTGGGAAACGTCTGGAAAATGGTTTGTATTAATACTTGTGGTATGGGAAATAAGATTCTGGATCTTATGTTTTTATTAAACTTACTATTCTACCTTTAACAAACATACAAAAGATCAATCATTATAAAAGGAAAAGAAACTCCATTAGTTATATTTTTCAGATATGTTAATGAAAGGAGGAAGTGCAAACGTGGTATTTTCAGACTCAAGGGTGAAAGGGAGGAATATGTAGAAGCTGATTAGGATGAAGCAGAATTATTTAACAAATATTTCTGTTCTATGTTCACAGATGAAGAGCTAGAAGAAGGAGCTCAGAAAAACACACACAAATAAGAAAAGAAATGACATGCATCTTGAACGATTTTCAGAAAACTGTGTTTGAGAGTAGCTAGCTAAACTAAAAGTAGACAAAGTTATGGGGCCAGAGAGGGTATTTCTGAGGGACTTGAAAGAAGTGGCCTAGTGGTTGGGGGCAAGGTACCTCAGACCAGACAGTCAGGGGTTCAAATCCCACTAGAGGACAACAACCTTGGGCCAGAAGGACTGGGGTTTTTAGTCCCACAGGTGCTCCTTGTGGTCTTGGGCAAGCCACTTAACCCTCCATAGCCCATGTTCTCTGTGTGCTGTACTTTCCTGTCTAATCAATGTGTTTATACCTCAAAAATTTCCTGTCATGATTTGACAATTTCCAATCTGTAATCAAACCGCTGCTGATCGCTGGAAGTAGCGGTATACAAATGTATACTAAATAAATAAATAAATAAATTTCAGTTTGTTCAATGTAAACCGCACTGATGCAGAATAGCACAGTATATAAGATAATGTAAATAAATAAATAAACTTAGGGAAGTTCTAGCAGCTCCACTATATGACCATTTTAATGCTTCTTTAGAGTCGGGAATGGTCCCATAGGACTGGAGAAGGGTGCATGTGGTCCCTCTACACAAAAGCAGAAGTAAGAACGAGAACTACCGGCTGGCTAGTCTGACCTCTATGGTGAATAAATTAATAGAAACCTTGCTAAAACACAGGATATTGAGGTTTCTGGAATCCAAAGGATTGCAGGATCTAAGGATCAGGTTTTACTAGAGGCAGGTCTTCTCAGACAAATCTGATTAATTTCTTGTGAGAGAGTCAGTTGGACCATTATATGATAAAGGGGTAAAAGGGGCACTAAGAGGGGACATGGTCATAGCGAAGAGACTGAATGAATTCTTTGCTTTGGTCTTTACTGAGGAAGATGTAGGGGTGTTACCAGTGACTGAAGTGGTATTTAAATGTGATACAGCGGAAGAACTGAAAGAAATATTGATACACTGGAAAGATGTATTACAACTATTTGTTCAACTGAAGAGTAGCAAATCACCTGGACTGGATGGTATACATCCGAGGGTGTTGAAAGAACTGAAATATGAGATTGCAGACTTGATAGTAGTAATCTGTGAACTATCATTAAATCATCTATAATACCCTCTCTTGGATTTTCCCCTGTTCTTACTCCCTGGCCCTCCCACCCTCTCTCATGCTGCCTTCCTATTTCCCTTCCACCCATCCATGTACTCTTCTTCCCCTATCTTTTGCCTGCTACCCACTCTCTTCATTCCCTAACACCAGCCTTTCACTTCCCTTCCTCCCTCACTTCTTGTACTTACCTTGTTCAGTTCCTTTTCTGTAAATTCACCCCTTCGCTTATGCTCTACCCATTGTTTCCTATAACTCTGTCCCGTCTCTTCTCTTCTATAACCCTGCCCCTTCCTTTATGCTCCATCTCTTGTCTTGTCTAATGCTGATCCCGCTTATCTTTTCTATTCCTGCTTTTTCTTTCCTATATTCCTTTGGCTTTCCATGCCAGTGGGAGCCAGGGACTCCCAATAGCTCTTTGAAGCCACTGCTCCTCTCTTCAGTGCCTGTGGGACTCCAGGGCTCCTGTTGGCTCTTTGAAGTTGCTGTTCCTCTCTTGGCTCTTTAAACTCACTGCTCTTCAGAATATAGAATGATGCCTTATACATCTGTTTGTTTGCATATATATGACACAAAGGCATATCAGACTCTCGACAATAGGTGCTTAAGTGAAATGTGCCTAAAACTGTTTGCTCATACATGGGACTGGAACAAGCACGAGTCAAATGCACAGTTAGGGAATTAATTTGCCATGGCGTGGGCATAGTGGCTGCAGTAGTTGCGTGGCTGAGAATGAAGAGTGGCTGGTGGAGTTGCAGAATGCAGTGGATGTCAATGAGATTCGGTGGACAGCCTGGGAGGAGGTCAAAGAAATCCTACTCTTGAAGATTGAAGATCTAGACAATACTGTAGATCTAGATGAAATAATTTCAGAATCAGAGGGGTGCCAGAGGAGTCTGAATTTAATGACTGCAGGAAGGTGGCTAGTGCTATCTTCTTGGAGCTGCTGAGGAAGGTGGGAGTAGAGGAACTGCCCATGGCCATCAAACTCAACAGAGCACACTGGCTGGTGGGAGTGGCTCAGAGTAATTTGCCAAGGACATTCTCTATTGTGTGCATGACTTTGAACTGAAAGAGAAAATAGCAGCTAGGATGAGAGCTCTGTCTGGCAGAGTTACCAGGTAGTCATCTTTGTGGACCTGTCAACAGCTACACTTCAGTGACACAGGGATTTCGGAGGTGTGACTGACCAGCTGTGGCAGACTCAACTTCGCTATAGATGGCTGTACCCATTTGGACTAGCTTTCATGATGAAAGGCAAGACTTTGAGAGTTTGAACCTTTAAAGAGGCAGTGGAGGCCCTGAAGGTGGTGGGCCTGGACACAGAGGGGCTAGCGCAACTGACTGGAGTGTCTCAGCTGGCGGGAAAGAAGGTGGAGTAGCACATTCACTGGGTCCTAGTGTTAAAGTCAAGAAGAAAGGAGAAGGCGAATGGACTTGATAAGAGTGTTGGGACCTGAAAAATAGGGAGTGATCTGCAGATGTGGACCTTTTTACACAAATGATGTTGGGGGTTTGAGTGCATTATGGGGGTGTGGAAATGGGTATTTAGAGGTGTGAATGTGGGTATTTGGGGGTAATGGAGTGCCTAACGGCTCAGAGGAGGTGAAGGTGTGCATGGAATAAGGGGAAAGGGGTAGGTTGTGCATGTGGGGAGTTAAAGAGAGTGGAAGAGGGGGATGGTCTGAGTAGGGGTAATGGGTGATTGGGCGGGCCTGCGGGAGAGGGGTCATTACTCCTGTAAGTTGCCTTTTCTTGAGACTGGGTAGTTGGTAGGAGGGGGGAGAGAGGGGAGGATCATGGAGGAGAGATGGTGGAGGGAGCAGGGGGGATGGGGCTGAGGTACGTATTGGGAGGGGTAATGTGGCTGGGAGGGGAGGGCAATGAGTGGTGGCATCTATGAATGTTACTGTAAAGGCCTCAAGTCATGGCTAAAATGGAAATTGCTAGAAAGACAAGGTGAGCGGTTAAGGGTGAATATTTTAATGATCCAAGAAACACATTTGAAAGATGGGCAAAACCATCTACTTGGGTCCAAGGGTTTTAACCGAGTGTTCCTGATGGCCAACTGGACTGTACCCAAAAGAAGGGGGGGGGGGGTATTCTGGTAGCTAGGCACAGAGTGGTGACCAATCTCATATCATTGCACACCCCATACCATCAGCTCCGGTCCATCCACGCTAATCGACTTTCTCTCCCATCACCATCTCAGGCTCATTAAGAACTTACCCACCATGCTGCATTTTTCTTCATTAGCCCTGTACTCTGGAATGTACTGCCATCTTCACTTCGCCTTGAATCTTCTTATCTGAAGTTTAAGGCCCATCTCAAAACATGTTCCATCAAGCCTTTGACATCTCATATATCAGTCCTCTTTAGTCCTTTTGTCCTTCTCTACTGTCTCTCCTGTTGTTGTACAACTGTTAACTGTTGCTGTACCTGTTCCTTTCTCTCCTATCATTGTATGGCATTCTTTTCTATTTCCTGACTGCAGCATTAATGTTTTATTGTAAACTACCCTGATGCCATGGCCTGAGCGGTATATCAAATGTGAAATGTGAAATAAAGATAAAGACCTAAAGACTGGAGGATTTTTAAAAAGGGTTCCAGGGGTGATCCGGGAAACTACAGACCGGTGAGCCTGACGTCAGTATGGAAAAAATGGTAGAAACCATCATAAAGAACAAAATTACTGAACATGTAGATAGTCATGGCTTAATGGGAGACAGCTAACATGGCTTTAGACAAGGAAGATCTTGTCTTACTAATCTGTTATGTTTTTTGAAGGTGTGAATAAACAGGTAGACCAAGTAGAGTCAGTTGATATAGTGTATCTGGACTTTCAGAAAGCCTTTGACAGGGTCCCTCATCAGAGACTTTTGGCAAAACTAAAAAGTCATGGGATAGGAGGCAGCGTACTATTGTGGATCAGGAACTGGTTAAAAGATAGAAAACAGAGGGTAGGGCTAAATGGCCAATTTTCTCAATGGAGAAAGGTGAATAGTGGAGTACCTCAGGGATCTGTGCTGGGTCCACTGCTTTTTAACATATTCAGAAATGACCTGGAAATGGGAATAAGAGTGAGGTTATCAAATTTTCTGATGACACAAAACTATTTAAAGTTGTTAAAACCCAAGAGGATTGTGGAAAATTGCAAGAGGATCTTGATAAATTGGAAGACTGGGCATACAAATGTCAGATGAAATTTAATGTGGACAAGTGCAAAGTTATGCAGCTAGGAAAGAACAACACAACCTATGGTTACACGATGCAAGGTTCCACATTAGGAACCACCACCAAGGAAAAAGATTTAGGCGTCATTGTTGATAACATGTTAAAACCCTCTGCCCAGTGTGCAGTGGTGGCCAAGAGAGCAAATAGAATGCTAGGTATCATAAGAAAAGGAATGGAAAATAAAACAAAGGATATTATAATACTTCTGTATCGTTCCATGGTGCGACCGCACCTTGAATATTGTGTGCAATTCTGGTCGCCATATCTTAAAAAGGATATAGGGTTATTAGAGAAGGTACAGAGAAGAGTCACCAAAATGGTAAAGGGGATGGAAGGATACCCCTATGAAGAGAGGCTAAAAAGGTTAGGGCTCTTCAACCTGGAAAAGAGACAGCTAAGGGGAGATATGATAGAGGTCTATAAATTAATGAATGGAATGGAACGGTTAAACGTAGATCGATTGTTTACGTCATCAGAATATAGAAAGACTAGGGGACATGCAATGAAGCTACAGGGTAACCTATTTAAGACTAATAAGAGAAAATATTTTTTTCACTCAACGTGCAATCAGACTCTGGAATTTGTTACCAGAGGATGTTGGTGGGTTTAAAAAAGGTTTGGACAAGTTTGTGGAGGAAAAGTCCATAAACCATTATTAAAAGGGACCTGGGATATCACTGCTTGACCCATTACAAGCATTGTGGAACATGTGTCTTTTGGGGAAACTGCTAGGTACTTACAACCTAGCTTGGCTACTGTTGGAAATAGGATACTGGGCTTGATGGATCTTGGTCTGATCCAGTATGACATATCTTATGCTCTTATGACTAGAGAGTTGTACCAAGGGAGAACAATAGATGTAATGAACTTAAATTTAAGTAAAGCCTTTGATACTGTTCCACACAGACAACTTTTAAATAAATTGAGCACCCTAGGAATGGACCCTAAAGTGACCAATAGGGTTAGAAACTGGTTGCATTTGAAGTGACAATGGATACAGGTATATGGAGCTCACTCTGAGAAGAAGGACATTGCTAGTGATATGCTAAAGGGACCTGTTCTTGGTCCAATTCTTTGTTTTTTTAAATTTGATTTTCAAAATACAAAATACTTTACAAAGCAAGTATAAAGAAAGCATGACAAAATATAATCATAAACAACAAGGCATATTATATGTCCAGTAGTCCACATCTTGCGGTAAAACAAACATAAAGAAAAATCCAGTGACAAAGAAACAAGGAGCTTAGCTCCGTAATTATAGCCTCAATAAATGCCCTCCCATTACCTCACCCAACAAAGAGCAAGCCAGTCGTGACAGGACTGTGAATAGTGTGAGGGTGGTCAGTGCTGAGGGGGACAAAAAAGGGCTGATGGATCGAATTTGTCGAAGAAAGAAATAAGACGTCTTAGCTAGACGCGATATGTGATCTTTGAAAGTGAGGTTGGAATCAAGGAGGACAACTAGGTATTTGAAGGTAGAAACAATGGGGATCACAGAACAGCCAAGGGAAGGAGCAAGAAAGGGGCAGGGACTCCCGAATGTAAACCATGCGGCAGAAGATTTGGCGGAGTTGAGATGGAAATAGTTGGAGGATAACCAACTGGAAACGAGAGTGAGGCATGAGTTCAAGGGTGTGAGGTCAGGATTGATTAGCTTTGAATGCCCAGCTCTTTGCTGTCACCCAGAATCTACCACCCTATGCAACAGCCTAGTTTGTCTGATGGTTAGTCCAGTCCTGCGTTTGCCCTTGCACACCACAGCATGTTTTTGTCTATGAATACTGAATGTATCTGCATGAATGCTTGCTTGTATGTGTTTGTGTATTTTTTCTGTGTTTCTCTCTGTATCTGTAAATGGCAAAGAAATGAGATGGGCGGGCTGTCCGACAGGACCAGTTTTATAATTGCAATGCTATTATGACTCAGTGATTGTATGCTGCAGCTGTTGGAACAGCTTTTCTTATAAAAATACACTGAGGCATATTTTGGGGTGGGGAGTGAGGGATGGGGCTTCATTTCTATCTATACCACGTGCAGAATCTTAAATTGTACATCACGGGAATTTCCCCCAGCTCACCTCGTCTCTTTCTGTGGCTAGAGCAGTATGCTAGTGCTCTGCCCCATAGCCTTCCCATTGACTGGATCCTACCCACAGCGTCTGGTGCTAGTTATGTTGGAAGCAGATAGGGAGGCTCGCTTACACAGGGAAAGGAATAGAGCAGGACTGTACCAAGCTAGAAATGCACCCAGCACCATATCTAGGCATGTGTGAGCCCACAAAAAATAGGGATGCATTAAGGGTTGCCAACTGCCAGCCTTTGCTCCCCCCCCCCCCCAACCCATGCTGTCTGCCCAGCCTACCCTTGACCTGCCACCTCTTTTCTGGTTCCTTTGGCAGCAGACCTCCAATTAAAAACAAAATCTGCATGTCTTTCCAACTCTGCGCCATCGCCAAGGGCACAGGAAAAAGTGGCATTGGAGTAAGGACAGGCTGGGCAGGCAGCATGGGGGGAGGGGGAAACTGGCTGGATATGGTGTGTTAAGATGGTGAGATGCTGGGGAATGTGGGATAGGGGCAGAAGTGCTATTGGGGGAATGGAGCAAATGACAAAAGTCTGATGTAATTGGGGAGGGGGGAGGGTTCCAGGTTTGCAAGTTGCACAGGGTGCATTTATGACTTGGTACAGCCCTGAATGCGCCCTCTGTGACTGTGAACCTGATGGCCTCCACCACCCACTCAGTTGCATGGAGGAATTCATTTTTGATAGACATTCAGGAAGTCCAGTGATGACATCAGCGCCTCTTCTGTACATGTACCCTGTGAGGTCGCACCTCTTGCACAGCCCTTGGTACGGCCCTGAAATAGAGAATTGCAGATAGAGGTTTTAAACTCTGAAAAATGTCCAGACGTATTAGTCATTCTTCTATCTCCCAGACATTCATGTAAAAATCAGTAGCAATCCTAACCTCCCCAGTATTTTATAGGAATGGGGGCAATTTGTTGGCTGGTAAGGCAGTTGCAGGTAAGTATTTTAAATAAAGGAGTAGGGTGCATGAAGATAATTTTAGGGGATGAGGCAATTGTGGCAGGGTAGATTTTGTGGGTGGGGCAGTTTGCAGGATGGCAGGACAGTTGGGTGTAGTTTTGGGGGATGGTGGTAGGGCAGTGGGATAGTTGCAGGCAAAGGGTTAGGTTTTGGGGGTGGGGCAATGGTGAGATATAGTTTTTGGGCGTGGGACAATTTATAGGGTAGTGAAGTTTTTTGGGGGGCTGTTTTTATTGTGGTGGGGCAGTTGTGAGAGTGTATTTTTGGGGGTGGGGCAACTTGCAGGGTGATGTGGCAGTTGTGTGGGGGTATTTTTTCAGAGTGCGTGTATTTGTTGGATTGATAGAGCAGTTCCAAGATAGTATTTTTTGGAATAGGGAAAAAACTTTGAAAAGATGCACTTAGTATGAAAATGGGCCCCATCAGACCAGGGGTTCCAGAGAACTAAAGCCCTCCAAAAAATGGTCCAATGTATTTCTATGGATGAAGCAGTTACAGCTTTTGCAGTATAGAAACAGTCACCTACTGAAACAGAGCAGTTAAGACATACTGACAAATCAAACACAAACAAAAAATAGGCCCACAACAAAACACAAAGACAAACACATACAAGATAAGCACAAAAACACACAAAAAGCATAGAGACAAATACACATATGCATAGGCACACACCCATATACATACAAAACACAGATGCATACTTAACAGATGGATTGGAAATAATTTCATGGGGCATGCTCTATTCCCCCCCCCCCCCAAGTGCCCCTCCATCATTGCCATACCCTTGTCCCTGCTGAGTTGGCTGTTAGTGATTTAGATGTGTATTTAATTTTCCTTGTAAAAACATGGCAATACCTGGGCATCCTATACTGAAATTGTAAAATCGGTTGATTATGACATCTAATGTACATTTTTGTATTTAGCTTACGCCTTTCCAGTAGCAGCTCAAGGTGAGTTACATTCTGGTACAGTTGGCATCCAATGCTATGCCTTTAACGCTGATGCCAGCAGTCCCCTCAGTCTGGTTTGTTAGTCCTGCACCCGCCTCCTATTTGTTGGCTATGCTATTGACTAGTTAGAGTTATTCTGCTATGTAAGTTCAAAGACAATGCCAGAGCCTCCTTCCAGCCCAAATAGCCATGAGATTTCTATGGCATATGCACCCTAGCACACACGTGCCCTCCCACTAGTCTCAAAAGACACCAATCTGGATGTGTTACATATGCTTTTCATGAAACACTTGCCTAGTTCTACACCCACAGGCCTAAGGAGGTTATTTTATAAAGGATTTTTATAAAATTACTCCAGGGATTACATGTGTAAAAGTACACGCGGTGAGAAGATGTGTACTTTTATGTGACCCACATGTAGGTATGATCTGGGGCCGAGTTTGGGCAGAGCCTGGCCCCAGTTCTGATTTATGCACATACTTTATAAAATATGCACGTATGCGTGTACTTTACCAGCTAGATTTATGCCTGCTCGCAAGAAAGCGTAAATGCCTGCTGCTTCAATTTAGCCACTTTTCCTGCTAGTTTACACTCTAGTATTTTATAAAGAAATACAGGCGCTTATGTGTCTTTATAAAATAGACCAAAACTAGGTGGCATGTAGGCGACCTGTTATAAAATTATCTTCTACTCGCCCATGTAGCCACCTGCATGACCTCTACAAAGTTAAATGATACGTAGTAGTAGTATCCTCTGTAGCTCAGGTTACAGGCAGAAGGAATAATCTTGAATTACTGGAATACCTCAAAAACGCTAGACGCTCTGGACTGTAGACTATTTCTCTAAGCCTGGATACCTAAACTGCATGAACATAAAGGTGGAAAATAGCAGTGTGCCAGGGTGCACTGGGCACTGACTTGTTTTCCCTCTAATGGCAGCAGACCCAGAGCAGTGATAACCTGGGGCCACAGTCTGCAAGACAAAACATTTTCAGTGCTGCACAAGGTGAGGTGAATCTTTGAGGGAATCACATCTACTTGTTTCATCTCTACGGAACTTCAAAAGTGTAGTAAAGAAAGAATTGAAAGACAAAAAATTAAGAAACATGTTCCTCTTAATCTTGGTGAAATTCTAGGTTACTCACCAGAAAAAAGTTTGTCTCGGTGAAAAGCAGCAGTTTGCCAAATCCTTGCAGAGACCTGACTATGGTGAGCCCTGCAACCATGAGAAATACGATGAACTGATACTAGAGCAATGTTAGTGAAACTTCTGTGATACAGATCAGTTTTAACTTTGTATCTCATCCAAGTTTCACTTTTGATTTTTGCAGGGTCCAGGTCCAACTTTGTACAAAGGATGTACCAAGTGCCTGCTCTCATGCTTTTCCCCCCTGTGTTAGGACCTTGATGTTTGGCTTTCTGCTGATAGCTCTGATATTTTTAATTTAGAGTTGGACAGTGCTGGTTTCCCCATCCTTAATAAAGGGCAATCCAGCATTCTGTGCCTTATAGGCTCCTAGAATAATACCCAGTAATGCACAAATTGTCTTACATACATTTTTATCTGCTCCTTGGAAGGTGGAAATTTGCATGTATACTCTATGCACATGCATGTTTACATTGCAAGTCTATCTCTGCTCTGCCCAAGCTATATCAGATGGACGAAGGTTCTATCTATCTGTGTACCTACTTGCTATACACGTATTGTATGCCCACCCTCGGTTTTATAACAGCCATTTTCTTCATGTAAACCTCTATCTCCATTCTGCATGTACATTTTGCTGTTATTGCTCCCCCTCATTAACAAGCTTCTTCCAGACCACTTTTGGATCTTAATCCTTTGTTCTCCTCCTGTCTCCTTACCCTTCCCTATTGTACCCTCATTCTCATCTATTGATTAGATTGTAAGCTCTGATGAGCAGGGACTGTCTTATTATATGTGTCTGTACAGTGCTGCGTACACCTTGTAGCGCTATATAAATGATTAATAATAGTAGTAGTAAAGTGAATAGGCAGTTAGCCCTGGGACACGCTTCACAAACAGGCACCAAATTCACTCCCAACCACTTAGAAGGCATCTGATAGATGCACCCAAGTTTAATTCAGTGTTTCTCAACCCGGTCCTCAGGATGCACCCATCCATTCAGGTTTTCAGGGTATCCATAATGAATATGCATGTGGTACAAGTGCCTTCAAGGGGGGTAGTGCATGCAACTTGGTTTCTTGCATATTCATTGTGGATATCCAAAAACCTGACTGGCTGGGTATATCCTGAGGAATGGATTGAGAACCACTGGTTAATTATTTGCTTGAGCCCCAGGGCCGGCCCTAGGCATATTTGGGCATACTGTCCGCACATGGCTTTACCCCACTATAGGCCCCATAAGCCTTTCAGCTGTCTCCAGGTTCCAGCAGCTATTTTATCTCCTGCTATCCTCCTGCCTGCGCTGCTGCCCCCAATGCCACTGCCATTCTTCTGACCCCCAGCTGCTGCCCCCAATGCCATCGCTATCCTCCCAGCCCCCAAGTGCTGCCCCCAATGCCATCGCTATCCTCCCAGCCCCCAAGTGCTGTTACTGCTGCTGCTTTCTTTGATTTGCAGCAGCATAGGGATCTTCTTTCCCTGCACATCAATGAAAGCCGTGCTGGTTCTGCCCCTCTGAAATAGGAAATGCATGTCCAAGGGATGGGCTCGGCACAGCCATCAGCACGTGTAGGTCCGGCCCTACCATTGAGCAACTGTATTCTTTGCACATGGCCCCGCTTTTCAGCCCCACTATTCAACCCCTATTGATTTATGCAGATATGGCCCCGCAATTGATCTCTGCACATGGCTTCACTTCCCTTTGCAGTTCCTCCTTCCTAACTTCAGCAGTGGTTCTTCTGGCTGCTGCAGACTTCATCTATCTCCAGGAACAAGCAGGGATGCATTCTTCACATATGGATGATGTCAGCAACGACAGAGCCTCTGCGCGGGAACGCTCCCCAGCATCCAATAGGAAAGGTTTTGAGAGCACTCCACTGCGCTTGCGTGCCTGCCTTCCCAACTTCTCAGTTGAGTTTGTAGCTGAGAAGAAGAATTAAAACAAAGACCTTACAACTCTTAGGGGAGGAGGGTAGTTTATCAAGACTGATTCCTGCTGTTCCCAGAGATCACCTGTTACCTGCTTTCCTGTTGCCCCGTTCTTGAGTCCCTCAAAAACAAGGGCCCTTTTGGACTGGTAAGTACCTTCTCCTCCTCCTGTTTTCTTGTTTGTATTTATTTTTCCAGTTATATGTGTGTGTGGCCCCTTAGCCCCAACCATGTTCTCCATCTTTACTCTCCACTCTCTGCTCTCACCTCCTTCTAACTGTGACACCAGTTCATTCTGCACTTCACTCTTTCTGCCTTCACTCCTTGCCATGGTCCTTCACGCTACTCTACATGATGAGAGGGGATGGGCGTGCAGAGAGACCAGAGTGCAGGGTAAAAGTGTGGAAATAAAAACAGCATTTTGCAAAGGGTGAGGTCAGACAGAGTGAAGTGTGGGATAAGGAGGCATGTGTGGGGATGTAAGGTGGATAGCCAAGCCTCTTGTGTACACTACTTCTACTACTACTTAACATTTGTAAGTGCTCACTCTCTTATCCCCTACCCAGCCTCTCAGTGCGTACGCAGCACTGAGAGGCTGGGTAGGGGATAAGAGAGTGAGGATGGACTAGAGGTCAGGGAGGGAAGGAGTGACAGGAAGGGAGCTTGGAGCTGATGAAGGGATAAGATTCAGATAAGGGTTGAAGGGGGTAAGCACAGAAGGCAGAAATAGGGGACTTAGGGCATGTGTGATAGGTAGAGGAAGTACAGGAGGCTGCGGAAGGAGAAAGATGGTGCAATGGGTCCACTAAAGACAGGGGTGAGAGCGGGAGATGGAAAGTTAGGGAAGCAGGAGAAAAGGAGGAGATTGAGAACCGGAGATGCAAAAAAGAAAGAAAGAGGTGAAATCTAGATATGAGGGGATAGAGAGTAGAGGAGAGAGAAATGAAAAACAAGAGATGAGAAGGAAAGGCCGGCAGAGGAAAAAGGGAAGAAGGCAAGAGAAAGAAGAAACGGAAAGGAGATGCTGAGAAGGCAGACACAAGAAAAGTGGAAAAGTGAGTCTGGGACCAGCTTAAATTTAGAAAAATAAAAAGCCCAGATAATAAAGTTAGAAAATTTAAAAAATATATTTCCAATTTGTATGGATCACGGGGAATTTCGTATCTCTCCTATTTTTGTACTTTGCAACACACTGTTTTTCTTTCTCCGGTATTGTACTTCTCAGTCTGACTTCTTGGGTTTGTATTTCAGTTTTTCGCTGCATATTTCTGTTTTTAATTTCAGATTCTTTATTCTGCATTAGCTGAGGGTCTGTCTAGATTCTGGGTGTGACTAAGGTGAAGGATTCTGCTAGCAGGTAGTTCCTGTATAGGGATCTGTAGCAGTCCTGTTTGTTCTCTGCCCTACATGGTTTTAGGACCCAATGTAATATGTACATGTTTTTCTTTTCATAGATAGGGGTGTTGCAGTTTGGGGTTAATATTGATTTGGTATGGAATTTGCTTTATAGGTTTTGAGTCTGTTTTGAAAGATTGTTTTGATACTTTATTTCACAAAGGGCTAGATTTGCTAAAAGGTGCTGCCATACTCGTATTACCATATACTAACATGCACTAACAAGCGTTATCTACCACAGGTACAATTTTATGCAATGAGATCTATTAACTAATAACATGTATTTACTGTATTAGTCCACGCTGGCAATGAAACATGAGTGTGTGTTTTTCTAGAGAGGATACCATGATTTGAATGTTTATATATTAGAACATACGATATGCCATACTGGGTCAGACTAAGGGTCCATTAAGTCCAGCTTCCTTTTCCCATTAGTGGCCAATCCTGGTCACAAGTACCTGTCAGGTTCCCAAAAGATACACAGATTTCAAGCTGCTTGTCCCATGGATAAGCAGTGGATTTACATGGACATCTTTAATAATATATTTATTTTACATTTCTTATATACCGCCTTTCATGATATCAATGTGGTTTACATTGAACAAACTGAAATTACATTGAACAGGGAAATTACATTGAGCATATAACTTGGAGATAACTATTTTACAGGGAACATGGGCAATGGAGGGTTAAGTGGCTTGCCCAAGACCACAAGGAGCACCTGTGGTACTAGAAACCCCAATCCTTCCATTTTCCTCCAGGAACTTGTCCAAACCTCTTTTAAATCCATCTACAATAACAGCTTTTATTACATTTTCTGGTAATGAATTCCAGAGTTGGATTACCCGTTGAGGGAAAAAATATTTTCTCTGATTAGTCTTCAGTGTGCTACATTGTAGCTTCATTGCATGTCCCCTAGTCTTTCTACTTTTTGAAGGATTAAACAAAATCTACATTTACCTGTTCCACAACATTCATTATTTTATGTATTTATTTATTTTAAATGTTAATATACTGCATTTGCAGGGATCAACACACTTTACAGGTAACAGAAACAAAACCTTACATGGAACAAGATAACTTTACAAGGAATAGGAAGCAATACAAGTAACCTATTAACATTAAAATACAAAAGCTAGGATAGCAATTCAAATGATCATTGGTATATAGTGAGCTAGTAGATGCTTATAGGGGAATCAGCAGTGCTAGTATTTATAGTTACCATTACTTAAGACCATTGGGGTATGAAGGGAGGGGTCAAGTGGTGAAGGAAGGGATCAGTGGACCTGAGTCACCTGGTATGATGGTCGTGAATCTACAGTGATTAAGATTGCATTGAGTCTGTATTTATGTGACACCCTCACAGTGAATTCGTAACAGGTGCGTTTTTAATAACTTCCTGAAATCCTTTGTCTGAGGTAGTCCTCTATCATAACTCCCCTCAGTCTCTTTTCTGAGTTGAAGAGCCCTAACCGTTTAAGCCTTTCCTTGTAGGGATATCCTTCTATCCCGTTTACCTTTTTTGTTGCTCTTCTCTGTACTTTTTCTAATTTTGCTATATCTTTTTTAAGATATGGCAACCAGAATTGTACATGATATTCAAGGTGTGGTTGTACCATGGAGTGATACAGCGGCATTATAATGTCCTTCATTTTGTACTCCATTCCTTTTATGATTCTCAGCATTCTATTTGCTTTTTTGACCCCTGCTGCACACTGGTCAGAGAGTTTCAATATTATCCACAATGATGCCCAAATCCTTTTCCTGGATGGTGATGCCTAATGTGGAACCTTGCTTTGTGTAACCGTAGTTTGGGCTGTTATTCCCTAAAAGGCCGATTCTGCTCAGAAAACATCTGGCCCATCCGGACATCCAAAATCTGGATGGACTGGATTAGACCCCGATTCTGCACCTGTGGGAGCTATATGTTCCCACAGGAGTAGAATCGGAGCAGTTGAATAGGACAGATGTGCCCCAATTCAGTAGCACTGCATGTCTGGCAACCTCCATACCTAACCCTGCCATTGCTCCTGCATGGAGCCTCGGTGCCGCGGCATCCCTTTGCTATAGAACTGGGATGCCATGCAGGAGCCCTGCTGCCCCGCACAGCTCAAAAACTGCTTTTCCCCACTGCTCGACCCACCCCCCCCTGATAGGTCTACCAAGGCTGGGATTGGGTGGCAGAGACCCCCCTGCTGCCTCTCACCTTCTCGGTGTGGTTCATTGGTGCCGTTTGTTGCAGTCAGGGGAGACTTATTCCACCTTCAAGGTGGCATACATCACCATCTATCTCTTCCAAACTGGACATACAAGGCCATGACCAGAATCAGCCTTGTATGTCCAGAGTCATGAGCCCGCCTCCACCCTGCCCATACTCCTCCTCCAGCCCACCCCATCCCACCTCTGTCCAGAGCTCCTTGCACATCTCTGTATGTGCGTCGAGGTTTGGTGGCAGAATAGGCCCCAAGTGATCAGAGGGGGAAGTACATCCAAACCGGACATACATCCCCATTAATTGCTGTTTGGAAAGACCCCCTAAGTGCATAAGACTGTTCCTACCTGTCTACATTAAATTTCATCTGCCATTTGGATGCCCAGTCTCCCAATTTATCAAGCTCCTCTTGCAAACGTTTACAATCCTCTTGTGTTTTAATAACTTTGAATAATTTTGTGTCACCTGCAAATTTGATCACCTCATGCCTTATTTCCTTCCAGGTCATTTACAAGTATGTTAAAAAGCAGCAGGCCCAGCACAGATCGCTGGAGTACTCCACTTTTCACATTTCTACATTGAGAACATTTGGCCATTTGGCTCTATTCACCTGTTTCTTTCTTTTAACCAGTTCCTGATCCATAATAGTAGATTGCCTCCTATCCCATGACTTTTTAATTTCCCCCTCATGAAGGACGTTGTCAAAGGCTTTCTGAAAATAAAGATACACTATATTAACTGGCTCACCTTTGTCTCCCTATTTATTCACATCTTTAAAAAAATAAGAGATTAGTAAGACAAGACTTTCCTTGGCTAAATCCATGTTAGCTTTCTGCCATTAAACCATTACTATCTACATGTTCAGTAATTTTGTTTTTTATAATGGTTTCTACCATTTTGCTCGGTACTAAGGTTTGGCTCACTGGTCTGTAGTTTCCTGGATCACCCCTGGAACCCTTTTTAAACATTGGCGTTACATTGGCCATTCTCCAATCTTGAGGTACTACAGATGGTTTTATTGATAGGTCACAGATTACTAATAGTAGTTCCACAATCTCATACTTCAGTTCTTTCAGCATCCTGGGATGTATGCTGTCCGGTCCAGGTGATTTGCTGCTCTTTAGTTTATCAATTAGCTGTATTACATCTTTGGAATTTATCAAGATTTGTTTCAATTCCTCTAATATATCACCTTTAAATATCATTTCTGGCATGGGTAAGTTTCCTATATTTTCTTCAGTAAAGACTGAAGCAAAAATTTCATTCAGTCTCTCCGCTATGGCCTTGTGCTCTCTACGTGCACCTTTTACCCCTCTATCATCTAATGTTCCCTCACAGGTGTTTTGCTATGAATGTACCTGAAAAAAATTTTATTATGCGCTTTTGTTTCCACAGCAAGCTTCTTTTCAAATTTTCTCTTTGCCTGCCTTATCAATGCCTTGCATTTAACTTAACAATACTTATGCTGTTTCCTGTTTTTGTCATTTGTTTTTTTATCATTTTCTGAAAGATTCTCTCTTAGCTGTAACAGCCTCTCTGAACTCACCTGTAAGCCATGCTGGCTGTGATTTGGCCTTCCTTCCACCTTTTTTAAGGTCTGGCCTTCCAAGATAGTATGTGTAAATAACACCCAGGCCTGATATAAACTCTTAACCTTTGCAGTTGCTCCTTTTAGTTTTTTTCTTAACTATTGTCCTCATTTTATCATAGTCTCCTTTTTGAAAATTAAATGCTAGTGCAGTGAATTTCCTTGCTATCCTTCCTCCTTTTTATTAAATCAAATGTGATCATGTTATGATAACTATCGCTAAGTGGTCCCAACACCGTTTTCTCTCGCACTAGATTCTGCATTCCACTGAGGACTAGGTCTGAAATAGCATCCTGATGTTTCAGTTCCTTAACCAGCTGCTCCATGAAGCAGTCATTTAATTCATCTAGAAACTTTGTCTCTAGCATGTCCTGATGTGGCATTGACTCAGTCATTTCTGGGGTAATTGAAATTTCTCATTAGTACTGTGTTGTAAACTTTGCTAGCTTCCCTAATTTCTGTTAGCATTTCATTATCTGTCTGTTCATTTTGTCCAAGCGGACTGTAGCATGGTTATATTTTATTTGATATACCGCAGATCTGTAAAAAACTGTGTGGTTTACAATAGAATAAAAAAAACAAATTAAATACATTAGAAAAAATAAAAACATAACACAAAATAAAAGCAAAGTGAGGAATGCCATTATACTGACAGAAAAGGGAAGAATAAAAAAAGCACTCAAACGGACTTTGGAGACACTTAAGGAAAAAAAAGATGGGGTAAGAATGGGATCAAGTTTAGGTAGGGACTACAGATTAAAGACTGCCAAATCTTAGCACATCACCACTGCCTTTTCCTTCCTCTTTGTACATGGAATTTCTATCCATAGAGATTCTACGGTGTATTTTGTTTCCTGCAAAACCTTTATCCTATTTGACTCAATGCTCTCTTTAACATATAGAGCCACCCCTCCACCAATGTGATCTACCCTATCATTACAATATAGTTTGTAGCCTGGTATCACAGTGTCCCATTGGTTGTCCTCCTTCCACCAGGTCTTTGAGATGCCAATTATGTCTAACCTTTCATTCATTGCTATATATTCTAAATTTCCCACCTTATTTTTTAGATGTCTAGAATTTACATACAGGCATTTCAAAGTTTGTTTTTTGTTCATATTGACAGTCTGGCTATTTGATGATAGATTTAATTTGGAATCTTTCATCTCTGTCTGATTTTTACTTAGTCACCTGGGTTATATTTACCTTTATTGGAACCTCTCTATTGGGATGCTCTGACTTCTGTGGTTTGCTGGTATCCTTCAAGATATATCATTCTGAACCATGTGCTTTTGGGAGATTGTTGGCTTTCCCCCCATTATCTAGTTTTAAAAGTTGCTCTATCTCCTTTTTAGAGGTTAATACCAGCAGTTTGGTTCCACCCTGGTTAAGGTGGGGTGCATCCTTTTGGAAAAGTCCCCCCCCCCCGAATGTCATCCAGTTCTTAATAAATCCAAAACCCTCTTCCTTACACCATCATCTCATCCACCCATTGAGACTCCGGAGCTCTGCCTGCCTCTTGGGTCCTGTAAGTGGAATGGGAAGCATTTCTGAGAATGCTACCCTGGAAGTTCTGGATTTCAACTTTCTACCTAAAAGCCTAAATGTGGCTTCCAGAACCTACCTCCCCACATTTTCCTATGTCATTGGTACAAACATGTTCCAAGGCAGCAGGCTCCTTCCCAACACTATCTAAGACCTTGTCTAGGTGGTGCGTGAGGTCTGCTACCTTCGCACTAGGCAGACATGTTACCAGGTGATCTTCATGTCCACCAGCCACCCAGCTATCTAAATGACTAATGATCAAATTGCCAACTATAACAGACATCCTAACCCTTCCTTCATGGCACATGGCCTGAAGACACATCCTCGGTGCGAGAGAGCATTGCATCCCATGGAGGACAGGTACTAGCTACAGGATCTCTTCCTGCCACACCAAGGTGATGCTCTCCTTTTACATGACCTCTCTTCTCTGTGACAGCAGAGAGGCTGTGAAACTGGAGGTGGGACTTCTCTATTATGTCCCTGTAGGTCTTGTCTATATCTCTCTCTGTCTGCCTCAGCTTCTCCAAGTGCACTACTCTAGCCTCCAGAGATTGGGCTCATCCCCTGAGAGCAAAGAGCTCTTTGCACTTAGTGCACACACAAATCCTCTCACCAATTGGGAGAAAATCATACATGTAATGCTCAGTGCAAAAGACTGGATAGTCCCCATCATGCTGCTGGACTGCTGTCTGCATCTTAGGTTTAAAGATTTCTTTTAGCTATTTAAAGTTGTTGAGTTATTTACAGTTGCTAGGGGAATAGGGATACCAGAACCAATACAAATGTAAGCTGAGGGTTAAATAAAAAAAAAACAAAAAATTACGTGGTGTTCCGGGGGATGCTCTGGGGCAGCGAAGAGCAGCCAGGTGGGGTTTTTTAATCGAGAAGAGGAGAGGTTATTTTAAAATTGCAAGCAAAAAGCGAAAACTGCGGGGCTCTGGCTGCTCACAGCTCCAGTGAGCCGACAGCCAGCTTGTTTTCTTCCTTCTTCTCCATGGTTGTAGGAAGATAGAGATGCCACAGGTTTTGTCATTTAAAAAAAAAAAGTTGTGCCTGCGATCAAGGAGAGCTGTGAGCGGCTGTCTCTGACTGTAGAGATGAGTGGGTTGAGGTGATGGGGGGGGGGTCACAGGTGCCCATTGCTGTCCCTGATCAGATTGAGGGGGGGCTGCTGGTGCCTGCAGTGCACTCTGATTGCTTGGGGAGAAGGCCTTTGAACATCGGGGAGAGCCTCAAAGGCTGTGGCTATCCCTGATAATAGGGGAAGGGGCAGAAGCGCTGGTATGGGGGCCAAGAGGCCCAAAATTAGTGAAAAGGCAGGAGGCCTTGGAAAAAGGGTGGTTTATTTATTTATTTGTACCTTATTCTATACCGCCTCTTCCAGAGATCAGAGGCTGTTTACATAGAATGATATTAATAATCATACTGAAATATTATTATTTACAATGAATATTTTAGAAAACAAGTTTAACTAAAATGCGGGTACAATGAAACATGGGAAAATGTGCCAACAAATTAGAGATTATTAACATTCTATTTACATTGTAGAGCTATTTACAGAAATATAGCGTAACAATTCCGTATGGCGTGTGGCTAAGGTACTATCTTATTTAATGAAAAAGGAAAAAGAAAAAGAAAAAAGTGGGTATGTGTTATGTTTAAGTAGGGTCTGGTTGTGGTAGTTGGTTCATGCTGTCCTGGGGAATCGGGACATCATCGTGTTGTAAGTTGTAGAAATGCTGGGCAAATATAGGTCTTTAGTTCCTTTCTAAAGGATTGAAGGTCCTTAATCTCTCTTAGTTTGACTGGGAGGTTGTTCGACAACGTAGGTGCAAAGAATGAGAAAGCAGTGTTGCTAGTCTTCTGCTTTGATTTCCGGATGGATTCTGGAACCAGCAACATGTGTAGATTCACTCTTCTTGACCTGCTCTCCTGTGGGGTATGCATTAGCATTGTCAGGTAGGACGGTGCTATGTTATTAATGAGCTTTGAATGTAGTTACAATTAATTTATAGGTAATTCTACATGACACCGGGAGCCAATGCAAAGCATATAGGATAGGGGAGACATGATCAGATAGTTTTGCCTTGAAAATAATCCTTGCGGCGACATTTTGAGCCAATTGTAGTGTGTGCAGGTTTTTCTTAGATGTTCCCTGAAGTATGCCATTGCAGTAGTCTAGATGCGGCATTATTAGCGTTTGAGCAACAGTCCTAAAGTCTGTACTGTCTAATATCGGTCGTAACTGTAGAATTGTCCTCATTTTGAAGTATATAGTTTTAACAGTTTGCTTTACATGAGACATCAAGCGTGACCCCTAGATATCTGACCTCTTCTTTTACAGGTAGGGAGATGTTTCCCATGTTGATGGCTGGCGGTGGGGAGAAGTTAGGATTCCTTGTTATAAATAGTACTTCTGGTTTTTTGAAATTGATGTTCAGGTTCATTGATTGAAGCCACCTTTCTGCTTCTGTAAGACAGCGTGATATATCGTCATAGCTGGGGTTGCAAAAGCCAACCCCAGCATGGTGCCTTGGAGAAATGGCATTTTGGTGCTGGAGGGTCTGGAAATGAGTTGGCCACATGGCCCAAAGGAAGAATGAACTGGACCATTGCTCCCCCAGGCAGCAACAGGGGGAGGCTTTAGCCTTCTACTAGGCCTTTCAAGGAATCGAGCCAGTTTTAAAGGATCCATGCTCCCTGCAAACAGCCTGAAATTGGGCAAAAATAAAAATGAAAGAATCCAAGGCTGAATGAGGGCTGGGGAGCTCTGTTAGGTGATTTTTGTAATTTTTTAAAGTTTTATATTCACGGGGGGACCACATGATGCGGTGAGTCGAGTGGTTGTGTTTCTGCAGGGCTCTGGGACTTCCCGCTTACTTAACCTAATCTTTAACTTACAAACCTCCTGATTTCTCTACTAAATCACCTGGGAGAAAAAGGATTGCTTACTGAATGAGGTGGAGAAAGTAATTGCAGTTCCTATTCTCGATGGCCACAAAATCAGCGTGTAAAGAAAAAAGCCCCTTGACTGAGATCAAAATGGCTAACTTGTTTCCAGCAAGCCTGCACACTGGCCACTCTCCCAGCATGGTGGAAAAGGTAACCAACGCGGTAGTAGTGGCCTTAGAGGGGAGATTTCATACACTCTCAGAACAGCCAATACAGGTGGGCCAAGTAGTAGCTGAATTCAGCACTCATACTGAACAAGCAGAAGGCCACATCTCAGCAGTGAAAGATACCCAACAATCACAAGCTCAAATGCTAAAAAAAACTGGAAGAAATCATCAAACAATAGGGGGAGAAGTTAGATGACTTGGAGAATAGGACACAAAGGAAGAAGCTCAAATTTATTGGAATCGCCGAAACTGTTGCTGATTCAGAACTACGGGGATACCTGTAATCCTGTCTGCCCCTCAGTCTTACCCTAGATACCGCAATGGGACCTATTGTTATCGAAAGAGTCCATCACTTGGTGTTGCACCGATATGGAATGGACAGGCTGCGAGTGGTAATTGCTAGATTCCTCAATTTCACACAAAAAGAAATGATCCTGCGTGCAGCCTGAGAACAGTGGGACCGAACAACGGGCAGTAATAGCAAAAAAGTACTTATCTTTCAAGACTACTCCCTATTAGTCTGTCGACACCGCCGAGAGTACTCCGAAATCTGCAGCATGCTGGTGACAAAAGACCTCAGATTTGTGCTGCTGTATCCGGCCCGACTAACAGAGCCGGCCCGTCCATTGAGCGAGAATGTTGTTCGTACAGGGCTGTGTGCTTTAGGGGACCCTGCGCCAACAACATCCTGCTCGCTCTGGGCTCACCTCCTTTTAGCAGGTTGCGGCTCCCGTCAGGTCAGTAACAGCTCCTTACAGCCGCCGAAATGAAGAGCGTTGTTTCCTTCACTTCAGCAGTTGTGTTGTAATGAAGATCGCAGGCGCGCTGAGTACCGGGACACCGGAAATGTCCTTTGACCGCTGGAGAAGAGAAGAAAGGACAAATGGACAGCAAACAATGGAGAATTAGCAGAAGACATCTTGCTGGGCAGACTGGATGGACCATGCTGGTCTTTATCTGCCGTCAACTACTATGTTACTATGTTACTATGTTACTATGACAGAAGAAACCAGAAGAAAGTGACTGGAGCAATTGCAATTAAAAAATAAAATGCCCAAACAACAAAAGGTAAAACAATACTTTTTTATTTTGAATTTATTAACTGGAATATGTCAGCTCTGGGAAATGTGTATTGCTCACGTCTTTGCATTTTTGTTTAGTAGAAAAGGAAATTAATTTATAGTGGTGTTGTACATTCCAAGTTTGGCTTTAGGGGTTCCCAATTTAATTAGTGTTTTCCTATTTCTAAACTGTGATCCCTTGTTCTTTGTTTGGTGATGGTCTGTGTTCTGCATGTGTAACTGAGCTGAGGTATTCTGTTCATGTAGTTTCTATTTGATAGGGCCGCTTGTTCTCTTTCCCCAGTAGGGCATGTATTGGTATTCTCTGAGATGTATTGGTTTAATATTTGCAGTGCTGCCCTTTGACAGGTAGGGTATGGTGCTTTGTGAGTCCTGGTAGTGCTGTTATGATATGATGGGTTTGCTATGGGTTCTAAATGGGCAGTGTTTATAGTACTTCCTAATGTACCTGGCAGTTGGCACTGGAGTATAGTAATGTAGAAATCTGGTAGTCTTTCTTTATCCAGATACTCATTAAGAGGTGTGTTAACATTATGCTAATATTTATGCAAATGAGGTGTTTTCTGCAAATGAGGCCCCGCAATGAGTCTCCGCACATGGCCCCGCACCCCCCTTGGGCCACCCCTGCTGACTAAGGATCGAGTTCCAAAATCAACAGTGCTTCTTTACTTCTCCCATGGAGATTCAGACTTTTGTGAGTGAGCTACCTCTAAATGATTGACTTACGTGTGATCTAGAATAGCGGCCCAAGCTAGATCTGTGGAGTAAGGAAGCTGAAGGTAATAGTCCCTTTGGGGTAGCAGGATACCATTAGAGTGTATCTTTGAATCATTATTACTTTCAGACCAAAGCGACCAGGGAAATATGACAGACAGTGTGATCAGTGAGGGACATGCAAAATCCTGAACAGTGCAAACAACTGTTCGGAGTGTACCTCAGATGGACTAAGTACAACAAAGAGGACAGATGCATCTGCGCTGTCTTCACAGATGAGGCCGGTATTGTGTTCTGTGATCTCTCTCTCTTAACTATTTATCTCCCAACACCTTCCCTTTATTATTTTATCTGGCTAATATATTCTTTCTTTTATCTCTGTTTTAAAATCTTTTTATAATCTTTATTAAATATAAGAAGTTAAAAGCCACAAATATAAGTCCTGGTATTATCCTTGGAGGATTGTTATTTGTGGCCTTGCCTGGGGTACGGAAGGCATACTTCAGCTACCCTTTTTTTTTTTTTTTTTTAGATTCATGTCCTACCTGATTGCGTGAGAACTAACACAATAAATACTATGAGACCACGTTTTACGAGCGATGCACAGGCACTGTCCCCATGGTAATGATTGCCTCTAAGGGTACACAATTAACAAGCCATAATTATCTCTTCTGTTTTCTGTGTTATAGCTTGTTTTCTAGATATTCAATGCTGAGTGTTTCAGTTATTAAATATGTTAGTAAGAGAGGGCACAAAGAAGAAGGAAGGGGAAAAATGAAAAAAAAAAAAAGAAGGGAAAAGGAGAAAAGAAATGGTATGGTTTAACAGTTGTTAAAACTACCAGCACTATTATTTTGATACAGGAGGGAAGGAATGGCCTGGTTGTATTAGGATACCACCAGAAGCACACAGGAATATGGATAAGCTAAAACCTCAAACCCTTACCTCACTTCAAACCCTTATCCAATCGCACACTGGGACGTGGAAAGCCTACAGAGATCAATGGGAATGCCCAAAGAAATCAACAATATACTAAAGAAAGATCAAGGGACTCCCATAACCCTTAATTAGATTTTTCAAACCTAGGTATGGGGGGGGGGGGGGGAGAGATCATGAGGGTGAGGGAAAGGGATAGAGAAACTATTTACACACAAATCATATATGGGAAAAGGGCCACTACTCGCAATTAGGTAACCTGCTAAGAGACGGGAGCTTTAAATGAGATAAAAAAGGGGAGGAGATGGAAAAGGACAATTAAGCCAATCCAAAGATAGGAGAGAATTGAAAGGAATTATCAATTGATGGACATGGATCGGCTAGACACGCTGAACTCATGAATTATGGCCAGTGGAATTCAAAGATGGAATGGCGGAGAACTTAGCTAAAATGCTAAAGTCATGAGTTGTGAACAAGAAGGGAGATCAGTAAGGGTGTAGAACAACCAATAGAACATTCATGGTGACTCTCATGGAGGACTCCACAAAGGAGGGTTGGAGGGGAGAGAAGATCAGGGGGGAGGGGGGAAGGGGAAGGGTAGGTCTACAAAATCTTAGGGATAATAAGGGCTACAAGGAAAAAGGGGGGAACTTCCAGAGTCCGTAGGGGGAATAGATCCTCAAATCAAAAACAGATGGAAGAGGCATGCGACCCATCCAAGTTCGTGAGAAAAGGTTTTGGGGGCCCCTGGGCTGGGGGGGGGGGGCCTTCCTGCAAGGGACTAGAATAAACACAATACACATAACACTCTGTGTGATCAGGAATGAATAGAAAAAAGAAAATCTGTTTAATATCGTGGAATGTTTGCAGATTAGGTAACCCCATAAAGGTTTTACGAGAGCTGTGAGATAAACGAGCTGATCTTGCTTTCTTATAGGAAACTTAAAAAATGGTGGGTGGGAGAAGCTTATGGTGCATCTTCAGGGGGGGAAAAAGTGGGAGTAGTAATACTAACACACAAACAGGTATAATTTTTTATGGAAAGAACTATCTTGGATTCAGGTGGGCGCTATCTATTTGTAATTTGCAAAGTGGATAGCCAACAGGTGGCTCTGGCCAATATTTATGCACCTAACAATTACTATATGGATTTTTACAATAGACTGACCCAATGTATCACTGATATAGGGCCTATCCCAATGATAGGGGGTATTTCAACTGTGTGATAGATGAGTCCATGGATAGATCTGGCCAAATGCGAATAAACACCGACTGACTAACACAATGGTTAGACGGGATATGTGAGGGTTATGACCTTGTGGATTATTGGAGGGCTCTCTGCCCACTAGAAGGGGCCTACATGTATGTTTCGTGGGCTCACGATATGAGATCTTGGATTGATTACTTTTTAGGACCCACCTTGTGGTTGGATAGAATACTTCAGGCAGAAATTGGCCCAATCACCATCTCCAATCATGCCTTGGTGTGGATAGATATACAATTGGGACAACAACCTAGTGGCAGGACTTGCAGATGACAAATTTGGTGTTTTCCTGCAGGTGTGCTGGAAGGAATTTGTGAAAGAGAATGCAGCACACCGGGATAACCCAATATTATTCTGGGTAACTGCAAAGTCAGTAGTGTGGGATCACATTATTGGATATATAGCCACTAAAATAAAATACTCCTGACAACACCACCTCCAAATGGAAAGGGAACTATGCAAAGCCAGAAGCGATTCACCGCCAGACCTACAGTTGGTAACAAGATGGCCATAACCACATTGCAAACAGAGGTCAATTCGCTCCTACAAGAAAGGGTGGCATATTCAATACTTTATTATAGATATCAACTCCATAAGTTCAGAAACAAAACTGGAAAATTATTATCTGGACTCATAAAAGGGAGTAGAAGGAAGCAATGCGTAGGGGTCTTACACGATGAAAAAGGACAAATTTGGCATGCGCAAGCCCAAGTTGAAGAGATTTTCCGCCAATACTATCAGCAGTTATACACAGCTGATACAGAAGACTGGGAGAAACAGCATGCACATTCCTACAAAAAGTTAAATTGCCTCGTCTGAACGATCAGCAGCAAGAAATACTTAATTTATTTATTTATTTATTATTTATTTATTACAATTTCTTATATACCGCACTATTTAGCATCAGCGCGGTTTACATCATAACTTAACGACCATAACACAAGCTGTCAGGTTTTACATCGAACAGGAGTACAAACTTGGATAACAGGGTTAACTATATACATAAGCTATTTACACTGATAACAATCATAGAGGTGATAAAAGCAATAAGACCATACCAACATACCAAGCGCCCGGACCTGATGGTTTCAGAGGGGAATTTTATAAGTTAACGTATCCCCAGATGGCTGCTGACCTAGTGGCATATAGTGAATTGCAAAAGTATTCATCCCCTCAGTGTTTGTCCTGTTTTGTCGCATTACAACCTGGAATTAAAAGGGAGTTTTGGGGGTTAGCTCCATGTGATATACACAACATGCCTACAACTTTGAAGGTGCAAAATATCCTTTATTGTGACACAAACAATAATTAAGACAAAAAAACTGAAAGCAGGAATGTGCATATGTATTCACCCCCCCCCCCCAAGTCAATATGCTGTAGAGCCACCTTTTGCTGCAATTACAGCTGCAAGTCTCTTGGGGTATGTCTCTATTAGCTTAGCACATCTAGCCACTGAGATTTTCACCCTTTCCTCACTGCAAAACTCCTTTGAGTTAGATTTATTATATTTATTTATTTATTTAACGCTTTTCTATACCGCACTATTCGGCATCAGCGCGGTTTACAAGGAACAGGTTTGTACAATGAGGAACAGCCGTACATTGAACTTACATAGAACAGGGAATTTAAACATGGATAACAGGTGAACTTTATACATAATATACAATAGGGAGATGTAAACAAGGGTAACAGGAGAACTTTGTACATTATACACAAAAGGGGATTGCATCATATCTGAGTTTATGATACAGGCCCTAAAGGGGATAGTTGGGTGAAGTGGAGAGTTATCATTGGGGATTGGTTAGGCAGCGTTGGATTGATAGGCTATAGGGTCATGTGATACTGTCTAGGTGATGCTGTCGGAGTTACCAAAGTGTTGTATAAATAGGTGCTGTTTGAGGGCTTTTCTGAACTGGGGGAGGTTGTTTATGGACCGGATTTCTGTTGGGAGGGAATTCCAGCATGAAGGGGCAAACAGGGCAAAGGCACGCTTTCTGGTGGATTCGTTGCATTTTGTGATGGCTTTTGGAAGGAGGATGGTATTGCAGGACGTGGTTCTTCTTAATCTATTGTTTGGAGTAAGTTGAATCAGATCTGTCAGGGTAGTTGCGGTGATACAGTTGATTGCTTTGAAGGTCATGGTTAGGATCTTAAATGTGATCCTGTATTGGACGGGGAGCCAGTGAAGGCTCTTCAGAATGGGGGTGATATGGTCTCTGCGGGACGCTCCATAGAGGGTTCTAGCTGCGGTGTTCATCGCCAGCTGCAGGGGGTTTATTGAGCTCTTTGGGAGGCCAAGTAGGATGGAATTGGCGTAATCGAAGTGGGGCATGATTATGGCCTGGAAGACTGTTCTGAATTCATTTGGTTCAAGAGTGTTCTTTATGAGGCGTAGTGTCCGTAGTTTATGGTAGATTGTCCTGATGGTATTGTCTATATGAGCATGCATGTCCAAGTGCTGATCAAGTGTTACTCCTAAGTATTTGATCGTTGTCTTGGCAATGAGTTCTGCGTTGTTCACCTTGATTGATGAGGGGGGAGTGAATGACTGGTCTCTTATTTATTATTTTTATTTATTTATTTATTTAACAATTCTTCTATACCGCGCTATTAAAATCAGCGCGGTGTACATCGAACAAAGGTACTACAATGTATACAAACAACATCGAGTTTTACAGAGAACAGGGAATTGAACATGGAAGAAGAACCGGGGAAACTATATACATATTATACTCAAACTATGTACAGTACTCTAATATAAAGTGGTAGTGGGGGCTACCTATTGTCTGAGGTCTTGACGTGCAGGGGTGACTGGTGTCTGGCGGAGTTTTGCTGGTTGGTGGTTGTGCTATTATCGCTTGAAGTTCCTGGGTAACATTTTGTGAACAGGTGGAATTTTAAGGCTTTTCTGAACATGATAAGGCTTTTATTCCACGGATGTCATGGGGGAGTGCATTCCAGTTTAAAGGGGCGAATAAGGAGAAGGCTCTGTTGGAGGTAGCCTTTGTGCATGTGGTCATTAGCTTGGGCACTGCTAATGTGTTCAGTGCAGTGGACCTTCTGCTTCTATTTTCCAGGGTGCCATGGACTAGTTTGCTGATTGGCGTTGGGGGGCAGTTATTTAGGGCTTTGAAGGTGAGGACCAATGATTTGTATTGGAGTCTGGCATGTAGAGGTAGCCAGTGCAGATCCTTCATGATGGGTGTTATGTGATCGGATCTTGACGATCCGGAGAGAACTCTTGCGGCTGTGTTCAAGGCTAAGCGGAGTGGGTTTAAGGTTGATTGTGGGAGGCCATGGAGGATGATGTTCGCGAAATCGACATGTGGAAGGACTAGTGCCTGGAAGGTTGTTCGGTAGTCTATGAAGTCCAGCAGGTGTCGGAGGTGGCGTAGCGTTCTGATCTTATGGTATATTGCCTTTGTAGTGTTTTTTATATGCGCTGTCATGTTCAAGTGCTGGTCCAGGGTGATACCGAGGTAGCGGATTGTGGATTTAGACTTCAGCTCTACGTCGTTGACACGTAGTGATGAGGGAGGTGTGAATTTGTGGTTCCTTGTGATAAATAGGACATCTGTCTTGCCGTGATTGATGCGTAAGTTTTGTGATAGTAGCCAATGGGCTACTGCTTCGAAGCAGTTAATTATTGGGGAGAGCACTGGTTGGTCTATCAAAAACGGCATGTAGAGGAGGATGTCATCAGCGTAGGCAAGGCATTTTACATTGAAGGATCGGATTAAGTCACATATCGGCTGCATATAGATGTTGAACATCAGTGATGATAAGGACGATCCTTGGGGAACTCCTTGTGTTTGCAGAAAAGGTTTGGAGGATGAGTGGCCAGACCTGACTTGTTGCCACCTATTGGATAGGTATGATTCGCACCATTTTAGAGCTGTATTTTGGATCCCCTTTTCCTTCAAGCGTTGTAGAAGTATGTCATGACTTACTGAGTCAAAGGCAGCAGAGATGTCTAAGAAAATAAGGACAAAGCCTTGTTGGATGCTGTTGGTTCCTGTGATCAGATCGTTGAGCAGGGTTGTGAGGACAGTGTCTACCCCATGTGCTTCTCTGAATCCGTGTTGGGCTGGATCTAATGGTGCTTCGGTGTCGATATGTTGCTGGATTTGTTGTTGAGCGGCTTTTTCGATGATCTTGGCTAGCTGGGGGATGCTCGATATTGGCCTGAAGGATTCTACTTTAGATGGGTCTAGTTTGCTGTTTTTAGTAAGGGCTTGATGGAGGTGTTTTTAAGGCTCTGCGGGAATGATCCTGTGGTAAAGGATTGGTTCAGTATTTTGGCCAGGATGTTGCTTATGTCATGGCGGAGCTCTTTGAACCAGTTGGCTGGGCAGGGGTCATTGGGTGCTGTGCTGGGGTTAACAGAGGCAATGATGTCAACAACCTCTTTATTGGATACTGTGGTGAAGTTGCATAGTGGGGTTGCTTGAAATGTTTTGTATGACGTGGAGGGATTGTTAGTGTCCAATGAATAAGACTTCTGTCTTTTTTAGGTTTATCCTGAGCATTTGTCTGTGTAGCCAGTCTGTGACGGCGTTGAAGCAAGAGGAGAGCTGATCGAGGTTTGGATGATCTGTGTCTATTGGGGTGAACATTAGGACATCATCTGAATATACTAGGCAGTTGATGTTAAAGGACCGGATAAGGTTGCAGATGGGCTGCATATAGATATTGAATAATAGGGCTGAGAGGGATGAACCTTGCGGAACGCCTTTTTCTAGTGGGAAAGGGTCTGAAAATGAGGAGCCGGAGCGGACATGTTGCCATCTGTTACTCAGGTATGAGGCGCACCATGCTAGGGCGTTGCCATGGATGCCCTTCTCAGCGAGGCGAGATAGGAGTATCTTGTGGTCCACCGAGTCAAAGGCGGCTGCGATGTCCAAAAAGATAAGGGCGAAACCCTTCCTGATGTTATCAAGCCCGATGGTAAGGGAGTTGAATAATGTAGTCAGAAGGGTATCCACTCCATGGGACTCTCTGAATCCATGCTGGCAATAATCAAGGGGTGCGTTGTTTTCAATGTGATGGGTTAATTGCTGTTGGACCGTTTTTTCGATGATTTTAGCTAGGAGCAGAATGCTCGATATGGGCCTGTAAGAATCCATCTTTGTGGGGTCGAGCTTTTTGTTCTTCAGTAGGGGTCTTATTGAGGTTTGTTTTAGGTTCTGTGGGAATATCCCTGACGTGAAGGATGTTCCTATTAGTTTGGCGAGGAACGGGCTGAGTTCTGATTTTAGCACTTTTACCCATTGTGCCGGGCACGGGTCGCTCGGAGCCGTGGTGGTGTTAATGCATGTGATGGTATCTTGGATCTCCCTTGCTGTTGGGGGGGGAGAAGGAGTTAAGAATGTGGTGGTTATCTGCTGTCCAATTTAAAGGGAAGGAGTCGGGAGGAATCAAGATTGTATGTTCCAGGGGGTGGTGGTTTGCAGGGGCAATGTGTTGGCTCGTCTTTGAGTGAAGGTAGTCCGCATATTCCTGGGGGTCAGGTAAATTTGTTTGGTTGGGGGAGGGCTCCTTTGCCAGATTTTTGACCAGATTGAATAGCTCTCGTGGTTTGTTTATGGCTCTCAGTTGGATATCTGAATGGTATTGCTTCATTCTTGTGGATACTGCTGTTCTATGATCATCGAGGTGGGTGTTATAAGCTTTGTGGTTCTCGGTTGTCCTTGATTTGCGCCATCGTTTTTCAAGTTGCCGTAACCGCCGGAGGGACGATGTTAGTTCAGGTGAGTACCAAGGTGCTTTTTTCCTACCTCTGAGGTTTTTCTTGGTAGTTGGGACGTCACTTACTGCGTTGAGGGACTTGTTCCATAATGTTAACATGTCATCGAGGTTGAGTTCGGGTGTTTCCAGGAGGGGGCATATTCTCCGTATGATCTCCTGCTCGTTGAATGGGAGGTAGCGTGTCCGAGTAGTAATGGTGTTGTCCACTGGGGTGGGGGGGTAGTTAGATCCACGAAGGGAGGGCAGCGAGAACCTGACGAGACTGTGGTCAGACCATGGCACTGGGCTCAGTGAAAGATTGAACTTGTGGGAGGGGTGGATGACTATTTGAGGTGCAAATATCAGGTCGAGGGTATTTCCTTTGGTATGAGTGGGGGAATTAACTATTTGAGTGTAACCTAGTGCTTTGAGGGCATCAAGGAAGGCCTTGGCTTGGGTGTCTTGCAATGCGGGGAGGTTAAAGTCCCCTAACACCCAGTTTGCTGTACGGGGTTTGCTGGGATTGCATGCAAGGTCAACAATTACTGAGAGGTAGTCAGGTATTGGGGAAGGTGCTCTATATATCAGGTTGATGGTGTGGTTCTTGTTTGCTATGGATATGTAATCAAGATGGGGGGAACTGTTAGAGGAGATGGGCTGGAATTGTAGGCTTTCCTTAGAGAGGATGATTACTCCACCCCCTGTACGGTCTGTCCTGTGACATGAGTGTATAGCAAAAGAAGGAGGGACGTGTTGGTGGAGGAGGACAGAATCTGAGGTAGACATCCACGTCTCTGTGATGCATAGGATGTCGAGATTGTGATCATCTAGCATGACGGTAATGGCAGGCCATTTCTTGCGGATGGAGCGGGCGTTAATGAGTGCACACTTCAGGTTCTGGGGGGGGGTGTGGGTCTCAGGTTTGGGTGGAAGGGTCTGCTGGATGGTGACGTATATAAGATGGGGGTGTAGGGCTTGCCCATGTCTTTCAGGTTGTATGTAGGGAGTTGTGTGATGTCTCTTCCATGCACTATGTAGAACAGGGATGGAGTTATAGGTGAGGGCTTGGGAGTGGTGAATGAGGGTGAGAAGCATGCAGTAAACTGCAAGGATATGTAGTGAAGTTCACGCTGTGGGTGAGATCATGGTGTAAGTGTGGATCAGATACAATTGACAACAGTATAATGGTGATAGAACAGAAACAAGTTGCGGTGTAATGATAATTTATGCTGTTAGTAAGGTTACTGGTAACAGTATAGTAATTAAGTAACCGTATGGCTATTAGTGACAGTAAACTAACACTGGTGAGGTTGTTGACAGTAGGATAATAATTAGTTATGAAGCAGGCTACTAACTATGGTAGTGTAGCAGCTGACTAAAGTATAAGAGCAACAATGTGGTGATTAAGTATCAGTTAGGTTAATGACAATAGTATAATGGCACTATGGGTACTGGTAACAAGACAATGGTGGTTATTATTAGCAAGGCTACAGGCAGTAGAGTAATAACAGTGCAGTAGAGCTATTGTGAGGTTATACTTGAGAGGAAGCAGAGGAGAACAATCAACTGGGCAAACCTGTTGGTTCGGGTCTATGCGGCGTATTGACTGGTTTCTGGTGCTCTTCTGTTCTTGAGAGTGGGTTACGATTATGCCGTTGTGAGCAAACTCGACCAATGGGGGGAGCTCAAGCTGCTAGGAGGAAGAGAGAAAGATCTGGATTTTACCCGCCGTGAGCTTGAGAGGGCCACTGCCTAAGGGCCACGCCAAAGGGCCCTCTGGCGAGGCCCTCAGACGCGGGCCCGCCAGGCGCGGGCGCGCCCAATGGCGCGAAGCTTTTAAAAGTTGAGTTCAGCCCCGATTGGGCTGCGATGTGCAGTAGGACCCTCCCGCTGCTGGTGGCTCGATCCCCGGGAAGGGTTGCATTGGTGTACAGCAATCTTCAAGTCCATGCCACAGATTCTCAATTCGATTGAGGTCTGGGCTTTGACTAGGCCATTCCAAGACATTTAAATGTTTCCTTTTAAACCAGCTTTAGCAGTATGTTTAAGGTCATTGTCCTCTGGAAGGTGAACCTTCTTCCCATTCTCAAATCTCTGACAGACTGAAACAGGTTTTCCTCAAGAATTGATCTGTATTTAGTGCCATCCATCGTTCCTTCAATCCTGACCAGTTTTCCTGTCCCTGCCAATGAAAACATCCCCCACAGCATGATGCTGCTACCACCATGTTTCATTGTTGGAATGGTATTCTCAGAGTGATGGGAAGTGTTGGGTTTGCGCCACAAATGGCATTTCCCATGATGGCCAAAAAGTTCAAATTTTGTCTCATGTGACCAGAGAATTTTCTTCCATGTTTTTGGGGGTCTGCCACATGCTTTTGTTCAAACTCCAAATGTGTTTTCTTATTTCTTTCTTTAAGCAAGAGCTTTTTTTCTGGCCACTCTTCCATAAAGCCCTGCTCTGTGGAGTATATGGCTTAAAGTGGTCCTATGGACAGGTACTCCCATTTCCGTTGTGGATCTTTGCAGCTCCTTTAATGTTATCCTTGGTGTCTTTGTAGCATGTCTGATTAATGCCCTCCTTGCCCAGACTGTGAGTTTTGGTGGGCAGCTTCGTTTTTTTCACATATATCTTCAGGGTGTTATCTGTAAAAAGGCAAACTTTTCTCAAAAGCTCTTCTGCAATATTGCTTATAAAAATGTTGGAAATATCCAACCAATTACTGATCCCTGTGGCACATCACTTGGAAGGCTCTTTTCCTTGGAGTGAATGCTATTTACCACTACCCTTTGTGGTAATGCTAAATAGCATTCAAACAGTTTCTAACCAAATAAGGGCGCTCAAGTTTATTCATGCAGAACTGTGGCAAAGGCCTTTCTGAAATCCAAGTATACCACACCTAACAGTTTCTTCTGATCCAGTCCTTTGGTCAATCAAAGAAATTCATCATATTTATCTAACAAAAACTACCTCTTTTAAAACCATGCCGCCTTGGATCCTGTAATCCATAGGATTCTAGAAACTACACTCTCCTCTTTTTTTTTAGCAGCGTTTACATGAATTCACTCACCATTGGAGTTGGACTAACCAGTTTGTAGATCCCAGCCTCCTCCGTACTTTCATTCTTGTGAAGAGGAACGACATCTACCTGTCTTCAGGCCTCCGGAACCACTTCTGATGCTAAAGAAGCATTGAAAAGGTCAGATAATGTTGCTGACAGAACTTCCTTAAGTTGTGTCCATATGTTTTGGTTTATGTATGCTGATTTTATTTCTTTGTTTTGGCTTTTATGTATGATATTTAGTTTGTTATTAATTGTTTATTGGATATATTTCAACATTTCTTGGATGTTTATGTATTTATTCTTGTATACCTTGATGTACTGTTCGAAGGGATGGGGCGGCGTCAATAAATTTGAATAAATATCAGTATTATCATAATACCCTGGCTTAGAAGTGAAGTTTGACTGTCATGGTATGTGCAAAACTCACCCATTTGGAGAAATTGCCCCCTCCAATTTATTCTGTCTGGCCCCATTGTATCTATGTTTAGTTTAGATAGCGCCTCACAGATTCATTATTTTGAAAATTGTTTTAGGACTTCATCACTCCCATTCTTTTGTCCTTTTCTTGTAATTCTATTCCATGTCCTCCTCCAGTGAACACTGAACAAAAACATATGTTAAACAAATCTGCTTTTCCCTCAACTTCTACATATTTCTCCTCTTCACATATGAGTCTCACGATGCCACTTTTGCATATTGTATTGTATTTAATATACCGCCTTTCGTTGCCAATAGCAAAATGATTTACAGTTCAAATCAGAGCACAAAAAGTAGTAGAGAACAGAAAGGAGACAAGAGGGTACAGGAAGGGGAAAAGATAGGCCAGAGGAAAATTCCAGGTAGTCCCTGGTCCACAGTCCCAGTAATCAAAGTCCATTCGAAGCCATTGAAAGTAGTGGGTTTTCAGTGCTGCTTTCATTATTTTGTAGGAACTCTCAGAACGAAGCAATAGGGGCAAAGCATTTCATAGAGCGTGATTCAAGTCTAGTGCTCAAAATCAGGAGTAGCATGAGAAGGTGCTCATGCTGTTAGAGGAGCAAACAGGCAGGGATATAGGGAGTAAATGAGAGACGAAAGATACTGAGGGACTCCAATATCAAACGTTCTGGGGGCTAATAAGAGGATCCTGAAGTAGATCCAAAATGCAACAGGAAGCCAGTGTACAGTAGTGGGGTTACATGATCAAATCTAGGTGAATGACAGACTAACCTAATACATATATCTAAAAAAGTCTTGTCCCCCTATTTTATCATATTAGCTATTTTTAATTCCATTTGCACAGGCACTCTCTTGACTACTTTTCCAGCTTTTCTAGATATTGTTGCCTATCTTCCTGCTTCTTTGGTCTCTTGTAGTATAGGAACGCTAACCTTCTTTCCTTTACCTTTTCATATACTTCTTATGAAAACTCTGCTGAAACTAAACCATGGATTTTTGGACATTACAGTCTATAAAAGCTCGGATGGCTTGGCTACCACTTTATTTCAAAAATTGGTTCAGAGGAATACTCTTTTGAAATATCACAGTTATCATCCTTGACCCCTTCGCAGAGGTTTACCCTATGGCAGGGGTGGGCAATTCTGACCCTCGTGCACCACAATCCAGCCTGGTTTTCATGATGTCCCTAATGAATATTCATGAAATCTATTTGCATCCACTGCCTTCCATTGTATGAAAATAGGTCCATGAATATTCATTAGGGACATCATGAAAACCAGGCTGGATTGTGGTGCACGCGGGCCGGAATTGCCCACCCCTGCCCTATGGTTAATTTTTACGATTGTGACGTATTTGTTCCACCTTTGGGGAATTTCAGAAACATGCTTTTTATTTAAAAGCTTGTTTATCTACAAGAGGCTATCCTCCTAAGATCATTCAAAGGGCTTATCTATGAGCATGTTATACTCATAGAGAATGGCTTTTTATGCATTCTTCACATTCCCACACTTCAGCTACGGAAGATTTTGTCATTGGCATTTTACCTTTCATGCACAATACTTAAACATTGGCACATTTTGAGCTAACATTCTTGTTTCTCTAAACCCCTCACTTTTACTTTCACATGGGGCTCTAATTTACGTGATATGTTAGTCAAATCAGCTTTACCTATTGATCGCCCCTTGTGGGCGATGCCAATTTTGTTCATTGACCTTGACTGGTACTGTATGGGAAGACCCCTCCACACAGAGATTGTATCATTGTCATTGGTCCATTACCTGTGCTTCTAGCTTTGTTTACCTTTTATGATGTCCTTGCGATTTGCTATATGTGGGCCGCACCACTTGTTCTGTTAAAATCAGATTGGGGGAACATGCTTCACGATCGCTCAGCTCCCATGGTTGAACATTGCTTAACTTTGGGCCATGGTTTTCAAGATCTTCATTGGAGAATTATAGATTTTGTACCACATGATCCTCGGGGTGGGGATAGTATTTCCTGGCTTCAATGGCTTGAAAAGCAGTGGATTTTTACTTTGGGCTCAATGCATCCTCGGGGCCTCAATCGAGAGATTGATTGGCAGAGTCTTTTCTAACAAATGCCTAATGAGTAAGGGAATTCCCGTGTTTCATGGGGGTGTTCTTTTCATTGGTGGTTCTTCTCATGATGGCATGACATATTGGCCAATTACAGAACAGCTCTTTTTTCAAAATGGTCTTCGTCCCTTTTAGTGTTTTATGGCAGTTACATTTTGAGAGCATACTGAGGATTTAGATGACGCTTCCATTTGCACTTGAAACAGGGTCTCTTGTGGACTCGAAATGTGCACGTTGTGCAGTTGTTTTCTCCTTTGGATTAACTTGGAATCTCATTTTATTGCTTACGTTCAAAAGCTAAGTACTCTTTATTTTAACGAGTTTGAACCATGTATTTGATTAAAATGGACATGTCCAGCTTTCGAGGTTGAGCAAATCACTCTCCTCCTGATGGCATGCCCGACACAAATTAATAATTTTTGAGATTGGTGCATACTTGGTGATTTTTTCACTTTTGAATCATTTATACATCACCATTGGGAATTTTGGTAATCATCAATGAAACTAAAGCATGGCTCTAACAACCAGTACCACTACAGAACAGGAATTAGTTTGGCCATTCAAAACCTCAGTACCCCATACACACGAAAAGCCATGCAAAATTCCATTTGAATGGAAACACTTAGGTCAATATTCAAAGGGATTTATGGGCCCATTTTTCAAAACTGCTGATATTCAAATGCCACAGTGGTTAGCTACGGCCCTTGAATTGGCAGGAGATTCAGCTGCAGTATCAAGATAGGAGCTTACCCAGTTACCATGATTTTCAGCCAGAGTTTGACTGGATTGCAAATTAGGCCTGCTTTTCATGCAGCCTAAGTTGTCCATACAAGGGCTGTTGAAAATCGTGCTAATTGGGTAAGTGATGGAACCAGCCACAGACTGCTCCTGCACTAAATGGACAGTGCTCGGGTGGTCTGTGAAGATATTCAGCAGCACTGTCAGATAGTGCTGCTGAATATTGTGGTCTGCCTCCTTAGCTGGCTGGCCTCCCATTGGCCAGCTGATTAAGGGCTTTCAATATCAGCCCATATATGTTTAGTAGCCCCCACTAAACATATAAGTCCCCTACCTATGAATTTTCAGCAGCACTATATAGACAGTGACACAGAAAAGTCACCTTGCTTATGTTTACTGTACTAAAAAGCTTTGTTGCCCTTTCAGTTTTGCCCACTACGGTTCTACTTCCCTTAGAATTTTCTATCCAGCTAATGAATACTTGAAGTACTCTTCCACCTTAACAAAGTTAGTTTTGCTGAAGTTTAGGACCCTCGCCTTTGAATGAACATTCTGCCTGTGCTCTAATACTGAATACCACCATCCAGTAATCACAGGATCCCATATGATTACCCAGTGCAACTGTATTAATTTATTTATGTATATTTGCTATACTGCCTTTCGAAGAGACACCTGCTAACATGGTGGTTTACGATAACCAATGAAATGCCTAATGTCAACCGGATATAAAAATAATGAACCCATTTATCTCCTCTGCGGACAGCATGCTCAAATCTCTCCTCTGTTTATCATATGCTCACGTAAGGGCCTATCATACTCACGTAAGAGCCTGATGAACATGTGACCTCCAGTGTGTCCCCTGACACCAATGTGCTTGCTCAGCTAGCCATTGTGTGAAACAACTCTCAAATAACTTGCATCAATGTATATAATTTCCTAACGTTTGCAAGAAGAATTAATGAATTGCAAACCCCCATTCACTATTCCACTTATACGAGGTTTCACGCCAATTGTGTTGCCCTCTCCACACATTCAAAGTTTCTGCCTAAGGTAGTGTTGGACTTTCATATTAACCAGGGTATTATTGTTCCAAACTTTTTTCCCAAAATCCGATTCTCATGCAGGAGAGAGAGCGCTCCACATTAGGATTTCAGGACAGCTACGTTGTACTACCTTCACTGTACCAGAGACATTCAAAAGTGTTCACAGCTCTTCATCTCTTTCCAGTCCTCCTACCTGGGCAGTATCCAAGCACAATCTCTCCATTTGAATAGTGGACTGCATCATGTCTTGCTACCACGAAGCTGATATGGATTCCATGATCTGGTTGGAGCACTTCAACTGCGAGTCATAGCAACCACCATTGTCAGCCTTAGATTTATGTCATACTGGGCATATGTAAGGCTGCCCCTTTGGCATCTGTCATTCCCTCATGAAGCGCTATTGCCTCAACTCCTATTCCAGATTGGATAGTGCCTTCAGCCAGACTATTCTCAAAAATCTTTTTGCATGAATATTGTCACTTTTGTTCACCCAAACAGTTCATTGCCAGGGCTGCCAGGCCACTTAAACAAAGAAAACAGGCTACATTCGGTCTTGTGGTCAACAGATGTATGACTGCATTATCTTGGTTGTCACTGGAGAAAGTGGAGTTGCTTACCCGTGTAGCATAGGCCTCAGCAATGTGTCCTTGATGTAACAATTAAGGAACATTCTGGAGTCCATGTTCCTGACTAAAGCCTAGATTGACATAATGTAATGGGGGAGGGACCAATGTTCCCTCTAATTTTCTGTAGGCTGTGTGCGCATAAAATATGAGCTGTGTGCAGCTTTTGAAGGAAGGTTACATTTTTGTGCGCTACATAATGACACTCGGAGTTATATACTTTAAAATTTGACTACACGTCAGAATACAGTATGCATACCACATTAATTTTAATCAAATTAAATGAAAATAGACGATTACTAAATGAAGTGGGAAATTTCTAGTAATTACAAACATAACTTTTAAATTTTAAGACGTCTGTGTTGTTTTCTATCACAATCAGAGCCGTAATTTTTGTGCGCTCTGTTGTAAAGTATGTGCGCTCTCTTGGCGAGGTGTGTGCGCGCGCACACGCGCACAGCTTAGAGGGAACAGTGGGAGGGACTCCTTGTCAGTCAAAAGACAGGAGGAGTTTCTTTGCATATACTGGAGGGACGTAGTGGCAGGAAGAACTATAAACAAAGGCATAGAGGGAGGTAACCTGCATGGAGTGGTGGATACAGCCCTAAAGAAAGACACAGAGGGGGCTAACCTACACAGAGTGGCAGGTACAACTCTAGAAACTTTACTGGGCAGAGTAAATAGACCATGCTGGTCTTTATCTGCTGTTACTGGCTATGTTACATGCCAGTCCATGCCCAGTATCTTCTTTCCTTAGGAGTCTAAGGAGTAGGAGTGAGAAAGATGGACTGATCCCAAAATTGGGGCCCAGCATAGCAAAGGTGCTGCAGCCTGAGTGACCCACAAGGCCACTGGAGTCAGAAGGGCAGTTCCCCCCAAACCAGCCAGGCTTTATTTATTTATTTAACAGGTTTTATATACTGACTTCTCTTACAATCAAAGCGGTTTACATAATAACTCAAGAAATGGGAATAACAAGTGAGGTAGTCAAATTTGTAAATGACACAAAATTATTCAAAGTTGTTAAAAACCATGAGGATTATGAAAAATTGCAAGAGGAACTTGATAAACTGGAAGACTGGGCATCCAAATGGCAAATGAAATTTAATGTGGACAAGTGCAAAGTTATGCACCTAGGAAAGAACAACCCAAACTACAGTTCCACAATGCAAGGTTCCACATTAGGCGCCACCACCCAGGAAAAAGATTTAGGCGTCATCATGTTGAAACAGTGTGCATGTGCAGCAGCGGCCAAGAGAGCAAATAGAATGCTAGGTATGATAAGGAAAGGAATGGAAAATAAAACAAAAGATATTATAATGTCTCTGTATTATTCCATGGTGTGACTGCACCTTGAATATTGTGTGCAATTCTGGTCGCCGTATCTTAAAAAGGATATAGCGATTTTAGAAAAGGTTCAGAGAAGAGCCACCAGAATGGTAAAGGGGATGGAAGGATACTCCTATGAAAGGATAAAAAGGTTAGGGCTCTTCAACCTGGAAAAGAGACAGCTGAGGGGAGATATGATAGAAGTCTATAAATTAATGAATTGAGTGGAACGGGTAAACATAGATCGATTGTTTACGCCATCAAAATATAGAAAGACTAAGGGACATGCAATGAATCTACAGGGTAACCTATTTAAGACTAATAAGAGAAAATATTTTTTCACGCAACGTGCAATCAAACTCTGGAATTCGATACCGGAGGATGTAGTAAAAGCTGTTAGTGTAGCCAGGTTTAAAAAAGGTTTGGCCAAGTTCCTGGAGGAAAGGTCCATAAACCATTATTAAAGGAGACCCAGGATATCCACTGCTTGCCCTAATACAAGCATTGTGAAACCTGTGTCTTCTGGGGAAACTGCTAGGTACCTGTGACCTAGATTGGCCACTGTTAAAAACGGGATACTAGGCTTGATGGACTTTGGTCTGACCCAGTATGGCATATCTTATGTTCTTATGTTTAGAAGGCTCAAAGCAGGATTTATTTAGTGCTCAAAGCAATAATACATTGTTGGGTCTTTAGCCTTGAGCCAATAACAGGTCTGAAGAGAAGTGCTGATCTCGAAGGAGAACATCTGCCAACAACAGAAAAAGGGAGAAAAAGCAAGAGAAGAGGTGAAGAGAAAGATGTCTAACTGGAAATCAGCCAGAGAGGAGAATCAGAAGGAGGAGGAAGGAAAGGAGATCTGAGTCAGTTCTACCGAAACATGTCAGACCACTTGACTGGAAAATTTAACTGATTGGTTTTGAGGGTTGTTCTTTTTGTCATAGTGCTACGTGTACCACCCCAACATTACATGTCTTACAATATACAATTGTTCTCTCTTTCACAACAGAACACCAGACATTGAATTGATAACATAAGCATCTAATTTATTGGTTGATCTGCAATAAACAAGCTCAGCATTGACTTACATCTGATACACAACAATTTGCAGTTATAGTCAACCTTAAGTAATTTTCTCGTGTCTTAATTAATCTATTACATCACTCAACTAAGCCATTAGAAGTGGGTGAATACACAGACACATATCTCCATTGTGTACTCTGTTTTTCTGAAAATTCCTTAGTTAACTGGTTTCAAAAATCGGAACCATTATCTTACAGGATTTGTGTAGGAACACCGAAACGTGGAGTAATGTGTTCCATTAAAGCCTTCAACACTTCTGCTGCTGTTTCCTTTCTACATAGGATTGTCTCTACCCATTGGGAATAGGGGCATACTAGAACTAACAGATATCTTTTCCCATGACACGGTTTCTGCATATCTGTGAAATCAATGTGCCAATGCATGAATGGACCTTGTGGTTGAGGGATAGCTCCAACAGGTTTAACCCCACCCTTGTGTGCAGAGTTGGAAAAACAAACCTGGCAACTATCATATACTGTTTGAATCAACTTTCTCATATCAGGACAACAAAAATGGCTACCCAGTTGAACAAATATGCTGATTACACTGCTGTGGTCAGTATAATGCATTAAAGTAGCCAAATGTATCAGCGAACTAGCTGCTCTACATGTACTGACTGATTGGTGTGCTCCAACCCATTCACAGGCTGTCATGTAGCCTTTGTCTGCTCTATCCCTTAATTCTTCCAAGATTTCTGTGACCATATTTATTTGCTGTAAGGGTTGGTCTCTTGCAGATAAGAAGCCTTTCCTCATCCACACTGCACTGTGGGTATGCAAGGAGCTGCTGACATAGTGGGAGTCTGCATAAATGACCAAATGTTTGTTTTTATTCACTCTCAAAACCTGTGCACTGTAACCTGAGGGCATACTGAGCTTTCTAACCTACTTTGCCCTCGGGAGTGATTCTACAAATGGCAAACCCTGATCTGCCTTGACTCTATGAACCATCAATGAACCAACATTTGCTCTCCTTTTGTATGTCTGAGTGGGGAACTAATATGACTTAGGCTCCATAGTTTGAGCACATATAAGGAATAACTTGAAAGCTGTATACTGGGGCAGACAGTGACAGACATTCTAGATGCGAGCGAAGTCACCTGCCCCACAGGACACATACTAAGTGGTGCTTAAGGTTGACTATAACTACAAATTATGTGTATGAGATGTAAGGCAATGCCAAGCTTGTTTATTGCAGACCAACCAATAAATTAGGTGCTTATGTTATCAATTCAATATCCAGTGTCCTGTTGTGAAAGAGAGAAAGATTTTATATCTTTATCTTTATTAACATTTGATATACCGCCCTAGGCAGCAAGGCTTCAGAGTGGTTTACAATATTAAAAAAAAAAACATCAGAGCAAAGGGAAAGGAATGCCAGTTAGTGACAGGACAGATAAGACAGGAAAGATGGCGAAAGCTAATCAGGGAAGAGAGGGAGGCAGATCATAGGCAAGCTGGAACAAATGGGTATTGAGAAGGGATTTGAACTGGGGGTGTGAAGGCTCTGCACGTAGGGTGGTAGGTAAGGAGTTCCATAGGGCAGGGGTGAGGAAAAAGAAAGCAGAGCGTCATGTCTGTTCTAGGCGTGCGTGAGAGACTAGGCCACTGCCTGGACCTGATATTCTTCTCTAACTGCTTACCCTGTAACTCAGTTCTTCCCTTATCTGACCATCACCTCTTAAGCCTTATTATCCATCACCCACCGCCTCAGCCTCGTCCCATCTCATCCAACCTATTTAGAAGCCTTCATGCTATTGATCCCTTAGCTCTCTCTTCCGCCATTTCTTCACCTCTTTCTTCCACTTTGTTATCTAATTCCGTTGATGAGGCAGTAACCTCCTATAATGCTGCTCTTTCCTCGGCCTTGGATGCTCTCACCCCGCCCATCCCACGTCCTGTGAGGCGTTCTACACCCCAGCCCTGGCTCACATCCACTACCCGCTATCTTTGTTCCTGTGCCCACTCAGCTGAGCGTGTGTGGCTCAAATCATGCTCCCTTGCTGAACTTCTACACTTTAAATTCATGCTTGTCTCTTTCCAGTCAGCCATAGCACTTGCTAAACAAGACTATTACGTCCATTTGACTAACTCCCTTGCCTCTGATCCTCGCCGTCTCTTTACTACTCTTAGTTCTCTCCTCAAGGTGCCTCCGCCTTCAGTCCCTCCCTCCCTTCCTGTCCAAACCCTGGCTGACTACTTCCATAATAAAATCCACAGGATCACCCTCCAATTCCCCACTATTCCAACTACTTCATCTACTTCCCCTCTTCACTCTCTACCCGCCCCCCCTACCTCTGCTACCTTCTCTTCCTTCCCTATGATCTCTGATGAGGAAACCACACTCCTTCTTTCTTTCTCCAAACTCACCACCTGTTCCTCTGATCCTATCCCCACCCACCTCCTAAGCCCCATCTCTTCCGCCGTTGTCCCTTCCATCTCTTATATTCTCAACCTATCGCTGTCCTCTGCAATTTTCCCTGCAGATTTCAAGCATGCTGTGGTCACTCCCCTCCTCAAGAAACCCTCACTTGATCCCACCTGTCCTTCTAACTATCGACCCATCTCTCTCCTTCCCTTCATATCTAAACTACTTGAAATTGACGTCCACCGCCGCTGCCTTGACTTCCTCTCCTCTCATGCCCTCCTGGATCCTTTACAGTCCGGCTTTTGTCCCTTACACTCTACTGAAACGGCTCTTACCAGAGTCTCCAGTGACTTGTTCCTGGCAAAATCCAAGGGCCTCTACCGTTCTCATCCTTCTTGACCTCTCTGCTGCTTTTGACACTGTTGACCACAACCTTCTCCTTGCTACCCTGTCTTCGCTTGGCTTTAGTGGCTCTGTACTATCCTGGTTCTCATCCTACCTCTCCCATCGTTTTTTCAGTGTGTATTCTGGTGGCTCCTCCTCCTTTGCTACCCCACTCCCAGTTGGAGTCCCCCAGGGATCCGTCCTGGGTCCTCTCCTTTTCTCTCTCTATACCCAGTCCCTTGGTGCGCTTATCTCCTCCCATGGCTTTCAGTACCATCTCTATGCCGATGACTCCCAAATCTACCTCTCTATGCCTGAAATCTCTCCGGTTATCCAGACCAGGATCTCTGCCTGCCTTTCCAACATTGCTGCCTGGATGTCTCACTGCCGCCTGAAGCTGAACATGGCCAAGACTAAACTCCTTATCTTTCCCCCCCAAAACCTCCCCTCCTCTTCCTCCTTTCTCAGTCTCTGTGGAAAACTCAGTAATCCTTCCTGTTTCCTCGGCCCGCAATCTTTGGATTTTCTTTGACTCTTCTCTCTCTTTCTTTACACATATCCAGCTCGTAGCTAAGACCTGCCGTTTCTTTCTCTACAATATCGGCAAGATCCGACCCTTTCTTTCTGAGCATACTACTAAAACCCTTATCCACTCCTTAGTCACCTCTTGTCTTGACTACTGCAACCTGCTCCTTGCTAGTCTCCCTCTGAGTCATCTCTTTCCCCTTCAATCTATTCAACATTCTGTTGCACGACTAATCTTCCATCAGCCTCGCTATACCCACATTACTCCTCAAGTCACTTCACTGGCTCCCTGTCCACTTTCGCATCCAGTTCAAACTTCTCCTCCTGACCTTTAAGTGCATTCACTCTGCGGCTCCTCAGTACCTTTCATCTCTTATCTCTCCTTACAACCCCTCTTGGGAACTCCGCTCTTCTAACAAACTACTTCTGTCTATGCCCTTCACTCCTACTGCTAACTCCAGACCTCGCTCCTTTCACCTTGCTGTACCTTACGCCTGGAACATGCTACAGGTGTCTATACGCCAGGCACCCTTTCTAGCCCTCTTTAAATCCAGGTTGAAATCTCACCTCTTCTCTGTTGCTTTCAGATCTTGACTTCTGTGTCATGACTAGATTGTATGTACCATGTTTTGTCTTGATTTGATTGTTAGCTCTGTGTTTGTCTTGATTAAATTGTAAGCTCTGACGAGCAGGGACTGTCTTTTACATGTCTGTACAGCGCTGCGTATGACTGGTAGCGCTATATAAATGCTCAATAGTAGTAGTAGTAGACTGAGGGAAGAGCTAAGCGATGGGTGTGCAGGGACTTGAGAAGGTGATGGGGGGGAGTGAAATTGGAGAAGGTCGGCTAGGTATTGTGGAGTATCTGTGTGGATCGCCTGGTGAGCTAAGATGAGAATTTTATAGTCAATGCGGAATTTTATGGGGAGCCATTGAAGGCGGACAAGAGTGGGCATGATGTGATCCCGGTAAGACATGTAATGTTGGGGGTGGTACACGTAGGACTATAACAAAAAGAACAACCCTTGACACTGGATACTTTATATCACTGCTGTTTTTAAGAACTTTGTTTAATGGACTATGCCTATTAGCTTCTGGTATCTTCTGCTTTGTTTATTTATTTAATGGTATTTATATACCGCCTTATCATTCAATCAAAGCGGTTTCCACGGCAAACAATCAAGGGGGCAAATGTTTTCATGCAGTGTACAGAGTGGTGTGTATGTGTTGGCGGGGATGTGATTAGATTTGGTTTATCTACATAGTGCGCTATTATACATCATGAGCTATTATACAGTCTTATATACAGTCTTGGGGTGGTGGTGGGGGGGGGGGGGTTGATGATCTGACTTGTATGCTGGTTCAGGGGGTATGTCCATAGTAATCGATGAACAGGGTTGTCTTCAGCTGTTTTCGGAAGTCCTTGATTTCTGTGGTTAGTCTCAGATCATCTGGGAGGGAGTTCCATATGGATGGAGCAGCCAGGGAGATTGCTCATTGTGCGGTGTCTTTGCGGGTCTTGGTGAAGTCTTTTGGGGCGTTAACCCGATTGGAGGTGCCTCTTCTTCTTGGCCGTGTGCTTGTCGGGTTGTATGAGTGTGTGTAGGCTTATGGCGGAGGAGTGTTGTTTGATCTTGAATATGTTTATGATAGTCTTGTATTTGATGCGTGAGATGATTGGGAGCCAATGCAGTTCTTTCAGTATGGGTGTGATGTGATCGTGTCTTGTAGTACTGGCTATTATGCGGGCAGCTGTGTTTTGGGCCAGTTGTAGTGGTCTGAGGGTCTGCTTTGGTAGCCCGGTGTATATTGGATTGCAGAAGTCTAGTAGAGGGGTTATCAGCGCCTGGCAAACGGTGCGAAAGTGCTCTGGGTCGAGGAGGGGCTTGAGTCTTCTGATGAGTCGCATTCTTAGGTATGCACTTTTGGTTGCTCTGCCTATGTGTGCTTGGAGGTTAATTCTTTGTCCAGGATGACTCCGAGGTACTTAACTTCTGATTTTATGGGTATGAGTGCATTTCTTATCTTGATGTCGGGTGGGGGGGATAAAGGCCAGGTTTCGCGTGATGATCAGTGCCTCCGTCTTGCTGTAGTTGATTGATAGGTTGTTTTCCTGAAGCCAGTTTGCCATTTGGGTGAGGCAGTTTGTTATCTTGGTGTAGTCTGGGTTGTCGACTGAGATGGGTGTGTAGATCATGATGTCATCTGCGTAGATTGTATAATGTATGTGGTGCTCTTTCATGATGGCACATATTGGCTGGATGTATAGGTTGAATAGGAGAGCTGAAAGGGCCGATCCCTGTGGCACTCCTTGTTTGACTTTTATGGGTCGAGATGTGTTGTGTCCTACTTTGACCTGTATTTGTCTGTCGGTTAGGTATGAATGGAACCAATTCAGGGTGGCACCGTGTAGACCGATGTTCTGTAGTCTATCTAATAGAGTCTTGTGGTTAACTGCGTCAAATGCAGATGAGATGTCAATGAATATCATGAGTATGCCTTTCTTGGTGCTGTCTATGATGCGGAGGACGCTGTCGAAGAGGTATATCAGAAGAGTTTCTACCCCGTGGCTGGGGCGGAACCCGTGTTGATTGTTGTCCAGGAGAGCATGGTTGTCTGTGTTCTTGTAGTTGGTGCTGTACAGTTTTTTCGATTATTTTTGCTAAAAGTGGTATGCTGGAGATGGGTCTGTATGCTGCTGGATTGTTCTTGTCAAGTGTGGATTTCTTCGGGATAGGTCTTATTGTTGCGAGCTTCAATTGATTTGGCATGCGCCCTTGGGTTAGGCAGGAGTGTACTATCTTGTGGATGGTTTGGATGAAGTTTGATTTGGTGGCCTTGATCCAGGGCACTGGGCAGGGATCCGTGGGGGCAGTGCTTGTCTTGATTGCTGAGATGATGTGGGAGAGTTGCTCCATGGATGGGGTGTTGAATGTTCCCCAGGTGTTCAAGGGTGTGATAGTCTTTAGGGTTGGGCTGGGTCTTGTTTGTTCTGCTGAGTGGAACTTTTCTTGGATGTGGTCTGCAAATTTTTGTGGGTCCATTTGCACTTTGTCTTCGGTCTCCTGGTCTTTGGTGAGGGCTTTTACGATTTCAAATAGTTCTCTGGGTTTGTTGTTGGAGTTGCGTATGAGGTTTGTATGGTATTCCCTTTTTGTTTGGTTGATGCATTCGTTGTATTGTTTTTGCTTTGTTAGGTATAGTTCCTGGTTCTCGGGTGACTTGTTCTGTCTCCATCTCCGTTCTATTTTTCTGAGGTTCCCCTTTTCGTTTCTTATAGTTTTAGAGTACCATGGTTTGTGTTGTAGTTTGTTGCAGCGAGGTGTCCTGTGTCTATATTCTGTTGCTTTGGCAGCGTTGTATATGGTGTTGTTCCAGTTGGTGATTAGTGCATCTAGGTCATCTGTTTCATGGTTTAGGTTCTGTATTGTGTCCTGCAGGAACTGGTCTCTGTCTTCTTTGTGTGGGGGTGTTGTCCGGATATTTATTTAGTATCTCCTCATTAGGTGTAATTTTTACTTCAATTAAGTGATGGTCAGACCATGGTACTGGTGTGGTGATGGGTGTTGATATTAGGCCTCTTGAGGTTAGGTAGTTGGGTGCAAAAATAAGGTCTGGTGAGGATCCATGTCTGTGTGTCGGGGTGGTGATTATTTGCGTGAATTGGAGTGAACTCATTGCTTGGAGAAAAGCTTCTGCATCTTTTTTGTTGGTGGACTTAAGGTTGAAGTCTCCTAGGAGTATTGTGGGTTTGTGGCTGGAGTTCACTGCGCAGGCTGTCTCTAGAGTTGATGCTAGTTCTTCAGGTGGTGCATGGGGTGCTCTGTAGGTGAGACATATGGCCATATGTTTGTTCTCGATCGCGATGGTGTTAGAGTGTTGGGTGTCCATGTTACTTTTTGATTTGAATTTTAGGCTGCTCTTTGCTATTATGAGTGCCCCTCCTCCTCGCCTATGAGTGCGCGGGCAGTTGTGTGCTGTGTATGTGTCGGGCACTAATTGATTGAGTAGGACGTTGTCAGTGGGACTGAGCCACGTTTCTGTGATGCAGAGTATGTCGGGCTGATGGTCATCTATGTGGTCAACTAGGGTATAGATCTTGTTGCATATAGACCTGGCGTTTATGAGCTCAATTGTTATTGGTCTTGGGGTGTTGTGTGTCTTGTGTGGTTCCTTTGTTTTGGCGTTTATGTTGGACTTGTGTTTTGCTTGTCTCTTTGTTGTAGGAGAACGTTGTGAGTCCCTGTGGGTATGCTGTTGGTCTATGTATGTCCATAAAGTTGTTGGAGGCCATGGTGTGTATGTGTGGGTGGTGGTAGTGTGTGTGAGGTGGAATGAGTAGTGTGAGTATGAGGCCGAGGGGGAAGATCAGATTTGTGTGCATGTTTTTGTTCAGTTCTGTGGTTTGCACTTACGGTTGCTGCTCTTCTCTCCTGGCTGCTTGCTGGGTCTTTTTGCTTCGTTCGTGTAATTTTTGGTGAGGCTGTGTCTTTTTTGCTCTTTATGCCTTTGTGCCACTCAGGCGCGGGCCCGCCAGGTGCGGGCGCGCTGGCTGGTGCCGGCCTTTTCAAGCCGGCTCGGCTCTGCCTCCCACTGCCCCGATTGGGCAGGAGCCTTCGAGCAGGAGACAAAGGCTTCCCTCCTGTTCGGGCGCTCTACCCCCAATTGGGGGAGCTGCTGGACTGCTGGCTGCTCTGCTCCATTGGAGCCGGCCTTTTCAAGCCGGCTCGGCTCCGCCTCCCACTGCCCCGATTGGGCAGGAGCCTCCGAGCAGGAGACAAAGGTTTCCCTCCTGTTCGGGCACTCTACTCCCGATCGGGGGAGCTGCTGGACTGCTGGCTTTTTTGATTATCTAATAGAATTCCCAAATATCTTACTTCCATGCAAAGCTGTGTGTGGTTTTCATCCAAATTAATGGACTTGGGCCCAACTAGAGAACTAATGTCACACAAATTCATTGCTTCAGTTCTAGCAAAGATTAGGGCTAAGCTGTTTATCCTTTTATAATTGGAGACCAAGTCAAGAGAAGAAATATCAACATCAATTGAAAAGAGCACAAAGAAAAGGATATTGTCAGTTATAATTTTAAATATGATATCCATTTCACGTCAAAGATGGCAGAGCAGGATAAGGTATCTTTCCTCAAGCCTCACACACTGCCGCCTGTTTTGAAGGTATGATTGAAACCAGGATAGTACTATGTCCCCAATTCCAATTGAAGCAAGGCATGATAATAAAATGTCAAAAATCACTGAATCACTGATTTGATTTCACTGCAAATGAACAGACATGCAGTCCTAGGGGTATCTAAACTTTTCAAGGTATCATCCATCAAAGAGACAAGTAGGGTTTCAGGGCTGTGGTCAGCTCAAAACCGTGCATCCAGGGATCGAGAAGCCATTTACCTCTAAGTATATATTCAATTGCAGATGAACAACTTGTTCAATGATTTTACCCATGAATGGAATATTTGATATAGGACAATAAATAACTTAGTAGTTTAGTTTAGTGCAGTGTTTTTGCTGAATTAAATAGCTATACAGATAGCAACTGAATATTGCTAACAGTCAATAAAGTTAGGAGGAACATCTACACTCCGCCTCACTCTGTTCTGGCACTATCTGGATAGTGCAGGAGCAGTCTGTAAGAATTTTCAGCGACACTGTCTGGGTAATGCTGTGGAAAGTTCATGGATAGGGCACTTATCTGGCAGCTGCTATATGGATAAATGCTTTTGAATATTGGGTCAATTATTTTATGCCCTTTGCCTGTTTTGCTTCTTGCTTTTTATTTACTCCAGTTTAGGCTCCGAGCTAAGTTTCCCCCTATCCACCAGGCATTCTCTGCTCCTTGCTATTAAAAGCATGATATTGCAGCACTTCCCCCTACTGGCAGTAGTGCAGCTGGATGACCCATGTGCAACTTGGCAGGAACGTTGCCTTTCCCTGCCAGGCTATGGGGATGCGGTGGCTCTGAGATGACAGGCCGGTCCGCTGACCTCAAGACACTGGTTGCTCAGTGCTGAACAGTCAATTCGGTGGTGGCAGTAGGATAAAATAGTGGTTCCCAAACCTGTCTTGGGGGCTCCTCAGCCAGTCAGGCTTTTGGGATATCCACAATGAATATTAATGAGAGAGACTGCATCCAGTACCTCCACCTGCATGCAGATCTACCTCCTACATACTCATTGTGGATATCCTGCAAGCCTGACTGACTAGGGAGCCCTCAGGACAGGTTTGGGAACCACTGGACTATAACAGTTAGTGGCCCTGAATATCTGCAGGTGCCACCGCTACATGCTCCAATGCCCCAGTGCTACATGGTTAGCATCAGGGTGTGTTGTGGGCATTCCAGAGCAGAGGTGGCACCCATCTACGGTTAGTATTCAGTGCAGCAACGGCTATACGCTTTACAAGCACTAGCTGCCGCTGCTGAATATCAGGCCCAACATGTATATATGTCAGCGCTGCTGGCTATAAGTAGATGCAAGGTGGATATATATATAGCAGCAATATTCAGCAGCTGTAGCTGTAACTAAGCGTTTTAAGTGACAAGAGCCTTCTTGCGGGCCTAAATTATACCTCATAGTTATACAGATAGCAGCTGAATACTGTCGCTATATAATAGCTGGGTGCTCTTCTCTAATTCTGCCCTGGCACTATCTGGATAGTGCCAGAACATTTAGAGGGAATTTTGTATGTCACTATGGGGTAGATTCACAGGGCCGAGTGGTGGGGTTGGATGTCCAGTATCGACGTCCAACCCCTGAACAGGCCCAGCACGCTATTCCGTGTCCAGCCCTTCCTGTATGTACAGAGGGCTTGTGTGGGAGTGCTGGACTGTGTGGGAGAGGCAGTATTGAGGTGGAGAGTGGGAGGAGTGGAGGCGGGCCACAGCACCCGGACATACAGGGCCTATTCTTATCATGGCCCTGTACGTCCTCCGGGTGCAAGATTGATGTTGGACTTTTTCCACTTCGGAGGTGGAATAAGTCCCGGGGACAGCAGCGATCAGGGCACGCAGACCCCCAAAGTCATGGCACAGCTGCAGGTAAGCCCCGCCACTTGATCCCAGCCCTGACTGCTCCCACTGAGGGTCGGGCGGCAGGAAAAAAAAATCAAGACTGCTGTCGAGCCTTACTTGCTCCTGCTGAATGTCCCGGTGCCATGGCGACAGGACCCCAGCAGGAGAGTTGGGAGGAATGGATGGGCAGGACTCTGTGCATTTCTGGTGGCAGAATATGGGGCGTGCTGGGCCGTCCAAATGCCCTGATTCTGTAACTGTGGGAACGTATAGCTCCCATGGTTGCAGAATCAGCTGTAATTGGGGCATGTCCAATTTTTGGATTCTGGATGGCCCGGACAGCACTGCTCTGAATTGGCCACTATCTGTATAGTGCTGCTGAAACTTCACAGGCTGGGGACTAATATGTTTAGTGGCAGCCAGTGTCAGCCCAAGGCTTTCTGCTGCCCTAGGCAAGCCCCACATATCGCCCTGCCATCTCACCACAGAGGGGCAGCACAGCAATCCCTACATGCTTTTTTCTAAAAACTGCATAGCTTCAGCTCCACAGGTCTTACAGCACTCACTCACGTGCACATGCACAACCTTCTGCCCTTCTGACAGGAAGTTGCATGCGGCCGGGTGCTTTAAGGCTCGCCACGGCAGAAAGCTGCTATCTTGAAAAAGCCAAGGGGTCACCATGCTGCCCAAGGGGGCCTGATGCCCTAGGCAGCCACTACTCCACCTAGGCAGCCACTATATGGACCAATATTCAAAGCCCTTAGCCTGCTGGCCAATGGGAGGTCAGTCGGCTAAGGAGACAGACTGCAATATTCAGCAGCATTATCCGAATAGTGCCACTGAATATCTCCACAGATTGCCCCGGCACTTAGGTATGAAAAGCAGATACCCTAAGTTGCAATCCAGGCAAGCGCTGGCTGAAAATCACAGTAACCAGTTAAGCTCCTATCTGGATACCGCAGCTTATATCCCACCAATATTAAGGGGCCGTGGCTAACTGCCGTGGCATGTGAATATCAGCAGTTTTGAAAAATGGGCCCATAAATCCTTTTGAATATTGACCCAAATGTTTCCATCAAAATGGAATTTTGTATGGCTTTTGGTGTGTATGGGGTAGTGAGGTTTGAATGGCTAAATTGATTCCTATTCTATAGTGGTAGTGGTTGTTAGAGTCATGGTTTAGTTTCAGCAGAGTACAGACTGAGACTCTGGCATTTTATGAACAGTTTCATTTTTGCCATTTTTCATATTATCCAGTTACAGTTGACTCTCAACAAAAAATAGCATAGGTTTTCAAACACAGGACTGGACAAATCAAAAAATAGATAACTTTTTTTCTGAAATTCAAATATATTTTCTTTTCAAAATGCCGAATATTTCTTATTGAAAAATGGGTTGGAGGAGGAGGAAGTGACGTCAGGTGCATAATGGCTGCCTGATATTTCATCTCTGCGACCAGGCAGATAATATCCCCAGCAAGAGTGTGACCCACCTTCATAATTTTGGCGATCTATTAAGGGGAAGCACCCATGGAGTGACTGGAACCATGGCAGGGAAAAAGCAGCGCTGGACTTGAAATCGTATGCTTTCAAAGCAGCGGCCGGTGCGACTCAGGGGAAAATTAAAATGGTGACTAGCACTTCGAATGTGGGAAAAAAGTGGCATGAGAGCCTGGAGACTGAAAATGGGTCTCAGAGTGACATCCAACAGCTGTGTGATGACATTAAGGATTGGTTCTCTATGCTGCAGTAAAATAGCACTGGTTTATGAAGCAAGATAACAAATCTCCAGAGTGATTATCTGATTTGGGCCAACGAGTTGAGGAGGCGAGGGTTCTGTGGAGACACATAGCAGGCAGGATAACATGCAGCTCTGGGTGGTGCAGGAGGAACCTACACTTAAACTAGAAGACCTAGAGAACAGATTCTGGAGAGGAAACCTGAGGCTTCGGGGGGTCCCTGAGACGGAGGACACTGTTGATTATAAGGTTCTCACTGAGCAATTTTGTAGAACTGTAGTAAGGGCTGCTGGCCTGGCCAATAATGATTTTTGTTTTGAAGTGGAACGGGCGCATCGATCGCTGGGGCCCTGTTGTGAGGGGAGACCTTCAGATATAATAGCATGCATGCATGAGTTTGCTACAAAGGAAGCCATCTTGGCTGCTGCAAGGACGCTTGGCAAAATTAAGTGGGAAAATCAAGAAGTGGAGATCTTTGGGGACTTGTCATTAATAATTATACAAAACACCGAGAGTATCGGGCTGTCACGAAGAGGCTCAGGGATGAGCGCATTCACTACCACTGGCTGTTTCCAGTCAGCTTGCAGTTCACGATCTCTGGAACCACCACATATGCCAAGTCTGTGGAAGTCACATTAAAGGGAATTGCCACATGCCAGCTGGTCAGTCCTCCCATCTGGTCCAGAAGGAGTGGATAGCCCCCAGAGTCAGGAAGGAAAGAACTTGGCAAGTTGGACCCGAGTATCTGGTGGTGACCGGAAGTTGCAGAAACAGAAGAGGCCAATGAGCGGAGACAGTATCCACTGAAAGGACTGGAAGTATCTGTTTGGAAAATTGTTGGAAGGGTGGGAGGGTCCACTTTGCGGTGCCTTTCAATTGGGGATCTGTGTGGACTGGAGTGAGTGTGCTTTGATTTTGAGTACTTGATAACTGGGTTATGTATGTATGTGTTGGGTGAAAGTTCTCTGACTATGTGGTTTGTTGGAATGAGGAGTTTCTGGGGAGTGTGCATTTGATTGGGTAAAGTGGGTACTTTTGTTAAGAAGCATGAGTGGTACATGGGGGAATTACAGTGAATAATGGTGGCTGGGCAGTGAAGTCATGGCTTCATGTTCCCGGAGGGAGGGTACTGTTGGGCAGGAAGGTGTCAAAGGGGGTAGAGGAATGGGGAGCAGGGAGAAGTGAGTAGGGGGAAGGTTTGGGGTGAGGGTGAGGGAGGGGGGCGGTAGGAGAAGAGGGAGGAGGGGGGAGGGTGAGTGGTAGTAGGGGGCAGGGGGGCTCCTGGGATCTCAGTTATGCATAATGAGGGTCATTTGGTGGAGATATGGCTGGCTACAGAGTGGTGACACTGAATGCTAGGGGGCTTAATTCTTATCAAAAGCATCAAGTGTTATTTCAAGAATTAAGATGGTTGTGGTGTGACATTGTTTTCATACAAGAGACACATCTGTTGAGTAGAGATGAAGGTAGAGTGGCTAACCACTCTTTCCCCCTTAGATATTTTGCTTCCAATAAGCTAGAGAAGAAGAAGGGGGAAGGGGAGAATCTTGCTGTCCGCGAGGCTGCCTCTTCAGGTACTCGAGGTGTGCATGGATAAAAAGACATTTTTTGTGTATTAAGATCAGGTGGGGGAGGGGGACATTTATACTTTAATATTTATGTCCCTAATGGCAATCAAGCTGCTTTCTTTGATTCCCTGAGGGAAACCCTTTCAGATTTTGTGGATGGGAAGTTCATTATGAGGGGAGATTTTAATCTAGTGTTAAACCCCTCACTGGACACTTCTAGGGGAGTCTCCTTTTACTCTGGGGTGCATAGGGCAAAACTAAAATGACTGATGGAGGGCCTTAGGATGGTGGATTTATGGAGAGAAAAAAAGGGAAACTGAGAGATTATTCATATTACTCTACTGTTCATAACTCCAGGATCGATTTTCTCTTAGTGGAAAAGACCTTATTGTCCCATGTAGATGAATGTACCGTAGGAGAGGGAACTTGGTCGGATCATGGACCAGTATGGGGGACCTTTAAATATGGAACTGATTGCCCCCATAAACAATAGTGGAAACTTAATGAGCCTCTCTTAGATGATCAGCAGGTAGTACAGGAAGTACACAAGGAAATCTTGGATATTAGAACTTTAATGGTGATGGTTCTTGTTCCCAGGGAACCAGGGGCGGCCCAAGGGGGGTGCGGGGCCATGTGCGGAGACTCGGTGCGGGGCCTCATTTGCATAAGTGGTCTTATTTGCATAAATATTTGCATAATGTTACCATTCACTAACTTTTAGTAAACATGTCTCTTAATGAGTGTATGGATAAAGAAAGACTAAAAGATTTCTACATTACTATAATCCAGTGCCAACCGCCAGGCACATTAGGAACTACTACAAACGCTGCCCATTTAGAACCCATAGCAAACCCGCTGTATCCTGACAGCATTACCAGGACTCACAAAGCACCAGACCCTACCTATCAAAAGGAAACACTGCAAATATTAAACCAGTACATTTCAGAGAATACTGGGGAAAGAGAACAAGTGGCAATGTCAAATAGGAATTACATAAACAGAATACCTCAGCTCAGTTACACATGCAGAACATAGACCATCACCAAACAAGGAATCGCAATTTAGAAACAGGAAGGCAATAATTAAACTGGGAACCCCAAAAGCCAAACTTGGAATGTACAACAACACTGTAGAAATAAAACTATAAATCAATTTCCTCTTGTACCAAACAAAGCGCAGACGTTAATGATGCACATTTCCCAGAGCTTTCATATTCCAGTTAATAAATTCAAAATAAAGAGATATCTTTCTACCTTTTGTGCATTTTTTTTCAGTTGCAATTGCTCCAGCCACTTTCTTCTGGTTTCTTCATGTTTTCTGCTAACTCTCCATCGTCTGCTGTCCATTTGTCCTTTCTTCTCTCTTCTAGTTTTCTTTCCATCCTCTCTCTCTACATCTGCTTTAACATACTAATCTTTCTCCTTTTGCTCTTTCCTCATTCTTATTTCATCCACACAAATTTTACCCCTCCATCCTCAATCCCCACTTACTCTCCCAATACCCGGCCAATTGTAGATTTTTCATCCCTCCCACACAAAATATTTTTCCCCTCTCCATTTTACTCTCCCAGCCCCATCCCATTCTAATCCTCCCCCAACATCAGCTCCCTTCTAGTTCCAGTCTCACCCAGCATCCATTCCCTTCTAGTCCCTGCATCAGCCCATTTCCAGTCCTAGCCCCCCATCAACCCATTTCCAGTCCTAGCTCCCCCATCCATTTTCAGTCTGAGTCCCTTCATCAGCTCATTTCCAATCCTAGCCCCCCATCAGCCCATTTCTAGTCATTTCCTAGCCCCACCATCAGCCCATGTCAAATCCTAGCTCCCCTCCACTCAGCCCAATTCCAGTCCAAGCCCCCCCATGAGCCTACTTCCAGTTCTAGCCCCTCCATGAGTCCATTTCAATTCAAGCCCCCACCACAGCCCATTTCCAATCTTAGCTCCCCCCCAACAGCCCATTTCCAGTCCTATCCTAGCTGCTCCATCAGCCCATTTTCAGTCCTAGCTCCCTTCCCTCACAGCCCATTTCCATTCCAAGCTCCCTCCCCATCAGCTATTTGCAGTTCAAGCCTCCCCGTCCACTCAGTCCATTTCCAGTCATAGCAATCCCCCAACCCATTACCAGTCCTAGCCCCCCATCAACCCATTTTCAGTTTAAGCCCCCCCTATAACCCATTACCAGTCCTAACCCCCCCCATCAGCCCACAGCCCATTACCAGTCCTAACCACATCAGCCCACCTCAAGTCCTAACCCCTCCCCATCAGCCCATTTCCTGTCCTAGCGCCCCCATAGCCCATTAGCAGTCCTAACCCCCCCATAGCCCATTAGCAATCCTAACCCCCCATCACCCTATTTCCAGCCAGCCCCCATCAGCCCACAGCCCATTACCAGTCTTAACCACCCCCCCAGCCCATTTCCAGTCCTAACCCCCCATCACCCCATTTCCAGTCAGCCTCCATCAACCCCCAGCCCATTACCAGTCTTAACCCCCCCTAGCCCATTTCCCGTCCTAACCCCCCCCACCCCATGCCCAGTCCGCCTCCATCCGCCCCAGCCCATTAGCAGTCTTAACCCCCCCCAGCCCATTTCCAGTCCTAACCCCCCCTAGCCCATTTCCAGTCCTAACCCCCCCCCAGCACATTTCCAGTCCTAACCCCCCCCAAGCACATTTCCAGTCCTAACCCCCCCCAGCACATTTCCAGTCCTAACCCCCCCAGCACATTTCCAGTCCTAACCCCCCATCACCCCATCACCCCATTTCCAGACAGCCTCCATCAGCCCCCCAGCCCATTACCAGTCTTAACCCCCCCCCCCTTCCCTTCCCTTCCCTTCTGGCGAATTAAAAAAAACAAAAACCTGGCTCTAGCTGCTGCCGCTGCCGCGTCCGTCGCAGCAGCGGCAGAATGGATTGTCCCGCGGGGCCCCCTCTCCTCGTTGAGCCCTCTGCAAGGGCTTTCAGATTCGCGAAGGGAGAGTGCTCCCTCGCGTCTCTGTAAAGCCCGCAGGGGCTAATGGGAAATTTCCCATCTGCCCCTTTAGACGCGAGGGGCTGATGGGAAATTTCCCATTAGCCCCTGCGGGCTTTACAGAGACGCGAGGGAGCACTCTCCCTTCGCGAATCTGAAAGCCCTTGCAGAGGGCTCAACGAGGAGAAGGGGCCCCGCGGGACACTCCATTCTGCCGCTGCTGCGACGGACGCGGCAGCGGCAGCAGCCAGAGACAGGTTTTTTTTTTAAAATGTAATTAAAAAAAAAAAAAGCAGAATGTTCTTTGCGCGGGGCCCCCTGAAACGCGGGGCCCTGTGCAAAAAACATTCTTGCTCAATGGACGGGCCGGCCCTGCAGGGAACTATATGGGACTGCCTTAAGGAGGTGATTTGGGGTAAATTTATTGCTCTAGGGTGACACTGAAAGAGGGCTAATGAAGAGCAGAGGATGAAATTGAAGGAAGTGATTCGGAACCTGGAGAGTGGTCACAAGAATGGTGCGCTGGATAAAAAAAAGCATTCAATAGTTTTCTGAGGCCCATAGGGAATTGCAGGAATTGGAACTAGTGGAGATTAACTTTGGGCTAAACAACTTGAAACATACCTCTTTTGAATATGGAAATAAGCCAGGACATGTATTAGCCAATAAGCTGAAGGGACCAGCCACTAGGAACCACATAATAAAAATAAGGGCTAAAAAGGGGAAGGAACTCTAGTCAGAGCGGGAAATAGGGGACCGTTTTTTGGAATTTTATCAACAACTAAATACTCCAGAAAAGTAGGATATGGGTGAGGACATTCAGAGATACCTGGCAGATATACATTTACCAAGCCTTTCCTCTAGTGAGGCTGAAGGATTGTCCATTCCAGTTACCACTCATGAGGTGCTCAGTGTTATTAAGGAACTGCCCCTATATAAAGCCCCTGGCCTTGACGACTTCCCTAATCGCTTCTATAAGGTGTTTAGTGGAGTCCTTGTAGAACCCTTAATGAAAATGTTTAACTCCTTTGGGTGTGTGGCAATGATGCCAGACTCCCTTCAACTTGCTGGAATAAGTATTCTACAAAAGGAGGAAAAAGATCTAGGGGTTTGTGGTTCCTACAGGTCCATCTCACTGCTGGGCACTGACCTAAAATTTTTCATTAGAGTCCTAGTGAACAGGCTCCCCCACTTAGTGCACTGCAACCAACTGGGGTTTGTCCACAGGAGGTAAGCCTTGGACAATATATGAAAAGTTCTGAACCTTATGTGGCAGGCTCAGTGATGATAGGGGGGGGGGGGCTGGACTTGTTGGCTATAGATGGAGAGAAGGCCTTCAATAGAGTCTATCAGCCTTTCCACTTCCAAACCCTAGAGAAGATGGGGATGGGGGGTAACCAGGAAGATCCTATGTGCTAGGCGGGAAGAGAGGTCTGGGAGTTCCCCATATTGGTAGATATTTTGAAGTAGCACGAATGAGGTCGGTGTTAGAATGGTGGAGACATGAGCATTACGAATGGGTGATCTTGGAGAGGTCAGAACTGGGCAGGGAATATTGGGGGGGGGGGGGAGATAATTTGGTGTGGGGAAGGGGGTGACTTGCAAAGAAATGCTCTAACTTCTTTATTTCAATTACCTTGCAATTTTGGTCCAAGTGGAAAAAGATTTGGTATGGGCCCTGGGGGGATACTCCTGGTTGGGACAGTATGGCATTCGCTAGATGGGCAGATTGGGGATTACACTGGGTGGGGCAATTTAGATCAGAGGGAGAGTGGGTAACCTTTATTGACTTAAAGAATATTCTTTTCCCCCCTCCAATTACTTTATGTACATACTAGTAAAGCGTAGTTACTCACCTGTAACAGGTGATCTCCGGGAACAGCAGGAATTTAGTCTTCACATATGGGTATCATCGGTACCGATGGAGCCTGTGCAGGAACGCTCCCCAGCGTCCAATAGGAACGCTTTTGGGAGCATCCCTCAGCACATGCGCGCTGCTTTCCCGCCTTTCCAACTGTCCCTCTTCAGTTAAGTTTGTAGCTGAGTGAAAGGATAGAGGGAGAGAGGAAAGAGACAAAGAGATAGAGACAACTCCTAGGGGAGGTGGGTGGGTTGTGAAGACTAAATTCCTGATGTTCCCGGAGATCACCTGTTACAGGTGAGTAACTACGCTATCTCCAGGAACAAGCAGGAATGTAGTCTTCACATATGGGGACTCCCTAGCTGAAGATATCAGGGAGATAGCCCCAGGAAGGTGCCACCCTAGAAAAGTGGAAATCCTTCCTCCCATGGATCTCTGGCATTCCACCAGGGTTGGTGGGTAGGAGTTGAATTAGGTCTGAAAGATTTTGAAGAACAGCTTGGCCAAAGAAGGCATCCCAACGGGAGGCTTTATCCAGGCACTAGTGGGCTGTGAAGGTGCTCAACAAATGTCATTGATAGACACAGAGTGGAGATTAGCCATGGAAGTTGCCATGGCTCTCACGTTATGAGCTGTGACATGGTCTTGAAGAGGAAGACCCTTACTCTCATAAGCAAAGGATATGCATTGGGCAATCCATTTAGATAAAGTTCTTTTGGAGACTGGAAGTCCCAAATGACTAGGGTCAAAAGCTATAAAAAGTTGCGAGGACTTTCTATGTTGTGTTCTCTGTAGGTAAAAGGCTAAGGCTCTTTTACAATCCAAAGTATGAAGGTTTCTTTCTGCATTATAGGTGTGAGGCCTCGGAAAAAATACAGGAAGATAAATTGATTGATTTAAATGAAAAGGCGAAACCACCTTTGGCATAAAGTGTGGATGAGTTCTAAGAACAACCTTATCATGATGAAATCTAGTATAAGGAGGATCAGACACTAAAGCTTGCAGTTCACTAATGCGACGTGCAGAGGTGATTGCAATTAGGAAGATGAACTTCCAGGTCAAAAACATAAGGGTTGTAGTGGCTAAAAGCTCAAAAGGTGGCTTCATGAGCTGCCCGAGATCTAGATTTAGATCCCATGCCACCGGTGGTGGCTAAATAGGAGGTTTGGTTAATAGAAGACCTCTTATAAATCTGGATATGAGTGGATGAGAGGAAATTGGTTGCCCATTCAGAGGCTTATAAGAAGCTGCAATTGCACTAAGATGGACTCTTATCGAATTGGTCTTTAGACCAGAATTCGATAAGTGAAGGAGAGACTCTAGTATCAATTCTAAAGGTATGACAAGGGGATTTAATCCCTTCTTGGAGCACTATATCGTAAAATGTTTCCACTTGAAGGCATAAGATCTTCTTGTGGAAAGTTTCCTAGAAGCCTGAAGGATATTCTTTACCTGTTGGGACAGGTTGAAATCCTGGAGGTCTAAGCCTTTAGCAACCAGGCCATGAGATGCAGGGACTGGGGATTTGGGTGCCATAGCATCCCATTCTCTTGGGAAAGGAGATCTGGAGCATGCCCTAACTCCAGAGGTGCAGCTTGAGAGAGATTTAGAAGCAGGGGATACCACGCTTGGCTTGGCCATTGTGACACTATGAGAATCATGCGACCCCTGTCTCTCTCAAGCTTGAAAAGTGTTTTGGGGATGAGGGGAATGGATGGGAAGGCATAAAGGAAGTCCTGACCCCAGTGAAGGAGGAAGGCATCCCTTGCCTGACAATTGTGAGCCGGAATCCTGGAACAGAACCAGGGAAGTTTGGCATTCAGTGGACTTGCAAAGAGGTCTGTCTGGAGTGCCCCAGAGATGAAATATCTTTGCCACCTGGTCTAGGTGGAGGGACCACTCGTGAGGCAGCAGTATTCGACTGAGTTTGTCTGCCCAAAGGTTTTGAATGCCTGGAAGATATACCACTAGAAGGTGAATTTGATACTCTCTGGCGAGAGCCCACAGTCGTAAAGCTTCGTTGCATAATGACAGAGAGCCTGTCCCGCCCTGCTTGTTCACATAGAACATGGCTACTTGATTGTCCGTCTGGACTAGGACTGTCTTGTAGCTGAGCTGGGTGTGGAATACTCAAAGAGCTAAATAGATTGCTCTTAATTCCAGGAGGTTTATGTGTAGACCAGCCTCCTGTGGAGTCCAGGTGCCCTGGGTAGAGAGATGATTCAGGTGTGCTCCCTAACCCACCTGTTATGAATCTGTAGTTAGGGTGGCCTAAAAGAGGGGTTGATGAAAAGGAGACCCCAAAGTCAGATTTTCTAATGATTGCTACCATTGGAGGGACAAAATTAGTCGTTGAGAGTTTATTATTTTGTCTGATAAATGACCTGTGTCCGCTGTGTAGATAGGGTCCACTGAGCTGCTCGCATGTGGAGGTGAGCATATGGGACTACATGAACTGTGGATGCCATATGTCCCAGCAACTGTAGGAGCTCTCGAGCAGTTAGGAGGATTTCCCTGCTGCTTGAGAAGCTAGTTGCATTATGCGAAGACACCGGGCCTGTGGAAGGAAAGCCTTTGCCTGTCTGGTATCTAGACAGGCCCCTATGAATTCCAGGCATAAGGGAAGGAACAAGTTGGGATTTTGGGAAGTTTATTACCAACCCCAAGTATTGGAGGATTCGCATTGTGCGAGACAGTGCAGTGCCGGCCTCTGTAGGGGCTCGAATGAGCCAGTTGTCTAATTAAGGGAAGACGAATATCCCCATGGTTCGCAGAAATGCAGCTACTATTGCCATGCATTTCGTGAATACCCTTGGTGCTGAAGCCAGACCAAAGGGAAGAACCCTGTACTGGAAATGTTTTCCCCTGAAAAAGAATCGTAAGAATTTCCTGCGATCTGGATGGATCAGAATGTGAGTGTATGCATCCTTTAAGTTTAGAGAGCACAGCCAATCCTAGCTTTGAAGGTATGGCAGAAGGGTTCCTAGAGAAATCATTTTGAACTTCTCTCGAAACAGGTATTTGTTCAATTCTCTGAGGTCTAGAATGGGTCTGTGTCCTCCTGTTTTCTTTGGAATAAGAAAATAGGGGGAGTAGAACCCTGCACCCCGTTGAAGAATGGGTACCTCCTCTATTGCCCCTTGGGCAAGAAGTGTTGAGACCTCGTGATCTAGCAGATCGTCTGTGGAGGTTTGAGAATTGAATTGCTTTAGAATTGTAGGAGGGGGCATGCTGTGAAAATGAAGCTTGTACCCTTCTCCTACAATGGACAAAGTCCAATCTTCTGCTGTTATTTGATGCCATCTGTTGGCAAAGTGGCATAACCTGCCTGGGATATTGGGGGTTGGGAACCCCTTAGAGGCAGGAAGGCTAAGCTCTCTAGGAAGGAGTCAAAGCCCTTGAGGGGGCTGAACCTGCGGAGCTGGTTGGGCTCTCAGGCCTTTTGGCTTCTTTTGCTGTCTAGTTTGTCTCTTTTGGGCAACCTGACCCTGAATCTGACTCTGCTGGGTATAGGAAGGATAAAATTTCCTCTTTTTGCTGAAAGGGTTTTTTATAAGGCTTCTTTTTGGCTGTAGATTTCGACAATCTATCTAGAGTAGCATTGTCAGTATCTAACTCGTTAGCCTTTTCCTGCCAGTTCTTGCTAAAGAGATTCTCTCCCGTGCAAGGAATGTTGCCTAATTTGTCCTGTACCCAAGTCTCCAAGTCTGATGCCTGAAGTCAGGCAATCCGTTGTGCACCAATGGCAATAGCAGAGGTTCTGCTGATGCATTCAAAGCAGTCAAAGGCTGCACGATTCACAAACTTGGAAACATCTTGAGCATGCTTAACTAGAACAAGAAAGTCTTGTCTCTTGTCATTTGGGAGAAATGGGCTCATAAGCTCCAAGTCTCCTGTAACTTCCTTGAGGAACATTCCCATATATAGTATATATAAACTGATCCTAGCTGAAAGCATGGAAGCCTGAAAAGTTTGGCGCCCAAAAGCATCCAGAGTCCTGCATTCACGATCTGGGGGACTGGATGCATGCCTCTTTGCACTTTTCATCCTACGCATGGCTGACTCTACCACCATTGAATGGTGTGGCAGCTGAGTCTTTTGAAATCCAGGATATGGCAGAACTCGATACATAGTATCAATTCTCCAGGACCAAGCAGGAAGTCAGTCCTCACATATGGGTGACGTCGGTGCCAACGGAGCCCTCGTGGAGCAATTTCCCCAGCTTTCAAAGAAAGCCTTTGGGAATTGCAGCGCGCATGCGCGGTCCTGTTCCCCCCCCCCCCCAAGGGTGCCATCTTGCTCAGTCTTCTTTTTTCCACGGAGCCCTACAGACGCTGTTTGTGATCGCCGCTGAAAAAGTTGATTTTATTTACTATTCTTTTCTCGGTTCGACGCCGGATCCTTTTCCCGCCCGGACCCGCTACAACGGTATCGGGTCCGTTCTTTATTTTTTCGGTTTTTGTCCTTCGTGACTAGCGTTTGCGCCATTTTTCTTTTTTCACTGGCAGCCCTGTCTTTTGACCTCGCAGGGGCCCTTTTTCCCCCGATGGCTGCCAGCGGGTTTAAAAAGTGTGATCGGTGTAAAAAACTTATGTCTCTTACCGACACACACGACTGCTACCTCCGCTGCCTTGGACCCGATCTTGATCCGATGATCTGTGGTCCGTGTGGCAAAATGTCCTCAAAAGCGTTGAGGAGTCGGCAGCATAAAAAAGAACGAATCTTCTCTGACTCCGCGTCCGGCCGGGCCCAGACCTCGTCAGAGGCTTCGACGTCCCGGGACTCCGGTCCTGAGCATCGTCGGAGTTCCTCTGAGCGGGGGTCTCCTGCCCTGGAACATCATAGGAAGAATAAACCCGCGAGGGCGGTGTCGGTGGACGCTCCTGGTTCCTCGACGGCCAGGTCGCATAGCCCCGATAGCCATCCCGGGTCCTCGGAGTCGGAGAGGCCTTCGAAACATCCTCGTCTCAAGATGGAGTCTCCTGGACACGTGAGTACTGTAGTCTTCGTGGACTCGCCTACGAAGGAGCCGACGTCGGGCCCGACGCCGTCGAGGCCCGAGTCGGGGGCTGCTGGGTCTCCTGAGCTTGGACTCAGGTTGACGGCCTTGGAGAGCAGTTTAGCTGCCTTCATGGACCAGCAGCGGGCATTGATTGCTGGCCTCACCGGTGCATCTGCCCCGACCACCAGGACGTCGACGTCCAAGTCGACCCCGGAGACCGAGCCGATCCTCGAGTCCATGCGAGCTCGAGTCGATCCTTGGTCACGGTCTCCCTCGGCCTCCCGTTCGGGACCGAGGTCATCGACGCTGGCCTCGGTGTCGGGGCAGAGGGCATCGGTGCCCGCCCGACTGGAGCCGCTCGATTCCTCCTCCGAGGGCTTGGGAGACGGAGGACGAAGAGTCACCAGGTACTTTTCGGACTCGGTGTGTCCCATCGGACTCGCCCGAGTCCGAACCTCGGAGACGGTCCCCCCCGGAGGACACCCGGTTCTCGGACTTCGTGCAGGATATGGCCAAGGCCTTGGCATTCCCCACGGATCCCGAGGAGGAGCCTCGAGCCGAAGAGCTCGATGCCCTCCAGTATGACTCTCCCCCGAAGGAGGCCTTTACTGTACCGGTTCCTCCGATGCTGGAGCGACTTCTCTTCCACATGTGGGAGAGCCTGGCATCGGCGCCGGTGTTAAGCAAGCGGGTCAATTCCATTTATCGAGTCCGCAAGAGCCCCGGGTTCCAAAAGGCACAACTACCGCACCATTCCATGGTGGTGGAATCGGCCATGCATCGACTCAAGAGTCAGAAGATGCACTCCTCGGTGCCTCCCGGCCGGGAGGCCTGGAACCTGGATGCCCTCGGTAGGAAGTGCTTCCAGGGCTCTATGCTTGCTTGTCGAGTCCAGACCTACCAGCTCTACATGGGCATGTATCTCTGAGACCTGGCAAAGGAGATTGCCGGGTTCTCTGCTGGTCTCTCCGAGGAACCTTTGCAGAGGTTCCAAGCCTTGTCCACTGGTATTCGGGAGTGCTCGAAGTTTATCTCTCGAGCAGCCTACGATGGCTTCGAAGCATCGGCTCGAGTAGCCGGAGCCAGCATCGGTGCCCGCCGACAGGTTTGGCTTCAGTTATCCGACCTCGAGCCATGGGTGCAGGATAAGTTGGTCGATGTCCCCTGCAGAGGTGAAAACCTCTTTGGCAAGCCCTTGGCTGAAAAGGCTGCACAGATCGAGACCGAGACTCTGACCAGGACTTGGCTGTCCAGAAAAACCTCTGCCCCTTCTCAGAAGAAGAAGGGCTCGGGGAAAAAGCCCTTTTACCCGAGGAAGGCGGCTGCCTATAAACACTACCTTAAAACACTTCCTCTTCATTAAATACCTCACAGCCTCCCCCGAACCCCAGCCACCATGTATGAGCAACACACAATAACTCCATCTCTCATATATACAGTTACCTTGTTCAATGTTCCACATATGTAGATATTTTCCCCTGTTATCCAAGTTACTGCTCCTGTTCATTGTAATGACCTGACTCTTGTTTATTGTCGGATATTGTTTGTTCTATGTAAACCGCGCTGATCGCAAATAGTGCGGTATATAAGAGATGTAAATAAATAAATAAATAAAATTATCAGGCCTCAGCAGCGCCCCAACAGGGTCAGCAGGCCAAGGGACGGGGTAATGGGTCCTGTAGGCAGCAGCCCCCCAAGCCCACAACACCGGCCTCTGCTCAGCAGGGTGGGGGTTTTTGACTCCGTCAGCATAGCCTCTTCCCCTCCGCTGGTTTCTCTCAGCACAGGAGGCCGGCTGGTCCACTTTTCCCACAGGTGGTCAGCCGTCACATCAGATACCTGGGTGCTTCATATAGTTCAGAAAGGCTATCTTCTACACTTTCACCAGGTACCTCCCTCCTACTTTCCAGGGGAGCCTCCAAGACTCCCTCTGCACAGGGACTTACTCCTTCAGGAGTTAGCAAGTCTTCTTCAGGAACAGGCTGTGGAACCGGTGCCCCACCACCTGAGAGGTCACGGCTTTTATTCCAGATACTTTCTGATACCAAAAAGAACAGGAGGCCTCCGACCCATCCTGGACTTGCGAAACCTCAACAAGTTCCTGGCAAAGGAAAAGTTCAAGATGCTTACCCTTGGAATCCTGCTGCCCTATCTCCAGCAGGGAGACTGGCTATGCTCCTTAGATCTAAAGGATGCCTATACTCACATCCTTATTCATCCAGACCACAGACAATATCTCAGGTTTGTTGTGGGAGGAAATCATTACCAGTACCGAGTACTGCCCTTTGGCCTATCCTCCGCCCCCAGGGTGTTCACCAAATGCCTAGCAGTGGTGGCGGCCTATCTAAGACTTCAAGGCCTTTTTGTGTTTCCATACCTGGACGACTGGCTCATCAGAGCCCAGTCTTCCCAAGAGGCCACTCAGGCCACTCATCGCACTGTGACTCTACTCCAGCACTTGGGGTTTGTCATAAACTTCGCAAAGTCCACTTTGCTCCCCTCTCAAAATCTCGAATTCATAGGCGCCAGGTTGAACACACTTCAGGCGCGGGCCTTCCTGCCTCTAGACAGGGCCCACAGGCTCATGGATCTCGCCAGCCACTTTCACAGCAATTCCCTGGTCTCTGCCAGGCAATTTCTGAAACTGCTCGGCCATATGGCTTCCACGGTCCATGTGACCCCCAATGCCCGCCTGAACATGCGACCTGCTCAGTGGTGCCTTCACACTCAATGGCATCAGGCCACGGGGAGCCTGGCGGACTCAGTACAGGTATCCGACCTGCTGGTCTCTTCTCTGCGGTGGTGGCTTCATCTGCCAAACCTGGTGCTGGGAGTGGATTTTCAATCTCCTCCGCCTTCTCAGGTGCTGACAACCGATGCTTCTCTCCTGGGTTGGGGAGCACATTGCCAAGGGACATGTACTCAAGGCCTCTGGACTCCTTGGGAGTCTGCTCAGCAGATAAACTTCCTGGAGTTCAGAGCCATCCGCCTAGCTCTGAGAGCCTTCTCCCACCTCACTTCTCACCAGTCTGTGCTGGTCCAGACGGACAATCAAGTTGCAATGTTCTACGTGAACAAACAAGGAGGCACAGGCTCCTTCCTTCTCTGTCAGGAGGCACAAAAACTGTGCTCTTGGGCCGTCCTTCACGGCATCCTCCTCAAAGCTGTCTATCTCCCAGGTCAAGAAAATTACCTGGCAGACAAGCTGAGCAGGATCCTCCAACCACACGAGTGGAGATTGGATCCGTTGGTGGTTCAGCGGATCTTTCTCAAGTGGGGCCTCCCCACCATGGATTTATTTGCCAGTCCTCTGAACCGGCAGCTTCCCAGATTCTGCTCTCGACAACCGCATCCTCTCAGAGTAGCGGCGGATGCTTTTCTGATTCCATGGTCCACAGGCCTCTTGTATGCCTTTCCTCCCATGTCACTGGTGTCTCGGACGCTCTTCAAGGTTCTCAGAGACAGAGCCTCGATGATCCTAGTGGCTCCCCGGTGGCCGAGACAGCCCTGGTTCCCACTTCTGATGCAGCTGGCGGTGGACACTCCTCTTCCTCTGGGGTTTCAACCAGATCTCCTGTCACAGGATCAGGGGACTCTCCTACACCCCAACCTCCGGTCCCTTTATCTGATGGCCTGGCTGCTGAAAGGGTAGTCCTTGCTCCCCTCCTGCTGCCTCGGGAGGTGGAAGAGGTCGTCTTGGCCTCCAGGCGGCCCTCCACCCGGAAGTCCTACGCTCTTAAGTGGCGTCGGTTCTCCGTGTGGTGTGCTCAGCAGTCTGAGAATCCCTTCTCCTGCTTGGTGGCAGTGGTCTTGCAATATTTGCTTTACCTCTCCAATCTGGGCCTTAAGTCCAACTCTGTCAGGGTCCACCTCAGTGCTCTCTCTGCGCATCACGCACTGGTGGATGGCAGGCCTCTTTCCAACCACCCTTTGGTGGCTCGTTTTCTCCGAGGCCTCCTTCTCCTTAACCCTCCTTTGCGCCCACCAGCCCTGAATGGGATCTGAATGTGGTCTTGCAGTGGATTACCTGTCCGCCCTTTGAACCTATGGCTACCTGCCCTCTTCGTTTTCTTTCCTGGAAAACCTTGTTTTTGGTAGCCCTTACCTCTGCTAGGCGCGTTAGTGAACTGCAGGCCCTAGTGTCTGATCCTCCTTACACTAGGTTCTACAGGAATAGGGTAGTCTTATGGACTCACCCTAAGTTTCTTCCAAAAGTGGTTTCTCCTTTTCATCTCAACCAGGAGGTGGTTCTTCTGACCTTCTTTCCCAGGCCGCACACCTGCCGGGCTGAAATGGTCCTGCATACCCTGGATTGTAGGAGGGCCTTGTCCTTCTACCTTGACCGTACGCGGGAGCATAGGAGGGCTGTTCAGCTCCTCGTTTCTTTTGACCCCAATAATTTGGGGCTGCCTGTCTCCAAGCGTACTTTGTCCATATGGGTCGCTGACTGTATCGCCTGGGCTTATGGGGCAGCCGGCCTCTCGTTGGAGGGTCGAGTCACGGCTCATCGTGTCAGGGCGAAGGCTGCATCAGTGGCTCATCTCCACTCTGTTCCGTTGGCAGACATCTGCCGGGCCGCTACTTGGTCTTCAAGCCAGACCTTTGCGGCCCATTACTGCCTGGAGAGGGAGTCCCGCAGGGACAGTGCTTTCGGTCAGGCAGTCCTCCATAATCTCTTTGAGGTTTAGGCAACTCCTACCCTCTGGCCCTGGTGTTGGGCTACCGGTCGGGGGCGTTTTCAGAGAAGATTCCTTCCTTCTGTGCTACTGAGCTAGAGGGAGCTCATTTTTCCGCTTGAGTTCTCCAGTAGCCTTAAGCTAGGGAGTCCCATATGTGAGGACTGACTTCCTGCTTGGTCCTGGAGAAAGAGTAGTTACTCACCTGTAACAGGTGTTCTCCAGGAGCAGCAGGAATCAGTCCTCACAACCCTCCCTCCTCCCCTTGGAGTTGCAGTCCAATCATTTCATTTTTGCTAATTTTTTTGCTGTCTTTTAGCTATGTCATCAGACTGAGCAAGATGGCACCCTTGGGCGGGAAGTGGACCGCGCATGCGCGCTGCAATTCCCAAAGGCTTTCTTTGAAAGCTGGGGAAATTGCTCCGCGAGGGCTCCGTCGGCGCCGACGTCACCCATATGTGAGGACTGATTCCTGCTGCTCCTGGAGAACACCTGTTACAGGTGAGTAACTACTCTGTCTCCTAAAATGAGGAGATGTAGTCAGAGGTGTCTCCCACATTCTGAGCATCAAGTTATGCAGAATTTCATGGATGGGCAGAGTGGCTGCCTCCTTTGGAGCTTGCCAATTCCTTTGCTCTGGGTTCCTCTTCAGGAGCCACCGTGATTGAAAGGCCCTTGGCCATATCACAAATAAAATCCTGAAAAGACATGTCCTCTGGAGGTGACATTCTGCGTTGGGGAGAAGAGGGATCTTCTGAGAGAAACCCTCTAGTATCCGCAGAATTGTCAGAGTCTTCGGAATCGGAGGATTTGAAGTATTCCTGACCACGATGCTCATGCAAAGCACGGTCCCGGTATTGATCGAAGTCAGTACTGAGTTGATCCGGTACCGATCTGTTGATTCCAGCCAAAGATGATGTGGGAAGAATTCAAACCAGGGCCGGTACCGGTACCGGTGTCTGCACCGGTGTAGGTACCGGCATCGGTATTGATACCAGTGCCCGTTGGACCAACGGTAATGCAGCTGAGAGAAGAGCTGCAATGCTGCGTTCGATAGCGAGGAACCTCTGGTCTGTCGACGCTGCCGATGCCTGTGTGTCAGTACCGGTGAAAACGGCCGGGACCCCTGAGCATGGCACAGGTAGTTCTTGCGAGGTCGAGGCCTCGAACATCCTAGAGCCCCATTGATGCTTTGAAAGCCGAAGCCTCCCGCCGGGGCTGCTTTGCCGGTGTGGTTCCCTCAAGGGCAATGCCAATGGCCTCTCGATGCTTAGCAGGAGAGCTACCCTTTGAGGACCGGCTTTTATGTTAAGTTACCTGAGATCCATGGGAGGAAGAGGAGGCCCTTGAAGATGTCGATGCAATGGATCTGGCATTCGAAGAAAAGAGGGTACCGAGCTTTGCAGCCCAGTTCTGTCTTCCTCTTTTAGTCATCCCCATACAGGAGAGACATTCAGATGGAGAATGTTCAGGCCCTAAACATTTAAGACACCAATCATGTGTGTCAGTGACGGAAATGGTACCGCCACACTTAGTATATTTTTTAAAACCACTAGTTGGTTTTTCCATGTTTTAGGAATACGGGGCCTAGTGCCCAAAATGGCACCTAGCATCAAAAAAGAAAAGTTTCTGAAGAGAAACAGTTCAAAGTATACGTTTTTTGGTTTTTTTGGAAAAGAAAAGAAAAGAACCGGCGGAACCGATAAGCGTCGTGTGGAGGCAAACGCGACCACAAGAAAACAATTTTAAAGACGGAATTTTCTGCGGTGACAGGGTTTGGATTCTGTCCACTCCGCGGAAAATGAAGAACTGAAGAGGGACAGTTGGAAAGGCGGGAAGGCAGCGTGCATGTGCTGAGGGATGCTCCTAAAAGAGTTCCTATTGGACGCTGGGGAGCGTTCCCGCGCAAGCTCCGTCGGTATCGACGATACCCATATTTGAAGACTACATTCCTGCTTGTTCCTGGAGATTACATTATATAGAGTACTTGTTACAGTGCAGGAGGGGTGAGGCATCACAAGAGGTGGAAGAGTTATTTGAGCCTGGGGAATTTAGGGGACCATCTCCAAATTGCTTATTGATGAATAAAGAGGTGGAACTAAATGGTGATGCCTGTCCACCTGATAAGAGGATTTGAATAAATCTTGGAATGATAAACAGTGGGAGCATGTCTTTTTGGGATTATATAAATAAATGCTGGCAAGCAATCTATTGGAACATAATTATAAGATGCTGTATCGATGGTGTCTTACACCATCATGGTTGCAGAAGATATTTGGGAGCTCTGTACTCTGCTGGAGGCAGTGTGGAGGGAGGGGTAGTTTTATACATATTTGGTGGTCATGTGAGAAGATTAGAGCATATTGGGATACGATGTTTGCATAGTTAAGTAAGATTGTGGGGGAAGAATGCTTGCCGCGCCCAGGGCTGGCACTATTGAATATGATTAACCTGGGTCCGCTGGGGGGAGGGGGAGAAGTAGGAATGGACTGCACTGCACAAATGGCTATTGGTCAAGCATGGAAGCAAGTGGAGGCACAATCCCTGGTGGAAGTAGAAGAGCGCTTTTTTTTTGTGTGCCTTTGAGTCAATGTTGACTCCCAGTGACCCATTCACTCCTGGGTTTTCTTGGTAGTGTGACCAAAAGTAGATTGCCAGGCCTTTCTTCTAAGGTAATTGAGGGTTGAATGACTTGTCTAAGGCCATAAGGAGTTCCAATGGAAATTGAACCCTGGTCTCTTAGTTACCAAGCCAGTGCTTTAACCACTAGGCTACTCCTCCACTCTGAGTGTGCTTATACCATATATATTTGATGCGTAAACAAACTACTTTATGCCGTACTAACCTACTGCCTTTTATACGAGTGTGGTCCAAATACTTGGAATGGCTACAGTCCCATTGATTGTTGACACTTGGGTTAGATTTGTGGTTTTGCTAGTTTTTGCTACCCTGCATTTAGATTTTCTTGCAACGTTATTCTTGTGTGATCACCTGAATTCAGAATATCCATAGTGACAAATCTTGATTTGCTGGCTTTACGGGATCCTGAGAGGGGGATTTATGTAAAATGATATAAGATTGTGATTGGTGATGTGTATAAATCATATTCAATAAACAGTTAATTGAAGAAAAAAAGAAAAATGGGTTGCTCAGTTGCAAAGGATGTTTTGATTGGTTGATGTACTGATTTCAGTCTACCTAGGTATTAATCAGTTTGTGGGCAAAAAAAAGAAATATTGATGTCAACCAATCAAGCTTCCCTCTGATTCTTGGAAACCATTAGCTAGTTGCTGATTAGTTGAACTGGATTAAATTGGGCTGGGCGATGGGTCTGGAGACAGCAAAGCTGCCAAGTAAAAAACTTAGAGTGGTGGTCACCTGTACAGAGTGGTGGTGAAAACTCTAAACACCTTGCTAAGCAGACTAGATGGGCCATGCTGGTCTTTATCTGTCGTCATTTACTATGTTGCTGTGTTATGTTTGGTTAATTCTCAAAGCATACTTGACAAATCTTTTGAATATGAGCCCTTGTGATTTCAATAAGTGGGGAATAGGGGGTGGGTAAGCACAGGGAGAGAACATAGCAGGAAGCAAATGGAGTGGAGCAGTAGCCTAATGAGTAGAGCACTGGCTTGGGAACCAAGAGACCAAGCTTTGAGCCCACTAACACACCATGTAGCCTTGAGCAAGTCACTTAACCCTCCATTGCCTCAGAAGAATCAAAGTTATCAATTTCCCTGTTTAATTTACATTACCAAGTTTAAGTTACAATGTAAACTGTTTTGATTGAAATGATAAAGCAATATAAAAAAAACCCTGTGAAATAAAATAAATAAGAGAATGTCATGTCTGAGGCATAATATCACACTGGTAAAGATGTTAATTTAACCTTTCCCCCTTTAGTTCTACCCTCGTCCTCTGTTGTTATATTTGTCTGTTTTGGATAGATTGTCAGCCCTTTTGAGCAAGGACAGTCTCTTACATGTATGTGTACAGCGATGAGCATGCCAAAACATAAGAACATAAGAAATGCCATACTGGGTCAGAACAAGGTCAGTCAAGGCCAGTATCCTATTTCCAACATTGGCCAATCCAGGTCACAAGTACCTGGCAGATTCCCAAAAAGGCACACAGATTCCACAATGCTTGTCCTGGGGCAAGCAGTGGATTTCACAGGTCCTCTTTAATAATATTTTATGGACCTTTATTCCAAGAACTTGTGACACTAACAGCCTTCACTATATTCTTCGGTAATGAATTCCAAAGTTTGATTACGCATTGAGAGAAAAAATATTTTCTCTTATTAGTTTTAGTTTAACTCTTTTTTTATTCCAACAATTCCAACAGATCCGTCCATACAAGGAACCAACAATTCCAACATATCCATACCATACAAAGGAACCAACAATTCCAACATATCCGTCCATTGTCATGACAATACAGCACTATCAAATAACTTATATCATCTGCTCTTCTTCAATCATTTTATAATTATTTTATTTATTTATTTATTTTATTTATTTAGCAAGCATTTGTAGCCCGCTCCTTCCAGCGATCAGAAGCGGGTAGGATTACTATTGTGAAACTGCCGAATCAAGGCAGGTACAAATTTTGTTTACATACAGATTGTCAGAAAAGCACATCATACAGAGTTAACACTTCTTAGCTATGGGGGAGTTCATTTACATATATACATAAATACATATACAGGATAATCTTCTTGGACACAGTGGTCAGGGGCTGCTCCATCTGTGGGTTTAGTTCAGGTTGAAATGTGATTGGAAAATGTGCGTTTTGAGTTTCTTTCTGAAGTCTAGAAGGTCATTGCTAGCTCGTAGTTCTGGTGGGAGTTGGTTCCACAGTGTTGGCGCCGCATATGAGAAAGCCCTGTGGCTGGTGTTAGCTTTGGCAGATCTTATATCTGTTGGAGTGTGAAAGATGTTGGAATTGTGGGTTCTTCTGTTTCGGGTAGGAGGTTGCAATCTTACTAGGTTGTTGAGGAAGGAAGGTGCTAAGTTGTGGATGAGTTTGAAGGTGGTTGTTAGTATTTTGTATTTTGTGCGAGCTGTTATGGGTAGCCAGTGTAATTGAATTAGTACTGGTGTGATGTGGTCACTTAGATTTTTCTTCATTATGACCCTGGCAGCTACATTTTGTGCCATTTGTAATATGTTTAGGGTTTTTTTAGGTAAACCTTGTAGGATGGCGTTGCAGTAGTCAAAATGTGGCATGATGAGTGCTTGGGCCACTGTTCTGAAGTCTTGGGGATCAATAATATTCCGAATGGGTTGGAGCACTCTAAGCTTGTGGAAAACTGCTCTGTTGGTCTTTCGGAGGTGTTTTTCCATCTTTAGGTCACAGTCAAATGTGACTCCTAGATACTTTATTTCTTTTTTTGTTTGGTAAGTGTTGTTACATAGTGTTATTGATGTGGGAGGGTCAAAATTCGGTTCTTTGGAGATATACATTACTTCGGTTTTTTTGTGATTAATTGACATACTACTTTGTTGTAACCAGTCTTGCATCTCTCCGATACATGTCTCCAGTGGGTTGTAGTCTGGGTTTTTAGTGTCTAGTTGTGTGTATAGCATGATATCATCGGCATAGATGTGGTAATTAATTTCGTGCCGTGAGAAAATTTTGCATAGTGGCTGCATATATATGTTAATTACTCCCCTTACCCTCTCCCCCCCCCCACCCGTCCCCCACTTTGTCATCCCGTAGCAAAGACAGTATCCATTTATCATCCCCAGTGGGTGTTGACTCTTACACGCCACCCGGGGGCTTGAGCTGGAACAAAGCATATATCTTATCACTTAGAAAGGGGAAAAAACCCCAGTCTGATGCAATGCAATGTAACCCAATTCCCTGTTACAAATTTTCCCCCTCCCTCCCGCTTATTTTTGCATATCAGCGATAGACCTTCTCCCCACCCTCCCATAAGTCTCCCCACCTTCCCTCCCTACATCTCCCCTTGCTGGATCCCACCCCTGGAATCCATCTAGAGGTCCCAGCCTCTCTCTTTATGTTCAAATATCTAATCCAGAATATTTATGATTTGACTTCTCTCTCTTGTAGGTAACATCTGAACGTAGGGTCCCACTCTTCCAAATATCTATCTTTCAAGTTTTCATTCCTCTGTGCTCCAACATGCTCCAACAACATAAGTTCATACAGCTCTTTTCTCCTCCAGCCCAGGACCCCTTCCTGATAACCACTCCTGGAGAATAAGATGACATGCCACCAATAGAGCATGACCCAGCCAATCTTGATATTTCCCAATGCTTGCCCGCAACCCCAATATCACCGCCTTTGGTTCTGCCACCACACCCACCTTAAACAAAGTACCTAAGTATCTGTATATTGCCTTCCAAAATTGGGTTATCCTAGGACATTTCTACCACATATGTCCCAAAGTAGCTTCTTCATGCCCACATCTGGGACAGTTCGCAGAGGTTGTGCTTCCTGCCTTTTAAGCTCGGTTGAGGGCATAGTGACTTCGCCGTATTATCTTATACTTCATTTCTTTTCACACCGAACTTCCACTAATCTGCGGGATCTGCTTAAGGGCCTCCCTCACATTTTCTTCTGTTATTTCCACATGCAAGTCCCTCGACCACTGCTCTGCTAGTGATACCTCTGCAGGTTTGATCTTTAAGGCCAAATACTCCTTCTGCAGTGTTGTTATACGCGCCTGTTGTGCCATTCCCGCATACAATAGCTCCTCCAAGCGTGAACAGACATCACCCTGCAAATCCAAAATCGGTATACTATGTATATAACTTCAAACTTGCATGTATCTAAAGGTATCTACACCCGTTAACCCATACCGTGCCTTCAACTCCCAAAATGGGAGAATCTTGCCTTCTCCATCAATTACTTGCTCGAGCTCCATTATTCCCCTAGATTCCCAGATCCCAAAGGCCGCACCATCTATTCCAGGTCTAAAATCGCCATTACCATACAAAGGTAACAGTGAGTTGGAATTTGGATTCCCCCGACATCGTCTGCACGCTACCCTCCACACCCAATGCATTGTTCTAAATATCACATACTGGCTAAGTACCCTGGAAAGAGCTTTCGCTGTTGCATGGAGAACATAGCGCAACACCAAGGGGGATGCAAACTCCCCCTCCATCGATAATGCTGTGTAATCTGCGGTCGTGCTGAGCCAATCCCTCAAGTTGTACAACTGACAGGCTATATTATATCTGTGAATATCTGGCATTCCCATGCCTCCCCGTTCCCATGGCTGCTGTTATAATCCCAATCGAATTCTCGGTCTTTTACCTCTCCATAGAAAAATATTGAGTATTCCTGTCAATTGCTTTAGTTCTTTGCGCAACATCAGGATGAGCAGCACTTGCAGCACATATAGCCATTTAGGAAAGATAACCATCTTGTATAATGCTATCCGCCCTCCCAATGAGAGAGGGAGATCATGCCAACTTCCCAGTGGGTCCTTGGTTTCTGTCAAAAGCTTCTGCACATTCAAGCTGTGTATCTCCGTGGTCTCTGCTGTAAGTGTTATACTCAAATACTTAATTGCCTGCATACTCTATTGTAGTGGAAATTCTCCTTTCCAATATGCCTGAAGTCCACAGTGCAGAGGCATAGCTTCCGACTTTTCAAGCCAGAAAACCTCCCAAAGTCTTCAAATGCCCCCAACAAAACTGGGGGCATTTGAAAAATAAATAAATTAATTAATTAACACATCGGCAAATACCGAGACACGAAATTCTGTCTTCCCTATACATGCTCCTACAAGTCTAGGGTGCTTCCGTATACGCTCCAACAGGGGCTCCAGCGTCAAGACAAAAAGAAGCAGGGACAACGGGCACCCCTGCCTAGTCCCTTGTTGGATGCAAAAGTCGGGCGTCAGTGAGTCATTCACAACTATTTGTCCTCGCGGATCCAAATACAACATCCATACAACTTCGCCAAACCCCCCCCCCCCCCCAGCCCCATATTCTCTAACACTATACATGGAGGAGTAGCCTAATGGTTAAGAACACTGGCTTGGGAACCCAGCTACTAGGGTTCAAGTCCCACTAGCACTCCTTGTGGCCTTGGGCAAGTCACTTAACCCTCCATTGCCAAAGGAAAAAAAAATCCAAGTTATCAATGTCCCTATTTAATGTACATTGCCAAGTTTAAGTTTCAATGTAAACTGCTTTGATTGAAATAATAAAGCAGTATATAAAATCTGTTAAATAAAGAAATACATGACCACACCACACAGTCAAATGCTTTTTCAGCATCAAAATTGACCAACAACGCTGGCATATCAGCCACTTCTGTCATATACAGAGCAGAAAGGATCATCCTCATGTTTTTAATTACATGTCTATTCTGTACAAAACCCACTTGGTCATTATGTACTAGTTGCGGCACTATCGGCGCCAAGTGCTCCACCATAACTTTAGCTAAGATCTTAATATCTACATTCAATACGGAGATAGGTTGGTAAGACTCCAGTCTCAAAGGATCTCTACCTTCGTTAGGAATGACAGTGATAATTGCCCTATTGGGCTTATACGGAAACGACTGTTTCCTCACTAAATCCATGAAATAGGCAGTTAAGGGCCCCGCCACCTGCTGTATCATTAGTTTGTAGAACTCTCCCCGAAATCCATCTGGCCCCGGGGCCCATCCTCTCTGTAGTGCTTTGACCGCCGCCACCACTTTCACCGGGGTGATTGGAGCATTCAACATCTCTTGTTGTTCTACTGAAAAACAAGGCATCTTGCTCCACTATCCTATCCTCTACATCCCTCTCGTATAGAGAGGCGTAATAGCTTTGAAATTATATGGTGCTGTGTATTCCGAACCCGACCACCCCCATCCTGCATCATGCTCACATATCGCGCCCCCCCCTGCCTTTAGCAATCTTGCCAGCAGTTTCCCCGTTCTATTTCCGTATTTGTATAACTTATACTGGTAATACAATTGTGATTGAATTGCCCTTTCCTGCAACACTGAGGCTACCTCTTTCTGTAAATGTAACAGCTTTTCCTTGTTGTTTGGACTGGAGCATGTAAAGAACTGCCATCTCGCTACACACAGCACCCCTTCCAGCCGCAGGAAGCGTCGACTTTGCTGTGCCCTTCGGTGCCCCACATAACCTATGACCTGGCCTCTCAACACGGCCTTGGCAGCCTCCCAGACCAGCGTTGGATTCTCCTTATGCTCAGCATTATTAGCAACATAATCCTCCCACTGTGACTTGAGGAAGTCCCCAAATTACGTATCTGAATTTAACTCCAGGGGATACCTCCACAATGCCTTCCTAGTGTGAGTTCCCCATTGGATGTCTACCCATATCAGGGCCTGGTCTGAAATAATTATGGGCCCCACTGTCGCTTGTATCACTCTGGGAAAGAGTGCAGACGATCCCAGAAAATAGTCTATCCTAGAGCCGGTGTTGTGTGCCCTGGATATATGTGTATAATCTCTCTCTAGTGCAGCGGTTCTCAACCTGTGGGTCGCGACCCCCACAGGGGTTGCCACAGGATTTAGCAGGGGTCACAAAAGCGCACAAGTTGCTGCTGCTGCTGAGTCTGCTTCTCGGCAGCGGCAAACTCACCACCTCCCTTCTTCTGCAGCCGCGGCTCCCTGCCTGTGAAAATGTTGCGGAGCCTTCCCGTCTCTCGATGGGCTCCGTGCAGGATTGTTCCGCCTCCAAAGGAAGTGGTAAACAACTTCCTTTGGAGGCGGGACAATGCTGCATGGAGCCCGTCGAGAGACAGAAAAGCTCCGCAACGGCTTCAGAGGCACAGCCGCGGAATTGCAGCTGCAGAAGAACAGGGCAGTAGCAGGCAGGCATAGGGAGAGGGGAGGAGGGGGCAGGGAACCTGCAATGGGGCTGACAAGGGGGGAGGGACGGGGCTGACATGGGGGAGGGAGGGGGATGACATGGAGGGAGGGAGGGCTGACATGGATGGGGGCTGACATGGATAGAGGGGGCTGATATGGATGGATGGAGAGAGGGAGCGAGGGCTGACATGGACAGAGGAGGGGCTGACATGTAGGGAGGGGGGCTGACATGGACAAAGGGGAGAGACAGGGGGACATACTGGACAGACGGGATAAATGCTGGACAGAGGGGAGAGACAGTGCGGGTTAGGATTATAATGGGCTGATGGGGGGCTAGCACTGGTAATGGGCAGATAGGGGGGCTAGGACTGGTAATGGGTTTTTATTTTATTTATTTATTTGCAGTGCTTGATATACCACCCATACCGGAGTGTCAGGGGGTTGATTAGGGAAGGCTAGGACTGGGAATGGACTGATCAATGGGGGATTGGGACTGGTAATGGGCTGATAGGGGGTAGGACTGGTAATGGACTGATGGGCTAGCATTGGAAATGAGCTGAATGGGGAGGTTAGGACTGGAAATGGGCTGATTAGAGGAGGCTAGGACTGGTAATGGACTGATTGGGGGGGGTAGGACTAGTAATGGGTTGATTAGGGGAGCCTAGCACTGGTAATGGGGTTGAGGGGGACTAGCACTGGAAGTGAGCTGATTGGGGGGGCTTCAACTGGAAATGGGCTGATGGTGGGGAGGGGAGGATAGAGCTGCTGGTCTTGGAAGAAAACTGGGGGCTAGGGCTACATATGGGCTGATGCGAGGGGATGGTAGAATGGGACTGGAAGGGAGTGGATGCTGAGAGGGGCTGCCATGGTATTTGGACTAGAAGGGGACTGGAAATAGGCTGATGGAAAGAAGTGAAGAAAACAAAAGAAGAGATAAGAAATGGCAGATGGACCATAGACCACAGAAAGAGAGCTAAGAGAAGACAGGAAAGCAGAAGCCTCAGATCGGGACCAGCATGATCAGAGAATAAATTGGTCAGACAACAAAGGTAGAAAAAATAATTTTATTTCATATTAGTGATTTGACTACAAAATCGTCATAATTTTAAAATCAAATATTGTTACTTGCTTTTGTGATTAATTATTGTGGTTTAAATAAGTAAATTTTATAAATAAAAACATATTGCAAAGGCCTATGATATATTAATAATTCAACAAATGATTACAGCGACAATGTGTTAATGGTAAAGGAAGAGAGACGCATTGGATTTTATCATTGGGGGTCATCACAAGTTGACCAATGGTAAAAGGGGTCGCGGTACAAAAAAGGTTGAGAACCACTGCTCTAGTGGATGTAGGACCCTCCAGTAATCCGTTAGATCATATCCTTCACAAAGCCCTCTCACCCACTGTGCTCTGCGATCATGGACTCTACCACGCTGTCGTGATCTGTCCACCCTCTCCTCCATCACACAATTAAAGTCCCCTCCAAGGATTAAAGGAATTCTCCCCATCTCCTCCAAGCATTTACTAACCTTGGTGCAAAAGCGTGTCTCATACACATTAGGTGCATATATATTCATCAGCATTATACTTTGTCCATATAGCTCCCCAATAACCAGAATATATTTACCCTCTGGATCCTCAGTAGTTTGTGTCAGTACAAAACCCATCTTTTTGTGAACTAAGATGGCCACCCCTGCCTTCTTCCCACCTGATGATGCCCCATACACCCCACCTATCCACCAACGCCGGAGCTTACGGTGTTCTGTCTCCGTATGATGTGTTTCTTGTAAAAAAAACTATTTCCACCCGTCGATCACGAAGGGCCTTCAATGCTTTGTGTCTCTTTATAGGGTTCCCCATTCCACAGACGTTCCACGAAGCAAATCTCAATCTTGTACCCATTGTCACTTACCCATAATCATATTTACTGTAGTTGTTGTATGCATTAATCCACCAAGAGGACAGCTCCCCCAGCCCAGGGCTCCCCTTTACCTCATTGAACCTACCACTCAGCCAGACCTCCAAAATTCCCTCTCCAACTATCCCACCATCCCCCCAAATCCCCTCTCCACTGACTCCAGAAGCAGATCTCCCCTTCCCAAAATTCCCCATCCCCCACTTCTTGCTTCCTCCCCTCCCCTTCTCTCTACTCTCCCCTTCCCCCTCCCCTGTTGCCCTTGACTACCCTTTCTCTCCCCCCTCTAACTCCTACCTCTGTCTTGCCCCCCTATCTGAGGGCCCTCTCCCCTGACCTCAATGATGCATTTTGGACCCACCTTTACAAAGTCTGAAATTCCCCACTTCAGTATTCTCCACCCCCATTACAGTCCCACACCCCCTCCTTACCCTTACTCCTATTCCCCCCCTACCTCCACGTTAGCTCATCGGCCATAATGGTGCATTATCATAAATGTAAAGAAACTAGAGGGAGGTGGATGTCCCCATATCACATTAACAACATGTGCTGATATATCCCACTTCCTAGCAACAACTGTCATTTCCCCACCACTACAATCTGAGGAACCTCCCCTCCCCTTTCCCTCCACCGACTCATCTCTCCTAAATGCTGTTCCCACAGTATTAATACCCAAATTGGTTAAGTGAGGAGTGTCTCATTGCCTCCCATAACATAAAAAACCTCACAGCACTAGCCTACCTTCCCCTATCCAAGACCTCTGTCTCCCAAATCATGCAATAACCTCCTAAAACTTCCCCGATCCCCTCTCCCTCACCCAAAATACCCAACACACTCTGCTATCATTTATAACACCCTTATATAACAGTTAAGACAAAGCCATCTCAATCAACATTAACATCAGTAGTTCAATTACCCAATCAGAGATCATAATCTCCCTATCTCTGGGATCAGACCAAGGAAGGAAGAAAGAGAAAAAAAAAAGAGGGAGAAGGAGAGACAATGGTCTATATAGGTCCAGATCTCTGGCATCCTCCGCAGTAGGAAACTTGTTGTCGATATTAGTGCACCCCTCACCTCCAAAGCCTATCAGCACTCCGAGCGCTCAGCAGAGTCCAGCAACATTCCTGTTTCCAAGTTCCTCGGATCTGTCCCCCAAATGGCAACAGGGGAGCATTGCTCCGATGTCCTTTAGCCTGAGCAATATATCAAAAAACTGAATAAACAAATGAGTAAATTCCTACAAGAGCAGTCCAGTCCTCAGATCTGTGGTACTAAGTCCACTAGCTGTTGACCAGCCTGTCTAGCACACGCAAAGTCATAGATCTCTGGCTCCCATCTTGTACCCTCTTATCCACTTCAAAAAACCATCCAAAGAGAAAAAGATAAGGCGCCACAGTCTCCAGATTCATTGCCTGAGCTCTCATCCCTCAGATAATCCCACAAGGAAAGTCTGTGCTGCTGCCACAGTGGTAAATATGTGTTGCTTACCCTAGTACTCCACCTTCAGCCTTTCAGGGTACATAAGAGCGAAGCGTATGTTCTTATTTATGAGTGTACCACATACCACAACAAATTCCCATCTCTGCTGGCTTACTTGGGCCGAGTAATCTTGAAATACTAGGACTCTCTGTGGTCCCGGTGCTTGGCTACGCTGGTTTCTTGCTGCTCTCAGCACCACCTGTCCCATAAATGTTTTATTACAAAATCTATAGAGAAATTATGCATTTTCCCCTTCAAAGTAATCCCCCCCAGAGTTAATGCACTTCTGCATTCGCTTCTGCCACATATGGAAGCACTCGGTAAAGTCCTCCTCCTTGAGGTCCCTCAGCTCCCTCATTACAATGGCCTTGATCTCTTCTACAGAGGCAAACTGAGTTCCTATGAGCACAGTCTTCAGCCTGGGGAAGAGCCAGAAGTCGCTCAGTACGAGATCTGGGGAATAAGGAGGGTGGTCGAAAACTGTGATCTGTTTGTTGGCCAAGAATTGCCTCAAACTGAGCGCTGAGTATGCGGGCACGTTGTCGTGGTGGAGCAGCCACGACTTGTCTCTCCACAGAGCCCACCTGCTGTGCCGAACTCGGTCAAGGAGGAGATTGAGGACCTGCTGGTAGAAGTGCTGGTTGACTGTCTGACCCTCAGGCACAAACTCATGAATGACCACTCCCCTCTGGTCGAAGAATGTGATCAGCATGACCTTGATCCTTGATTTGGATATGCATGCCTTCTTGGGTCTGGGTGACAGTCGAGTCTTCCACTGCAGGCTCTGTCTCTTGCTTTCAGGGTTGTACTGAAAGACCCAAGTCTCATCTCCTATGATGACTCAGCCAACGAACTCTGGATCTTCTCTGATCTACTATAGCAAGTCTCGACAAACATTGACCCGGTGCTCCTTCTAGACGTCCGATAAAAGATTGGGCACCATCTTGGCGCATACCTTCCACATCCCCAGCTCCTGCACCAAGATGGTCCACACTGACTCCCTGTTCAGGTTGAGCTCCTCAGCTATCATCTGCACCGTCAATCTGCGATCACTCCACACCACCTGGTTCACTCTGTCAATGTTCTCAGCCGTCTTTGTTGTGGAAGGCCGTCCTGACGGGGTCATCCTCCACCTCCTCGCAGCCAGTCTTGAAGCATTTATGCCACTCGAAGACTCGCAGCCTTGACATTGCATCTTCTCCATAAGCCTTTTGGAGAAGTTGGAGACACTCAGTTGGGCCCTTCTCCAACTTAACCAGAAATTTCAATTTGATTCTTTGCTCCATATTTCTGCCACCTCCAGTTGCGTGACAAAGCGATGGAGCAGTGTGCTACAAAAAAACCTGAAAAAGAAAAACAGAGTGAGAGAGATGAAAAATAATCTCCAGGAACAAGCAGGAATGAGTCTTCACATATGGGTACGTCGGTACCGACGGAGTCTGCGTGGGAACGCTTCCCAGCGTCCAATCAAAGAGCTTTTGACCACGCCTGCGTGCTGCCTTCCCGCCTTTCCCAACTGCCTCTCCTCAGTTTTCGTTTTTCCGCGGAGCCGGCAGGACGTCCTCCTGTCACCGCAGAAAATTCTTGTTTTTATTTTTTAGTTTTCTTGTGGTCGCGGCTGTCTTCCCGATGCCACCGGTACCGCCGGTGTTTTCTTTTCTTTTCTTGAAAAATTTTCCTTTTGCACGGGATATTTTTTCTTCATAGTGTCCCACGGTCTCTTAGGCCTTTTAGGCCTCTTCTTTTTCCTTCATGGAACCGCCAGACACTTTCTCCAAGAAATGTTCAGACTGTGGCGGTACAACTTTATTTTTAGACCCTCGAAGTCGGTGTCTAACCTGCTTGAGTCCTGACAACAGTTTGGTAAGAAGAGGTTTTCAACATCGAGGCTCCCTCGATACTTCGGGGCACCGTCCCCTTCTTCGTCCACACAGGATCAGGTAACCCACAAACAGTCTGTTAAGACTAGCCAGTCCTCGAGTGGTAGGTCTCATGCGCAGCATGTAGGCGGCTCCGGCCTTGCCCTCAAGGGCCCACTGGCTTCAAAACCCTGGCGGGAGTCTTCGGTCTCCAAAGCCTATAAGGGGTTTCAGGTTGTTCCTGGGGTTCACCCCCCACAGAACATACCTACGCCGTGTACGGTGGTGGCATCCGCTTCGAGCGGTACCGATACCCCGGCATCGGCACTGGTGTTGGATGAAACACTCCTCACCAGGGATCGTCATCTGGCATCCTCGGTACCTTCGGGACCGGTGGATACCCTCCAGATTGACTTTCCATTATCGGTACCAACACCGATACTCCAACCGATGTCGGTACCCTCCAGATGTGCATCGATAGCCTCGCTTCCTTCGATGCCGAGTCTAGAATCGATCTCCAGTCTGGAGGACTGGGTACTGACTCGCCTTGGTACTGGCTCTCGATGATACCGAAGGCTCGGTTCCGATGATTCGGATCCGCAACTCTCGGTTCCCCTGACACCGCTTGAGTTGCCACTGGTTGACCTTCCTTCACTGGTATCAGACACGGTACCGAAGTTGGTACCGATGTCCTCAATACCTTCACGGTCGGTGCCTTCCATGCTTCGCTTATCAGGCTCTTTGCCCTCGATGCCGAGTTTGGAATCGATCTCTAGTCTAGAAGACTGGGTACCAATAGATTTTGGTACCGACACCAATCAATACCGCTGTTTCGGTACTGAGGATAGTGGCCGGAGGTTTTCAGTTACCTCGGTACCGATTGAACTGTCACCGATGACTGCTCCGATGTCTTTGTCGGGTTTGACTCCGACATCGGTACCAGTATCAGCATCGGTACCGGTACCCACAGTAGCATCGTCGCCAATTCCGGCCATGCTTTTTTCAACAGGATCATTCCATTCTATACCAAGATTGGAGTCGATACCTGGCATGGACAATGTGCTAAGGATGAGGGCTGCTCCTGACAGCCAGTGCCAGCAACCATATTTTAAGCATTCCACACTGCACTCTGCAGGATCTTCAATTCCTATATATTTGGATAACTCTGTGGATGCTCAGGCTAGTTCTTTAGATCTACCCTGTCCAGGGGAAATTCCTGTTTGGGATCCCTCTTTTCAGAGTTTCCTCCTGGATATAGCAAGATCTCTTGCCATTCCTATTCCAGGACATGATCCTGCAAAAGGCTCTATTTCTGCCAAAGCAAAGGACAACATAATGCTTCCTTTGCATCATTCCTTGCAGGATCTCCTTCTAGGAATGTGGGAAACACCTTTAAGGGTACCCCCACCTCCCAAGGCAACTGATCTTTTATATCAGGTGCCCCCCTCTCCAGGGTTTCAAAAGACTCAACTTCCTCATCATTCCATAGTAGTGGAATCAGCAATGAGGCGGATAAAGGGTAAGAAAAAGCACTCTTCTTATCCGCCAGGTCGTGAGTCTAAGACACTAGATGCCTTTGGACGTCAAACCTTCCAGACATCTATGCTTTCTGCAAGAATTCTCTCTTATATTTTTTATATGAGTCTCTCTCTTGAGGAGGTCACAAAGCAGTTACATCTTTTGACTCCTTTCCTTCCAGATTCTAGGAGTAAAGACTATTCTTCACTGCTTAAGCATATCCAGAATATTTCTTGGTTTCTTTCTCGTGCTTCCCTAGACTCTTTTGAGTCTGTTAGCAGAACTTCTGCTATTGCTATAGGGGCACGACGTAGAGCCTGGCTCCAATCTTCAGACTTGGACAAATGGGCACAACAACGTCTGGGACATACTCCTTGCACTGGAGATAATCTTTTCAACAAGGAGTCTTTACGTCAGGTTACTCAGTTATCCACTGATTTACCTGTTCCTAAGGTTTGTTCTACACCTTCTTCTGTCCCACTAGGTAGGAAATCTCCTACCAAACTTTCTTCCCACAGGAGAAGAAGGTTTTATTCATCACTTGCCCATCACACAAATGTTCCCCAACATCGTCCTGGTCTGAAGAATCCAACCTCTCACCAGGCTCAGCAAACCCAGCATCTGCAGGGTTTCTGTTCATTCATCATCAGATGCTTGTGACTCTTGGGGTTAGCATCTACAGTGGCTTCTTCTCAATGGAGGCAATCCACTGCTTCATTCTAACCCCTACACATGGATCTCTTTCCAAAAGATATCCATTTTTTCTATATTTCTATGAGCTGTCAGGATATTCATGCCTATAGGTCACAGGTTTCTCTTCTTTTTCCTGCTAGGGAAGGAGGTCTAACCACTATCAAATGATAGTTCCTGTGCCAGCATGTATCTTTCCTTTCTATAGACTTCCTACTTCGTAGGTCTTCTTCAGCTCCATTCTTTTCACCCTCTTACTAAGTTTTTCCCCTGTAAGAGGGAATTACTTACTGGGAGGCTTTTTCTTCAGCCTCTCTACTTTCTCACTTCCAGTGTGGAGTTTACCTCCTCTGCTCAATCTTGCTTTGGGGCAGCTTATCAGACATGTCCAGAGTTTCCTACTCCTGTTCTGTCTGTTCTTTCTGTTTTTGAACAGTAAGATTCTTTCTGCTGTCTTGCTAACAGCTGCCTATGCAGGAGCTTTAATGTTTGGACCACTCTGTCTAGTCTTAGTAGTGGCTCCAAGTCAGTGCTTCATCTCTCTTGGAGATCATCTCACTACAAGCTTTCTAGATGGTCTTCTATTCTGCCATCTTCATTTTCCTGAGTTTGGCAGTATAGTTGGCAGAGATACTGGCTCTCTAACAGCCAGTTCTATCTCCTCATTCTCCTGCATCATGTTCTCTGCAATCTACAGAGAAGCTTTCCACTATGGGCCCTTGCTAGAGAGCATGGGGGGGGGGGGGGGTTTCTCCAACACCTATCCTAGCTGGTTAGAAAAGGCTTTTCAGTCATGTCTCCCATGACTAGAAGGTTCTCCCTTCTTTTACTATCTCCTTTTTTGATATAAAGGACATAGGCCTTCTCTTACGTGAAGGCTCAAGGAGTTGCCAGTTCCCTGCTTTGGTCCATAGTATTCCCAATTGGGGATATGCTTGTCCTCATGGTAAGAGCGCATGATATCTTTGCCCTTAAGCAGGTCAACCTGGTATCTCATCTCTAGGCGTCTTCTATCTACTTACCATGCTAGAGTCCTGGAAGACTCGGGACTTGCTGGCTGCACATTGACATTGTCCTTTGTTTTTCACGTAACAGTCCTGGTTATTTTTCACTAACTAGCATTCTTGCAGATCATGACCAGGAGGAATAGATTCTCTATATGTCTTCTCAAGTAGGTTCCACCTCCTTGCTATTAGCTGAATCTTTCCTCTCCACATATCCTATGTGATCACTGTGCTGTAGGCATATCTCTGTCTGTTTATTTGCAGACACCCATATGTAGGCCTACATATCCATATTTATTTTTTGTGTGTATTTTATGCCCTGCCATATCTCACTATAGATATATTCTTATATGTCTGTTTATCTATATATCTATATCTATATATCTATGTATATCTATGTATCTGTTGAGATATTTTATTATAGATAGATAAGTATGTAGATACATATCTATCTCACTGTCTATCCTCATATAGCTATATGATTCTGACAGAGGGGCTTTACCCATACCTATGCTATCTAGCAGGTTTGGGGTTCTACACACACAACCACTCCTGTGGTAGTCAACAATTTTTATACCATAACCTAACGGTTTAGGTACCTCTGAAGCTTTCCGTGCCCAATATCTCTCCTAGCTTACCCCAGTTAGGAGAGACATTGTGGATCTTCAGTTAATCACAGGCTTCAACGCCTCAGGCATTTGTCCTCGCTTTTTGGGATACAAGGAGCTCCCACACCCTTTCTCCCCACAAGGACTGTGCCTGTTTGTCCAAATCGATTAGCCTTCTCTTTTTGCTCCTAAGAGTGACTCACTCTGCCTCCAAAAGAGCTAGGGTTTTTCTCATAAAGCCTTCCGCTGAAGGCCCACCGTTTTTGGACTGCCCCAGTTTCCCTACTGGGGTTACCTGTTATCTTTCAAGATTCTGTCATCCACTGGTTTTCCTACAGGATTATTACCTCCACTTACAGTGAGGTCCTCTTCACGGTTCCTCTACTAGGTTTCCCAGTAGATCCATGAACCTCCATACTTCTGTGAAATCCTGTCAAGGGAGGTCCATATTGCAATATCCTTTGCAATATTATTGATGACCATCATCATCCACACATGGACTCCATCCCTGCAGTCCTATGCTAGGTTAGCTGTTCCACAGCATCCTTCTTTCTTCAACTCCTACCCTCCATCCTCAGGATGCCTGGTCTTCTGGGAGATAGCATGTTCCAGCCTATGACATGCTGGGACTCCAGGCATCTCAGCTTGGGAGTCCCCATATGTGAAGACTCATTCCTGCTTGTTCCTGAAGATAGCACAGTTACTTACCTGTAACAGGTGATCTCTGGGAACAGCAGGAATAAGTCTTCACAACCCACCCACCTCCCTAGGAGTTGTATCTCTATCTATCTTTCCTTTCCTCTCTCTCTCTCTCTCTCTTTGTCTCAGCTTTAAAACTTAACTGAGGAGAGGCAGTTGGGAAAGGCGAGAAGGCAGCACGCAGGCGTGGTGGGATGCTTCCAAAAGCTCTTTGATTGGACGCTGGGAAGCGTTCCCGCGCAGACTCCGTCGGTACCGACGTACCCATATGTGAAGACTTATTCCTGTTGTTCCCAGAGATCACCTGTTACAGGTAAGTAACTGTGCTTTATAGCAGAATAGTGATAAGATGTTGCACAACACAGTGACATAAGCGGCTAGCCAATTGGCATTGAGTCATGGGCGTTTCTTGTTTGTCACACATCATATATCTCTAGCATATCTCCTCTCAGTCGCCTCTTTTCCAAGTTGAAAAGCCATAACCTTTTAAGCCTTTCCTCATAGGGGTATCCTTCTATCCCCTTTATCGTTTTGGTGGCTCTTTTCTGTACCTTTTCTAATTCTGCTATATCCTTTTTAAGACATGGCGACCAGAACTGCACACATAACTTTGCACTTGTCCACATTAAATTTCATATGCCATTTCCATGTCCAGTCTTCCAATTTACAGGGTCCTCATGCAATTTTTCACATTCCTCTTGCATTTTAACAACCTTGAATAATTTTGAGTCATTTGCAAATCCAATCATCTCACTTGTTATTCCCATTTCCAGGTCATTTATGAATATGTTAAAAAAACAGAGGGCACAGCACAGATCCTTCCATTATTCACCTTTCTCCATTGGGAAAATTGGCCATTTATCCCTACTCCTTTTTCCATTTCCTGAAAGATGCTTTTATGGCAACAACAGCCTCTCCATTCAAAAGCGAGGGTCTTAGATTTTAAGAAAACTAACTTTGCCAAGATGAATCAATACCTCAGGGGGTCATTAATGGGATGGGAACAGCTGGGAGATGTAGAAAGGGGATATTTTAAGGGCAACCAACCTTTTTGTTAAAATGGTAAATAAAGGTAAAAGGAAAAGGAGACTGTTATGGTTTTCGAAAGAAGTAGCTGAAAAGGTGAAGAAAAAGAGGGGCCATCATAAAATACAAGAGATCACAGAGAGAGGAGGAAGACAGGCATCTATATTTGGAAAAACTTAGAGAAACTAGCAAAGTTATCAGGAAAGCAAAGATTCAAAAAGAGGAGGAAATAGCCAATGCAATAATATGGGGGGGGGGGGGGGGAATAAGACATTTTTTCAGATATGTTAGTGAAAAGAGGAAGGGCAAAAGTGGTATTGTCAGACTCAAGGGTGAAGGGGAGGAATATGTAGAAGCTGATGAGGATAAAGTGGAATTGCTTAACAAATATTTCTGTTCTGTGTTCACAGATGAAGAACCAGTAACAGGACCTCAGAAAACACCCACAAATAGGAACAGAAGCAAGGGGCATCTTGAACAATTTTCAGAAGACTGTGTTCATGAGAAATTAGCTAAACTTAAAGTAGACAAAGCGATGGGACCAGATGGGACACACCCTAGAATACTGAGGGAACTTTGGGACGTTCTAGCAGCTCCACTGACTGACATTTTCAATGCCTCGTTGGAGTCTGGAGTGGTGCCAAAGGACTGGAGAGAGGCACATGTGGTCCCTTTACACAAAAGTGAAGTAAGGATGTGGTTGAAAACCACAGGCCAGTTAGTTTAACTTTGGTGGTGAATAAATTATTGGAAGTGCTGCTGAAAGAGAAAATAGTGAGGTTTCTGGAGTCCAGTGGATTACAGGATCTGAGGCAATATGGATTCACCAGAGGCAGGTCTTGTCAGACAAATCTGATTGATTTCTTTGACTGGGTGACCAGGGAGTTGGACCGAGGGAGAGCCCTAGATGTGGTGTATTTAGATTTCAGTAAAGCCTTTAACACTGTTCCTCAGAAGCGACTTATAAACAAATTGAGCACCCTAGGGATGGATCCTAAAGTTACTGCTTGGGTTAGAAATTGTTTGAGTGGGAGGCAACAAAGGGTATAGGTAAATGGAGCTCACTCTGAGGTGGTGTGCCCCAGGGATTTGTCCTTGATCCGATTCTTTTTAACATCTTTGTTAGTGATATAGCGGAAGGGCTGTCGGGTAAGGTTTGCCTCTTTGCGGATGATACCAAAATCTGCAATAGAGTAGACACATAGGAAGGTGTAGATAACATGAGGAGGGATCTAGTTAAGCTTGAAGAATGGTCTAGAATTTGGCAGCTGGGATTTGATGTTAAAAAATGCAAGGTCATGCATTTGGGCTGCAGCAATCCATGGGAGCAATATAGCATAGGGGGTGAAGTACTTTTGTCCACTAAAGAAGAGCGGGACCTAGGTGTGGTTGTGTCTGATGATCTTAAAATAGCTAAACAGGTAAAAAGGCGATAGCAAATGCTAGAAGAATGCTTGGGAGCATGGGGAGAGGAATGGCTAGTAGAAAAAAGGAGGTGATAGTGCCTCTGTATAAGTCTTTGGTGCGACCTCATTTGGAGTATTGTGTGCAATTCTGGAGACCGCACCTTCAAAAGGATATAGACAGGCTGGAGTCAATACATAGGGTAGCTACTAAAATGGTTAGTGGTCTTCATTATAATGCATATAAGGACAGACTTAAGAATCATAATATGTATACCTTAGAGGAAAGGCGGAATAGAGGTGATATGATTGAGACGTTTAAATACCTCCATGGCAGAAATGCACAGGGGGAGAGCCTCTTTCGATTGAAAGCAAGTTCTGCAATGAGGGGACATGGGATGAGGGTGAAAAGGGATAGATTCAGGAGTGATATGTGGAAATATTTATTTACGGAAAGAGTGGTGGATCCATGGAATAGTCTCCCAGTGGAGGTGGTAGAGATGGGGACAGTATCTGATTTCAAAAAAGCATGGGACAAACACAGAGGATCTCTAAAGGAAAAAAGGGGACTGTTGTTCTGGAAGGACAGACTAGATAGGCCATGTGGTCTTTTTCTGTCGTCATTTTTCTCTGTTTCTCTGTTTCTAATAAATGAGCTCAAAATGAATAGAGAAATATATAGACAAAAATTAAACTAAAACCTCAGAAAGCCAGATGCTGCATGTAGTGCACCATAAGAGAAATAGGAATGCATTTCCCCCGTACTGCACAAAATAAAATACAGCAAATGTCAGGATTGGCATTAGGAGGCAGGGCTGGCCCGTCGATTGTGCGGGAATGTTCTTAGTACAGGGTCTCACACTTCAGGGTGCCCCATGCCAACAACATCCCACACATGGTATTTGGCACCCAACAGGGTAGACGGGAGAGTGAGAGGCCCCGGCTCACCTCTGACAGCCGCCAAAGTGAAGAGCGCCGTTTTTCTTCACTTCAGCAGCTGTGTTCTAGTATAGGCCGCTGGCGTGCTGGAGGTCAAAGGGAATTTCCTGTTTCCCGGCACTCAGTGCGCCAGTGACCTATACTAGAACACAGCTGCCAAAGTGAAGAAAAATGGTGCTCTTCACTGTCAGCTTCCTTCCTGCCACTGCTTCCCCTCGGTGTTAGCTCCCTTCTTGCCCCCACCTTCTGCCGTGTCAACTCCCTTCCAGCCCCCCCCCCTATCTGCCATGTGAATTCCCTTCCTGCCACCTCCTTTCCCCCTGTGTAAGCTCTCTCCAGCCCCTCCTCCCCCCCCGTCAATTTCCTTCCAGCCATCTCCTTCCCCATGTCAGCTCCCTTCCTGCCCTCACCTTCCCCATGTCAGCCCCCTTCCTGCCCCCACCTTCCATCATGTCAGTTCACTTCCAGCCACCTCCTTCTCCCCCAGTGTCAGCTTCCATCCAGCCCCTCCTTTAACTCCCTTCCTGCCATCTCCCCTCCTCCCCCATGTCAGCTTCCTTTCTGCCAACTCCTTGTCCCCATGTCAGCTCCCTTCCAGCCCCACCTTCCCCATGTCATCACGCTTCCTGTCACTTCCTCCCCCTTCCCAGTGTCAGTTCCCTTCCTGACATCTTCCCCCATGTCAACTCCCTTTCTGCCAACTCCTTCCCCCTTGTGTCAGCTCCCTTCCTGCCCCACCTTCCCCCATGTCATCTCGTTTTCTGCCACCTCCTTCCCCTCCCGTGTCAGTTCTCTTCCAGCCCACTCCCTCCCTTCTGTCCACTCCCTCCAGCCATCTCCTTCCCCCATGTCAGTTCCCTTACTTGCCACCACCTTCGCATATCAGCTCCCTTCCTGCCACCTCCTTCCCATGTCAGTTACCTTCCTACCCCCTCCTTCCCCCCTCTGTCCCTTCCAGCCATCTCCTTCCCTGTCTCAGCCCCCTCCTCCCGCCCCCCCCATCCCCATTAACTCCCTTCCAGCCATCTCCTTCCCACCTGGTCAGCTCATTTCCTGCCACTTCCTCCCCCTCTGTGTCAACTATTTCCAGCCCCCACCTTCCCCGTGTGTCAGTTCCCTTCCTGTCATCTGCATCCCTCCTGTCAGCTCTATTCCAGCCTCTACCTTTCCCATATGTCAGCTCCCTTCTGCCACCTCTTCCCCCCCCCCCCCATGGCAACTCCCTTCCATTATCCTACTCCCCACCATGGCAGCTCCCTTCTAGCCACTTCCTTCCCCCCATGTCATCTCCCTTCATGCCCCCACTTTCCCCGCCAATGTCAAATCCCTTCCTGCTCCTTTCTTCACTCTCTGTCCTTTCTAGTGATCTCCTTCTTCCTGTATCAGAAACCTTGCAGCCCCCTCCTCCCCCCCCCCCCCATGTACGTTCCCTTCTAGCCCCCACTTTCCCCACATGTAAACTCCCATTCATCTCCTTCCCCCAGGTCTGCTCCCTTTCAGCCACCTCCTTCCCCCACCCCCGTGTTAGCTCCCTTCCAGCCCTCCTCTTCCCGCCCAAGTCGGCTCACTTCCAGCTCCCACTTTCCCCCCTGTCAGCTCCCTTCCTGCCACCTTTCCCCCTTGTTAGATCCCTTCCAGCCCCACCTTCCCCCCATGTCATCTCACATTCTGCCACCTCCTCCCCCCCCCCAGTGTCAGCTCCATTCCAGCCCCCACCTTTCCCCCATGTTAGCTCCCTTCCTACCCCCACCATCCCTCATGCTAGCTCCCTTCTAGCCATCTTCTTTCCCCCATGTCATCTCCCTTACTGCCACTTCCTTCTGGTGTCAGTTTCCACGCGGCCCCATCCTTCCCCCCTCTATCCAATCCATTCCAGCCATCTTCTGCCCCATGTTAGCTCCTTCCTCCCTATGTTTGCTCCCTTCCAGCCATCTCTTTCCCCTCCATGTCAGCTCACTTCCTGCCACCTCCTTCCCCTTGTGATAGTTCCCTTCATGCCCCCACCTTCTCCCTGTGTCAGCTCCCTTCTTGCTACCTCGTTTTCACATGTCAGCTCCCTTCCTGTCATCATCTTACCCCCATGTAAGCTCTCTTCCAGTCCCTTCTCCCCATGTCAGCTCCCTTCCAGCCATCTCCATCCCCCGATATCTGCTCCCTTCCTGCCCCCTCCTTCCCTGTGTCAGCTCCCTTCCATCCCCCTCCTTTCCCGTCAGCAACTTTCCAGCCCCTCCTTCCTCTGGCAGCCATAGCTCTTGCATCTTGCAGAGCCACGGCTGAGATAATTTAAAAGAAAACCAAAACCAATGTAGAGCCTTCCGGCCTGTTATGGAACCCCTGCTATTGCGTCCCACTCGGTCTAGCATAACTTCCTTTTGGGGATGGGACACAGCAACAGAGGTTCCATAGCAGAGGCCGGAAGGCTCTGCACCGGTTTTGGTTTTCTTTTAAGTTATTATTGTTATTGTGGTTCTGTAAGACACAGGAGCCACAGCTGGCTCAGAGGAGAGGGTGAGGCTGTGGCTGGGAGAAGGAGAGAGATGAAAAGTAGGTTTTCTGCTTTGGATGTTCCTGGTCCTGTGGCCAGAGCAAAAAGACGTCTTTTCAACGACCAGTTTTAGCTCTCTGCTGGCAGCCAGCCTGGCCATATACCGGCCAGGTGGCAACCCTAGGAAATACAGAATGACAAGAGAAAATAAACCGACTAATTTTGGATGTGCTGTTCCTTTAATCACTATCCAGCTATTTCTACATTTCATTTATACAAATGCAAAGCTATTGATTCTTTGCATGGAATCAGAGGTTCCAAGGTTACCAGATGCAGGAGTGAGAATTTTTGGCCAGTCCTGGTTTGAACTTAAATCCAAACGCAGTGCTGTGTTTGTAGTTACTGAGTTTATCCATTGCAATCAGTTCTGCAGGTTGGCAGAAATTCAGGACTGGCCCAAATTCTTCTTCCTGGGACTGGGTAATTCGGCAAATCTATAGAAGCATGCTGAGTAATCTATGAGCATAAAAAAGTATATTTCGGCTCCTAGTTGTCTCCATGGGTGATATTGGTGAGTTTCTGGTTAAACTGGGAGCTTCGGCAGTTAGCGCTTTCCTCCTTTTCCACCCATCGCTGAAAGACAGACATATAGGGATGTTTAGAATGAATCTAATCAGCACACCAGTTTTCTGTCATTATCTATGTGACTAACTGTTGGCAGATTTGAGGCTATGAAGGATGTATTTTTTCACAATGCCAAAGAATATACTATAGATTCAGAGCATATTCCACTGTCTAGAGACTGGCAAATCTAGTGTGACACAGGAGTTCTATAAACCTATGATAATTCCCAGAGGTAACAAGTGAATAGCTCTGAGGCCCAGATTTGTCCTAGAGGTCCCAGCAAGAGAAAAGCTGCAAAAGCCTAAAAAAAGAAAAATCTCATAGGACAATAAAAGCACAGAAAGCATAATAATCCTGGTTTCCATGGTAGCTTTGACAAATCTCTCCTTCATATTCATGAGGGATATTCTGAAAACGTGGCCTATTGGCGGTCCTCTAGATAGTCAAACCCAAATGCAATAGACAGGGATAAAGAGTGAGATTTAAACATTGTAAAAATTGCTTTAAAGGGTATTAATTTGTTCTAACAAAAAAGTCAATTGTATTGTTGCCAACTGTACTATCACAGTGCATAGGCAGCTGAATGGGGTGAGCCACTAGGATCATGGCCTTACCACTATTCTCCTAACACTTCAGCAACTAGAGAGCTTGGGGGCAGGGCTAGAGATTGATTTGTTTGCCCCTTCAACCAAAAATGTGTTCTGTTCTGTTGACTCAAAAGGGCAATGTGGCGCTCCCTGGCTTGGTTCCTGGGGGCAGCTGCTCATCTTACTAACCCCTTGTAATCACCTTGGGTGCTGGCCTGGGGCTGTGGTCATGCTGGAGCACACTGCTTTGTTACTGTGGAGGCACGAGGCATTATGACTGTTCTGGATTCAAAGGTGGTGTCATCATGGGGACCTTTGCAGTGTAGCAGCGGGAACAAAAGGAGCCATAAAGAAAAAGGAGAGTAGTAATAGACCTTTCAACTTACATATGGACATGACTTTAGATGAGGTGCCTCCTTTAGGGATTCCACCCCCATGAGACCGGGCTTCGGTTGACATCATGCTGGAAGCTTTCGACCCTCCAGTGATGCCAGAGCTGGTAAAACCAGAGGAATGGGTAGAGCTTCTAGCACCTGAAATATATCAGATAAGATATGATAAAGTATCATGGGGCGTATGCCTTACTGGGTCAGACCAAGGATCCATCAAGCTCAGTATCCTGTTTCTAACAGCGGCCAATCCAAGTCACAAGTACCCATCAGGCTCCCAAAAAAGTACACAGATTCCATGCTGCTTATCCTAAGAGTGAGCAGTGGATTTTGCTGATCATCTTTAATAATGGTGTATGGACTTTTTCTCCAGGAATTTATCCAAACTTCTTTTAAAACCAGCTACACTAACAGCTTTTACTACGTGAGTTCTAGAGTTTGATTACACGTTGAATGAAAAAATATTTTCTCCAATTAATTGTACACCGGAGTGATTATCAGGTCATTATAATGAAAGGAATCAGGAGACTTGTCCCTACTGAATCAAACATAGTTGTTTTATAATAAATTGAGTGCTGTGTAGAAATAAATATCAGAAAAAGGTTCTTTTTATATCCCACCACCATATGCCTGGTTGCTCAGCTATCAGCTATATAAAGTAGATTTGTGACTACTTTTTGAGAGTTACGTTTAGACACCCAAAAACCCATGGCGAGACGGGAGTGGGTAATGTTCAGCAGTGGCAGTCAGTGTTGTAATTCATTATTACTCTGTTTTTACTACTTTGGATTTACCTCACACCTTTTCAGCAGTAGCTCAAGGTGAGTTACATTCAGGTAGTGAAGGTATAACTTCCTTTGAAAACTGACCCGCATGATTCTATGGTCACTGAATCTCAGGAAATGGGTCAATCAGCTGCCACCAAAACACCCATTTGGCTGGTCCTTTTGGCCATGAGGACCCAGACTGTAGGAGGCTTTTCCATCAGCTCTGTGGGACTTCTTTTTCTGGTCCTGCCCACGTGTATAAAGCCTCTTTGGCTGGGCTGTACAGGCTTTCTTCCATTGGCCTGGCAGCCAAGCTGGCCATGCAAGACCACTGCTGCTTCCATCCACCTATCTTTCTTCTTCCTCTCTGTCACATATACCACTAAGACTAATATCCCACAACTTTACCAGCTTCACTGTTTGCTGCTGACAAAATGCAGTAGGACAATGTTTCCCAGCATGTGGACCACAGAGCCATCACTGGGTTCCACAAAAAAGGGGAAAAACAAACAATTTAATATTCAAACTCATATTCTGCTACGTCCGGCTGTAATAGTTGTACAAAGCAATTACAGTCAGTCAGTCCTCATAAACAGTAATTTCCCACAGACCCAATGTCTTCCGTCCCTTCTCCATGCAGTTTCAGGCAGCTTTATCAGAGTTGAGCACCAGGGAAGCGAGGGTTCAAATCCCACTGGCAGGGCCGGCCCAAGGGTTTCTGCAGTCCCAGGCAGAAACCCCGGCTGTGCTGCCCCCCCCCCCCCGGCTGGCTGCCCTATTCCCCCCTGAGCCAAACCACATGGCACCACTGTCACCAATTCCATCGGCAGGATCGGGGGACGATGGCTCAGCTCGGTGCGGGGGTGGAAGCAGTCCACAACAGGCCATGTACTTCGGCACACATAGCAAGCCACTTCTGACCCCCCTCCGACACAACTTCCTGTCAGAGAGGGGGGTCAGAAGCAACAGGTCATGTGTGCCGAAGCACATGGTCTGTGGGGGGTGTCATGCCACCCACAAGTCTGCCACCCTAGGTGGCTGCCTATCCCACCTAGTGGACGGGCTGGCCCTGCCCGCTGGTAATCCTTGTTACCTTGGGCACGTCAGTCAACCTTCCATTACCTCAGGGGCAAACTTAGATTGTAAGCCTTTTGGGGACAGGGAAATACCTAGTGTACCTGAATGTAGAAGTGAAAAGGCATGAGCTAAATCCAAAAATATTAGGAGTGGGCAGGGAGATCAGCAGTAACAGTGATAACATGACCTGTGCCCTGTGCTGGACCAGAGGCAATGGTGGTATGCAGAGCGGGCTTGTCTACTTAGGCAACCACCTAAGGCGACAGACCTCTGTGGGCAGCACGGCAGGGCACCTGTGGCAGGCCATGTGCTTCGGCACACATGGCCCCACTTCGGACCGCCCTCGACAGGAAGTTTGTGTTGGAAGTAAGCTGGAGGTGGGGAAAGAGAGATTGGAGAGTACAGACTGGAGGGAGGGGAAAGAAAGACAATGGGGGTAGGCTAGCAGGATGGAGACAGGAGTGGAAAGGTACAGGAGGAAGTGAGAGACTTGAGGAGGAAAGCTGTGGGGTTGGGAAAGAAAGGGAGATAGATATAGAGAAAGATTAGAGAGGGCCAGCTGTTAGAGTGGTAAGAGAGCCAGGGGGAAAAGGTGGATGTTGGGGGTGGAGTGTGAGGAGACAGGCTGGGGAGAAAGGGGAAAGGAGACAAAGGGGGGCTGTGAGGGGACAGGTTGGGAAGAGAGATAGAAAGAAAGTGGAGGGGACAGGTGGGAGAGAAGGTGAAGGAGACTAGATGAAATTAGGGTGGAAGAGAGACAGACACAGTAGGGGACAGGCTGGGAAGACTGTAGGGGACTGCAGAGAAGGAGAGAGAGATTGGGGGGACAGGCAGACAATGAGAAAAGCTGGAGGGGAAAAGCTGGGGGAGAGAGACTGGGGCAGGTTGGAGATGGGGAGACAGAGACTTGAGGGGCAGGCTGTGTGGGGGAGAGAGACTGCAGGAGACAGGCTGTGGGAAGGAGGAAAGGGGAGAAAGATTGTATGGGAAAGGCTGGAGAGAGACAGACTGGAGGGAGCAGGCCTGGGGAATTGAGAGACTGGAGGGCACAGGGTGAAGTGGAGGGGGAAGAAGAAAGAGATTCATCCTCAGGGGATTTAAAAGGTGTGTTGGGAAGCCAGGAAGGCAGTTTCAGTGTTTGAAAGACTAGGAAGCCAGAAGCTGCATGGATGCGGATGCGGGTCTCATAAAGATTGCTGTTTATGTTGACTCAGACTAGATTTTATCTTTGCCCCAACCCTGAGCCTTAGCCTTTGTAGTCTTGCTTTGTTTCCAGTTTCTTTATGGACAGGAGATGTGTATTGTTAATACCTTATCTGTTAATAAACCAGCACTGAGAAGCTATTCACAGTCTGGCTGCCAACCTAATAAGTTTCTATAAAAGTAACAGTTCTTAATGTTCTTAATGTTCTTCCTGTTCAATGTAAAACTCAATGTTACTTGTATGCATTGTAGTATGTTCTTGTTTCAATGTACACCGCACTGATTGAAATAGCGCGGTATAGAAAAATTGTTAAATAAAATAAATAAATAAATGCTGGCAACTAGACTGGCAGTGCCATCTGTATCTGTACATATCTCCTTTCTCTACATGGCTGGTTCCTGTTTTCTGTGCACCTGTAGCTCATGCCCTTATAAGAATAAGAGTTTTTGGAGCTGGTCTCTGTGCTTACCCATTTGCTGCAGGCTAGAAGTTGCTCCTCCAGAAGACACCCTTCCTCCGTAGCTCTTGGCTTCATTGGACATCATACCAGATGCCATCGAGCTCTTTGAAATGCCCGAGGAGGTGAAACCTGCATTGTGCACGTTCTTGTCTGACATCTTTCCTTCGGATGAGTTCTCTCGGGATGGATGAACTCAGCAACAGAGCCTGGCTGCATTTATACTCTTGGAAATCTCCACCCCTCGCTCCCCAACCCCTCCTCAGAGAAAGGAAAGGAAACTGAAACCAGCACTAGAGTTTCAATTTCCCGATTCAGTTTCAGAAAAATAAGTGCTTTCTTTCAGAATCTAGGGAGAGGAAAGAGACCCATTCTCTCTTCCTTCCATCCATTCTCTTCATTGTTGCTATTCCTACAATGTGGCTATAGAGGAAAACAAACATATATAGGGACACAGAGATGAAAAGAGAGGGGATGCAGGGCCATAATTATTTGTGCAACAACTAGACTTAGACTTCTAAGATCAAGAATGAAGTGTACTTGAATCTTATTTTGGGTAAAAAGCATTAGATATGAAACTGGAGTTTCACATGAGCGAGAAAGTAGATATGACAACTGCATTAGCTTTCAGGGAAGATTGTCCCTGGTATGCAGTAAATTATTCCTCGGTGGTTTAGGCCCGGAGGAGCTGAAGAACAGTTGAATTTGTGCGGTCACAAGAACTGAGGAAAACATGCAGAGTTCATGGAATTCTTTCAAACTCCTCTGTGGTGGGGCCAGGGCAGACCCATCCATTATGCGAGAATGTTGTTCACACAGGGCCCCGCGCGAACTCCAGTCTCACACTGATGGGCGGCTTCAGAGGGAGCCGGGGAAGCCCGCGCACGGCCCTGGCTCCCTCTGCACAGCCGCCAGCATAAAGAGTGTTTTCCCTCACACTGGCAGCTGTTTCAGTGAAGCGTGCGAGTGCCGGGAAATGACCTTTAACCTTGCCTGGCATTCAGCGCACTTCACTGAAACAGTCACCAGCGTGAGGGAAAACACTCTTCACGCTGGCGGCTGTGCAGAGGGAGCAGGGGCCTCGCGCGAGCTTCCCCGGCTCCCTCTGAAGCCCCTTACACAGCCACGGGGCTCTTCGGCGGGCGGGGGAGGGGGCACGCTAGGACTGGAAATGGACTGTGATAGGGGGTGGGGATGCTTGGACTGCATATGGGCTGTGACGGGGGAGGGGGGAAAGCTTGGACTGCATATGGGCTATGACGGGGGGAAGCTTGAACTGCATATGGGCTGTTATGGGGGGATCTTGGATTGGAAATGGATTGTAATGGGAAGGTAAGCTGGGACTGGGAATGGGCTGTGATTGGGGGGGCTAGGACTGGAAATGGGCTGTGATTTAGGGGGGCTAGGACTGGAAATGGGCTGTGAATGGGGGGGGCTAAGACTGGAAATGAGCTGTGATGGAGGGGCTAGGACTGGAAATGGGCTGTGATGGGGAGCTAGGACTGGAAATGGGCTGATGGCAGGGAAGCTTGGACTGGAAATAACTCATGGGGAGCTAGGATTGGAAATGGGCTGATGGGGAGCTGGAATAGGACTGGAAATGGGCTGATGAGGGGGAGCTTGGACTGGAATGGGCTGATGAGCTGGAATAGAACTGGAAATGGGCTGATGAGGGGGAGCTTGGACTGGAAATGGGCTGATGAGGGGGAGCTTGGACTGGAAATGGGCTGTGATGGGGGGTTAGGACTGGAAATGGGCTGGAATAGGACTGGAAATGGGCTGAATGGGGGCTGGAATAGGACTGGAAATTGGATGATGGGGGAACTTGGACTGGAAATGGGCTGATGGGGGAGCTTGGATTGCAAATGGGCTGGAAAAGGACTGGAAATGGCTGATGGGGGAATAGGACTGGAAATGGACTGATGGGGCTGGAATAGGACTGGGCATGGGCTAATGGGAGCTGGAATAGGGCTGGAAATGGGCTGATGGGGGGCTGGAATGGGACTGGAAAGGAGCATATAGGGGGCTAGGACTGAAATGGGCTGATGTGGAGGCATGGGAGAATGGGACTAGAAGGGAGCGGATGCTGGATGGATCTAGAACTAGAAGGAGCTGATTTTGGGGGAGGACTAGAAGGCGATGGGGAATGAGGATGGAGAGGGGAAAAGATATTTTGTGTGGGAGGGAAGAAAAATCTACGATTGGCCGAGTATTGGGAGAGTAAGGGGGGATTGAAATTTGAGTGGATGATAAAGGAATAAAGAAAGAAATGGGGGAAAGAGCTAAAGGGGAAAGATCAGAATGTTAAAGCAAATATAGAGAGAGAATGGAAAAAATCTAGAAGAGAGAAGAAAGGATAAATGGACAGCTCGCAGAAGATACGAAGAAACCAGAAGAAAGTGACTGGAGCAATTGCAACTGAAAAATAAAATGCCCAAACAAACGGTGGAAAAATACTTTTTATTTTGAATTTATTAACTGGAATATGTCAGGTCTGGGAAGTGTGTATTGCTAACATCTTTGTGTTTTTGTTTAGTGCAAGAGGAAATTTATAGTTTTATTTCTCCAGTGTTGTACATTTCATGTTTGGCTTTTGGAGTTCCCATTTTAATTATTATCTTCCTATTTCTAAATTGTGATCCCTTGTTCTTTGTGTGGTGACGGTCTATGTTCTGCATATGTAACCGAGCTGAGGTATTCTGTTCATGTAGTTTCTATTTGACAGTCCCACTTTATCTTTTATCTTTATCCAAACATTTGCTATACTGCTTGAATCAAAAGACATACAGCGGTGTACAATACAAAAATCAAATGACTGCTGGGGTGAGAACTTGTTCTTTCCCCAAGTGAGATGTATTGGTATTCTCTGAGATGTATTGGTTTAATATTTGCAGTGTTGCCTTTTTGATAGGTAGGGTTTGGTGCTTTATGAGTCCTGGTAGTGCTGTTATGATACGGTGGGTTTGCTATGGGTTCTAAATGGTCAGTGTTTATAATACTTCCTAATGGGCCTGGTAGTTGACACTGGAGTATAGTGATTTAGAAATCTGGTAGTCTTTCTTTATCCAAGGAACACAAAAAAGAGCACTGACTCGCAGAGAGTCCAAACGAACAAACAAGGGCGAGCAGAAAGAGGTCACTTGCGCTTTTATTGAAAAACCAAACCCCGACGCGTTTCGGCAGATGCCTTCATCAAGGGGCTAGAGGAATGCAAACAAATAAATAAAAACATAAAACTCAATAAACCATAATAAAACAGTAATATAAATTTAAAATAACTGATCACAAGTAATATAAAAAGACAATAAATATATAAAATGTAAATCATAATATACTCACACACTGTATTAATTCAATACATGGAGTGCATGAGAATATATAACCAGTAATGTGATTAATAATGCTGAAAAACAATAAACACATTAAAACATCAAGGCAAAAAAAATGCAATAAGTGAACTAAAGACTGGACAAACCAGAAAATGGGAAACCCAGACCCAACACAACACAAATTATGCACATCTAAAATGCGGTACTGAATTGATGTAACACAAGAGTTACTAATAGAGACATAACTTCAAATGTAAAAAGGTTTATTACTAAACATGGTTAATAAATACTAAAACAACAATAAAAAGCTATTAAAAAGCTATTAAAAAATATATATCATAAGCAGACTTAAAAAATGTGATGCAAACTAGTGTTATAGTAAGGTGCTAACATATAAAAATCATGTGTGAAGGGTAATTGTGAAATCAGCCTGTCTACCCAGGAGCTAGTTAAAAAATATAATAAATAAATAAATAAGAATGGTATAGGGACCACACTCGGTAACAGAACTATTATAATGTGGAAATTGTATAGAATGAATTAAGAGCACTAGAAGAAAAATGTATATATATATTATGCTTATATTTAAAAACATTCAAGCCATACTCAAAATATATATTGTGTTTGTATTTAAAAACAAGTGAGCCATACTCAAAGGGCAGACACCCAACTTATCAAATAATATAAGATCAAAAAACATAAAATGTACTGTACCAGGTTTTAATAAAAGAGAAGAATGTCACATAGCAAATGCTAAAAGATTGAATTGAAGGCGTTAAAACAACGCAGTTAAAAGGACATATGTGTAAGACCAGCAGATGCTGACCAGTACATATAAAATTGATGTTTGAACCAAATGATGAGGAACATTCTGTATAACTTAACCCCATACAACCAAGCCCTATTTAGAAAATATAGTTGTGCAACAAACGGCTGGCAATACCAGACATAAAAAAATATATATAATAATCACAAGACTAGTAAAAAAAGGGGGAGAATCCCAGCAGTTTATCATTGTAAAAATATGTAGAGGACACAAGGAAGAAAAGGGGGGATTTTTATACGCTGCAATACTGATATTATATAAAAAAACGTATTTCAAAAACGGCATAAAAATGAAAAGGGGTGGGGTTGGCCGTTTAATGTAAAATCAAAATTCAAACAATTCAAAGGCGATGCCCAAAAATTGTATGGTGAATTCTCATGCAAACAAAAGTCGTGCAACCTAAACTGACACTGATTAAAAAACCGGTGCTGTTATAAAGAGAGGGTGCAAGCATGAATGACAAACCGGCAACTCAAACTAGAGCCGAAAGAGAAAGCATTCAAAGAGAGCTTCATACAAAATGTAAAATAACAGGATAAACCTGAATACTATAGAGATAAAGTCCAAAAACAGCAATCACACGTACCTTCAGCACTGACACATACCTACAGCACTGACAGTCACAGCAAAACAATCCTTGATGGAACGCCGATTTTGGCGCGCTTAAAAGGTCAAGAGACCAAATCAGCATATATGCATATGTAAAGAAAAAACGAATTGTCACCCAAGTGGATAAAAATAAAAATAATAAAAATGATAATACTAAAAATAATGAAAGTGAGCATACATTTAAAAAAGGCTTACAAAAAAAAGTACAAATAGTATTATTCCAAGAAGGGCGTTAATGTTTTTTAAAAAAACATATGTGGTTAAGCCATACTAAAAATGCAATGCTGAGCATGTAGTGCAATTAAAAATCAAGGTTGTAAGAGAACCATATTAAATGGAAAATCCTATATGATACCGGGCTTAAAATAAACCATACGAGAGGAGAGAGCTGTGCAACCGAGCCAAGAAAAGAGAAACGTATGAAAGTGTTACATCTTCAAAAGCAAGCCGCTAATGATGATTGTTTTAAAACCAAGTACCAAAAGGGCAAAAAGAGGGATTGACCATGGGGAAGAGACACATAAAAAGATCCAAGTATCATAAAAAACAATAGTAAAAACAATAATTTATAAGGAATAGTGCCAAAAAACAATAACCATACTATATAAACCATCGCACATTTAAGAAGACAGGCTCTATGCCCATATCTGTATGGACAATGGAGCCATAATGCAAAATGTAGAATCCAACAAAATAAGGCAAAAAATAATAAAACAAAAAATAATAATAATATAATAAGGCAAAAAATAATTTGAGGCAAAAAGTAATCAATCTGTGCAAACAAAATAGAAAGCATACCCATAAAAAACAGAAAACAAGCCCTATAAGGCAGATATGATTATCTCAAGGAAACAGTGCCATTCGAAATGGGAGAGGAAACAATATTGCACTTAAAAACAAAGATAAAACACACAGTCGTACTGTTATTCCAAAATTGGATGTAAATGTCAAAACATGAAAAAGGGAAGAGAAGGAAGGTGAAGGGGGAAGGGAGAAGGGAGGGGCTGAGGGGTAGAGGGGGAGGAAGGGGAAAGGGGAAGGAGGGGGAAGAGGAGAGGGGAAAGGAAGGGGGAGGAAGGGGGGAGGGGAGGAAAGGAAGGGGGAAGGGGAAAAAGGAGGGGGGGAAGGAGGAGAGGGAAAAGGGAGGAGGGGGGAAAGAAGGGGAGGAAGGGGGGGAGGAGAGGGGGAGGGGGAGGGGGGAGGGGGGAAGGGGGGAGGGGGAAGGGGACGGGGGAGGGAGGAAGGGGGAACGGAACGGGGACCGGGGAAGGGGGAAAGAAAGGGGGAAAGGGAGAGGGGGGGATAAGGGAAAGGGGAGGAGGGGGGGAAAGGAGGGGGGAAAGGAGGGGGGAGAGGGGAAAAGGAAGGGGGGAAGGGGGGAGGGGGGAAAAGGAAGGGGGGAAGGAAGGGGGGAGAGAGAAGAGGGGGAAGGGGGAAGGGGGGGAGGAGGGAAAGGGGAGGAGGGGGAGGGGGGAAAAGGAAGGGGGGAAGGAAGGGGGGAGAGAGAAGAGGGGGGGAAGGAAGGGGGGAAAGGAGGGGAAGAGGGGGGAAAAAAGGGGGGAAAGGGGGGAAAGGGGGGAGAGGGGAGGGAGGGGGGAGAGGGGAAGGGGAAAAAAAGGGGGAGGGGGAAGGGGAGGAGGGGGAAGGGGAAGGGGAGGAGGGGGGAGGAAGGGAAGGGAAGAAGAGAGAACCACCAACACTTTCAAAACCCTGGAGAAATCAGGAAACTGCATAAAGAGGATTATGGTCATAAAAACACAGATAAATTAAACTCTTGATTGAGACCAAAGGGCTCAAGGGACTGTAGCTCATAGATAAAGCGTTGTTCTAATCTAAGAAGAATCTGATCCAAGTTGCCGCCTCGCCAGTGGGGATGTACAACTTTTATGACGTAGAACTTCAGATCAGAAACCAAATGACCTTTTGTGATCCAATGCTGAACTAAGGGTTTATCCTTAACTCGTCTGCTTAAACAACTCTTATGTTCAATAATGCGTGTCTTGATAGGACGAGTGGTTTTCCCAACATAGAGGAGCTTACAAGGACACATAACAACGTATATAACATTGCTCGTGGTGCAGTTAGAGTAATGGTTTAAGAAAAACTTCTTAGTAGTGGTTGGATGTACAAAAAACTCTTTAATTGACAACGCATTCAAACAGACAGAGCACCGTCCACATGAGAAATGACCTTTTATTTTTACGGCTGGTTTGGGTTTAACGAGAGCTGATGGAACTAAAATATTCTTAATATTACGGTTCCTTTTGTATGCAATCATAAGGGATTTGTGTGCCAGCATAGGAAGAGACAAAAGAAGATGCCATTCACGCCTAAGGATCTTGGAGATCTCTTTAGAAAATGATGAAAAGGTTAAGGCACATACTACACGATCTTCCTTCGAAGGTGTATGTTTTTTAAGAAGCTCATTCCTATTGGAAGACTTAGCCTTACCATATGCCTCTTGAATAACGTGTGCAGGATAACCTCTTTCTTTGAACCTGTTGATCATATTAGCAGCATGGTGTTCAAAATCTTGATCTAAGGTGCATAATCGCTTAACACGTAAAAACTGACCATAAGGTAAATTATTTTTTAATGACTTATTAAAACCAAGGACTTCCGTACAGTTTTCAAAGCAATAGTTACACCGCATTTTGACTATGCGAATATCATCCTTCATGGCCTCCCCAAGAATACACTGAATCCACTTCAACTGGCGATGAACGCGGCAGCCCGCATCTTATCTGGAGCTTCTATAAGAGATCATATAACACCAATACTCATCGATCTGCACTGGCTCCCGATAAACTGCAGAATAATATACAAAACCCTCCTCATCACATTCAAGGCTATTAATAATTATCTCCTGCATCGATCTCAAAGCTCATCACCCACACACCAAACAACAGACCCAGGAGACTAGTAGCAGAAAACACACTAGTTACTCCTAGTATCTCCACAAAATGGTCACAACAAACTACTAACAGAGCTTTTGTGTCCTATGCTCCCAAGTGCTGGAACAAACTACCTCCAAACATCAGATCAATCAGGGATATCACCCAATTTAGAAAGTCCATCAAGCACTATTTATTCACTTTACACTTCAGGCTACCATACACACAATAGAACCAGCTCCCGCCTCACTCAGATAACCTCTACACATAATAACAATCCAGAACAAAGGATCAAAAGGTGAAAACACTGTATTCTTGTCAAATATCAAATCTTGATGTAACCTATTTAATGTATATATAATTTGTATAATTATGTAGATAGTTACCCCAGTTCACACCCAGTTTATCTTCCCTGTTATCTGTAAACCTTGATCAGTCATGTATTGATAGGTATATTGTTGTTCATTGTAAACCGCACTGATGATGAATAGTGCGGTATATAAAAAATGTTAAATAAAATAAATAAATAAATAAATAATAAATTATTGTGGAAGCTGTCATAACGCAATAAAGTGTTGCGATCAGTTGGTTTACGGAAGAGATCTGTCTGAAAGCCGTTCTTACCTTTTTTAATATTAATATCAAGATAAGAAATCTGTACAGCACTAAAAGACCCTTCAAATTGTAAATGCTCATCTTTAGAATTGAGCCACTGAAAAAACTCCTGTAAACTATCTTCTGTTCCATCCCAAATAAGAAGGACATCATCTATGTAGATTAGCCATAGCCTTATATACTGTTTAAAAGGATGGTATTGGAGAAACCTGTGTTCAAAATTGGCCACATACAGATTTGCGACGTCTGGCGCCATGGAGGAACCCATAGCGACACCCTTGACCTGCTTGTAAAAGATGCCCTGGAAGCAAAAGAAATTCTCACACATGGCTATTGCCGCCATCTGAGTTAAAAAACTAGTAGGAACACGAACGGGGGGTTCTCTCTGAATTAGGGTATTAGCAATAACTTCCAGAGCATCTGCTTGCGGAATGTTTGTATAAAGCGAATTAATGTCTAATGTAGCCAAAAGCATTATCCAGACACTCATTAAGAGGCATGTTTACTAAAAGCGCATTTTGCAAATATGTATGCAAATGAGGCTCCTTATGCAAATGAGGCCCCACAATGAATCTCCACACATGGCCCCGCACCCCCCTTGGGCTGCCCTTGGGTGGGGCCTCTGGCCAACTTTATGTGTCTCTGTGTATGGCATGATTGTGTTTTTGTGTCACGGCATGTGAGTGTGTATGTGTGTTGCCTCTGTATGTCTCTGATTTAGAGGGAACAAGGAAAAGGTGATTTGAATGGAGCTGTTCCTAAATATGGAGTCTTTCTGTAGCCAGCCAGCAGTGTGTTAGATGCTGTAGAGATGTAGCCCACTGGTTACTTCAATGACTGTGGCAGCAGGGGTCATGGGTTTGATCCCACAGTGGTGCTATTTAATAAGGCTGTCTGAGGCTTTTCCTTTTAATTTAGATCAGTGGTGTCAGCAAAAACACCCTCACAGTGCCGTAGCCTAAGGTGCCTCATAAGGCGCCCTATAGGGCACCCTATACAGCGCCCTTTAAAGTGCCCTATAGGGCACATTATAAGGTGCCTTAGCAGACAGGGCACTTTATAATGTGCCCTATGGAGTGCCTTATAGGGTGCCTTATGCGGCACCTTAGGTTACGGCACTGTGAGGGTGTTTTTGCTGGCAGCACTGATTTAAATTAAAAGGAAATGCCTCAGACAGTCTTCTTACATAACACCACTGCAGGATCAAACCCATGACCTCTGCCTCCACAGTCATTGCAGTAACCAGTGGACTACATCTTTATAGCTTCTAATATTGCGCTCAAAAAATCTATTGGTCACTGAACGACAATGAACATTTAATAAAACAAAATATATCGTTCACTTTTAACTATATGAAGGATCAGAATTAGCATACGAGGTCTCAGTATAAAAAAACACTGCTGTCTCTAGGTTCACACCTAATATCAGCAATCGTGTTGTATTACATCAATGACCTCATGCGTATAATGTATAAAACAAAACTCAGTCCTTATGATGTTAGAATAATATACTCAGCTTCAAAATTATGATGTTAGAATAATATACTCAGCTTCAAAAAAGGACTGGGTTAAATCCTCTACTTCACATATGATCCCAACGTACAGTCCCGGTACCAGCCAGACGTTTCAGATTAATTTCTTCAGGGGACCGTTAAACAACTGTAGAAAACAACAAAACAAACCCTATTGAACCATCACCCTCACAAAACTACACAATATTAAAAAATATTAGAAAACCCATAACCAAATCCTTTCTTACCTCAGATGCTGCCCGCGTTAACGCGCTATTCTACACTGGCTGACAAATGTCTCCCGCCAGCAAAAAACGCCGCGCATGCGGGTTGTGTACTACCTACTTCATTTTTAAACTCCCAATAGCTGTCGCTTACCAATCCTGGCTCACCGCCTAGAAACACCAATTAACAACAAAACTATACCATAAAATAACTATCCTCCTCAATACATAATATTAACTCATACACACGCCAACCATTCTATCTGTCCATTCAAACCCTTCGGAGACAAAGTATTTAAACTAAAGGTCAACCGTTGTTCCCGCTTAATAAGTGTTTGATCCAAAGTCTTCCCCTGACTACCAACTCGTATTTGTTCTAGACACAAACATTTCAACTGTTCAAATGAATGGGCATGCTCGATGCAATGTTGAACCATAGGAGCCTCTAAACATTTACGATTCAACCGACTGCGATGCTCTCTCATACGTATGCGGAACAGACAAATTGTCTTTCCTATATAGCAAAGGCCACACGGGCATACAACCGCATAAACAACATTCTTAGATTCACAGGTAGTCTGACATCGAATATGCACTGAAACACCCTGATAAACAAAGGTGTCAAGACACAACGTAATGGCACAGATGTCACACGTGCCACACGCAGAATGGCCACCCACTCCATTATCTAGTATCCCTTTCTCACCTGATGGTATTATTGCTGGACTGAGCAAGTCCTTCAAATTATGATCTCTCTGCCATACACACCGGATAGTTTTATTACCCAAACCAGGTACTGCAGCCAGGATGTTACTATGCTTACGAAAAATTCTCTGCAGCTCACCGCTTAAGGGAGAATACCTGGTGATAAAATTAACATGGGTGTCACTTATTTCAGTCCGTTCACTAGCAGGATCAACTTCTAACAATGCTGTTCGATGATTAAAGAGTGCTCTAGTGTATGCTCAATGTACTATCGCCTTCGGATAACCCCTCTGAAGAAAATTGGCTTGTAAAACCTGAGCTTTCCGTTTGAAATCATCCCTGTCTGAACAATTCCGTCTGAAGCGTAGAAATTGAGAAAAGGGGAGCCCTGTCTTTAAGCGCGGAGGATGCATACTTCCAAATTGTAAAAAAGTGACCCTATCCGTCGGTTTTTTAAAAACTGTAGTAGCCCACCCATCTGGGGTGCGCGTCACACAAACATCCAAAAAATTGAGTGTTTCAGAATGATACACAGAAGTAAATTTAATATTTGTATCACAGGCATTAAGCCACCCCAGAAATTCCTCCAGCACTTCTACTGTACCTTGCCATAAGAGAAAAACATCATCTATAAAACGTTTCCATAACACAATGTGAGAAGAGTATTTAGATGAGACAACCCACTTCTTCTCAAAAAACCCCATATAAACGTTTGCTATGGACGGGGCGCATGTAGCGTCCATAGCAACTCCTGATTTTTGCTGATATAATAGCCCTTGAAACACAAAATAATTATGATAAATAGCTAGCCTTGCTAATTTAAGAAGAAAATCCCTCCTCAAATCTGTCATATCATTACGATGGCTAAGAACTTGTTCAACTACTGCTAAAGCTGCCCCCTGGGGGATATTAGTGTACAGGGAGACGACATCTAATGTCACTAGCAGAATGTCAGGTTGATTAACTAAGGGATGTTGTTTTTCAAGGACATTCAAAAAGTGAGTGGTGTCTCTCAAAAACGAAGATATTGAGGGTAAAAGAGGACGCAAATATGAATCCACAAAAACTGACAAAGGCTCCAACACACTACCCCATTATGTGAAGTAGAGGATTTAACCCAGTCCTTTTTTGAAGCTGAGTATATTATTCTAACATCATAATTTTGAAGCTGAGTATATTATTCTAACATCATAAGGACTGAGTTTTGTTTTTTACATTATACGCATGAGGTCATTGATGTAATACAACACAATTGCTGATATTAGGTGTGAACCTAGAGACAGCAGTGTTTTTTTATACTGAGACCTCGTATGCTAATTCTGATCCTTCATATAGTTAAAAGTGAACGATATATTTTGTTTTATCTAATATTGCGCTGGCATGAACTTAGGGTTAACGCGCGTTAATGTGCCAGGGCGCCCACTATCGCGTGATACAGATTCTTGCTACCTTGCCGCCGGAACGCCCACTCCTTATATGGCATTCTTCACATTAACGCTGCAACTAGCGCCGGTAACATTAAGACGGTTTAGTAAATGTACCCCTTAGTCTTAAATGAGTTCCATTGTAGCTTCATTGCTTGTCCCCTAGTCTTTATATATTTTGATTGCATAAACAACTGATCTATGTTTACCCATTCCACACCATTCATTAATTTATAGACCTCTATTATATCTCCCCTCAGCCATCTCTTTTCCAAGTTGAAGAGCCCTAACCTTTTAAGCCTCTCCTCAGAGGGATATTCTTCCATCCCCTTTACCATTTTAGTGACTCTTCTCTAATTCCATTATATCCTTTTTAAGATATGGTGACCAGGAGTTCTGGTGACATCATCACCAAAATGGCCACCTAACATGGGAGCTCCTGTGTTAACAAACAATAAATTCTGAGATAACCATCCTGGCAGAGACAACGACCCAGAAAAAGGGACATTATGTAAGCAAAAGAACGATGGCTGGAGTGGCAAAAAAATAGGGTACAGATTTGAAATCATTCGACTTCAAAATGAGTGATGGTGAAAGTGGGAGTTCCCACAAATAAGAGAACAGAGAGAGCGAGGCGAATGGGAGAATGGAGGGCCGGAGTGAGGGAAGAATGGAGGAACCAAACGGAGAGTTATCAATGTTGCGGCAAGAAATGAAAAATTGGTTTAAAGAACTAAAAAGTGATGTGCAAGGGTTGAAAGAGGAATTACAAATGTGGATGACTGATATTAGATCGGAGATTCATGAACTTGGAGGCCAGATGGAGGAGAGTGAAGCCCACATGGAGGAGCAGGAAGAAATGATGGCAGGGGTGCAGAAAACTATTAATAACTTGGCAGAGCAGCAGGAGGAACTATTAAATAAGCTAGAGGATCTGGCAGTGGAGTGGAGTAGCCTAGTAGTTAAAGCAACTGCCCAGTACCCAGAAGATCAAGGGTTCAATTCCCCCTGGCACTCCTTGTGACTTTGGGCAAGTCACTTTACCCTCCATTGCCTTGGAAGAAAAGGCTGGCAATCTACTTCCAGTGATACACTGCCAAGAAAACCCAGAGGTAGCTGGCTCACTATGCATCAACACTGACTCAATGGCATAAAAAAAGAGGATCTGAAAAACAGATCTCAACACTGCAACATCCACTTCAAAGGGAATCCAGGAGATGGTGGATAACAGTAAGCTGAAAACATTTTCAAAACTTTCCTTCTGGAAGCCAAGTTGGACTTAGAACCTCTGTGCCTCAAGATACAGAGAATGCATCGCAGTGTGGGGCAGCCTAGACAGGATGTGCTGGTGTGCCTACATGAATATGTGTCAAAAGAAATCATCCTTTAGGCAGTGCAGAAAATAGGGAATATTAAATGGGATAATGCTGAAGTGGAACTTTACACTGATTTGCCAGCTATCACTATGCATAAACGGAGGGACATCCGCCCTATCACACAATGGTTGCAGGCAGACAATGTGAGGTACAAATAGATTTTTCCCTTTGGACTGCAATTTTCCCTGCAAGGAGTATGCAAGGAGGCGGAGTGCCTTAAAATTCTTCAGCATGCGGGCTGGACAAATCTACTGACAGCACCAGACATGATGGAGGATATACCTCAATCAGCAGTGGCAAAAACTAGATGGGAGAGACCAAGGCAAGGAGGGAAGAGATTGCGCTGCCAGCGTGCTCGGGTAGAACAAGAGACGTACAAGCCCGGATGAAAAATGGAGCATATCTTTTAATGAGACTGTTAAACCTGTGGGCATACCTTAAGTACTGTAGATTGAAAGACAGTGTGGCCAAGAGTATGGTTGCAGTCAGTTAGAACTGGGGAACGACAGTGTGTGTTATCTGTTAAATGTTATGAGGTTTTGAGGGTGACAATACAGGTTGGTTGTGGGGGGGGGGGGGGGGAAAAAAGGGCTGAATGTGAGCTAAATTGATGTGAGAGGAACCTGATTTACAGACTGAAATTGTATAAGAGGGAGGGGGAGATAAGGCGAGGAATGGGAGCACCAGGCAAAAGGAGAGGAATTCATCACTTTTATGGATATGTGATTTGCGGTTCGGCACTTTTAAGGTAAGGGGGCTTAACTCCCCCACCAAGAGGCAACTATTGTTTAAAGAAATATTGCGCCTGCGATTACAGGTGATATGCATACAGGAAACACACCTACTTTTAAAGGAGGAATTTAGACTTGTGCATAAGAAATTTCCATTAGTATGGTGTGCCTCTAATTCATTATAAAAAAAAAAAGCTGGAGGTGTGACATAATGCTAGCAGCTGGAATTGATGTTAAGCGGATAGATCAGCTTAAAGATAAAGAAAGGCTGATTCATTTTTGTCAAAATTGAGCTAGATAGCCAGAGAAATAACAGTAGAAAATGTATATGCACAGGGCACAGGGAGTCTTTTGTGAGTGCTTAGCGCAGGAATTAGGGGGATTTGTTGAGGGTCAACTGATCATGGGAGGGGATTTTTATGTTGTACTGGAACCAGGGAGGGATACTTCTAGGGGGGGTTGGGTAGAGTCTAACAGCTGGGGACACAAGGGGCTGAAAATGCTCATTAAAACTTTTGAGTTGGTAGATGGTTGGAGGTCCCAACACCCAGGGGACCGAGACTATTCCTTTTACTCGGAGGTACATGATGCATATACCTGAATAGATTATGTATGGATCCCCAGGGGATTGGAGAAGATAGTCTGGAGTAGTGAAATAGCTGAATGGACATGGTCGGACCATGCCCCTGTGTGGGTTGAGCTGAATTTGAGACAGAGGGAGAAGTCTCCCCTATCCCACATTTATAACAGGAGTTCTCTGTGTTTCATTGTAAACCGCTTTGATTCTAAGATAAGGCAGTATAAAAAAATGTGTTAAATAAATAAATAAAATAAATAGATGTGGAAACTTAATGATTCCTTGCTGGAGGACCCGGAAATTTGTCAGCAAATTCGTACAGCTATTAAGGACTATTTGGAAATAAATGATACTGGGGAATGTGCACCTGGTATAGTCTGGACACATTAAAAGCAGTGACTAAGGGGCATTTGATTAGCTAGGGGTCCTATAAGAAAAAGAAGGAGCGCCATAGGGAACAGTTGCATAAAATGTTAAAGGAAGAGAGACAGAGGCGAGGCTTAAGGGATAAGTTGGAAGAGCTTTGCAAACAATTGAAGGAGATACAACTACAGAAAATAAAAAGGGATCTTGACTTCCTTAGACAAGAACACTTTGAATTTGGTAACAAGGCGGGGAGATTGTTGGCCTTTCATTTAATGAATTCTGTAAAAAACAATCCTTATTATCAGTGACAAAATAAATCACTGCAAAATGGTCACCAAATAAGTCCCCGAAAAATTCTAAACATTTTTTGTCAGAGTGTACTGAGGGAGGAATGAACTATTTATCATCCACACCATACGGTAAACTTCTTTTTAATCAATTATAGGTTCAACACCCAAACTTGCAAAGCTTCCATATAAAACCAAAACTTATCTCATTAAGTGTGTTGCAGTGTGTTGCAGCTTGATAGATCCATCAAGTTGCAAGTTTGGGTGTTGAACCTATAATTGATTAAAAAGAAGTTTACCGTCTGGTGTGGATGATAAATAGTTCATTCCTCCCTCAGTACACTCCGACAAAAATTGTTTAGAATTTTTCGGGGACTTATTTGGTGACCATTTTGCAGTGTTTCATTTAATGAAGGCAAGGGTAAAAAATGCAATCTGGAGGATTAAACATGAGGAAGATTTCGGATAAAGAGGGGATTCAGAAGTGTTTCCTAGCTTTTTACTCCAACCTGTATATAGTGACCTGAACAGGAAGAGGAAGAGGAGCAGATTAGAAAATATATCCAGGGATGCAAGCATCCTCATCTATCAGAGGAGGAAAAACAAGCTTTGGGAAGACCCATCTCAGCAGTAGAAGTTTTGACGATCATCAAGCAGCTTGCCCAGTCTTGTCCAATCTGGATACACCAATATTTTTTATAAAACATTTGGTGAACAGATGGTAGATCTTCCGGCCAAGGTGTATAATTCGTACTAGCGGGGAATATGCCCCCCTCCATATGGGAGGCAGGAATAACATTAATACATAAAGAAGGCAAGGACCTGACGTTGTGCAGCTCTTACAGACCCATATCCTTGCTGGGGACAGATCAAAAAATATTTGCCAAGATGTTGGCTTATTGGTTACAACCCCTGATGCCTAAACTGAAGCATGGTAATCAGTCAGGGTTTATTCCCGGGAGGCAAGGGCTGGACAACGTCCGCAAGATCCTCAATTTAATCACAGGGCTAGGAGGGAGGGGAGACCAGCAGTCCTTCTATCAGTAGACGCCAAAAAGGCATTTGATAGGGAGTACTGGCCCTATTTATTTCAAATATCTGGAGAAAGTTGGGTTAGGAGGGATGTTCCAACAATGGATATGGGTATTGTACACAGATCCGCGTGCCCGCCTTAAAATAAACACAGACTTACAGAAGCATTTACTCTAAGGAGAGGCACACAACGAGCATCCACTGTCCCCTCTGTTATTCGCTTTAGCCATGGAACCCCTGGTGCAACAGGTGTGGGACAGGGTGGATATCGAGGATTTGAAAGGCCTACATCCGGATTATAGACTCTCAATGTTTGCAGATGACCTGTTGTTTTCTTTGGGAGAACCAGAGCACTCTTTGGGAGGCATCTTGGAGGAGCTAGAGAGCTTTGGTAGAGTATCAGGCTTTCAGATGAATGCATTTAAGTCAGAAGTGCTAAACATTACATTGTCACCCGAAGCACTGTGTGGTATTCAAGCTAACTTCCCCTTCCATTGGGCAAAAGGGGAAATTAAATAATTGGGAGTGAACATTACAACGAACCCCAATTATTTATTTTATAGAAATTTCAAGCCACTGTGGAATAAAGTCTGTGTGGGCCTTCAGAAATGGAAAAAGCTTCAGTTATCATGGTCTGGGCAGATAAACGCCTAAAGATGATGATATTGCTCAGGTTTCTCTATCTTTTTCGTGCATTACTGATCTAGGTACCCAATAGCTGGTTTAAAAAACGGCAGAGACTGTTCTCACGATTTGTATGGAATTATAAAAGACCGCAGGTGGCTTGGCAGAACACATGCGGATCCCGAGAAGATGGGGGTTTGGCACTACCTGACTTACAAAAATACTCTGATGCTGCCCAATTGCAGGCAGCAGTTGAGTGGCAGGTCTGTGACTGGAAGGAGTGGGTCCAATTGGAGCAGGGGTTAGTGGGCGAATGCCCTTTGAGGTATTTAATGTGGTGTGAGGGAGAAGAGATTAGAAGGGCAGGGTGAGGCTAACCTTAAGGGTTTGGGTGCGACAATGGAGAAGAATATTTAAGGGATGACAGGCCTTTAGACTCACACCACTTAGATTTAATGCAAGCTTCCCTCTAGGAAGGATGGATGCAACGTTCCTAAGGTGGGAGAAATTGGGTCTCTGGGGTATTGGACAATTTTGGCGGGAGGGGTCATGTGTGAGTTGTAGGGATCTCCAGCAGGAATATGGCCTGGTGGGATCAGAGGTTTTTCAATATGCACAGGTATGCCATTATGTGAAACAATTGGGATGAAATGGGTGGGGAGGACCAGAGAGCAGGTTGGAATCCGTCTTTAGAGGGGGAGCCATGAAAGGATGCCTTTTGCTATTGTATAAAATAATAAGAGAAGATGACAGGGGGGAGGGAAAACAGGTAGCTCAATGGAAGGAAGAATTGGGGGGAGAGGGGCATGAAGTAACATGGGGTCATATTTTTCAATTCTTCTATAAAGGGCTGCAGGCAACTTATCTAATAGAAAATAATTATAAGATGTTTTATAGATGGTACCTTATACCCCAAAAGTTACAAAAAATGGGAGTGGGGGAGGGATTGTGCTGGGTTTCCTGTGGCCAGAATGGTACCTATATACACATCTGGTGGTCTTGTCATAGAGTAGTTCCCTATTGAGTGAGAGCCTTTGAGGTGCTGTCCCAAATTATGGGACAAGTAGTTTTGCCGGGCCCATATATAGCCCTATTGAATAGAGAGTTTGGTGAGAGTAGTCCAGGGAAAGCAAAGTGGGCATGGTATTTGTTTATTGGGGCACAACTAGCTTTGACCCAACATTGGCGAAGTGCCCAAATTCTGGAATTGAGTCTTGTGTTAAAGAAAGTCTGCTATATACAAGGAATGGCAAAACTTGCTGCATTACGGAGAGTTCGTCTACCCGACTTCCACCGAGCTTGGGTGCTCTTTGATAGATGGTGGGGAGAAGAGAGGAAAAAGTGGGGAAAAAAGGGGAGGGGGAGGAGGAAGTAAAGGTGCATCTGGATAGGTGGGGGATGTAAAGATTGAATGCAAGAAGGTTGAAAGTAAGTGCCATACTGAAAGGAAGGGGTTAATGCTTGAAGTGAAGGAAATGAAAGATGGAGAGATGATGCTCCTAGAAGGTGGGAGGGTGGAAGGGGTGATGGGAAGGGGAAGTAAGATGTACAGTGATATGGTATTGGAACGTGTATTTCTATTTGGTGAATACTGTTGTTGATGCATTGTGAATATATGATGGTTTAATACAAATTTTAAATATAAAAAAGAGACATGGTGACTAGGATTACACACAATATTCAAGTGTCAGACTTCCCCTCAGATGATCCAGGCATCAGGGAAAGCCCCCAATGCTATCTAAATACTGTCGGGGGGGGGGGGGGGGGGCAGTGCCCCTGACAGAAATCAAATCCCTGATGGCCTGGTGATCAGCGGCCCCGATCCTTTCACCCAAGCAATTAAAACTAAGCCTAGTGGTTGGGGGCGGGGTTTGAGCCCAAAGAAGATGGCAGCACGATAGAAAATCTCTGCACCCAGGTTCAGCAATAGCACCGAGAAAAATGGCAGAAAAGCTTTTTTTGATCTGCTATTAAGCTTGAAGGTCTCTGGTAAAAGTGCTTGTGAACCCTGGCCCCACTGCAGTGCTGGTCGGCAGATCTGTGCTATTATAAAGACACCCGATGAAAGCGCCAATTGAACCGGATGCATGGCCGATACCCCCACTGAAAATCTGGTGAGCCTGGTGTAGATAATGAACCCCTGCCGGTCTTTGCTGCCCCGTGCCATCTTATGCACTGCCTAAACCTGGCTCCTTTGCTGCCGCTACTGCTTTGAAGCGTCTGACAGCAGGTATCCTGCTTAGCTAATTGCCCCGTGGTGAAGGAGAGCGCCGGAGTTCTGCTATAATTACCTGATCGTCCTGAAAGTGCTGTGCTGCGAAGATCTGACGATCAGGTGGAATGTGGGAGTGATGGCGGTGCCCTTTCCCCAGTATAAGGCTGCCTTGCTGTAACTTCAAGAACATGTGCTGCTGTGGCCATTGACACGAGGATCTGGAACGCATCACTGAAATGCAGGAGTGTCTTTATTGAGCGGGAAGAGCCTGTTTCCGGAGGCTGCGGCTCCTTTCTGATTAGTGCCCTGAATGAAGTATCTTTGCAGATATGTGTGGACAGACAATCCCTCATACTTGCAGTGCCCGTTTACTTTCTATGATGCCTGAGTGAGGACCTGAATACTGGTAACTAAATTTGTGCTGCTTTCTAATCTCCTCTATTTTAACTAGCTTAGAGGAACTCTGTGTACTTAGCAAGCTTGGAGTGCCCTCTGGTGGCAGGGAATGGGACTTTGCCTGTCTGACAATGTTTCTCATGTGCCCTGGCTCACATTCTAGTGGAATATCTACAAACTGCTAAAAGTCTGGATAGCGTGCTGGCGCTGTCCTTGAGGCAACTGGTGGACTGGATCCTTCTTCCTGCTGCCCACTGGAGGTAAAAAGCTTCAGAAAGAGCCTGTCTGAGTCAGAGAGTCATTAAGAATGGTATGGCACGGTGCCGGGAAGAGCTGGAAATACAGTAAATAGCTACAAAAATTAAGGGACTAGAAGAGAAAGAAAAGCCATGTGCTTCACAGTGGTTGATGGATAAGGCTGGACCGCATGGCAGTTTCTCACAGAGGCAGGCATCGGAGGAGTCTGGGGAGGAAACCTTAAGTGAACTAGAGCAGGGAACTGCAACAAACTCCACACAATCCCTCCTGCAGCGAGAACTCCGGAGGGCCTTTGAAAAGCTGGCCACCGAGTTCCGGTCTATGCGGGGGGAGGTGATGACTATGATTGCAGAGCTCCATGGAGATAGTAAAGAACTGGGACACCGGGTGGAGGAGGTGGAAACTAAGATAGAGGATCATGCTGAGACTATGGTGAGCTTGCAGTGCACGGCAGACAGGCAGCATTCTCAGGTGGTGGAACTTACATATAAGATTGATGATGTAGAAAACCGGGCACACAGAAACAATGTGCGCTTCAGAGGAATACCGGAGGCTGCTGGTGAGGCAGAGAACTTGGTGGAGGTGATACGAACATTGGCTAGCAGTCTTTTAACGGCAGAGGAGTTTGCATCTCGTGGAACTGACATGGAGATTGAGAGGGTACATCGGGCTTTGGGAAAGCCTCCCAATAATCAACTGAGGGATGTCATTGCTTGCTTTCTGTGATACTCTGATGCGGAGCTTTTGCTGAGGAGAGGCCGTGAGAAGAACTGTCACAGAACAGACCGCAAGGAGGAGGTGCATTCATCCTAGTCAAAAATGATCTCCAATATCAGACGATCAGCTCCAACAGCACAACACACCTTGATATGATCACCATATCCAACACCTACACCACCATCAACCTCATTTACAGATCACCAGCTTCCTCCCATGAAGACCTAGCGACCATAATTGATCTAGCCTCCAACCCCCAGAACACACGAAGGCCGAACTGGGTACTGGGGGACTTCAACCTACCAGCCCTGAAAGATACTCACGCTGAAGCCTTCCTTGAAGTCCTCAACAACCTAGGTTATGAACAAATAGTATTGGACCTCATCTTCATCCCTCGACCAGATGTGAGCAAGAAATACGACTTTGACGTAGCTATATCCCCAGTCTCATGGTCGGATCACAATCTAATCAAGTTCCAGATACCCATGCTTCATGATAGCAAACAGACAAAGGAAGTAACCGAAAACCCAGCAACACCCAGAGGACGTATCAGACTCTTCGACAAGGAAGTCATCATCAAAGAGGTCCTCCCCAACATCAAGACAGCATCACCAAACTTCGATGAGCTGATTGACTCATGGAACAATAGCCTGAGCTCCTTTGCATTCCTTCCTGCCCCAGCCAAGCCACATACCACAGATAAACCAAAAATTAGAAAAACTGCATGCTGGTACACCAGAGCTACGAACCTCTCTACATCTCCTAAGGAAACTAGAAAGGCAATGGCTACGTACACGATCCCCAGCAGACCAGACAGCCTACACCTCACACCTGAAGAGACACCGGGAATTAACATCAGAAAAAATGAAAGAACATCACTTTGAAATCCTGAGCCGCTCCCTGAACAAACCCCATGAGCTCTTCAATATAGTCAAGGCTCTAGTGAAGGAACCCTCACCCCACCAACCAGCCACGATACACACTCAAGAATACGCTGACTACTTGGTGACCAAAACCAACAACATCAGCAAAGCCACGTTGTCCAGCCATAGTAGCAACCCTGTCCAACCTATTCCGCTTACCTCCCTCATAACACCATCAGCTGCAGGTATTGAGGACATCATTGCAGCCATCAGTGCTACCACTGCTCCAAACGACTCTTGTCCAGCATTCTGGATAAAATCACTACGTAAGGAAATCAGCCCTATTCTAGCCAAGATCATGGACCTGTCCTTCTCCTCAGGGCTATTCCTGTCATGCCTTAAGCAGACATCAATCCGGCCCCTTCTAAAGAATACTAAACTTAGCCCCCAGAAGGTAGAATCATACCGTCCAATATCAAGCATCCCGCTGCTAGCAAAGATAATAGAGAAGGTGGTCCAACGTCAAATACAGGACCACATCGACTCTACTGCTCCCCTCGACGCATGTCAACATGGCTTTAGGGAATCACATGGCGTTGAAACTCTCCTTACCACGCTCATTAACACATTGATCACGGGAATTGACAACATAAAACGAGGATATGCCCTAATTTTCCTCGACATTGCCGCTGCATTTGACTCCGTCAACCATGAACAACTCTTGATACAGCTTCATGAAAAAGGAATTAGTGGCTCAGCATTGAGATGGTGCAAATCCTACCTAACAGACAGATGGCAACAGGTACGTACAGGACCCACGACCTCTAAACCTTTCCAACAAAAACATGGCGTGCTTCAGGGCTCTTCGCTCTCTGCCCTATTATTCAACATAAACATGCAACCCATATGTAAAATAATCCGATCCCATAACATCTCATGCCTGATCTATGCGGACGACGTACTACTTTTCACTCCATTCACGATTGACCAACCGGATTTCAGCCCACTAGTAAAATGCTTCGACGCCATAACTGACTTGCTCCACTCGCAGAGCCTCAAGATAAACTTCAGTAAGACATGTTCTGTTCATTACTAGAAATCAATCCTTCTCCCCACCGGCGAGACTAAAGACAAGAGACGCTGAGCTCCCGAGTAGAACCACTATCCGCTACCTAGGCATTACACTAGACCAGCACCTCGAATTTAAAGCGCACATCAGCAACACCATCAAGAAAATCTACTACAAAATAAGAACAGTACAACATCTCCGACCCCTGCTGCAACCAGATGACTTCAGAACAGTTTTCCAGGCACTCGTGACCCCCCACTTTGACTACGCTAACGCAATTCTGCAAGGGCTACCCAAAAACACACTAAACCCATTACAGATGGCAATGAATGCAGCTGCATGCCTCCTCCACGGGGCCCCTAGAAGAGACCACATTACCCCAATCCTAAAGGATTTGCACTGGCTACCAATCTACTGCCTGATAACCTATAAAGTAGTCCTGACGACCTTCAAGGCCATTAACAAAATATCCTCCACCTCCCTGACGGATCTCATCTACCCCACCCCGGCAAACAGAGCAAGGAGGACACCCGCCACCAACACACTGCAAATCCCCAAGGAAATAACAAAATGTACCCAGGCAACAAAGAACCGAGCCTTTAAGTTCTATGCTCCCAGCTGCTGGAATGCACTCCCAACTACTGTCCGAGCAATCATTGACCTTACGCAATTCAGAAAAGCTCTGAAACACCACCAGTACTCGCAACCCGGTATTTCAACCACACCCAGCCTTACACCCATCTAGCTAATTGTAAAGAACAGAAAACTCATGTGCATATTGTAGATAGTTGTAGATAGCAGTAGATAGATCCCCCCAGTTGATATCCAAGTTGAATTACCCGTTCAATGTACGTACATAACAGGCCCCTGTTTTGTACAAAATGTTATATGTAAACATCACTGATTTTAAAGAGCGCGGTATATAAAAGCAATAAATAAATAAATAAATCAGAAGACGGCCCAGTATCAGGGTGTGGCTGTCTCTCTGTACCAGGATCTCTCGACCTTCACACTAATACGTTGGTGGGAGATGAAGCCGATTATAGAGGTGTTGAATAGAGAACGGATCCGCTATTCATGGTCATTTCCTTTTCGGGTGAATTTTATGCTGGGAAATAAAAAAAAATTCTGCAAAGGATCATATGCAGGCGTGGAGATCTCTCCGCCAAGTTGGCCTCGTGGAGGATAATGAACCACCAGCGACTGCGGCTCCCAAATCCCAGCATGTGAAATGGAAGCGGGTGGGAAGAAGCACTCAGTAATTTCAGGGATAGAATGATCCTGCAAGGCTGACATTTGGGAGAAAGATGGATCGGAATGCAGGAGACATGGTGGCTGTATACTGAGCTGATGACTGAGGCTGTTGAAGATGTGGAGATACATGTGGACAAACCCTATTAGGGGGTAAATACTTGGACTAAGTGTATTGGTCAGATGTTTTACCTTTTTCCTAATTGGTGCTTTCTTTTTCTTATTCTGATATTATGGTAATTATTGGAAATGTTGGGGGTTGTTGATTACTGTTTTAAGGGTTGGGGTGAAAGAAGGGAACTTGGGTGACTTAGCTTTCGGGTCATCCATTCCATGACCTGTCAAGTTGGCAGGCAAGTGGTGATGACAGGGAGGGAGGATGGAGATATAAGGGGGATGAGGGACAGGGAGAGGGTTGGAGGGGGGTGGGAGGGGGAGAGGGTTTGGGAAGGGTTTGAGAACAATAGACTGGGGAGGGGGGAGGATGGAGCTGAAGGGGAAGTTGGGAGGGAGGCAGTTGATGCAGGCTAGGGAGGAATGGCTGATAGGGTTTGAAGTCCTGATAGACTTCATGGGGCAGGGGCCATTAAGAGGTGGGAGAAGGGGGGAAGATGACATATTATGCTGAAGGTTGTCTCCTTTAATGTAAAGGCCTCAATTCTCCTCAAAAATGTTCGCTGTTATTTAAGGAGCTGAGGTCCTTGAAGGGGGAAATAGTGTTTCTGCAAGGGACACACCTTCGTAGCAATAACCAGGGTTGGCTAAAATGTAAGCCCTACTCTGAAGTGTGGGTAGCATCAGATGAAAGAGGCTGGAAGAAATGTAGAGTGACCATGCTGTTTCATCAGGCTCTATCCCTAAGGGTAGAGGAAGTTAGGAAGGACAAGCTGGGGTGTTGGCTTCTTATGAATGCCCGTTTGGATGGGCATCTTATCACCTTGGCTAACATATATGCGCCTAATGAGGGCCAGGTGAAATATTATGCATGGCTGAAGGTTCTCTTGGCAGAATTTGCAAAGGGCCCTATCATTTTGGGGGGAGACTGCAATGCTCATATGGTGCCACATTTAGACTCCACGGGGATGAATGTGAGGGAAGGACATGGGGCTAGTTGAACGTTACGGACGTTCATGACCAATTTGGGCCTGCAGGATGTTTGGAGGGATACTCATTGGGGGGAAAAAAGCTACACATACTATTCACCAGTCCATCAGGTACATACACGTATTGATTACATTTTGCTGGACCAGTGTCTGATGGATGGAGGAGTGGAGGTGGGACATAGTGCTTTGACGTAGTTAGATCATGCTTCATGCTGGGTTTCCTTTCTGGGTGATCTGGGTGGGGAGCGGCAGCGGTTGTGGAGATTGGACGGGAGATTTTTCCGTCGGGTCCACGCAGTTCAAGAAATAGATGATTTATACAAGAATTCTTTGAGCTGAATGACACTAGGGAGGTTACATTACCGGTGGTGTGGGATGCTTTTAAGGCTACAGCTCGTGGCCGCCTGATGGCTGAGGCAGCCCGAACTAGGAAAGCTTGGGCGCGGGAATCTCAAAGTTTAGAAGAGGAAGTCAGGCGCCTCCAGTTAGAGCATGCACGGACTGGCTCTAAATGTGTATGGCGCCAGTGGCGTGAAACACGAGCCCGATTGGATGCCTATATGCAAAGGGATTTAGATAATATGTGTCGTAGACTGCAGCAAACATTTTATGAAAGGGGGAATAAAGTTGGGCGATATCTTGCTCTTCGACTCTGGCAGCAACATACCTTGCGAGTGGTACGTGAGATTCGGGATTCATTGGGGGGCTTGCAAGTGGTGTCCTGGGAGATACGCGCAGTGTTAGCAGACTAATTGGCGCAACTGTATAAGGCTGAACCTTTTGACTCAGCCCAAGTGGATGGTTACCTAAGTGATATCTCTCTGCCACACCTGGCTGACCTGGCTAAGAAACAGATGGAGGCAGAAATTACAGCACAGGAAGTGGTTGGGGCTATTCGGTGTTTGAAGGCTGGAAGGGCACCGGGTAGTGATGGGTTTCCCTCGGAGTATTACAAAAAGTATAGCGCCCAGTTATCACCCACTCTGGCGGTGCACTTTAATGAAGTGTTACGAGGATTGCCATTACCCACTACACAATGGGAAGCTGTCATTGCGGTGATACCTAAGGTGGGTAAACCAGATCAGGATGTGGCCTCTTATTGCCCTATTTCCTTGTTAAATACTGATGTTAAAATATTGGCCTCTGTGCTGGTTGCTCACTTATTTTATTTATTTATTTATTTATTTATTTAGTAAACACTTGTATACCGCTGCTTCCTACGATCAGCAGCGGTTTACTTTACAGAATCATAATGTATTGTACGGTACATTGAGATTTCAGTTTTACATTTTGATTAGTCAATGATTACGTAACACGGGACAAGCATTTGGATACGATACATATTTGATTAAAGCACACAGATCAAGGTATACATTTGATTTCAGTAGATTGGGGGAGGGCCCCATATATACAATTTGTACAGAATTAGTACAAGTTTAAGTACAGTTTAAGTTATATGTTAGTACAGTTATATGTTAGTACAGTTTAAGTACTTAAACTGGGCCCTTCCTGATCTGGTGCATCCTGATCAAGTTGGCTTTGTACCTGGCTGGTAGGCTGCAGATAATGTCCAACAGATGTTGCAAGTGATACATGCCGCACGCCAGGGATCCCAACCGACATTACTGGTGGGCATTGACGCCGAGAAGGCGTTTGACTGGGTTAACTGGGTTAACTGGGGCTTCTTATGGCATGTATTGAACAAGATGGGGTTTGGACCTAATTTCACTAGATGGGTGCACAGTCTTTATCAGGGGCCCAAAGCTAGTATTTAAGTTAATGGGGGTCAATCGCCGAGTTTTGAATTGGAGAGGGGAACTTGGCAGGGGTGTCCATTGTCGCCGCTGCTGTTTGCGTTGGTGATGTAGCCTCTGGCACAAAGCTTTCACAAGCATCCAGAGGTAGCTGGAGTGAAGGTGGGCTCACGTGAATACAAAATAGCATTTTTCATAGATGATATTATACTATCACTGGCAAACTCTGAAGCCTCCCTGCCCAAGGCAATGCAGCATTTTGTGGCCTTTTCACAGGTTTCAATTAATTATGCTAAGTCAGAAATCTTAAATGTAGGGGTCCCAGCGGCACCTGTGCACAATTGAAAGCCTGTTTCCCTTTTCGATAGGTAGATAAATCCCTTTGTTATTTGGGTGTGAATCTTACAGTAGATAGGACTGCGTTGTACTGGGCAAACTATGGACCCTTAATCCAACAAGTTAAATGGGATTTAGAATCTTGGGCGGGCCTGATGTCCTGGTTTGGGCATATTGCTGTAACGAAAATGGTGATAGTTCCGCGGTTTTTGTATCTCTTCCAGGTGCTCCTTATACCCCTGCCACGTGGGGCCTTGGAGTCCTGGCAGGCGCTGCTTATGAAGTTCATATGGAAGTTCAAGTGCCCTCAAATAGCTTGCAAGATTTTATATGCCTAATCGGGACGAGGGGCATGGGGGTCCCAAACCTTCATTGGTACTATTCAGCGGTGCAGTGTCATGCAGGGGTGGAATGGATGAACTCTACTAGCTCTAAGTGCTGGGTACAAATGAAAATGGATTTAGCGGGAGGGGCTGGGTTGGGGGATCAGTTGTGGCTGTGCCCCAAGTTGGGGGGGTGGGGGGTGCTACTTATCCATATATAACTCATACTCTCCACTGCTGGGATCGATTTTTTTGGCCATGAGGGGCAGTGTTGTCCCTATTAGCGCCTATAGTTAATAATAATTCCTTCCCTCCGGGTATGAGTGACTTAGGGGCTTGTTTACAAAGCCGCGGTAGCGGTTCGCGGTCGTTATCGGAGCCGCGGCCCCATTGATTTCAATGGGGCCGCGGCTCCGATAACGACCGCGAACCGCTACCGCGGCTTTGTAAACAAGCCCCTTAGCTTTTCAACAGTGGGGGCATAAGGGACTTAGTCATATGGGCCAACTATTTGAGAATGGTGTGCTCCGTCCATTTTGTGACTTGAAGGAGGAATTTGGTATCCCCGACCAATATGTTTACCAATATGCACAAGTGGCACATTGGGTGGGGAATCGAGATGTTAGGCAGCAAGTTGCTCGGGACCTGACAGATGTTGAAAGCCTATGTGAGGAACGCACAGCCACTAAGGGCCTCATTGCAGCCCTGTATGCACATTTACAGAAACAACATTTTGGAGAAGGCAAACATAGAGTTCAGTGGATGCAGGAGCTGCACCTTTCATATACAGAACAGCAGTGAGAACAGTTTGAGGGCTGGCTTTGGAGAAGTTTGGTGGCTGTTAATGCCCGAGAAACTAACTATAAACTAATTTATGGGTTGTATATGACACCAGTGCGTGTGGCTCGAGCCTTCTCAGGGGTATCTGATTTGTGCTGGTGGAATTGTGGTAAGAAGGGCACCTTGGCGCATGTGTGGTGGCTTTGCCCTCATGTTCAATTTTTTTGGAGGAGGATACAGTATCGCCTGAAGCAAATGGTGGGTTTGGACATCCCTTGTGACCCAGGTATTTTTCTCTTTGGGAAGAAGGTCCCTGGTTGGCGGCTCTCCCAGATGGCATCACCTCCGGCATTATCTT